>CAJQUW010005126.1:0-1200000 GCA_907163375.1 Prostheceraeus crozeri | reverse complement strand
AGATTACACTTGACCTCTACTGGCTGGACTCTGTCCTTCTTTCAAATGCCTGAGGTACATTTCAATCAATAGTGACTTTTTTTGATAGATGCTAATTTTTGAGGCTATGCATCTTAAATGAACAGGACCGCGCTTGGTCAGGTTTGAGCGTCCAGGATTTAGCGGTCGAAACGCGGTCGTCCTGACCAAGTTCCTGTTGATGACCTCATTAAAAATAGTCTAATAATTTGTATGCATATTTTGTAGAATTCTATTTCACGTTTTAGCTTTAAAAGAAACTGATATTAATTCTCTTGCACACCTGGTAGATTTTAGATAACGTAATCCCACTGTGTTAGCTAGATCTGGTATTTTGATTGGAAACAGACCTGTCCTCTTATCATTTGAATGGGCAGACTGTTAAATAGAATTTTTTCAATATATAAGTGATAAACATAATTTTGAACAGAACGACTTACTCGCCAATTCATTGCACATGAGGAGAGGAGAACCGTTATTTGTTTTTCTAGTAAGTATTTTCAAATTTTTAGACATTTTGAGATATAAAAATTTTCTTTTAAATTAAAATTTTGCACCTACTAAAAATTAACTAGTCATAAGCTTGTTTTTTCAAAAATTTTGTTTCCTTGACGCACTTTTCTACGTTGAATGTACCTTACTTTTTGAATTAGACACGGGAACGTGAAATGGAGCAATGGCAGCAGCTTGACTTCGTCTGACTCACTGACTTCTCAGTGACTACTACTACTCTAGTAGAACTTCTTCTGACTACTACTACTACTCTCAGTTCTACTCGGACTTCGTCAGTTCGATGCACTCTGGTCAGATTACACTTGAGGCCGACAAATGATTTCACGATAACTCGTGGGACGTGAAGCGATACTGACCGAGGCCTCTCCGTAACTAAATCTCCTTAACCTCCATACTAACATACTCAACTTAAAATAGATGTGGTATAGAGTCGTTGGATTTGAAATAGCTGTCAATGAGATGATGGAGAGGGAACTGTATTCAGTTCCAGTCATAGCAATGAGTCGAACAGACGAAATCAGATCAAGCTGCTGACATCGCAACACTGCAAGCCATCGTCTATAAAGTTGAATAGGTGAGAAGACATACTGGCGATATTCGATAGGCTATATGTATAGCGCTAACGCTTACGACCAGCGACGCCGGCCATCTTCAGGCGATTCTTTCTAGTCTTTAATACACATAAGTCCAAATAGTTGCATCATCTACAAATTCAACATTACAAATTTATCAATTAGAATTAATGGATTGAAAAGATTGATTATTGTTGTTCTTAAATAAATCTTCACATTCACTTCCCTCTTAGTAGTTGTGCCGGTGATTCCACGGACTTTATCCGTTTGATCTTGAGTCTACAAAGTCTGTCATTTCAATTTCTTCTCTATGAACAGAATCAGAAGATAATCGTTTCTTATAATGGAATAAGAAGCAAGCCTATATACATAATCCAAAGAGGCATTCTTCTAACATTTTAGCAGGTGTGGGCGGACGGGTTTTGATTGCTTCATACCTTCGATGGAAACGACAATATTTAGAACTGTGCAGTTGAGTCATTTTTGTCGATGACTTCATATCGCTCAGTAAACCACAACAATGCTATTTCCTGATGACGTTATCTAGCACGTGATTCAACTACAGCATTTAACAATACAAACAATTACGGTGATTAAATAATGGAGAGTTTTGGAAAACAATGAGGACTAAAGTATGCGGTTGGATTTTGTAATTGTCATGACTTATGAGACGGACCCAGATATCCGACAAGTGTGATGACGAGACCACGTCCGGTGTTGAATTCTGTCATGCCTGATCAAACACGTTTACGAAATCAACATAAGAAACCGCAACATACTGTCACGCGCTGTCTGAATTTTGGGTCTCCTGTGAGCTATTGACATGACTTAACGTGATTTAAAAATGACATTGATAGAAAAAAGGTGCTAAGCAGCGAACAGTTTAATTAAAAAGTCAGCAATTTCCTTTTCTGAAATTGTTTCCTGGCGAATTTAACTCACAGTAGACGGTACTTATGGGTCATCTTCCGCCAGGTTTTAAAATTGGTGTAAAATCTGCAAAAATGAATCAATCGTCACCAAACTTCAGGTAGACGTACCTAAGCATGTACTTAAATTGTAAACGTACTTAATAATGGTAATAATAATGACGTATTTATTTCAAGCCCCAATATTGGGAATCGTGAGGCATTCAACTTTACAAGATCTGAACAAAATGCAAAAAATTTTAAGGCAAAACAACATCAAATAAATAAGTAACATGAGAGTAAAAAAAACTTCTTGGCGATGACAACAGGTTACATACTGAAGTTGCTATTACTCAATTTTGACATGGAAATTATGAAAGAATTTTGAAGCAACGAATTAGTTATTTTGGGGATGCGAAATTTTCCTGAGTACGGAAGTCGAGGAAGAGACAGTGAATGAAGAGGATCTGAAAGCAATTGCTCGAAAAGCTTCCAACTTAACACCACTCGTCGATAATCTAGAGGAACAAAAAGATGACATTGACATTTGGCCCCACAAATCACACGATGACAACGTTGCTGAACTCTGTCGACTAAACTTGATTGATTCGAACGGAGGCCAATAAATAGAGGAGCACAATACTCCAAAACACTCCTCATACAGCCGCAATATATTGTAAAGAGTTGATTTTTATCAAGAAACTGCTTCAACTGTCGAAGCACGTATATTCGTGATGAAGCCTTTCTGGAGACAGCGTCAAAACGTGATTTCCAAGTAAGTCTTTGATCGAATAGTACGCCCAGAATTTTCATTTCCACAACCGATGGAATATTATGGATCTCCCACTCAAAGTCGCAGTTATTTGGTCTGAGCATCACTGTCATTTGTTGGCACTTTTGAGATTTTATATTCATCTTGTTTTCATCCATCCATGTCTCTATTTCACTGTAGGCATCAGAAACACTGCTTGTATTTGTCCGACCATCCACCGACCCACAAATAATAATGTCATCTGCATATTTTACGAGACAAACATCAGAGTTCACCTTCAAGCCGGATAGAAAATAATTAAGTAAATATGGTCCGATCATAGAACCCTGTGGGACTCTGCCGGTGACTTTCCGATACCTGCTCAATGTAGACTTCCACCGCACACGTAAGCATGTTTTCTAACCACATACATAAGTTCATGCAGATCAGACGAGTAGTTTTTACATAAGAGACGATAACATGAAGTGAAGCGATGTCAATAGCTTGATCTGACTTTGTTGGACGCTTTTTTGTTACTCGTGTGTGCGTTGTTCTCTCTCCCTCTTCGTCTCATCCACTGCTATTTGAAATCTTCCCAAGATCACTACCTTGCCACACCTTTTGAGTAAAAAGAATTAGTATAAGGGATGTGGCCTGGTCATGGTCATTGATCACTTCACGAGTTGTTGGGAATTTAGTTTGTTGACCTCAAGTGCTTTCTGCTCAGACGATGATTAGTTGAAAAAATCTGAAAACAGAAGTTCTCTCCCAAATTACGACTTTATATTGAAATAAAACACTTTGAAGCCCGACGTTTCATCATCCTGTCGACTTGTTCACGGGAAATAGGCGTCTGTAGAACATTTGTAGACCACTCAACAGCGCTCATGTTGCCTGTTTAGTTCAGGTTTGTATTGCTTGATAAATTCATCGCCGTTTGCTATAGTTTCCATGAATTTTATTGAAAAACAAGCGGTACAAATTCTAGCGTTTAGAAATCTGGAAGTTTAATTCTATGGTAGATACATTGATGACATCATATTGGGTCCTTTCAAGAGGAATAGTGGTATATTCGATGAAAAGGCAATGTTTTTAATAGCATCCATCAGGATATAAAATTCTTCATGGAGGTACCCAATGACTGCACTCTTAATTTCTTAGACATTTCCATTACGATAGACCGCAAAATTTCGTTTAAGTTATACAACAAACCTGAGCATTCTGGTATTACACTGTTGCAAGAACAGTTGGATACCAGCTCACTTCAAAACCAATTTTCTTACTATCAGCTTTAACTGTGTTACTTATAGATGTACTGATAAGACAGACAATTCAAAATGAAGAAATACTTACCAACAGATTAAAAATATCAGGATTTTCTTCAGTCGAAATAAACAAAGCCAAACATCAAAGAATAAGAATACTAAAAGTACACAACTGATATAAGTAATAGTGCTATGCTGAATCCAGATTTTGTCAGTGACAGCTCCACTAGAAAAATCAATAATATAATCAAGAAATATGAAGTTCCTGTTCGTCTGACGAGTAGACTAGATAGACCTTTATCACAGTGTCTAAACAAACAAAAGTCGAGCAGCAATCATAGCAATTGTGATATTTGTGATAAATTACCTCACGATTTCGATTGCAACAGTATATTGTTTCACTTGCGTATTTGTAAGTAGAAATATGTAGGTCAAACTAACCGTCCTTTTCATCTAAGATTCAAAGAACCCAAATCCAGTATTCAAAAGCAAGACAATAAAAGCGCCCTTTCAGAACATTCCAAAACTCATAATTATTCTCTATCTATTAATGATTTTAGCCTTGACATACTTTACCGTTGCAATGATCCGATATCCACGAGATTGTCAGAAAGTAAATTTATCAATCAATACAAACCTGAACTAAACAGGCAACATGAGCGCTGTTGAATGGTCTACAAATGTTCTATGTAAAGCCGATTGTAGTGTACAGACGGCTATTTCCCGTGAACAAGTCGGCAGGACGACGAAACGTCGGGTTTCAAAGTGTTTTATTTCAATACAAAGTCGCAATTTGGGAGAGAACTTCTGTTTTCATTTTTTTTCAATTAATGGCCAACCTCCCGTGTAAGACAATAAATTATGTCAGACGATGAGGTCAAAAGAAATCAGATCAAGCTGCAGACATCGCTGCACTACAAGTTATCGCCCTAATTCAAAATGCACGTATCTGATTTGCACAAATTTTGGCATGTGGGTGGAAAATATCCTCACTTACACGTGTGCCTAAAGTTTTGTGACGATTGATTTATTTCTACGAATTTTAGACAAATTTGAAAATGTATGGGGGTTAGATAATTATAGGGTAGGCTATGCAAGATTGCATGTACACATCGAGGTCTATATATTTGGTAATTTATTGATTGGGATTGCTATCTCCGGATCTCATGGGTTTTTGCTAATTCCGAAAGCCCGGAATTTTTCTTACGGGATTAATTTTGTTGTTATTTTAGTAACAATTCATAGATGCTTTGATGCTTTGTGAATGGAAACCAGGGATGCGGAGTCCTGTCATTTTGATAGGACTCCGACTCCGACTCCGGGTGTCAAGTATATAAAGCCTTTTTTGAAAAACTAACTGGTAGCCTACATCATAGATCATTATAGACTTACCTTAACCTATTTTTAGTGATCATTGCTGTATCAATTATCAATCATTTTCGATGAAAGTTGATCAAATGTCGCTTTAAGCTTGATGCACACGACTCGACTCCTCCCATCTTGTTGATGTGTGCTTCACACGTTTTTTCTTCAGTCTCTACCAGGCACGAAAATCCCCATCTTTCTCCAAAAAAATATGAGTACACGTTCGATTTTAACATGCGCTTTAGAGGAGCTATCAAACACGATCAACGTGAGGGTAAGAGGTAATGTTCTCAAACAGACTAGTATTTCATTTTTGTCTCTGATGTGACCTTTGATGCGTAAGTGTGATCGAGGCTAGGAAGGCTTGTCTTCTCTACTAAATCACCGAGTGAAAAGACAATCATTTTTTCACTATCACGGCTCATTCCCTCAACTATTACGAGCTTTGCATGCACTGCTGTCTTGACTGTACTTTTGTTTGATGAAGAAAGTTGACATCAAGACAGTGACACCTATGCACGAGAATAAATAATTTGTTTGTATTTTATTTCGGGTCTAGTTGTAGGCCGGAGTCTGGAGTCCTATCATTTGATAGGACTCCGACTCCGACTCCAGCAAAAATGATAGGACTCCGGGACTCCGACTCCGCATCCCTGAATTGCAAACTGAGCAGATTTTAACATAATTCTTTTCTAATTGCTACTATTACATTTGAGTCAGTATACGAGTGTGCTGGGCCTTATGTTCCGAGATGTGTGGTAGTCATAGGCAAAGGGACTAAAAAAAGCTTCAGAAGAATTTCGTCTTAACCTACAGGGTGATTTTTAATTGACGCAAGATTTAAAATTGTTTTTATTTCTACTTAGTCGACATGAAAAATGAAGTATTATACATTTCTGAACACATGAAACTGGGGAATTTATGAATATCAAAGCGGTTAAAGCATATCTATAATCTCCAAGAAATTTTTTTGAGAAATTTTTATATTCCATTACATAAAATCATTGAAAACTTTACAACAAATGTTCAATCACGTCACCTTCGCTTTCTACAACAAGGTGCAGTCGTAGGAGGAGGTTTGCAATGGCACTTTGTATTTCACTTGAAGAAAAATTGTTGCATTCTTCTGCTATTCTGTGCATTAGCTGATTCATTGTGGAAGGACGACTGTGGTGGAAGACACGACCCTTTAATGTCCCCCAAAACCAAAAATCGAGAGGGGATAAATCCGGAGATCTTGCTGGCCATCTTATGGAATGCCCTCTTCCAATGACTCGATCATTGGGGAAATGTGCCTTTAAGAATTGAGTCACGTCTCCATGAAAATGGGGCGGTGCTCCATCTTGCTGGAAGATAGTGGAGTTTTTGATTCCCTTCTCATCCAGTTGTGGCAACATGTGCTGCTCCAACATTCCAAGGTAATGGTTTCCAGTGACTGTGGAGTCAAAGAAATAGGGTTGCAAAACGAATGTTGACGATATGCCACACCAGACAGTCACTTTTTCAGGATGAAGCCCTTTCGAAACCAAAACATTGACTGGGCTAGGGCTCCATATGACACAGTTGTGCCGATTAATGCTGCCATCAAGCGTGAAATTTGCCTCGTCGCTCCACAGGATGCGTTGGATAAGGTCCTCATTCGTAAGCAGCCAGTTGGCGAATTCAAGTCGATGGACCTTATCGCCATCCGTTATTTCTTGATGGACACGTGTGCGATAGGGATGCCATCTCAACTGCTTGCGAAGAACTGTCCACACATTAGATTGAGAAAATCCATTCGCTTCCGAAATCTCACGGGTGGAACAGCAAGGAATTTCGCGGCCACTCGTTATCTCAGCAACAGTCTTTTCCACTTCTTCTTCGCGCTCTTCTCTTAAACTTTTACGTCCTTTTCCTGGAGAATCGTTTACAGAACCGGTAGCTTTGAAACGAGTCACTAATCGTTGAATCGTAGTGACAGCGAATGGATCTCTATGCAACTTGTGTTTGGTCTTATATGCACGTAATGTTTGAAGGCAACTTTCATGATTTTGAGCGTACAGGAATATCAATTCAATTCTCGTTTCAGTAGACAGAGACATCTTGATCATTTGACAACAGTGCCGTGTGTTGCAAGCCTTTATTCCACACTTGATCGCTCTGTAAACGCTGTTCATCGAGGCTTCATAGGTCCATCGCTTACTGATCGCTTTGCAAATGCTTTTCATTGACAGTTCATGACAATGAAATTATCACCATCAAGATCTCAAAGGCAAAATGAATTAATAGAAGTGTGATCAGATTGATGATAGAATGCGTCTGATTTTCACTTGCTACCCTTTTCTATTCATATCTAATATCAATAATTTTTCTATGGTTGTGATTAAAGGAAGTTCAATGAAATGAAGTAATTCAATGGTAATGAAATTCAAAGATAAAATATAAAAATTTCTTAAAAATTGGAGATTATAGATATGCTTTAACCGCTTTGATGATGTTCATAAATTCCCCAGTTTCAGGTGTTCAGAAATGTATAATACTTCATTTTTCATGTCGACTAAGTAGAAATAAAAACAATTTTAAATCTTGCGTCAATTAAAAATCACCCTGTACATGTGCTAAATTTTCCATCTTCGATTCTGTGCGGGAGAATGTCACTTGTAAGGGCCGCGCGGAGGACAATGAATGAAGTCCGTAAATTTCTTGTTGTTGGTACTGCCGCTTCGGCGAGGGTCCGCCAGCTAGGGTTATGTTAGAACGTGCAAAATGATAAAGGACTCGAAACTCGACTTAGCTGTACATCTAGCATGAGCCCTTCTTTTGCGATGTGGTAGCCTTAATTTAGCTTTATTTCATGGGTGGCAAAGTAATCACACGCATCACATGCAACTTACCATACACACTGATACCGTACTCATTAATACAAGCAACGCCCAAATAAAAAGGTGGGAGCATCGTTATTCTTTACATGTTCATTTCTCAAGTATCTCTTAAGTGGAATCACAAATAGTCATATCAAAATCATGTGCCGTGTATATTTCTCAACTCCCAGCAATACCAATGTCCTGCTCTATCGACGCCTTGGTCCAACCACCCCATCCTAATTTCCTGACTACATAATTTGTGTTCTTGGCGATTCACGTCAGCTACGGCGGCGTCACGATCATTTTCATACTCTGTGAGTATGAGGAAACTGACCAAATAGACAGTCCATACAGAATTTCAGAAACAGTGCATGCGAGTTTGTTTGAATTCATAATGACAATCTTGTTAGTACGAAATTACTCAAGTTTTATTTTTCTGTCTAAAGAAAGTTCTCATGGTATTGATCACATGATTCAGTGTCTAGAGAGAGACCATGTGACTAAATGTAGCACATAATAGTCGATATATTTGATTGTGAAAGTCGTTCTTAAGTTCTCCAGCCTATGTTGACACCGCTTTAACGGAAACTCGGTTGACAGAAAACATGAGGTCAATCTGCTATGTCTGTAGATGATGTCAAGCGCCACACCAGATCTCCAATTGAATGACTTTTTCATGCACAAACTTTGTGCGCGATGTAATGCAGCACAAAAAGAAAATTGAGCAGAAAGAAGTTGAAGCGTTTCTACACTGTCTCAAGATTTCAATCGCTTGAAATATAAGAGTAAACTGGTGAACATGTATGAGCAGCAGATTAATGAAAAGTCTCGTACAATTTAGGTTCACACCTCATAACAGCAATTTTTAGCGTGTAAATTGATCGATGACCTTTTCTTCCTTTGGGAAGGAGGCATTAACCAAGATTCTCGGGGCACACCCAAGCGTTTGGACGCAATGGTGGAACAGTTTGCTGTGAAAGACAACATATAGGCTCCGTGAGCTCTTGCTCGTGTGCATTTTCCCATCAGCTCACAATGATAGTTGAAAATTTGATAATTATACTTTCTGTTCAATTAAATGCAGTAGGTGGGTGAACTTCCATTTCACACAAATAAAAAGCAGGAACACTGCAAGCTAAGCTCTTTTAATTCTGACGTTCATGCATGTGTAAAGTGGATCAATATTTAGATGCGCACTCATGAACTGTTAATAGAACTGATGCACTAACTGCAAGGTCATGAATTCCTACCGCTATTGATGTACATGTACTTAAGGCTTCAATATACCTTAGAAATGCCGCATGTGTATTATTGTCATTATTCCGACCGCCAAGATGCATGTATATAATCTGTTAGTCAGAAGTTCTCGAAGCAGTTTCAACTTTCAAGATTAAGGAACATAATAAAATATTGCTTTTCAAGTTTGAATATAGAAATCATCCACTCTGTGTGGAACTGTTTCGTAAAGTATATGACTAATATTTAATGATAATTAATGATAGAAAACACGATCCTCAAGCAAGTTGAAAGCACTAAATTTCTCGGAATATACTTCTTTCTCGGAAAACTAGCTTTTTGTTGGACAAATTTTATCATAAATAGGCTCAAATAAATTCCACTCAAGTGGAACATGCTGCCAGTCAAGATCAAAATTTCCAAATCGACAGAATAATTCAAACGAAACTTAAAGTTGCATTTAATTAAGAAAATTTCTCAAAATAGACTGTAAAGTTGTTGCATTTATGCTCATAAATTTTTGTAAATTGTACGTAAGCATAACTTGAAAGATAAACAGATGATCATGAATTGTCACTTACTATAGTGTAAATACTTACAGAAATTTCAACTAATTTTTCTTTGCCTTGCTCAAAATACGAAGGCTAAGAACTTATCTTGCTCGATGCAGAAATAACTGTTTTTAGAATAGAAGACGTAAATTTGTTAGAAATTGTAAAATACTTTTCTGTACAGGTTGTTACTGAGATTACTGACTACGAAATGTTGTAAATATTGTTACTATGACGGTTGATTACAAAAAAGTACTACTTTATGAAAATATAAAATGACCGAATTGTGAATTATCATGTATTATTAAACCTATTATGTCATGTTTGATGTTGATTTACTTATTGTCAATGTTGATATACATGTACGTACATCAGAGTTGTAACCGGTCCGGAATTTTCGAGACCGGACCGTCGACCGGTACTGGACCTACCAAGCTTTTCAATAAATTATGTAGTTATAAATGACTATTGCTGATGTACATGTATATATAGGCTAATATATGACTACCAGACCAGTTGATATCATCTTTTGTTGTGTAGACTCTATGTTGCAGTAGAGATGGAAACCGGCTCGAGATTTTCCGGTCGGTCCGGCGGCAACCACCAGACAGGAGACCGAATGCAGGAATGCCACAATCCCATACCAATCAATTCCATGTATGCTGAGCGAGGCTGTTTAACCTTTCAAAGTTATCAATCAAGATAGGCCTACAAGAAATCCAGTCAAACTTATCTAGGTCTTGCTACTGCTAGCATGTGCCTATGGACAAATCATCTCCATAATATTGTCATTTATACTAGGCTTAATAACATACCTAGCGCGTTACTTGAATGAGAAGGCAGTAATGAGGGACTCGTTGCGAATGCGTTTCACTGATCGGAATAGCTGGGCCACTTTTTGGCTCTCCGCAAATTTACAATATGTAAACTTAGGGGCCTAGTAATAAGTATGCGGTACGATTAGCCAAACTTACCATAACGGCATAGATACATGTATGTTAGCATCTAGTCGATTAATTGAAATTAGCATGCTACATGTGTTTGGCAACATCTTCACTTTCCCTATGTGTAGACAGACATGCCATTGATTTTTGTATTTTGTTATCACTCCAATTTGTGTTTATTTAATAAGACTTGTGTGACATTGAAGTAAATTCAATGAGCAAAAAGCATGAATATTGACTAACAAGTATTTAAAAGATTTTCCGGTTACTTTGGTACAGCAATCAATACAAAAAGTACATGCATCTCTTGTTTGTTAAACAGTCAACAGAAATCTATCATGAACTACATGTATTCGTTGGTACGTGTACACACATGTAGGTATCGTGGTACATCGTAGGTACATGTGCATATACACAAATTAGTAGGTAGCATAATCATAAGTAAGTGAAAGTCAATGTGTGAAGATAAAAGATTTGCAGTGTATCCCAAATCAAGATCGCCGATCACAAGTTGTCTATTGTTGTATCTCGTTCATCTTGGCGTTTCTATGTCAAGAACAGTCACCTGTTGAGAAGTCTCTATTTATAGCTACACTCGATTTGATGGAAAAAGCACATGCTCAAGAAACTAAGCAGTGAAGAGCGTAGACTCCCATCTCAACTCTTTGTATATGTATATAGTTTTGTCCGAATGTCATATAAATACGCTTATATAATCGGATGCCTAATAACTGGACCTTAATTACAACGACTGTTTCTAAGTCAAGGACTCTGTCCGCCAAGTGAAATTTCTGAAATAAGACGGGAACGGTATTACACCGGTATGGCCGGTCTGATTTTCCATGCCGGCACCGGTATACCGGCGACTGGTTACATCTCTGACGTACATGCTGTCAAATAGTCATGTATGTTATCACCTGCAAGGCCAGGTCACATACCGCAATTTGTGGGTCTTCTGGCTCCTTCTTTTATTATTGCATCAAACCAAGTAGCATATAATGTTTCATTATTCTTATAAATTCATTACAAATAGTTTGGAGAATAAAGCATTATTTCATTCTATTCTGCTTGGAATTCTAAGCACTGTTGGCAATGGGGAATTTTTGTGTCGATGATTTGGACAATACTATTTCCATCTGAAGATGAGAAGCATAATTTATCGAAATTTCCTAATACACTGTATAAATTTTAAATGCATTCATGAAGGAGAAACTGATGCTACCGTTGCAAGCTGATACACGTTGAAAATGTAATTTATTAACGATGACTGTTATTTTCATTTATAGCAACAGAGAAAGATGTTCTTTATATGATAAATGATTTGTCAGCAAATGTAACCGCTTTGACCTCATAATAAGTAATCTTTATAAGGAATTTTCAATCAAACGTTGGAGTATGGGAGAGTTAGAGCAAATGATTTCCACCTTGATCTCCAAATACGACGCACTGTGGTGATTTTCATGTAATTTTAAGAAATACGTCAGTAATTAAGTGGGGACTTCTTAATTTAGAGGTTGTACTTTCTTGCCCATCACTAAGTCCGTAGTTGACGAAACGTTGGGATTTTATTATTTGAATTTTAATTGAACAAATTGTCTGAAAAAGCAGGGAGAGCTTATTTTTATCTTCTGTTAAATTATGAAAAACTACCTTCCGTACGATGCTGTCAAGTAAGGAGGGGACGAATCGGGACATCGATACGCTTCAGAGGTCCGTGTGGAGAGGGCTAAGGAAGATTGAAACTTGTAGTTGCTTGAGCAGACCAAAAAAGTTAATTGGTTATTTTCTCGTTTCAGGCTGAAAAAGTTCAGATCGTCCAAACCATCGCAGACTACGAATCCCGTTATGCTCCAATGGTAACTACGTTGCAGCTCCAAGAGCTGGAAGTAGCCGGTGCTCTCGTCTCCATGTCACAAGCCAGTTCACCGCACAGCGAGTCGGCAGCATCCCCTTGTCAGAGTTGACAGAATCGTCTCGTACGCGCATGCCCTCTGACCTTGTCCGGTGTTCGAGTTCGCTAAATGTGATCTCTGCTTGTTCGTCGCTTGGCGACGACCTTTCAAGCACCCCACAATTGTGTTGTAACCACTTGTAACGGCTTGGTCATTCTTCTCAGAATTATTGGCTTTTATAGACAGGTACCCAAAACAGAGTAACCGTTTTTATCTAATGGATTCAATTTGATCGCATTGAGTTGATACATTGATCAGACAAAATCAATTCATGAATTTTTTTAGTAATGTACTTTCGATGGCAAATTGGCGAGTTTTAGAAAATATCCGAAACAATTTTCATTTTTTTGTCCAATCGGCAACCCTTGCTGTTGACTGATACATGCAATAAATTATGTTAAAATAATATCTGAGAGCCTTTGCCCTATCAACTTGCATAGAAAACTACATTTAACTTAAAGTGAAGGTATAGCACCAGAATATTGTTTTACCTGTAGCGCAACATATAAGTCAGCCCATCGAAGGTGTCAGTGGCACGAAGCGTTGGCATTTTATTGCTTATACTTATTATAACTTACCATCGGTCACTAAATATAAAGGAGAGAAGGTGAATTTTTCACCATGACCATTACCAACATATATTTCAATTCACTGATGATCTCCGTAGCACAGCGTCGGTTTAGCGATCCTTCGGTCTAGTGGTCGAGTCCAGAAGATGTCACTGAAAGTCGGTCGGAGGTGAAAAAGATCACAGCGCTCCACATACAAGTCTGACTCTGTCAGCACCGTCCATGCCCCAAGTTGTGGGGAGTAGTGGCGTTAAACCATAATTTTCATTTGTCAGCCAACAGCAAGAGTTTACTATCATTGATAAATAAAGAAAATGATCAAAAGATGATGCTGAAGACAGCGATATTTTGTAAAGATTTTCAAGGAGAGCAAAGTCAGAATGAAATGATCACCACAACTAATGGAAGTGTTTTCAAATACTTATCGTTCTGCTGTTACAAATAACGAACTTATGTCATCAATGATACCTCTTGTCCGCGCATAGTCATCAATATTTTACTTTTTATACTTTTTTGTTCATTAAAGCCAATAATTCTTTTATAACATACAGGCCCGTTGTAAAGTCGCTGCAGCTTTTTAGATGACACTGAGTGTCGCTTATAACTATATAACTACATTCGCATGATAGTTGTAACCTTCCCCTTTCAACCGACCCATTCCTATGTTGTCTCAGATTTTCTCCTATTTCTCTCAATTTTGTACTGCGTGCATTTTACAACAAAGTGTTGATTAATAAAGTCAGTTTTCTGATTATTATGTTGAATAATGGATATTGATGTTAGGTTTATTTAGTGGACAAAAAGAGAAGCAACACTATGCTTGAACATAGAGTAGAGATATATAGGTAGAGTGTTGACTCAAAAAAGTATCTGTATACAGTGAAAATTTTTTATATGAAAATGTTATGTTTTTTGCGGAGATTACGTTCCCGTGGTCCAAAAACTGATTTGAGCAGTTTTATTTCAATTTTCACCGGCATGATTCTATGATTCACAAAATTCATGTTTCATTTCTTGAATCTGAATAGTGATGTGGACCCATTTACATCTTTCAAAGTTAATTGAAATCATTGTCTTTGAATATGTGATTTTGCTCTGCCAGTGGCAGGTTGCCTGTGATGTGATCACGCTTAAAAAAATACTCTTGAGGTTGAACATGAAAGTAATAGCAACCTATCGAATTGCTATTATAATAAACATTATCTCCATGGATGTCTTGACACTGAGAATTTGTAAAATGCCATCATTCCTTCTGCATTACTATCATGATCATTCAATGCCGTGGTAATTTCCCCAAAACTGCAAAACTTTGCATATCTCACATTTGGTAACAATACCCAATTGTATTCACCTCGAGTTCATTTAATAAAATCGAAAGTGTATGCACATAGAGTATTTAATAAATGCGCAGTTACCACTCTACCTAATATACTTACTCTATGTGCTTGAAGAATGATGCTCAAGTTAGATAGCAAAGTGTAAAGAAATACAAAAAATGTAAAGAATATGAAAGATAACGGAGAAGTAGAGGATCATAAAATATGATAGCTTTCCAGACGAAGGTAAATTTTCAAAGCCTGATTATGCAGTAGATTAATTAGATTACCATTTTCTACTATGAGTGAAGATGTTTCAAAAGTACATGAGCTTCTAGCTTTCGTTTGATTCAAGTTGATTTGAAATTTTAATGATTCAGTAACTTTTCTTCCGTCTTATGTACATGAAATATACAATCAGGAAGTCACAATTTTTGCCATCTGCGTAGAATTCTTTGTTTTTACTAATGACTGCAATGTCACCGACATACCATACTGTTCATAAATTCGATAGAGCATTCAATAAAGTAAGAAAATAGACGTCCTCGAAATTAACCGATTCTATCGGACATTAAAATCAAAATTCAGTTTTTGCAAAAATTGCCTATTCCAATTGTTTTATCAGCTTTTCATAAGGAAAAAACGAAAATAAATCCTATTTGTTTAACACTGTCATCCTACTTCTCTATATCGTCTTTCTGTTCGACATGATTAGCAAAAAGACAGATCCTGCAGAAGTCAGTTAAGAATAGAGTAGATGAAAAATTGTTTCTGGTGTCCCTTCTATGACTTCAAGGATTGCCTTGTTAGTCTACGACCTTTTGACCTGTCGCGGGAACCGTGACTCAGCCTCGTTTCCAAAGATGACGAGAATGACCACAGTCCGTCACTCTCTCTCTGGTGAAGGGATTCCCGCTTAGAGTGCAGAAGAAAGAAAACACGATCACGTTCTTCGTACTTCCCCGCTATGTACATTTATTAGTGCTGGTCGGTAATCCGTAAGGGAGCTTGTAGAGAGATTTAAAGGGATTCTATCAAGTTAGGACGGAGCTAAACTAAATTACTAATGAAGTTTTCGTAACACGAGGTGCTGACATCATTGAAGGTCAAACATTGTGTTAATAGAGGAGTAGAAATCACTATATTGTCCGCCCCTGGGATTGGAAGAATAAAAGCTAATTATAATTTATTACCAATCAATTAACCTCAATTGCATACCTGGTAGCATAAGCATTCAGAATGAATTGCATTCAATACAGATGGCTGTGCTGATAGCAATGGTCATCACAATGTAGACTATGTGAAGTTAAAAAATTCAAGTTACCATGTACAGACATAAGAGAATTTAATTACTTTATCCGACCAGTTAAAATTAATGGGGAAATTCTGTCCAAGTTTTAATAATTTATAGATGGTTCATCAATTTTTTTCTCCTTTTCAAGGTCCGACTTCCATCATAAAACATTAATTGTTAGGAATTTAGAGTGAAAGACATAATATTGACATAACAACCCAACACAGTGAACTCATTGCCGAAACTCAAAGACAAGAGCTAAGTAACTGTAGCTGTACATCTGTGAGCCACTAATAACTGTAGTGAGATGTCGAGATAGCACCATCTTTCAGTAGGCCTGTAAGCGTATAAATCGATAAATTTGGGGTTTGTCTTTCATTTACTGACATACATGTATTACAATTATTTGCAGTAAGCCTATATGAAATATTATGCAATGCTGGTGCATCAATAGCCTAATGTAGTTGCTATGAATAAGAACATGACAGGCATGCATTTTAGGATGAAGTAAATGTTGGTTTTTGTATGTCGTGCGGTATGCGCATATAGTCTGCTTCAACTTGAATGCAGAATTTTCCAATTTAATGCACAAATCATACACATAATCGGAACTGTGTTCTGTCTAAATTGTGAGAAAATGTGCAGGTAATTTATTGGTTGATAAGTCGCAAAGTAAAATTTATATTGGCAATGTTGCAATTAATAATAAACTTCCAATAATTTCCCATGCCTGACATCTTTAGCTGTATCTGAGCATTTCCATGTGCCGCCTAGTGACATTTCAAGCATATCGCAGTTTTCCTTCGATTATCAACGCGAAATTAAGTGGTTGCTTTCAGGGTATATTGTCAGCATTATTAGAGCGAATGAACATTGAAATCAGTGGTCCTCAAGGTGAATCATGTGGCCCGAAAGTGCCGCAGGTTTTCGATGGTCTCGGGGTTTTGGCTTTGCACTTCATAAGTGAGCGCAAAACGGATGCCAGTATTTGAAATGACACGTATATTTGATCAGAATTTATTCGACAATTGATTTCGAACATCTATTTTTAATACCGTTATGTCTTATGTTGGATTTGGATGTACAGTAGATAAGCTGACAAATTTGCAGCCTGACCAAAAAGGTAGTCATTGAGACCCGCGTAGTTTTTGTATGTGTTTTTGAAGCCTACCTTTTACTATGTTCATATTGAAGTGCTATCTCTAAGAAAGAACGCGCTTTTCTGCTATATACACAGTAGACACCGCTTATTAAAAACACATCGAGACCGTCTTAAAGTGTTTTAATTAAGCGACGTTCTTATTAAACGAATGTGACTTAAAATTGAATCTGTAAATGTTGGCGGGTACAGTATAGGAGGCCTACATGTAGGCTACTGTAGCAAAAATTATTGTACGAATTATCTAGATATTTGATAGAAATCTCTTTAGAACTCTTCAGATGTATGTACGTACAGTGTGTTGACGATCAGAAAACCATCTTTTGCAAAACACTTCCATGTATTAGAAATTGCAATACTACTATGTCCATTACCAGAATTACGTTAAACTGCTCGATTATACGAATGCATACAAATCCTATTTGAAACACTGTTCGACTGTAAGTTGCTGATTGTAAGTTGCAGAAGACAGATGTAATGGGGACTTTGAGCGAGTCGCTAATGGGTACATATAAAGCATGCGCGGATTAGCCTACAATTATCGAACAAGTGCAATGAAGAGTTTATGAAATAATCGTGTTTATCGAGTTGATCGCCAAAAACAGAAGCGTGTTTATGTATGGCCTACTGTCTTTCAAACCGCCCTGTGGGAATGCATCTTGCTAATATCAACAGATTATCTGGCGAGGTAGCGATTTTGTGGATAATTTTTTTAAAGGTTTGATGATACCTACCTACCACTAAATAATATCCACGACCAACCCTTGAAAAAAAAAAGTAGGTGTGTTTTGCACTTATGTTGTACCTAAATATGTTAACAATACCGAAGATACGGCATTTTCCCCATTTTGTCGCAAGATTTCAAAACTATCTCAGCATGTTGGAAAACAAGTGGTCATCATTTATCCAAAAGCAATGCAAATATGAAAAACTAGGATGTTTCACTAATTTTGCTGGACTCCATCTAGAAAGACACAATTTTGATTTTGAAAATCATCCAATAAGCGCTGTTTCAGTCGCCAGATCGAACAAATCTTACCATCAAAAGCCCGAAAAATGCGCATTTTGCAGCAAAAACGACCACTTACTTTACCTTCAACTATTCACGAAGCTCCCAAATCGATTTCAGATATCTATCAGAGACTCAATGTTGAAGATATCTGAAATTCAATTGTAGAAAGAAGATTGCTGATAAGAACGCCACAGCTATTCTCACATAAAATGTGTCACGATATTTCCTTACATCTGCTTGCGTCAATTCAGAATTTTATGCTAAAACTGCCAAATCTACCATTTCCGCTGACAATCAAGAGTGTCCTGTAAATATCTTGATAGACGAATGTTCTCAAGACAGCTACGTCAAGAAGTCTGTTGCTGATGTTATGAAGTTACCGATATTAGAATAGAATAGAAATAGAATAGAAATATATTTTCCATCAATACAAAATCTGTACAAGGATCGTTACATTTACATATACTCGTAGATAAATACAGATATATACATTTATTACTTTTACAAAATACTAAATATAATACAAATACAGATAAATGTAGAGGTGGGCGGGGCCAGAGCACTGTGGGACAGTAGGAACCTAGCCCCGCTAACAAAAGTTCAGATTAAAATTACTCACACATCAAAATCATTTACATTATACATATAAACATATATCCTAGATACTCTCACACAAGGTATGTACAGCCAAACAACAGGTCAGTGATCGTCATACAAGATACATACATGAAAGTCCACATACACATATACTTACAAATCACATACTTGGGCTATTATATGCCAATGTCCGGGATACAATATCAGGGTTGGAATAGCATTTGATATTTTCCATTCGCACACTATCATCTCTCTTAGTTACCTTAGATATTGCAACTTTCGTTTCTGTTAGTATTTGCTGACTAGTATTTGTTTAAGCTTTTTTTGGAACTTGAATTATTTCTTTAATGCTACGAGGAAATAAATTCCATTCAATCGCTGAGACAAAGTCAATACTACGTTGCCCTAAGCTTGTCCTATGAAATGGTATCCGGAGGTTAACTTTATTTCTTAATGAGCTGCCACTCTGGGGTTTGTGGATGTTTCCAAGAAAATGCGGTAAATCATCGACCTTATAAATCATTTTATAGCAGAGACTCAGCATTTTGTAGCGATACATATCGCTGACCGTTAATATTCTATGTTTCGTCATGTGTGAGTCTACTTCATTGGCCTTAACTCTAAATATAACTTTAAGTAATCTCCTTTGAAGTTTTTCTAGTTTAATTATGTTACTTCGTTTTCCTTGGTGAAAGATAAGAATGCAATAGTTTAATATACAATGTATATTGGCAAAATATATCTTTAATAGACATTCTAGTGGAAGGCATCGTCTTAAGTTGTAAAATATAGGTAAGAATTTTCTTAATTTGGTATTAAGTATCGTATTTGCATGTGAAGTGAAACTCAAATTCATGTCTATATGTACACCCAATAGTTTTAAGCAATTTACTCTATTAATCTTTGTTTGGTTTTGGTACAAATCCTGGTCTATTTCTTTAGAGCGATGGGGATGAATTATCATATATTCCGTCTTGCTATCATTAAGACGGATGCCATTTGCCTATGTGTAAAATTAAAAAATGACAGGTGGCGAAAAAGTTGCTATAATTAGTTGGTAGATATTTGTTTACTAATGCGAGCTGATTTTTCGCCAACCGGCGAAATCGTGGATATTGTAGCAACTAATTAGTGGTAAGTATAGTAATGTTTGTATATTACCTTCACATGAAAATATATTGCATACTCAGTCTGATCTGATGAAAAGGGATCTTTTTTTAATTCACGAAGGCTTAAACTAAAAAAAGTATTTATCTTCCATAAATGTCGCAGTAAATACTATGATATTATTCAAATATTTGTCATTGTTGTAAATTATTGAATGTCAAGAGATGTTATGAAAATTGATATATGCGGATTCTCTATATTATTATTATTATCAAAGAATGATAGTCTGCACTTATTTCTTAGATAGATTAGACATATGTGGGTGATGGCGAGGAGGTGAGGGAGAGAATAGAGCCTCGGCTGTAGAGGCGGATTACTAAAGAAAATAAGAGAGAAAGTCAAAAGTAAAAGGTGACATATAGAGCGCGAATTGTCGCCGGCGAACTTCGCCATTGAATATCCCGCAAATATGACTGAACTTTAGCATGATATTCTGCAGCTGACATTCGCCAGTTTTTCGCAAGATTCGTTCCCACAGGGCGGTAGCTAATATTCAAAAAATATACATGAAATTCTGTTTTTAATAAACGGGGTTTGTTTTTTATAAGCGGAGGTATATATCGAAGTTTTAATAGCAAAAATTCCCGACAAGTCAGGCTGTTTTCATTAACCTTGTCTTTTATTATCCGTGTTTTTGATGAGCGGCGTCTACTGTACTTTTTTCTTTCATAAAGTTGCACTTTTCAAGTCAAAGATATTTTGGGCAATTCCACGTGAAATGGGACATGGAATGGAAAAATCAAGTAAATTACTAATTAAACTTCCCAATGGAGAACATTGAATCACCTTTATTTATTGTGCTCCTGTTTAACTTTATTAGACTTTATGCATCCGATCTAAAGCTTCAGTTCACAAATTAACAAAATCAAGCAACAAAATTGATATAGATTAAGGGTATATATGGCAAAAGAATGGCATGCATTTGATATGAAAAATGCCTGCTATTTTCTGAAAGAGAATATATGTTCATAGTACATCAGAGTTCTGAGATTCATAACATTATTCATGATAGAAGAGCCTTAGTAATAGCATTAGGCCTAATGCTAAACGCGCGCTTGCATGTAAAACACGAGTAGGCTGAGACTAAAAATCAAAACAAGAAACATTGACAATTTATTTGTTTTACCAGCATGGAAGGTTTCGGTGCATTGAAAACCCATATCATTCTGATTAAGAACTGCCTTGCCATCAATTTAGGATTTACATGATTCAGGCCCTGATGTCTTTCTAGAAAAGAGTTACAGCACAGAAAGACGATTGTCATAAATACTCACATTTTCCTACATAATCAACTGATAGCGTTGCAGGCTTATTTTCACTATAATCACATATCCCTTTCGAAAAATTAATGATAACAATATGACTTTATTACAACTTGCTTCATAACTTTTCACGTCTATAATCTGTGATTTTTTTTGATTTCCTTTTTTGAACAATAAACATATTCTATTCTATATCAAAATTTATAAATCTATGAGATATGAACCATGTGCCCCACATCCTTGACTTTTCGTGAGCGTGCACATATGCAAGTAAGTCATCACTCAAATAGTTTTTAACCGTTGGATTACTGAAATTGATAAGGAATACTTGAGAAAAATACTGAAGTTCCGATTTCCTGAAAATTCACATTTTTACTGAAAAAATGGTAATTCTATTCTTTCCCCCACCACATTTTTCAAGTTTTCCAAAATCATCAAATTTCGCCAAAGTTAGTCATATTGGGTTTAGAGTAGACTTGATCTGTCACTGAGTGACACTACAACACGACTGAGAATTCTTACTTGAACCCTTGGATGAAGGATTGATGCCTTGGATACTCAGTTAGAATACAAGGTACAACTGTGATCATGAACTTCTTGTGATTATTGTCTACAGACAAATGACGAGCAGTTGTCTAATTCTGAGGATGTATGTGTGTAAATGTTCTACAAGTCAGGTAAGAGGAGTTTTAAACACTCAACGCTATGCCACGTCAGTGATAAGAGGTAGGATGCAAGAGAAGATCGTTGACGATGCAACACTTCCGGGTGTCAACAGCAGAAATGTGGGGGGAAGAATAGAAGTACCAAAAAATTAATGATGAGTCCGTAAATCAAGCAAGAGACTCACGATTCCTTACTATATGATAATATGCAATTTTGATAATTGCGAACATGGAGTGTGATTTACACACAAAATTCATTTCTTTCTAAAATTTGGAAAACTGGGATTGAAGGTTTCATTAAACTACTTATTGTATTAACCAGTAGTTAACAATTTACTGCATTTTACCTAACGGCTTCTTTTTTACTTGTGAAAATTATGGGTATTTAGATGACTCCTTTCAGCGATCGGAAACTCAGCGATCGTACTCAGCCATTGTCAGTTTAATACTAACATCAAGACTGAATTTTGAATTGAATTTCGAAAAGCAATATTTCTAAGTGTTTTCCGTAGGTCTAACGAGTCATGAAAACTCTCTTGTTTCTTTCCACTTTCATTCCTCATTCAAAAGGAAGTCTCATTATGATTATCTTCCTTTTCGCACCAAACCAAAAATGGCAATTTCAAGAGACTAGTTTTACGATAGGATTGACATTTACTTCCGTAATCATATAATATCTTTTGTATACTTTGTAGTGTATTCATGCTTAATAAACATCATGTGGAGTGGAGCAGATTTATACTGTAAGAGAACTGCAAAGTCGATGCAATATAGAAAATAGCAAAATAATAACATTTTTAAATAGGCAAAAATATTTTTAAAGTTTAGCATTATGACGCGAGAATTACTGCATAGGGGATTGAATTATCGGACAATGGGAAAAAGCTCGACATGGGAAAATTTCTGACATCGAAAAAGGGGCTATCACTCACTGATGTAGGACTCCTACATCAGTGCTATCACTAGACCACTGCGGTCAGTTACCTGTCTGTGATTTTTCACACTATTGGCTAGCCATGCACGTTTCATGGTCAGATGATACATTTATCAAGCTAATTCTTTGCACATATTAGAAGAGACCTTTAGTTTCACAACTGAATTGCATAGCGTGCCATAATCGGAGAGATTCAATAATTTACTGGCATTCAGTTGCAATTTTCATGTGAAACTATATATCGAAATGTTAGCTATGCTCCAGTCTCCTTTAGTGAGATTATAGATGAATTGTAAGTAAATGAAGAGACCAAAAATGTTCAATATATGAGGATAACACATCTTTTCCGAATGGGATAGCTTCAGACAAATCTTCATGAAAGTAGTCGCGATAAAATAGCATGATAAATTAATCAACTGTCCATCAACTTTATAACACGTGGCTTGGCTAATTATATAACAAATGAATGACAGATAGCTGGCCACGGTCGACTGTGATTCTAGTCTGATTTAGTGTACATTCTGCACTGTAGACCCTAGGTGTTTCTTGAGTCAAATCTGGCTGGGCATAGACATTCCCTCACGAAAATCCCTCATGATTTTTCATGACATTTTTCTCACATGTGTCTCATGATATTTCATGCGGATTTTGAAAGTTTTCGCATAAAATATCTCATCAAATTTCATGAGTTTCTCATAAAAATCTCATTAGTAAATTAACAGTTTCTCTCTCATACTTCTGCATTTATTCTTCTGGCATTTAGTTGTTGATGAGGCTTTCCTAGCGTCGCCACGTTGCCCCTGAGCATTTCCACACCCCAAGTCCTCAATGCTATTAAAGCATTTGCAGTATTGAACCATAATCGTTATTGCGATAAATTATTGAACTGTGATTGTATACATCTCAATTTTCAACACCTTGCATTCAACATCGCATTGTAAAGTTAAATTATGCATGCATCATTTCGAGAAGGCTGTTGCAGATCGCTATGAAATATTCTAAATCGTTGCTTTTATCATTTATAGACTAATCTTGCAGATTCTCATCGAATGAATAAGCTTTCTTGTGGCTCTTTCCTCTCACGACTAGCATGCATACCCTTACTACTTATAAACTTATTTTCTCAAAAAAACGTCATGAATGCTCATGTTTTTTACATTGAACGTACCATCAGATTTTATCCTCATGAATGTGCTCATCACCATCCATTTATATTCTCATCAAAAAATCATTAGAACATCATGAGCTATATATTTTCTTATGAGGCTATGATGAGACTCATCATAACCTCATGAGCTCTCATAAAAATCTCATGAATCCGCTATAAATTTCATGAATTCACATGAAAAATTTTCGTGAGGGTGTACGCACAAACAGTTGTCAAGATTAAAATCAATCCAGAAGCCTGAGCAAAAGCATTTCGAAAGCGAACAGCTTCGAAAAATTAATGGCTTCATAATTATTCATTATTGCTGTTTAGTTCATTAAATGAAATAAAATTCATACTGGATTAACATTAACGTTGTTAATTTATGAATTTATTCTCCGAGACGCATGACATTGATTGTTCATGCTACGGGAATGTACATTACACAGTTTGACGTCAATTTTGCTTTTCTAAATTGTTTTTCTGATTTACAAATTGTTGCTAGAATTTTTTTCTGATTGGTTTTCAGCAGTTTACTGAAAATTATGCCGATGCGCTTGATAAGCACGTGAACATCGATGGGAGCCTGAGATAGCGGACGACACTACACCACAGAAAACGAATGCATATAGCACATTAATGCATGCATGCAAGAAGGGAGTATACGAAGGTGGGCCTATTTGTCAATGGCGCCATTGAAATGCAGGCCCACCTTTGCAAACTCCTCCTCGTACTTACATCAAAGTTGGAACCGGCCGACCGCCGTCTATGCCGAATGGCTACGCGACTGGAAGCTGGTCAACTTTGACAGCTGCACATTTTTTGATTTCTGTATAGGATACGTGAAGAGTTTACATGAATTGTAGGCCTGCCGGTACTCCACATAAGCAAAAGTTCCCGATGAAGCGCACTGGCACTGATTTCTATCAATTTCTGTTCAATTTTGTTTTCATCTTCAATGGTAGGATAATTAAACAATTATTCGCACTTATTATGTTTTACCAGTGTTGGAAAGATTGAACAGGAAATACGTGTAATGAGAGCAATTGACAATATATATGTATCGGGTGCCCCAAAAGTCGCGCAAAACTTTAAAAGGCTGTCATTTGCTTCAATTGAATCATATTCACATGCGATTCTTAAAATGTCTCAGATGGGGGAATTTGATGTACCACTGTTTGATTTCTTCATTGCATTCTATTTTGACGTTTATATCACAATAGACAGAAACACTATAATTTCATGATTGTAAGGTCTACAATGGACTCGATATCAAAGCATTGTTAAGTTGGCGAAATTCACTGATCTTGCAGCAAGCTATTGTTGTCTGCACGCACATAGTGCTTCGATCGATCAATTATCGTCTGGATGTGCATTCTATTTACATGAAGAGTCATATAGAGACCTTGCACATTCAATGAATCTTTACACTAGGCATGGATCTCGAAACACGCATTGAATTTGTTGAATTTTTCTTCACCAACAACAAGTCCTCTTCAGCGACATTGTGCGCTTACAAGATAGCTCATGGTTATCATCGCGACCCTTTTAGCGTTTCTGTCATCTCACGCTTGATTCAGTGGTTCAGAGAGACTGGATCAGAAGCCTCCATCGGGTAGGCCCAGTCTTGAGGATGAAAGGTAAGAATGTCTAGGGGATGAACTGGAACGCAACAGTCAAATCCACAATTTGGTGCTGCCAGTTGTTGTTTGGTTTCTATGAGAACAGGTGTTCTTAAAACCAGTGTTCACCGGATCTTACGACACAGACTGTGCCTCTACCCATACAGAATGCAGACTAACCAGGCACTCACAGATGATGATAAGGAAAAGCGTATTGCTTTCGTACGGTTCTTCCTGTCAGGTGCCCTTGATCTCGAGTCGATTCGGTGAACTGATGAGTCTCAATGGTGGACCATGTGAATCGCCACAATTGTATCGTTTGGGGATCGGAGAAGCCGCGGGAAGACATCCAAATCGAAAAAGACATCCATACTCCAAAAATGTGTGTATGGTTCAGTTATTCTGCGTAGTACCGTCGAAATCCTTTCTTCTTTCCTGAAACCGTTACAGTAGAAAATTATGCCAACATACTTCTCAATCATGTGATCCCACAACTTAGCTGAGACGGTGTATGAACTTTTGTTTTAATGCAGACAATAACTTGAGTATATTTTCATTAGACAGCGTTTTTCTCAAGTATTCTTTGTCAATTTCATTAATCTAGCAGTAAAAGCTATTTGATTGCAGCCTTATTTGCACACGAGCACAATTTTGAAAAGTGGCGGTGTGGGGCACATTGATACCCAATATGAGGCACTTTGAACATGGTTCATAGTGCCCCACTTCGATACTCAACTTTTCTTTTGTTGAGTGAACGAAGTGATTTATAAGTTTTGACATGTGATTATGCTACAAATTGATCTGCAAACCTCCAAATTGACTATTTAGAAATATTTGAGTAGTTATGTCATTCGGTTATGTGCGCTGTAACTCTCCGGAAACAAATCACCAGGGCAGCATGGCGAAGAATAATTTCTGAAAAAATAATTGATGAGTTAATACAATCAGTGATCTCAGTCTATATACTTTGGATACACTGGATATCATATATTGGATCAGTGCAGGTCTGTTGATGAGGAGATTTTCAAAGATATCTTAATTGTGATGTTTACACAGGTGCATCTGGAATACATCTGTGAATGGAAATGATAAACATCCCAATTTTGACATCTGTGAAAAATTGCCTAATCAACGGAACTCGATTGATGCGTTCACGGTGTTTGCATTTACATGTAATCATTGCTGTAAATTTTCGGCTAAATTGGTCAAATTGCCATTCCATTTCATCAAAGTTATGTCGACTTCAAACGTTGCTTAGCTACGAAGAATAACATGCGTTATCCGAACATGCCAAGACAAAAGAATACGGAAGTACATGCAGTATTTCCGATTTTGAAGATGATTTGGTATGAAGGTGAAGGGTTATTTGCAGTTTAACTGAAAAGTTTGAAACATGCAATAGAAGAGCAGAGAAGACTTGTGTATATTTTCTGACAAGCAAAAATCATGTACATGAATGCAGAAATTTGATACAATGATGCATGTGGTCTACATTCCGTGAGAAACCAGATCATTACTAAAGCAGGCAAATGGCAGAAAAGGCATGTGTCAAAGGTTTTATATTAGAGAGTGTCGGTGTTTAGGAAATATCGGACATCATTTGGGAACGCTATCTTGACTTTTAAATCATCTTAGGAATTCTTTCAACATCAGAATTTTCTGCAGTGCTGAATCCTCGAGCACTACCAATTTCAACACTATCAATGATTTAAAAAAGAATGAACATCATCAATAGCATGTTTTAAATCGGAAGCACACAATGAGTATAATGTGGGTTTTACTTTGAAATCCAACTTCAGCCCATGTAAAACTGCAATTGTGTCTTTTTCACTATAATTATAAATTAATGCATGATTCGCTGTGAAACCTAGAGTATTCAAGGATTCAGCACTGCAGAAAATTCTGATGTTGAAAGAATTCCTAAGATGATCTAAAAGTCAAGATAGCGTTCCTAGATGATGTCCGATATCAGTAGTAAGCAAGTGACAAACACTCGACCGGCGCCCCCCCCTCTGGAACGGCAGAATGTCGTGGTCGGCCGCCGTGGTGCTTCGGGTCTGAGTCCCCCCCCTCTGGAACGACAGAGTCTGTCGTGGTGTGCCGGCCAGGTGGGTTCACAACATGTTCGCTGACTCCCCCCCCCCTCGAAAACGACAGAGTGTGAGACTCGGATGTGTTGGTCTCGTATGGGTTGACGTGACCGACCGCCTAGGTTGACGTGGCCGACCGCCTAGGTTGACGTGGGCGACCGTCTAGGTTGTCGTGGATGGTGAAATGGCTGCCAGATTCGGATTCAGCGTAAAATTCTGCATCGGTAGGGTGAGTTTCAAGGCAATTGGCGAGAAAAAATTTTTCTTCAAAATTTTAACAGAGTTAGAATTTGGGACGTTTGGTGTGTAGCGCCCAAACGAAGCATCGGATGAGAAAACGGAGGCCAGATTCGGAATCTACGTGAAATTTTGGGTTAGGAAGGATGTTTCCAGCGAAATCGGAGAGAAAAAATTTTCGGCTGACGTCCCCCCCCCTCTGGACAGCTTGCTTCGATTTTGGCTTCCAGTGGACGGATTTTGTCGTGCGATAGCTCGTTTGAAAGCTAAGAGTGAGACAAATTCAGTGAAAGAATCGGCTTGTTCCTATCTGTCTTCATTCAAAAGTTAGAGCGGTTACAAGATTTTAGGTCGGAGCTCGCTCACCTGAAAAAATCCTAAGTGTCAGAGTGGCTTTGTATGGGTAAAAATTTGAAAATTTTCCAAAGTGTGGAATTTCGACCTGGGACCGTCACCAAAACATTTTTCATCAAATTTTGAAATTTCACTGACGTCCCCCCCCCCCTCTGGACAGCTTGCTTCGATTTTGGCTTCCAGTGGACGGATTTTGTCGTGCGATAGCTCGTTTGAAAGCTAAGAGTGAGACAAATTCAGTGAAAGAATCGGCTTGTTCCTATCTGTCTTCGTTTAGATGTGAGACGCCATTTAAGATTTTGGGACATTGGTGAAAAACGACAGAGTTAGAATTTGGGACGTTTTGGGCTCTAGCTTCAAAACGAAGCATCGGATTGGAAAACGGATTTCAGATTTGGAATCAGCGTCAAATTCTTTATCTGTATAGTGAGTTTCAAGGCAATCGGCGAGAAAAAATTTTCAACATTTTTCGAAAAAACGACAGAGTTAGAATTTGGGACGTTTTGGTGTGTAGCGCCCAAACGAAGCATCGGATGAGAAAACGGAGGCCAGATTTGGAATCTACGTGAAATTTTGGGTTAGGAAGGATGTTTCCAGCGAAATCGGAGAGAAAAAATTTTCACTGACGTCCCCCCCCCCTCTGGACAGCTTGCTTCGATTTTGGCTTCCAGTGGACGGATTTTGTCGTGCGATAGCTCGTTTGAAAGCTAAGAGTGAGACAAATTCAGTGAAACAATCGGCTTGTTCCTATCTGTCTTCATTCAAAAGTTAGAGCGGTTACAAGATTTTAGGTCGGAGCTCGCTCACCTGAAAAAATTCCTAAGTGTCAGAGTGGCTTTGTATGGGTAAAAATTTGAAAATTTTCCAAAGTGTGGAATTTCGACCTGGGACCGTCACCAAAACATTTTTCATCAAATTTTGAAATTTCACTGACGTCCCCCCCCCTCTGGACAGCTTGCTTCGATTTTGGCTTCCAGTGGACGGATTTTGTCGTGCGATAGCTCGTTTGAAAGCTAAGAGTGAGACAAATTCAGTGAAACAATCGGCTTGTTCCTATCTGTCTTCGTTCAAAAGTTAGAGCGGTTACAAGATTTTAGGTCGAGCTCGCTCACCTGAAAAAATCCTAAGTGTCAGAGTGGCTTTGTATGGGTAAAAATTTGAAAATTTTCCAAAGTGTGGAATTTCGACCTGGGACCGTCACCAAAACATTTTTCATCAAATTTTGAAATTTCACTGACGTCCCCCCCCCTCTGGACAGCTTGCTTCGATTTTGGCTTCCAGTGGACGGATTTTGTCGTGCGATAGCTCGTTTGAAAGCTAAGAGTGAGACAAATTCAGTGAAAGAATCGGCTTGTTCCTATCTGTCTTCGTTCAAAAGTTAGAGCGGTTACAAGATTTTAGGTCGGAGCTCGCTCACCTGAAAAAATCCTAAGTGTCAGAGTGGCTTTGTATGGGTAAAAATTTGAAAATTTTCCAAAGTGTGGAATTTCGACCTGGGACCGTCACCAAAACATTTTTCATCACATTTTGAAATTTCACTGACGTCCCCCCCCTCTGGACAGCTTGCTTCGATTTTGGCTTCCAGTGGACGGATTTTGTCGTGCGATAGCTCAACGACTTGAAGCAATTTGTTGTCGGGATTATTTTGTATATGAAACATAAGGCAACTTTCATACGAGAAAGTATATTTCATAAAAAATAAAGTGACAAGGCCTTTCGCCCACGCTCTTCAGGTCTACCGTGGGAAAGTAATACTGTAGGCTACATAAAAGTGATCGTCTTATATATGGTGCACCACGCTACTGCCACGCTAACTTAAGCGTGAACAGGAATTCTTTATGCACGCATAGATCGGGTTTGAACTTCAGTATGTGCGTACTCTCAATAAGCGGCAACAATAGGCGATGACGTGCACGTGTGACGATCTTGAAGTGATTGATCTTCTCTCGTGATCTGTCAAAGCGGTCGCATTCCATTGCATGGCGCGTCACTGCACTGGATGGTGGCTTGGAAGACCGCGGCCGCGTACTTGAGCCCTTCATGAGCCAGCGAGGAAGATGCTCATCAACCCTGCGTTGCAGAGCCCTCTCCGTGCGCCCGAGGTAGCTGCTACCACAGCCACAGTTGAAACTGTATAGAACATTGGATGCACGTGAGAGAGGTATTCTGTCTTTCAGGGAACGAACAGCAATGTTGGAGGTAGAAAACACTACTCGCGGCTCGGCTGCTGGAAATGCTTGAGGTAAGACATACTCCAGACGTTTAACCAGTCGTCTTGCGTGAAGTTCAAACCCGATCTATGCGTGCATAAAGAATTCCTGTTCACGCTTAAGTTAGCGTGGCAGTAGCGTGGTGCACCATATATAAGACGATCACTTTTATGTAGCCTACAGTATTACTTTCCCACGGTAGACCTGAAGAGCGTGGGCGAAAGGCCTTGTCACTTTATTTTTTATGAAATATACTTTCTCGTATGAAAGTTGCCTTATGTTTCATATACAAAATAATCCCGACAACAAATTGCTTCAAGTCGTTGAAATCCAGGGAGTCAAAATACACGGTGAAGATTTTGGACAAAATCTTGACATTGCGCTGCAGAATTGTCAAACTCCAGGAAAGACTTTCTTTCCTACGACATTGCCTGGATGCTGCTGTTGCTCCAAAGTTTCTACTTTTGAAGATAAGACGCAATCACGAAGTTTCCGCTGACACCTGTAGACAATACTTACTTTGGGAAATCCAAGAAGTGGGTTTGAACCTAAATTCCTTATTAACTTCCCTTAGCTCCCTTAAAGATACCGTATCTTCGTTATCCATTTACTCGTTTTGTAAATATGTCAAGTTTTCCCTTAGTGTTATCAGTAAACTTAAAATTGACCTTAAGTCTAAAATTGAATTTCAACTCAATAACGTTGTCCCTTGGAGTACAGGTTATTACCCTGATCCCATCGATAAGCATATTTGTAATCTTTCATCCTATTCCCTTAGCCTTGTGGAAAAGCAGGCCTTGAGCAGAGGTTTGAAATTTAGCACTCCACGCACCCCTTCCCAGCCACTTATAGATGCTGAATTTGAAAATTTCTTTCAGCAGACTGATGGTTTGAACTGCTTTTCCGACCATGTTCCTCAACTCAAGGCCGAACTGGTTTCTCTGTCGAAAGAGTTCTCCACCAACTCTACTTGTATGTCTGATAAAGGTAATTTTCCTCTTAATAAAGGTCATTTCGAAGCGTTAAAGAACCTCCGTAAAAATGACGATATTGTAATTTGCCGGCCCGACAAAGGCAATGCTGTTGTGGTCCTTAATAAGTGTGACTACCTTACTAAAATGACCCCTATTATTAGTGACCCTACCAAATTTAGTTTAGACGACTTTCAAATTGATCTTACTGATAAGATTGAAAAGCAAGTGACCGATAGTGTTAATAATCTTTTTAGATTAAATATAATCAATGGTAGTGAGCGCTCTAATATGATTCCGATAGGTAGTATAATACCGCGCTTGTACGGGTTACCGAAGACCCATAAAGCCGGAACTCCATTGCGCCCAATTATGAGTATGACCGGTAGCCCTACCCACAAGTTAGCTCAATGGCTTGCACATATCCTCAAGCCTATTCGTGGTATCGTATCGGATAATACCACTAAGGACTCTTTCGACTTTTGTAACCGTATCAGAAGCCTAGACCTAACGTCCACTCATTTGTGCTCGTTCGATGTCACGTCCCTATTTACTAACGTTCCCCTTAACGAAACTATACAATATATTGAGGAAATTATTAATGATAATGATATCCAACTCCCGCTTCATTTTGATTTGCTTAGCAGTCTTATTCTACTCTGCACCCAAAATATTCAATTTAGCTTCAATAACAAGCTTTACTTTCAGAAAGACGGAGTAGCAATGGGCTCGCCCCTTGGTCCTGTTCTAGCTGATATTTTCCTCGCTATATCATTACCTATAAGCTAGATAACACACAGGATTATCCATCATCTTTTTTCCGTTACGTAGATGACAGCTTTGCCGTATTTCGTAATATGACTGACTCCTTAACCTTTTTAAATAAACTGAACAACCTACACCCATCCCTTAATTTTACTGTAGAGCATGAAAATAATAATAGCCTAGCTTTCCTAGATGTACTGGTAATGAAAACTGACAGTGGTTATCCCCAAACTAAGATTTATCGTAAACCCACTTGGAGTGGTCTTTATATTCATTTCCTTAGCTTCACCCCTATTAAATATAAACGTAATCTTGTTCGTTGTCTTTTTAATCGTGCTCATAAAATTTGTTCCCCTGAACACTTGGCTGCCGAGTGTGCCCTCCTCCACAAAACTCTTGAAACAATGGTTACCCTAAGAGGTTTGTCGAAAGGTTCAGTCAGCAATCTACAAGTGCCGAAACCCATTATTGGACCAAAGAGAAAACAAGTGTTCCTGAATGTGCCGTTTATGGGTGATCATCACGCAAGACGACTGGTTAAACGTCTGGAGTATGTCTTACCTCAAGCATTTCCAGCAGCCGAGCCGCGAGTAGTGTTTTCTACCTCCAACATTGCTGTTCGTTCCCTGAAAGACAGAATACCTCTCTCACGTGCATCCAATGTTCTATACAGTTTCAACTGTGGCTGTGGTAGCAGCTACCTCGGGCGCACGGAGAGGGCTCTGCAACGCAGGGTTGATGAGCATCTTCCTCGCTGGCTCATGAAGGGCTCAAGTACGCCGGCCGCGGTCTTCCAAGCCACCATCCAGTGCAGTGACGCGCCATGCAATGGAATGCGACCGCTTTGACAGATCACGAGAGAAGATCATCACTTCAAGATCGTCACACGTGCACGTCATCGCCTATTGTTGCCGCTTATTGAGAGTACGCACATACTGAAGTTCAAACCCGATCTATGCGTGCATAAAGAATTCCTGTTCACGCTTAAGTTAGCGTGGCAGTAGCGTGGTGCACCATATATAAGACGATCACTTTTATGTAGCCTACAGTATTACTTTCCCACGGTAGACCTGAAGAGCGTGGGCGAAAGGCCTTGTCACTTTATTTTTTATGAAATATACTTTCTCGTGCGATAGCTCGTTTGAAAGCTAAGAGTGAGACAAATTCAGTGAAACAATCGGCTTGTTCCTATCTGTCTTCGTTCAAAAGTTAGAGCGGTTACAAGATTTTAGGTCGGAGCTCGCTCACCTGAAAAAATCCTAAGTGTCAGAGTGGCTTTGTATGGGTAAAAATTTGAAAATTTTCCAAAGTGTGGAATTTCGACCTGGGACCGTCACCAAAACATTTTTCATCAAATTTTGAAATTTCACTGACGTCCCCCCCCCTCTGGACAGCTTGCTTCGATTTTGGCTTCCAGTGGACGGATTTTGTCGTGCGATAGCTCGTTTGAAAGCTAAGAGTGAGACAAATTCAGTGAAACAATCGGCTTGTTCCTATCTGTCTTCGTTCAAAAGTTAGAGCGGTTACAAGATTTTAGGTCGGAGCTCGCTCACCTGAAAAAATCCTAAGTGTCAGAGTGGCTTTGTATGGGTAAAAATTTGAAAATTTTCCAAAGTGTGGAATTTCGACCTGGGACCGTCACCAAAACATTTTTCATCAAATTTTGAAATTTCACTGACGTCCCCCCCCCCTCTTATCGATTGCATATTCACAGGGTATATAAGAACGGGATCGGGAGAGGAATTTCACTAAGTTGAGAAACTGACTACAGGTAAGTCGTTTCTCTTGAGGTCCGATATCGGACTTCTGACTTTATATTGCTGATATCAGCTAAGGTGTCAGACTTATAGGTTAGTCAGTATAGCATGACTGACCATTTGATGATAGTAGGCCGAAATCTTCAAACGGCTATAACTTTGCTTCTACAAGTCCTTTAGACTTGATTCAAAAAACATTCGACAGCGTTTGCTATGCTGAAGGTGACAGACTACTTATAAACGTTTTATGAGTAGTACTAAAATACTGAAAAATTTAAATTCATATTTAATGATAATAATTAAAGTTTTTGAATAAAAAGCAGTCGTTTATGAGTCTCTGTGACTTGGGTCGTTTCCTCTTGTAAATAACTCCACCGGTTTTCATGTCAAAACTGGGGCCCGGATACCAACACAGTGATATGACGCACGCTCTGTCCGATCGAGGTTGGATTTGTGGGTCGAGGCCTTGGAGCTGGGATAAGATCCCCTCTGAGTAATGCCTGTAACGGATTCAAGAGCTTAACACCCAAACGGTTGCTGACTTGCTATCAAATGTTTGGTGACTTAGTCTTTCAATACATATCAGCAAGTAGTATCCTATAAACACTTGCTATCAAATTTTACTCTATCTTTACAGAATTATCATGACGAAAGCGAGTAACGCCAAGATGCTAGTGGGGAAGTGCAGTTGTGGCAAGATTGCTAGAGGTAGCGAACTCAAGAAACATTTAAAAGAAAAAGAGGGGACGATGGGCCATGAGAGGAAAGTGATGTTGAGGTTGTGTGTGTCTTGTCGGAAATGTGTGATGGGGGATGAGAAGGAATTTATGAAGGCGCATTTGCAGTGTGAGAGTGGGAACATCGGAGAGAAGGGGTTCAAGGCATGGTTTGAGGGAGAGTTGTTGGAGAGGGAAGAGGTGACAAAGGCGGTGGCAGCGATACAGGACGTGATTGGGGAGAAAGTGGTGAGGAATGCGAGTGAGGGGAGTTCGAGTGATGGGAGTTCGAATGAGGAAGTTGAGTTGAGAGCGAATATGAAGAAGAAGGATGATGTTGATTTGGATGCGGTGATGGAAGATTTGTTTGGGGACATAGCGGATTTGAAGAAGAGTGGGAGGGGGAGGAAGTGGCTAAGCCGATGGCAGCGTCATCGCCACGGCAGCAAGAGGCGTATGACACGGAGGTATTTGTGAGAATGAAGGATCGTGTGATGGCTTTGGAAAGTAATAATAGAAAAGTTTTGAAGGAGAATGAAGAGCTGAAGGTGAAGGTTGAGGGGTATAGGGCAACAAGGGAAGAGTTTGGAGAGCTTGAGAAAGAAGGAGAAGGAATGGATGGCGGAAAGGAGCGAGTTGATGAGGAAGGCAGGTTTGGTGGAGAGTTTGCAGGCGAGTGTGTCGAGGAAGGATGAAGAGATAGAGCGGATGCGAAGCGTGGTGAAGGAGACGGAGGAGGTGAAGGTTATTAATAAGAGGTTGACGGGTGAAGTGGAGCGACTGCATGAGCGTTTGAAGTGTCGAAAAAGGAGAGTGTATGAAGTCCATCTTCCCCTCTTTGAGAACAATGTGTGCGACGCCCCAACCATCACGGATGATCCCAACGTAACACAGCAGTGTTATGAGGGCGACGGAGTCCGATGTCTCCACATGAGTATGGACGTTACCGGCCAGCTTGAAGACTTCGTCGTCCGAAAAGTTCGGAAGAAAGTTCCCAGTAAGCTTCCTCAACATGATCATTTTTGTAGCTCATCTAATCTCCTATTCTTTTTCTTTCAGAGTTTTTGCAGAAGTGAGAGGAGTGTCGGTGGACGGAGAACGACCCATGGGCTCTTTTAAGGGCCAACCTTCTAATGCAGCTAAAGCGGTCCCAAGCCCGCCACATATCCTCGGATATGGAATGCAGAGGGGAAGAAAAATAATGAATGGAATGAAATGGGAGGACACTCACGCGCCACACGCAACATAACACACTTCTCTCTTCCGTAGTCTAACAAACTCTTTACACATGGATCGCAGTCGATTGCTATCCCTGTATCAGAAGTGTAAGCTATCTTAATTTTATTTGATACTATTTCATCTATCATCATCGTCCATATGAAATGTTTTAAGATTTACAAGTTAGACTAAGCGTGCTACTATTTCCAAATGAAAATGTATACATGGTTAAATCATCCACTTAACCCCATCCGTAGTCTAACAAGCTCTTTACACATGGATCGCAGTCGATTGCTATCCCTGTATCAGAAGTGTAAGCTATCTTAATTTTATTTGACAATATTTCATCTATCATCATCGTCCATATGAAATGTTTTAAGATTTACAAGTTAGACTAAGCGTGCTACTATTTCCAAATGAAAATGTATACATGGTTAAATCATCCACTTAACCCCATCCGTAGTCTAACAAGCTCTTTACACATGGATCGCAGTCGATTGCTATCCCTGTATCAGAAGTGTAAGCTATCTTAATTTTATTTGACACTATTTCAACTATCATCATCGTCCATATGAAATGTTTTAAGATTTACAAGTTAGACTAAGCGTGCTACTATTTCCAAATGAAAATGTATACATGGTTAAATCATCCACTGAAGCCCCATTCAAGTACGTCAGTATGAAAGCAAAGATAATACGAAATAAAAATTTATTATGGCATGTATTTCAAAAGGTCTTCATCGTCAATATCGTCCCAGAGTCTGGCTTCACATAGATAACAAAAACAGTTCAGTTGCTTTAATCGTTCTTCCACTGCGAGCCTCACTTTATCAATATACTCCCACTCTGCCATAGTTCGTGGCTGGGAGTTAGGGGTGTACCACTCCCATAATTGGTGGAGGAATTTCGTGCTGTTGATCTCCATCACATCGTCAGTATCGTACTGGAGATACTTCCACCTCACGCCTGTTAAGTCGGGACACTCCTTCTCACATACACTCTCCTCTTCCTCATCCGCTGGTAATGATAACTTCCTGATATCGTCCAGTTGGTACACCTTCTCCACCTTCGCCTTTCTTGGAGCGTTTGGTGTAACGAGCGCCTTTGGTGTTGAGCATGGAGAAGAGAATTTTGTGTTTGATGTTGTTGGAGGGCTTGTCACGTTGACTGTGAATAATGACTTTGAAATGTTTTCTAATTCTTAAGTATCAACAAGCAACCAATCAGAATGAACATCCAATGAATGAAGAGAATGAAAGTATATAAGCAAAGTGACATCCGTATCATTTCACTCTGTCTTTGAGACGCATAAGTGAACTGTTGTCTAGCGAATTCTGTATTTGAGGCGTACAAGTGAACTGCTCTTTAGTGAATTCCAAATTTGAGTGAAGTCTCTATCTTGTTCAAGTATCAAGCTTAAACATAATTTCGTTCAAATGGTAAGTTGAAAATTTCCTCTCTCATCTCCCTCAAACGTGTGGCTAATAGCATCTTCCTCAATTTCAGGAATCAACTTCATCACCAACACCCTCCCTTCTCGAGGAAAGTTTAGAGTTGTTGAGTCAAGGTAGGTTGTAACAATATACTGACACTTGAACAGAGATGAAAGAATGATTTCTCTTTCAGGTGATACCAGTTCCATCTCGTGCGAGTCCATATCAACATTGTCGCGGGAATGCGACGATCGGCAATGTGCTGACTGTGGACACATCTTCACGAGGAAGCGTGATCTCACCCGACACATCAAGCGAGGTGTTTGTCGACCTAAGCCGGCATCAATCTCCGAAGGTAGGGATGATTCTGTTAACGATGTCTCCTTTTCTTGCGACTTGTGCGCTCAGTCTTTCGAGACACGTTTTGAACTATCTTCGCACAGACTTCAACATACACACGCGAACGATACCTACACCAACGGTACCTCCTCTATCCGACTCACTGAAGTGTCCATAAATAATTTAGTGAGGAACTACCAGATGGACTCCTCAGAAACCATTGCTAACTTTGAGGAATGGTTTCATCAAAATTCATCATTGATAGAAGCGCTCTTCAACAATTTAGACAATTTTAGGATGAAGGCGCTCATCTATCTTAAAATAAAATATGTAAAAATCGACCACCATACTGGACAAATAATAGAGAGGTTGGAGTTTCACATACCCTCCTCTCCTGCAACCGAAGTTGTAGACTGTGAGTCTTGGATAAATTTTCATATCCAAGGGTTAAAATTAAATATAGATAAATTTAACGAGCGTGATAGTGGACTCGTTTTTGATGGTATTGAGACCGCCATGATTAAAATCAGTTTATTAGGAAATCATAGTGGTCGAGGCTCCTTTAAACTTCCGAAAAATTTAAGAAATAAAGCAGCAGTCATTTCTGTAGATTGCGAATCGCAATGTTTTAAGTATGCCGTCCTCTCCATTCTCCACTATAATGATGTGCAGAATAGTCGATACCGCAAGAGTAAGTATCAACAGTGGGAGAATGAATTAAACTTCGATGACTGTAATAGTGACGATATGAAAATTAAAGATATAGAAAAATTTGAAAAATTGAACAACATCAAAATAGTTCTCCATGTTTGGGAAAAAGGATTGAAGGGTGTGCGCTACAACTCGCGTTCGAGTTGTTATGAACGTACAGTAAACCTGTTATTAGTAAAACAGGATGATAGTGAGGAATGGCACTACTGCGGTATTCCCAAAATCTCTCGCTTATACCACCACTTAGAAAACTCTAGTAGAGAGTTATATTACTGCGACAGATGTATTCGCCACTTTAGGAGGAAAACTAAATTTGAAACTCATTACGAATGGTGTAAGCGAGGTAAACTGCAAATGGAGCGCATGCCCAAAGATAAGGAGTTTTCATATAGAGAGAATGGTGATGAATTAAGTCCTCTTCGTGTCATCTATGCTGACATCGAATGTTATATCGATGATAACATCCATCGACCAGCAGCCATTTCCTGCTATGAAGTATGGCATGATCACTTTAGGGGTAGGCAAAATAAAATGCGCGTCTGGCAAGGTGAGGATTGTATTTACCAATTCCTACAATTCCTCGAACAGGCTGTAAAATTTCAACAAAAACATGATGGTGAACTCTATCGCAGATCATTGCATATGACAGCAGATGATCAAGCAAAATTTGATAGTTGCAACATTTGCCCCAAATGTAGGAAAACATTTGACGATGATAAGATTAAGAAAGTGCGCGACCATGATCACATCACTGCTAAATTTAGAAACGCACTCTGTTCAAAATGCAATTTTTCACTTAGGATGAAACGGCGTACATTACCCGTCATTTTCCATAATTTCAAGGGCTACGACAGCCATATGATAATAAAAGGAGGTTTAGGTCAAATGAAAGAGTGGAAGCTTGATGTAATAGCGCAAACGAGAGAGAAGTTTATGGCCATGACAGCAAAAGTGCCTGTCGATAAAACTAAAGAAAATAAGACGGTCTATTTTGATATAAAATTTTTAGATTCCTACCAATCTATGACTGCTTCACTGGCCTCTCTCGTGCAAAATCTAAAGTCTCTTCCACTAACACAAAATCTTAAGAAACAATACCCAAATCTAACCGATGAAGTCATCACACGGAAAGGAGTCTTTCCATATGCATATTTTGATGCGATTAGTAAACTCGGCGAGACTTCTCTTCCGCCCATAGATAAATTTAAAAATGATTTGACCGGCGCAGAATGTAAGACCGAAGATTATGATCATGCACAAGATGCATGGATAAAATTTGACTGCCATACATTTGGCGAATATATGATTGCCTACCTTAAGTTAGATGTATTTTTGCTGGCTGATGTATTTCAGGAGTTTCGACGAGTGGCATTAGAAGAAGATAAGTTAGATCCCGTCCACTTTGTCAGTCTGCCAGCCATGTCATTTAAGTCTGCTTTTAAAATGACTGGTGAGACCATTCATCTCTTACAAGATCCAGAGATGTATAATTTATTTGAGCGAGGAATTCGCGGTGGTCTCACATTTGTAAATAAACATAGGTTAAAATCTGAAACAGTAGGCAATGACCAGACTCATCTGAAGTATTATGACCAAAATAATTTGTATGGTAGTTCATTATCCAAACCGCTACCTCACTCTGAGTTTAGCTGGTTAGATGATAGTGATATTCAACATTTCTCCAACCCTTCTAACATACTAGCAATTCCAGATGAAGGTGATTGGGGATATTATTTTGAGATAGATCTAATCTATCCAAATAATATTAAACATAAAACCGTAGATTTTCCACTCGCACCCGAATCAGGTGAAGTGAGTAAAGATATGTTTTCCGACTTTATGAAACAATTTCATAAAGATTTAGAATCATGTGGACAACCCGACTATAAGCCTTGTCGCAAACTTTTACTCACCCAGTATGATAAAGAAAACTATCTAGTCCACTTTAGCATCTTAAAATTTTATTTAGAAATGGGTATGATTTTAAAAAGAGTTCACCGCATTATTAAATTTAGACAGAAAGCCTTCCTCAAGCCATATATTGATAGCAACAGCCAGAAACGTGCACTAGCCCAAAATAACTTTGAAAAAGATTTTTATAAATATAAGAACAACAGTCTATTTGGTAAGACGATGGAGGATGTTAGAAAGCGCGTAAACTACAAACTAGTTAATGATGATCAAAAGTATCACAAATTGACCTCATCACCTCTATTCATCGATAGAGACATTATCGATGAGGACCTTATAGGTGTTAAAATGATAAAATCTGAAGTTGAGTTGTGCAAACCCATCTATATTGGTCAAGCTGTACTAGATTATTCTAAGCTTGAAATGTACCAACTCTTTTATAAAATACTAAAACCATGTCCTCTCGTAAAAGAGGTTCGTTTGTTGGGTGGTGATACAGATAGTTTCTTCTTAGGTATTACCACTCAAAAAGATTTAAATTTCAATGAAGTAGGAAAATCTTTGGAAAGATATTTTGATACATCAAATTATCCTGCTGATCATCCACTCTACTCTATCAAAAATAAGGCAAAACTTGGCTGCTTTAAGGATGAGACAGCAGGGAAGGAAATAGATGAAATGATTCTCCTCCGTCCAAAAATGTATTCTATGAAATTAAAGGATAGTGATGATAGCATTAAGCGCGCTAAAGGCATATCAAAATCCATTGTGCAAAATATGAAACATAAGAATTTCAGGAAAGCCTATAGAAATAAAAATATAACGTTTGTCAATATGACAATCTTAAAATCTAAGTCGCATGAGATCAAAACTCATACTTTTAGGAAACGGGCGCTTTCAGCATGGGAGGATAAGAGGTGCTGGTTAGAACACAACATATCTCTTCCACATGGACATCCTGACACAAACATACCACCACCCAAAAGAATTAAACTCACACTACCACATTCAGGAGACGTCTTAGCATAATCATCCTTAACTTAGTATTTTGATGTTGATTTCTGTAGATAAACATTGTTGTTTTATGTATCGCATGAGATTGTTTTTTCCTTGTGAATATGTGTCCACATCTGTACATTCCCCATGTGATGACTTTTCCACTGAAAGACATTTTTCCTATCCCTGTATATTTCCACCCTTCACGAAGAAAAAAGACTTTTTGTATATAACAATGTTTATTGAAGTGCGCTCATGTATATATTTTCAGTGGATGTTGTATAAAGTCTGTTGCTTCACATTCATGTACATATTTCAATAAACATATCACAATGACTTCACTTTGTTTTCCGAAACACTAACGTTATGAGGGATTTAGTATCTTTCACATGGATGCACTCTTGTAAACCATTGGTAATTTTGATAGCAATAGAGGGTATAGTTTGTTTGACGACGGGGTGATAGAAAATAGATTCAAACATCTTCTCGACTATTCCATATGAAGCGTCTTTATCATGAATGAAATCACGTAAAATGTATTCTTTTTTCTCACCAACAGAAATAGGTAGAATCAAATCACTTTGAATGTAAAGGTGCTGTTCATGTTTATCAAGTGTCATTGGTGTTTCTATACCAATCGTATGCGCAGCAGCAAACACTGTTTGTAGCATTGAAAAACCAAAGAGTTTTTTCAAATTTTTACTCAATTGACATTGAATGTCATCACCCAGTTTCAGAACAACGCGTTGATTTTCAATTGAAAACGAAATGTGGTGTGTCTTTGCATCATATTTACTTTTCATCACATGCTTCAACTTCTGTTGTATATAAGGATTTACTACATGAATGAAGCTTTCAACTGTATGATATAGACGCGGCATTATATTGATAGCAACTTTAGATTCTTCATAAGACTGGTAAATTTTCTTGATGCGATCACCATAGATGTCCACCCACCATTCATCATTAACTGAATCAGCTTTAGTGTGATATTCATGAGAAGCATACACCACACCGCTTCCAATAATAGGCGTATAATGTCTTACAAAATGACGCAAGGTTGGAGAGAAATAAACTGTAAGTTTGTCATTATATTTCTGAATAACCAACTTATTTTTGTCCGCCATAATTTTCTCTCCATACTTCTTACCCACAGTCTCATTCCATCGTTTTACTAACTCAATAAGTGATAAAGGTTGAACACCACGCTTTTTCAAAATGATGCGTTCTTCGCATTCTACAACATCTTCATCAAATATTTTAAATCTATAATGAAATTTGTTGATTCGATTTGAATAAACTTTTTTAACATTTGCAGTAGCAATTGACGTTAGATGTAGTCCATGACCAAAACCAAGATGTGGATAGAATTCACTATCCAACCTCAGCGTAAGGCCTTTAGTAAAAGAATGAAAGCGGAGGAACTGTCTCCCACTCCAATGATAGATAGTAAACTCATAAGCTTTCTGATTTTTATTCTTCATGATGGAAGTATTACCACTGTTGAATGCCTTAATAATTTTCTCATTCCCAAATGGCTCATAAGAATCTGATTTTATCTGAATCCATTCATAGTTCCACTTTCCATCTGATGTTAAATTGTATGGGAACTGAAATGCATTATTCATCGTTATTCCATCATGGGTGCGAGGAGTCAATATCATTTCTTCCAAATCATTCACATTCTGAATATTGCTATCATAGCAAATACTAGAAACGCCAACTTCCCATTCACCTTCTAAATGCAGTGGCCGATTTAATTCTACTCGATAGTCTGATGGTTTATTTTTGGGAAATTTATTCATAGAAGCATTACTGGGCAAGTAGATTAGAAACGAGTTCTTATTTTCACTTTCCATATTATTCACATTGGAAAAATATATTAGCATACGTTTGCATTAACTCTTCATTCGGAAATGGAGTGTAATACTTGTCACAGCATCTTTATGAAAAGGAATCAACGCACCAGCATCATCATAAATGGCAATATCAATTTGTGGGATGTAGTTTGATTTCAGCTTTGTATAATGCACTTTCTTGAAAGTATGCTCAGATAAAATACTGCAGCTTTTTGGCTGGTATGGTATCATTGCTAGCAATGGAGCTTCAACATCTCCCACACGTACATCTTCACCAATATTGGAATATATCTGAAAATAGTTAATACGACGCGATAGCGACATGTCTGCGCTAGCTTTGGTTACAGTACCACTTTTAAAGATATTTTGATCAAAACCCAAAATGTCCATTAGAGTTTTATCCATAATTAGTTCAATACCTTTTCCATTTATAGTGAGAGACAAAGTACCTTCTTTTTCAGAAAATGAAATATGTTGCTCATTAATCACTTCATTTAAATAATCTACAACCAATTTAACCGAAGTAATAATGCGAGGCATCAACACTCTTGTTTCATGTAAGAAACCACCAAAAGGCTCTACACACTTTCTGTATAAAGATACGGCCCATTCTGTATCAAATTGATTTGGCCTTTCACATGGTAAATGTTGCATATCAGATTTTCCATGAACAGCTGCAGAACGATGTCGTAAGAACTGATGAAAATCTTTTGAACAAACTAATACTAGATCATCATCATTTAATTTGCTTATTGCAATATGATTAGATGATTTGATATAAGTCAATGTTGCCACTTGTTTACCATCAACTCGAAGGAGATAATTAAATTTCTTCAATAATGTTTCAGGAGTCATGTTTGTCTTTCTTGGCTTAATCACAATCTTCTTCACCAACGTCTTCTCATTTCTTGGAATAAGATCTACATAATAAGCTTCCTCTCGATATATTAACTGTTTATGACCACTTATGTGGTAATTAACGTTAAAATTATCATAGCTTGTTAAGGCGCTAGCGAGGTAGCCTAAATCATTTCTTAAACTTGGACTTAAACCAACAATCCAATCTTTCTCAACTACATGATGTACATAATTATAATCATCATTGTGCGGAGTAAATTGGACAATATGTTTACACGCTTTATTCAAGAAATCATATATAAACTTTTTACATGATAAGAGATCTTTCTTTGACCACTGTGGAATGTATACTCGGCACCCCTTTTCACATTGATAAGCAGCTGTACGCCTCATATTAATAGTCATCACCTCATGATCAAAAGTATAGACACAGTTGCTATAAACAAGTTGAGTGACACCCACTTCCCAATTCCCATTTAGCTGTTGTGCATGATCAATGGGAGTAGAAAAGAGTGCGGCTCGATTACTAGTAAATCTCTTTGTAGCCGCATTGCTAAGCAAAATATGATAAAACGACATTTTTATATTGCTAATCTGCAACTTTGCATAACATCATGAAGACTTGGATTTTGGACTCTCTACAATATATCAGAGTTGATCGTGATGGAAACGTACATTTCAAAAATTCTCATGGTCATACATCAAGAGGAATTACATTAACATGGCGACAATTTGTCAACCTCAATGATATCATGAGGGATTTGGAATATTTTGAAACATTAAGATTCATCTCCTTGGGTGATCAAGTTTGGCTTCAACATTACAGAAATGAAATTCAAATCTACCATTCTCATTCCGCAAACTGTTTCTCATTTCGCAAATACAATTGGGAGAAGTATAGAAGATACATACATCGCTCCATCATGACATTTATTCGTCGTGAGTTCATCGCCCTACTATGCAAATCTTAATCAGATATGATTACCACGCACCATGAGTTGGAAATTAGATTCCCTACAACGTATTGAAACGGATCATGATCGAAACGTCTATTTCAAAGATTCAACTGGAAATGTGAGAAGAGAGTTTGCTTTATCTTATCGTCATTTTCAATCTCTACATCATATCATGAAGGACTTGAAATACTTCTATATGAAAAGACATTCACGTATTGGAAATCGCATCTGGTTGCGCGTCAACAATCGGCGAATTCAACTCTATCATTCCCAACTTCATACTAACTTCACATTTCATCAAGGTAGTTGGGAAAAGTATAAAAGGAAGGTACATCGCTCAATTTACTCATTCTTTCATCATGAAGCGCCATCGCTACACCATCGTCAACATTCTCCGTCGCTTCAGACTCTACACCAAAATCGATCTCACAACATTACGCCAACAGCTTCCAAACAGCAAGTATTACCCGGGCCGTCCTCAAATGTTAGTGGTGAAGATGAACAATTCACGGAATCTTCAACTCTTCCCAAATGGGACTGTACAGATTCTCGGCGCCCTTTCTCATTCATCGGCGCAGTCAATGCGCTTAGAGCTACAAAGACTACTACGTCGGATATGGAAGAGGGAGAGGTGTGTGATGTCGAATCTGACTGTGGACAATATGGTGATCTCTACTCAATTGAGTGACAGTCTATCATTTTTGAAGATTCGTACCAGCAGTTACAGTTTGTGTTATGAACCCGAACTTTTTCCTGCAGCTCTCATTAGTTGTTGGTTGCCTGTGCATGTGGCAATCTTTCATAATAGTAAAGTGATCATTACTGGACTAAAATCTCATGAACAAGCAAATATGATCCTAGACTATCTCATTGAGTATGTACGTACCCAGCGGATTGTAAAATAAAAAACAATTTTTTCCAACATGATGTTTTTATTTCAAATCATGATAGAACTTACAAATCATTTTTTCATTAGAGGATGGATTACATGAAAAGTTTTGAATAATAGATGCAAATCGAGATACATGTAAACGTTTTAAGATGAAGTACAGTACAAAAGCACCACACGTTGATGAAAGTGGATGTTGTAGTATGCGTTCATTTCGCTGATATTGACGCGTATGTTTTCTCAACCACTGCTGTGTTGGTATATTTGGAGGTTGAGCAAGAGAGTCAAATAGTTCACCACGTCGGTCTTCTCCAATAAAGATCGCTTTCCAATGCTCACCGCCTAAATTCTGTGAATGAGTGTTTAGCACAATAAAGATGGGATAGTGATTTACTGCAGGTGGTAAGGTATCGAGTGAATAGACATTATCGAAAGCTTTCAACGTCGCTTCGTCTGCATTACGCTGCACTTTAGTCTTAATATCGTCAGCAGTCAACCAACTCATTAACGATTATACTGAAGAATCACGTCACGATACTTTGTAATTTCAATATTTGAATCGAAGACTGCATAAATTAATACATTGATCGTCTCAGGTAGTGTTCTTTTGAACGTCAAATCCAAACGAATATTATGAGGCACGTTCGCTTGACGATAGGGTGCACTAATATCGCTGTCAGCAGTTAAATCAAATGCATAAATAGTATATCCACTCTTAAACTCTTTCATAGTCAGTCCGTTGGTGTCATCCGTATTGTAAAAGCCAAAAACATCCATAAAATCAACATAACTGCGCATAAATTGATCTGAAGCAAAATCTGGTTTGTAGGGTGGACCAGGATGACTCACACCATTTACACGTAAAGCAATTTCACTTAACTGATTGTGTTTAAAATTGAAAGGATTCTTCTTTATATTACCATTAAATGCATCATTTTCAACCATTGCCACCATGAGGAGCTTCGGTGCTTCCGATGGAAAGAGGCCATCTTTCATGAAACTCTTTTGATCTTTCGGAATTGTAAAGGTGAGAAGCTTTGTATGCTGAATGGGGTAAATGGCATTTTGGCGGTTAAGGCCTTCAGCATGCCCTCTAATGACACTTGGATTCGGTACTACTCGACGAATGTAAAGTGCAATATCTTCCACATGAATTCTAAAATTGTCAACTTTAGCAAATGCATTCAGCGCAAATTCAGGCTTATTCAATGTCAGCTTGAGTCGCATGCTGGTATTACACAGTAAAAACTTTGACTGTCTAAAGAAGTCTAAATTCAGCGGACCATATAGCTGACATACTCTACTATCTTTAATCATAGCAGATCGCTTTACAAAGCCACTGTTTGTTTCAACATCAAATTTTCCTGCTTCATCTCTGTACCATCCCATGGCTTCCATATGACTTTTTTGTGCTGCTGGATGAAACTGTGATACATGATTGAAATATGATTTATAGGGATAATCGCTTTGACCACCTTCCACTTGCTGCTCTCCAATCGTTAGAGAAACATCACGAAGTAATGTAGTCAATGGTAAATTGTTCAGTCCAACTTTATGTGTATCGTCAATAGCAGTTCCATCTGCTTGCTGAATTCTAAACCTCAAATCAAGCATCGCATAACTCAAATCTATGTAGTCATCACTACCACCAGGAATAACAAATTCAATGGGGCCAGCATTCTCAGCTGTTCGAGGATGATAATCTACAATACTTGAACTAAGAATATCTGTCTGTATGGCTTGTTGATCGAACAAACAAAAACCGGAAGTTTTACACTCCATGATGAGAAGTTATAGCAGCGTCGTCGTTTAGCGCCTGATGAATGATTAGAGCCTCTGCGACGTTTGCGTGAATGCCTTTTGACTGAAGATCGCACCTTACCAGCTCCGCGATGTTTCCTCCTTCCTTTATTCATTCGTTTAGGTGATTTCTTTCCTTGAGTAACACCAGCAATGGTCTGCTTCAATGTTTTTAAACCGCGTTCCTTCCCACGATTCAACAAACTGCTCTTAAAACTTCTACCTCTGGAAAGATCACTAGCAACATCACCAGCAAAGCCAACGGCATTACTTAAAACATTTCGTTTCAAAGATCTACCGACATTGGATATGAGAGGTGCTACAACAGATTTCAGTGCACCAAGTATGCTACCTCCACGTTGGCGGCGAGCACCGATGTAAATTTGTCCTCCGCCACTTACATAGGAGGGTCGTGAATAAAATGAGGCAGTTGGATTCATAGCTCAAACCCTAAACATTGTTAGTTACAACTTTGCATGAATCACTGTCGATTACTTAGATGAAAGATGTCGGCACGACGCATCCAAGAGTTCATACTTGAAGGATAACCAGCCCATTTAACAAGACACCATTCTTCACCTTGCCGTTTTTTACATCGAATGATTTTCTCTACCAAATATGTTTCACTTTCAGTGACTACCTCAATCTCATCGCGGTAAAAGCTACCCTCAATTTCTTCATTATCGTAATCTTTCAACTTGTAGGTGGTCGGAGAGTCTTTTTGATTAATCCTTGATACTGTAAATACCTCCTCTGTCCAATTCGGGAGGTACCCTTTAGCAAAAACACTTTCCACTTTTGAGATACGAACTTTATCGCCAATTTTCACATCACTTTTCACATGAGTGCGTTTACGTTGGAATGATTCGCGCACTTTATCTACATTGTCAGCATTTACATCTACTGGTCTGAGTCCAATAGAACGATGGATAGAGTGATTGTAGGCATGGAGTGTATCTTGTAGAACCTTTGTCCAATTTTGTGTCAAGTTGGCAGTAAAATGTCGCCACAAGCGATTTTTTAATGTGCGATTAAAACGTTCAACGAGTGCAGCTTTATAAGCGCTCTTTACACTAAACAACTCAATGTCATGCCTCTCAAATAATCTTGTCACATGCTGATTTTCAAACTCTTTTCCTTGATCACTCTGAATTCTTTTTGGAATGCGACCTTCTCGAAAAATTGTTTGGAATGCTTTTGCTACTCCTTTCTCTTCTTTAGTTTTTAAAGGTTGAGCCCACGCATAACGCGAGAAAATATCAATGACGGTTAAAATAAAATTATTGCCCGAGTTATGTTTTGAAATGGAGGCAACATCGCACAAATCTGCTTGCCACTGTTCATCGATGTCATGAACAATATAATGGCGGGTGCGGTACTTCTTTTTCGCTTGTTTGTGAAGTGTATAGGTAGCCTGACCCTTTAACCATCGTTTCACTTGTGATTGTGGAAGACCGCTCGCTTTTGATAATTTCTTGATAGATGCAAATCCTGCCGGATGTTTTACATCATAATAGATTGACTTCAAACGTTCAGTCGATGACGGCTGACTCTTTTTCCTCCTTCTCATCTTTTTGTTTTCTTGCCTTTCTACATTTACAACAACTGCAGCATTTAGCTTTAGCGGTTTTGCGATCGTGTTCACATTGCTTAGGGGTTTCATTATGAGAGCTGGCGCAGCAAGTGCAAGTGACAACGACATTCACCTCTGGCGGCTCATTACATGGCAAGCAACACATCTGCTTCATATTAATAGTCTGAGAACATGTATTTCCTGGGAGGAGCTGTTTTACGTTTTCCTTTTACCAGTTTTAGTGGCGATGTAGATCTACGTCGAGTTCTTCCTCTTGTTTGCTTAGTGAGTGTGGGAGGGGATGTAGCAGGTGACGCCTTAAACCAATTTGTTGGCATTTTCATCGCCTGAAGCATTGGAGTAGTAGCCACTGTTGAATCAAGTTCTTTCAATGTCTCATTATTTAAAGCAAATTTTGGCACATTATGCTTTTTCAATAGTTTAAGAAAGTATGACCAACCAGGTGGAACATAGCCCTGACGGCGCTTTCTACGTGTCGCATACTGAATCAAGTCTTCATAACGTGAAGCATCAATCACTTTATTTTCATCTGTAATGATTTCTCCTCTATCATTTACATTGAGATGGGGTTCAATACTGTTGAAAAGAGATATGGCATGTGCGCGAGATGCTAAAGGTGTAGCAGTCGATACAGAGTCACGCATCTTATTCTTCAAGTTTTTCAATTGCTCAACAGTTTCCGATTGTAATAATACAGCACGATGTGGATCTTTGATGTGAACATTTTGCTGATAATCTATTTCTTTCCTATACATTTGATTTGCAAGAGGTTGCTTTACTTGCTGCATGGCAGTCAATTGTACATATTCATCCTGAGGAATAACAATCATGCGAGAATAAGAACTCATAGTTTGTAGATAATCATGGGAGTTTTCAAAATATCACTTCGAAATCTAAATTCTTCCGGACACTCTTGCGTAAAGTCAATGAATAAGTAACCGTATGGTTTTTCAGTAGCTGCTTGAAAAATTTCAATTAAGGCTTTTGATCCTCTGGGTGCAACTTGTCGCGCTAAAATTTCAAATTGACTTTTATCTCGCGGATTCTTGAAAATAGCATAATAGTGTGTATTCAGGTTTCGTGTACGAGCTTCTTTTCCATCAGGAAACAAATTTTGTGTAATATAGATGATAAAACACCTTTTATGGTGTGCTGCGCGAGTGAACATATCTGTAACATCTTTTGAATTCTTACTTTCTTTTAATAAATCATCCAATACAACAACATCATTAGACTGAAGTTTATCCACTGGAATAATTCCTTCATGTCGAATAAAGTTGCGACTTTGCAATTCCTGAAACAGCGACGGTTGATAAATACCATAACACCAAATCACTCGATTGATAGGCTCCTTAAACAACTCCCTTCTTTTATCCAATAAATTCAGCGTGAAAACAGTTTTACCTGCATGAGATGGACCTGATACAGTCAGAACTTTATCACATTGAAGTCTGAAATCCATTTTATTACTTTGAGACTCAACATTTGCATAATTAACGCTTAGAGCCAAAGATATTTCCCAATAGGTTGCCCACGGCAGGAGCTATCATTGGAAGTATTGCTGAAAGGAAACCACCCTTTTGTGTTAGAGTTTTCCTCTTTCTTTGAAGGGCGACTTTAGGATTGGAGATGAAACGCAATTTCGTAGCATATCGCTTAAGTAACTTTCGTTGTTTTGGCGCTAATTTCTTCGTCCTCAACTTCCTCACATGAGAAATAATTTCACAAATGAATTTATCGTTAGCATGTCGTATAGCATTGTATCGCTGATTTGCTTTCATTCGTCGGAGAGCTTGAATGGCTGAAGAAAACTTTTGACTTTTACGTTTCGTCATTTTACGTTTCGCCATTTTCCGTGTTAGTCTTTGCTAAAACCTATCTTTACCACATTTGCATAGGTACTAACTATTGCGACATAAGTGACACTCGAAATGAGCAATGTCACAGTGGTTACATTGGCAAAGTTGAATGCTATTACGTATGAAACAGCGTTGACAAAAAGCATGCTTACATCTCTTGAAGATGCGCTTTTCATTTCCATCCTTTCGCTTACATACATCGCAACACATAGTTTCACCGTTACTGATGTCTATAGCAAGTCTTTTTGAAGATATGAATTTGCTAGCCTTTTCTAAATAATAGACGCATGTACAGAAGGAATATACTTCGAGAGTGAGCAGACATAGCTCGAAAACCAGTTGTGCTACAATCAAGTACCACTGCATTTTCAATTTTTCTTTATGGAAAGTTGAATGTGAATATCTGAAATCGCTTCAATCACTAGACTGCTACCATGATGGTTAAATGCGTTAAGACGTTCAGCAATTTTTATCATATGTCTTTTAAAAAATTCTTCGGGGTGATCTACCACTTCCATTGAATAAGAAGCAAAATGGAAAGAGCGACTTTCCACCTCTTCCTTTCCAAAATGACTAAACTTAATTTTCGCAACTAATCGCGCCATGACAATGCTATCAGAGAATGTATTCATTAACTCTAGAAATAGAGTGCTAGCATCATCGACCACTGCTTCGATGTCGGTCTCATCTTTATGAAAATTTATCACATAATCTTGAACAGCTCCTTTTAAACTTTGCCTATGAAAACGTAATGTTCCGCAGTCGTTTGAGAAAGACATGATCGCCCTTTAACTAACCCATCCATTGCATGAAAACAACAACTCTTCTCATAGTAACATTTATTGAATAACGGTAACAAGCATGCATTATAAATCAATGGTTTGAAAGAGATAAAATAGATACAGCTGATAACTATCATACAGCGAGCAATGATAACCATACAGGACTTTGGCAGTGTTGAGGTAAGGAGGAAAGAAGCATTGGTTATGAACGTAGCTACTACAACGAACAGACAAAATAGGAACACACAAATCCTTAAAACGTTTCGTGACTTCATGATAATGTTGATTCACTCTACTATCCCAAGGCGGGAGCAAAATATCATCAATGATTAGATTGGGAAATACTTTCCTCTCCTTACCAGGATTATTACAAAAGATGCGTATAACATTGAAAGCAGCTAACCATCGTTTAAAGTCAATAAGAAGAGCACTCTCACAAGAAAAGCCATAGTCTTGCAAATATTTCAGATTAAGTCCATGAATGTGTTTTCTCGCCCATTGATCAACATTGGGATCACAGTTGGCATGTTGATGATAGACACTAACAATCTGATATGTCCAATTGTTCATAGCAATAGCACTGAGCTCCTGTACAGGTTCACCCTCACAATCCATAAAAATGATGATAGAAGCCTAAAACGGAAATTTACACATCTAAGGAAGCGTTCTATAACATATTACAAAATGAAGAATTACATCGATGCTTTTCACGACAAAATACACAAATGATATGATGGCAACGAAGAAGTAAAATGTATCTAATAAGACCACGTCTACGACACTCAAAGCACATAAGCGAATTGTCATAGGGTAGAGTTAGGAAAGGACTAGTAATTCTCCTTCTTTGATTTGCGTTTTGATGTAGCATTCTTCTCCGACTTGCGCTTCGTACCACTGCTGTTAAGGATTTGATCAATTATGTCGTCCACGTTGGGTGGTTTCGGAATATATAAAATGGATTCCATATGCATGGAGAGAGAGGCTATTTTATTATCCTTGTGTCGACCATAATATAGCCCATTCACTTTGAAAAGGATATCCCAAGTACCTTCTCCGAGCTCATCACATCTGATGGGTATTGAATGATCTCCATCCTTCTTATAGTAAGTACACCAATGTGATACCGGTAGGCAAATGTGATTACCATCCCAAATCTTTCTATAGGGAGTATCCTTGTCATCTCTCGCCTTCCACTCTTGAGCAAGAGGAGTAGAAATGTCCATATTTAATGTCACGTACTCCTCAATAATATCAAGTTGGTGGCGAATGTACGGACTCACGGGGATCAGTATGTAGTCCCCATACTGATTGTGCATTATCTTGACATCCGTGGAAGGGAGCATTCCCGTTTGGAGTACTACGCTATGATCATCATAACGCAAGGCTTGTTTAAATTTACGCTGTAGCGGTGTAGGATTATGTACCTTGGATGTTTCTTCCACTGGCCTCAGTTGTAGATGATCTGACCGTAGCGAACCTTGTAACGTTTGACCGCCATTTTGTCCTACTAGTGCAGCAGATGGAGTAGATGCCTGAAATGAAAAAAGATTGTATTAAGTTTACGTTCAAGGGAGGAGAGGGAGGGAAGTAGCGACTTACCATTTTAGTTGGGTAATAGAACAGGGAACTAGAGAGAGAGAAAATGTGCGTCCGTCACTCGTGTGATTCAACGATGGAATGATTCTCACTGTGGAAGGCTCGCTATTTATAAAGAAATGCTTGATTCTCATTGGATGATGATCCTCATTGGACAATAACATCAAGCTGATTCCAAATCTGGTCTCTGTTTTCCAATCCGATGCTTCGTTTTGAAGCTAGAGCCCAAAACGTCCCAAATTCTAACTCTGTCGTTTTTCACCAATGTCCCAAAATCTTAAATGGCGTCTCACATCTAAACGAAGACAGATAGGAACAAGCCGATTCTTTCACTGAATTTGTCTCACTCTTAGCTTTCAAACGAGCTATCGCACGACAAAATCCGTCCACTAGAAGCCAAAATCGAAGCGAGCTGTCCAGAGGGGGGGGGACGTCAGCCGAAAATTTTTTCTCTCCGATTTCGCTGGAAACATCCTTCCTAACCCAAAATTTCACGTAGATTCCGAATCTGGCCTCCGTTTTCTCATCCGATGCTTCGTTTGGGCGCTACACACCAAAACATCCCAAATTCTAACTCTGTCGTTTTTTTCGAAAAATGTTGAAAATTTTTTCTCTCCGATTGACTTGAAACTCACCATACAGATAAAGAATTTCACGCTGATTCCAAATCTGAAATCCGTTTTCCAATCCGATGCTTCGTTTTGAAGCTACAGCCCAAAACGTCCCAAATTCTAACTCTGTCGTTTTTCACCAATGTCCCAAAATCTTAAATGGCGTCTCACATCTAAACGAAGACAGATAGGAACAAGCCGATTCTTTCACTGAATTTGTCTCACTCTTAGCTTTCAAACGAGCTATCGCACGACAAAATCCGTCCACTAGAAGCCAAAATCGAAGCGAGCTGTCCAGAGGGGGGGGACGTCAGCCGAAAATTTTTTCTCTCCGATTTCGCTGGAAACATCCTTCCTAACCCAAAATTTCACGTAGATTCCGAATCTGGCCTCCGTTTTCTCATCCGATGCTTCGTTTGGGCGCTACACACCAAAACATCCCAAATTCTAACTCTGTCGTTTTTTCGAAAAATGTTGAAAATTTTTTCTCTCCGATTGACTTGAAACTCACCATACCGATGCAGAATTTCACGCTGATTCCAAATCTGAAATCCGTTTTACAATCCGATGCTTCGTTTTGAAGCTACAGCCCAAAACGTCCCAAATTCTAACTCTGTCGTTTTTCGCCAATGTCCCAAAATCTTAAATGGCGTCTCACATCTAAACGAAGACAGATAGGAACAAGCCGATTCTTTCACTGAATTTGTCTCACTCTTAGCTTTCAAACGAGCTATCGCACGACAAAATCCGTCCACTAGAAGCCAAAATCGAAGCGAGCTGTCCAGAGGGGGGGGGACGTCAGCCGAAAATTTTTTCTCTCCGATTTCGCTGGAAACATCCTTCCTAACCCAAAATTTCACGTAGATTCCGAATCTGGCCTCCGTTTTCTCATCCGATGCTTCGTTTGGGCGCTACACACCAAAACATCCCAAATTCTAACTCTGTTAAAATTTTGAAGAAAAATTTTTTCTCGCCAATTGCCTTGAAACTCACCCTACCGATGCAGAATTTTACGCTGAATCCGAATCTGGCAGCCATTTCACCATCCACGACAACCTAGACGGTCGCCCACGTCAACCTAGACGGTCGCCCACGTCAACCTAGGCGGTCGGCCACGTCAACCTAGGCGGTCGGTCACGTCAACCCATACGAGACCAACACATCCGAGTCTCACACTCTGTCGTTGCAGAGGGGGGGGGGAGTCAGCGAACATGTTGTGAACCCACCTGGCCGGCACACCACGACAGACTCTGTCGTTCCAGAGGGGGGGGGACTCAGACCCGAAGCACCACGGCGGCCGACCACGACACTCTGCCGTTCCAGAGGGGGGGGGCGCCGGTCGAGTGTTTGTCACTTGCTTACTACTGATATCCCTCTTAAGATCTTGGCATTGGGAAGCCAACAATACTCTTGTCCGACCAAGGTCAATTGAAATACGATCACAATCCAACCATAGATAATTGGCCGACCTTGGCCAACTGAAATACCACTAAAATCCAACCGCATAAAATTTTGGCCCAACAGTTAATCAACCACCAACCACAAGCCAACACAATATTTTTGGCCGACGATGGACCGACGTCGCCTTTACCACAGGGTTTAATAAAATCGAAAGTGTATACAAATTGGGGATTTAATAAATGCGGAGTTACCACTCTACCTAATAAAACTACCCTATGTTTGGCATCCTCCATCCCTGCACTGATGTCCGTATAACAGTGGTCCCCAACCTTTTAATGGCTCAGTACCGCTTGAGATTTTACACGTTCGCCGCCTACCACTTAGTCTAAAAGAAATTCTTTTTAAGTTAGGAAAGATATAATTCTTATTTGTTTTAAAGAAATTTATTTTTGTGAGCAAAACAAGCATGAAACAAAGAGCAGTCATTCTATAAGTTGAAGATGCTTCTTCTTCCGAACAAATGAAATAATTAATTTCATACCGGTTACTTAGTCTAATTTAAATATAGGTGCAATAAACATATTAACTAATGCGAACACTGCATCTGTTTGTTTTTTGCCAGCTGATCAATGCGGGGCATGATATTGCTAACAGCAAACCAAAAGTCATGACCAGGAGCCGCAAGCGGTTCCGAATTTTCGATTTGATAGTCATGAGGCTTGTCAAAGTTGAATGTAATTGTCTATGCCACAAGCATTTTTGCTTGCTGAGCTTCAATCATAATCTAAAATCTATGGTTTTGTTCTGTTGTTTTCGATCTGTCGGTCGCTCAATAGATGCTATGGCATCGCCTGTCGCATTGATATCTTAACAACCTAACACACAGTTTGATGTGGCAAGGTGAAATCTATGCACAACACAAATTTTCGTCTTTTGAGACCATGAAAAATGATAAATTGGATCGAATTTTGTCGTCGATCTAATTTTCACAAGCTGACAAACACTTTTCTGAATAGATTTGGTCTTTCACATGAATAGATGAAATTATCATCATGGTACATATAGTACCATCTGTAGTACTCACGTACCATCTGATGAGCCCTCGAGTACCAATAGTGTAGCCTCTGCCGTAGAAGGCTAGCTTCCTATTCCAAATATGTTTGAGCAGTAAGTCAGTTGTGACAAGTTGTTCAAAGATGCTGGCGTTAGTACGGTGTTCTCTATAGCTGATCTTTCTTCGCCAAAAAACAAATTTCAGCTGCCACGATGCATTTTTATCTGTTGCTTTCAGTTGGGCATCAATATTTCTATCATATTAAATAAAACAGTTCCCGTATTATGAGCAATATTTCCATGTAGCGATACATGCATTTATGTACGGTTTCGGGAGGGTGCGGATGCCGAAAAAAGATCTACCCGCAGGTCACTAATTAAACGCGACAAATATATTGTCATTAATTACTCAACTTTCCTCATCAGTCTCCAAGTAGAACTTAGGGAAATATCCAGTTTAAACGATACCCTTCTAGTAGACTTCTTCGGACTTTGAACAATTTGCAGAGAGATTCCATTTTCTCTCCTCATCTTTCTGATTACTTGACATCGCATAAGCAGCAAAATCAGAAAAGCTTATTCAATTCACTAATTGATAAAAACGTCATTAAAGAATCATCTATGTACAAAATGTCATTACCATAGACAAACATGTCTATGATTGCATTCATAGATTTCAATATTTCTTTGCCGATGCAAGGCCAATGTTGGGCTTATTCAGATGGTAATGGCAAGTACAAAAGTTGACATAGATTTCTAAGGACAAAATCAATTTTAGCCTACATTTGAAACACTCTGTATAATTAGTTTTTACTAGCCCTGAAGAGCATTCATCACAAATTTTTCTTTACATTTCCTGTATTTCGTGCATTTTGTATGATAGTCACATCATCTGCATATTGAATCTCAGTGACAGAAACTAAGGAAATTGTATGGAATCAATACTTTTAAAGCATACTCAAAGACGACGAAATTCGTTTGTGTTTTGTGCTTGCAATCGCTTCAATAACTTACATCGTCGTTAGTTGAGAACGTTCATTTTGACTTCTTGTAACACGCTTAGTATTTACTTTCCACTTATTTGTATTTCTTTCTCGCTCTTTTGTGAAACTGCTCATTTATCTGTGAATCTCGATTTTCATTTCCAAGAAAATATACGCCTATTATTAATCTGCACCGTGCCAGTAAGTCCCACTGAAAATGATTCGAAAAGCATTTATGGCATGGCATCATTTTTGAAGCTTGAAAAATTTTAGAAAAAAATAAAGAATTGATGAAGCCAAATGAAGTCTGGAGAACTGACCATCTCTCAACAAAAGAGAGGATTTAAGTCACTTGTGACAGGATAAGTTTCTATTATGCCATTCACAACTTCTGCAACTTATGTCATGATTGCAAGGTCCACTCTGCTGATGCTAGCAAAACTCAATATTTGTTAGCGCGAGCGCTTTCGGAGTTTGTCTGACATCATAATCATGCGTTTATGATTATGATTATGAAGCGCATGTTTATGATGTCCGGCGGACTTCGAAAGCGCTCGCGCTAACAAATATTGAGCTTTACTAACATTAACCTTCAAATCATGACATATACAGATTGTCCCTCACTCTTCAGTGTCCTACAACTTACTTTGGACGATTATGCCATTGTTACCTTAGGCACGGTTTCGGAAACACTTAAAAGTGCAAATGGACTCAGAGTAGGCCTGGCACCAATTCACCAAGTACCAAATTAACAGCAGATATGTGCCACCCTTGGAGGCCCTGATGTATACTGACAAGGGACATATCTGCACATGGGTAGGTTCCTATTAAGGAAGCAGGAATTCCTACTGAGGAGGAATTTATACATGATACAGGAATTTCCTAATGCTCTATTGTCTATTCGTCTAGCCACTATTCAACATATAACAGCGGGTCTTGAAAACATTGTGTGTCTTGAATTCAGTGTTCCAACATATCATCGATATGTTTCACCGCTGGTATATTGATAAAATGTTCCAGATAAATGCAAATAAGACCAAAGTGATGTGTCTAAATCGTCGACCTGGTATTTTGTTAACAGTTAGCATTGACAATATTGCTATTGAGCAAGTTGATGTTAAGATTTAGGGATGAACGTTACATCTGATCTTCAATGGGATTACCATTTTTCTCATGCATATAACAAGATGTGTCGTAGCATGTCGTTTGTTAAAAAATTTAAGACAAACTCTAACCACCCGGATATTATCTGGCAAACAGATTTTTTAGGTTTTGTGTTTTGCCATCTGTCATATTGTTGGCCAATGATGTGTGATATCAGCGGAAATTTTTTTAAGAAATTTGAACAGATTGACCGTTTAGCAATGAAATGGGCTAATGTCATATTCCCTGTTTGAGAAGCAGATTGGATAAGTCATGTAAAAAACTTATTTCTAACATCTCAAAATGCAAATCTGCTCATCCTTTGTGCCAATTTTTTTTGTTCGTGATAATTTGAATAATGTGAGGCGAAAACGAATCCTTCTGCCTCTATAACACAGGTCTACCTTCTATAATAAATCTTATATCAAATATATTCGTGTTTCTCGTGATTTCTTTTGGGTAAGATTTTTGTGTCACATACCGCTCTCGTATTGACCTTAATAAAGTGATTGTTATTGAGTTTGGGAGCTCATGCTCACATGCACATGGGTAAATCCAATTTAATCCACAACATTTGACGAAAATGTGTCTTTGATTTGTAAAATCCATATTTCTGAACCGATTTCAATAGTTTTTTTTTAATCGAACCGTAAAGATCTCATCTATTATGGCATGGTTTTTAAAAAGTCACAAAGCCAAGACCTTCTTCACAAGTTGCCGTTTTTTGTCGAAAAAAGACCAAAGAAGCATGTCCAAAGTTGCAGTACTCTCAGTTCAACACGGATTTTCGATTAGATACATTTAAATGCACCCACTAATATTTATATCATCTGAAAGAAGAAGATCAGCTCTTTAAGATAGTCCTATCTCAAATATTGTAATTAATATTAATCATTGAATTTTCACTGGGTTTCCATTGTCCAATGAAAAAAATGTCCTCTGACCGAGACGTTTTCTGTCCTCTGACCGAGGTACCTTTTCTCGAAGAATATTGATTCTTCCATTAAACGTTTTGCACCAAACGAATCCTCTAGTGTGCTAGTTTATAAATCCGTAAAGAAAATTCAGTTTGATGCCGTTACAAGTGTGCAATATTGATTTAAAAAATATTTTTATCCGTTTTTTTCGACCAGAGAATTTGAATATTCCCAAAAATTTCATATGGATGCTGAAACCAGAAATTTTGTCAGGAATCGATGAAATTTCACAGCATAGGCGAGATCTATGCTCTTAACATCTATGCAAAAGAAATTTTTCGTTTATATCAATTAACCCTCTCAAAATCTCCAAAAACCACGAAAATGTCCTCTGACCGAGACCCTAAAAAATCTCGGTCAGAGGACAACGTTGAAATTGAAGATCTCGATCAGAGTACAAGGGTCTCGGTCTAAAGACATGATAATGTATGCAATTACATTTAGATCACTTCGTTTTGCGCGTTCAAGTATTCGTCCAAAGTTCTCGCAGTCTCATGAACCCAAATGCAGAAGCCGAAGAGTTTCCTGTTCGACATCAATTTGTCCTCTGACCGAGACCTTAAAAAATCTCGGTCAGAGGACAAGGTGGGTCACGGTCAACGGACATTATATGCAATACATCACACTTTGGTCACTTCGCTTTACGCATGCAAGCATTCATCCTAAGTTCCCAGTTTCATCAGCAACCCAAATGCAGAAGCCGAAGAGTTTCCTATTCGACATCTATCTGACCGAGATCAATTTGTCCTCTGACCGAGATGTAAAAAAAATGGCTTTTTAAAAGTGCTAGATTTCTATGGAAAGTTTTTATTTGGTGTGGTCGCCGCTAAGATTTTCGTGTTCAGCGTAAAAAAATGAGTATATATGCAAATTTTCACAGAAATCTGAGACCCAAAGTTGAAAAGACAGAAATGTTGTGGAATAAATTGGATTTACCCACATAGTTTTGTTTAACATTACGTTTTAATTAAATTTAATTAATATGCTAGCTAATAAATAATTTCAATATCTCAAATTGGGATATACTGGTAATTTCTTGGGAGTGTCCTGGCTTCTTAGTTGTGTAACATCTGAAAATTTCGTGTTTTGGCTTTCGTATTACTTTGATGAACATCTAATTGGCATCCAACAATTTTAAGCGGAGTGGCGATAGCATCGCTCGATAACTGAAAAGTTCAACTGAAGTTTTGCAACTAAAGTGCAGGAATGCCACTGATATATTTTCTTCTCGTGAAGTTTTGCTAATGATTTTCTCCTGTTTCAATGGAGCGTTCTTAAATTTGCAATGACAATCTCTGGAAGCTCCCTAATTTGAAAGCTTTACAAGCTACCGCACTATTTTTCAGCATTTGAAATTTTCACACTTCTAAAGCACTTAAATCTATTCATGAAATCACATTTAAAAATTACATTTTGGATTTTCATGGTTATTATGACAATAACCAAGTCAAAGAGATTGTTGATCAACGTTTCAACATCTTTTATTATTGAGTAATTGGCATATTACTATAGTCATGAATCTTGGGATACTATATTTCGACACTCATTATTTACATCTTTTAACATAGATTCCACATAACTGAAGTTTCAAGAAATGCGATGCACCAAAATATTCAAATAGTAAATGTCAGCATACAATATTCGAAGGCCATCTTCGGATACAGTAATTCTCCAATTTCCTACATGATTATATTATCGTCCCAGCAACTTAGCTTGTTCTACAGAAACTTCCCTTCATGTCACTCTCCACACTTTCATCAAATCAAAACTTTTTGATGACTCCTCGAATTCTTCTTTGGGGCTGCTTCTCCCGACCCAAACATTCACCTAAAATGGCTTCTCCATTGATTGAATTGGTTTATCTTCGTTGCAATGAAGTTAATTTGGGACAGCGCTCTAATGAAAAAATGCTGGTGTCACTGCTCATAAAATCTGCATTCATCGGAATACTGAATCTTTAATGATAATCAATTGATAACTACACTGAGAAACCGCCATTTCATATTCACCACCATCATAAAAACATCCATAGAACGTTACAAGTACTCACTTAATAATAATGATGAATTATTCTATACAAAATGGCAAATCTCGAAGTCTCACCTTTCACACATTTGGAACTGTCATATAATCGTTCAGTGAATGGAAGTAACATCAAAGGTTGTTTGGGTATTGGAATCAAATGATCACTAAAATTGTCATCTATGATCCTCGTGCAGCTACAATTTGCATTTTGAATTCCAATTGAAAATGCATTCATAAATGTGTTTAAAAAGGCATGTGAGGAATTCCAATTGAAAATGCATGTATAAATGTGTTTAAAAGGACATCGTGAGGTAGCAAGAAAAAAGGTTAACATGTACCGCAGTACATGTTTTCTAATAGATAAACCAGCTGCGCATGCATTGCCTGAACTGAAAAGAAGCGTGAAGATTGAAAGGAATGCATTTTCTCGAATATAATAAACGAGTTAATGATTTTGTGCAATGTTCATGCGAGTTCCATTTGACGGAGGTTGTATGAATAAGAAAAATATCTCATCCATTTATATTTAGCAATTCTAGCCTACATCAACTATGCAATGAAAGTAAAAAATGAGTCGTGTTGTATAATAGTGACTTCATGGCTTGGACACAGAATCGGATAGGTGCATGTGAATAATTATTACATGGACAGTCTCTAATTTATGGAATGAACAAGCCACAATTAAGCGCAAAATTTATTCATGCAAGATTTAGCATAATTGTGCTAAAAAGTGATTATAAAGAATTAAACCAATGGCCTATATTGCAGTAGCAGCATATTTGAATTGATTTTTATGGCGCAAATCGGCATAAACCAAACAAGCTGCTATAGCAGTTGTAGTAATATGGATAAATACGACAATTTGTATAGGTCTGATTAACATTCAAAATATATTTCTCCATCAAATTAAGATTAAAGTTTTAAAACTTTCAGCTACTTATTGATTTTTTAGTAGTATTCAAGCTTTGCATTTTGCTTGACCGTGAAGTAGTCAGACAGCTTGATAAAAATCATGCAACATTGATTTTTTCAAATGATGTTCACTGATCGTCAGTGCATCGACAAATTATATATATGATTATGTAATTGCCAAATAGCAGCTTCATTATTTTGTCCTTTGCGTACTATGAAATGAATGCAAGCGTTCTCACGGCTGGGAAGGCGGTAAAAAGATAATTAGTTGTTGCATTCGGCATTACATTTTTTATAATTTAGAAGGTTTACATCAATATTTCTCAAGCTTTTCTTCCTCATCGCCCACTTTTTAGAACAAATTTAATAATCGCCCCTCGCTGTTCATATCATGCATAACAGTACGTTTAATTGAAAATACAACGTAATTCGCATGCCATTGATTTTATAAATTTTCATTTTAACCAGGTGCAACTCAACAGTGAGCGCAGAAATCATTTTGTCAGTACAGTTGACATACATATGACATGTAGGCCTGTATTCCTTCTTGATAAATGTTTGGCGAATAATTTTTAGAAACATACATTCGAATAGTCATCCTTGTTTTAACTATCACAAGTCGAAGACATGGTATTGATGCTAGATTTTTATTCATTACAAGTAATAAAGGCAGTCTTAAATTGTCTTTATTGTTATTTTCTGATATATCTCAGAGATCTCTGACGATGGCCGGCAGTGCTGGTCGAAAGATCTCGGCAATTTAAAGAAAAGAAGTGACGTTTTTGTCTTAAGGCTTACATCAATGGAACTTGTGTTTTCACCAATTGCAAACAATTGAACGTCCTGTTAAGCCCTAAATGCTTAATTTAGGTATTTTTAAGAGTCAATTTTTGTCATCGCCCATCAGTTGAGTATCGCCCCCAGGATTTCAGTAATCTCCGCAAAAAACTGAATCTTTTCACATAAAAATTTTTACTGTATGCAGATACTTTTTTGAGTCGACACTCTGCCTATATATCCCTACTCTATGCCTCAAAGAGATATTACATGATGACTAGCCAAATGACCCACAATATAAGTCCACGCATGTCCGACTAGCTATTGGTCGTGTTTACATTGATAAGCATCGTCTGCTCCTCATTATAATCAACTAAAATCAAATTTAACAAAAGTTTTTGCTTGATGACGTCTCTTGGAAAATTAGAAATTAATGTTAACTTGAGGAGACATACTGATTAGCATGAAAGCAAGTAACTAGTGATTACATAACTGTTTGAACCAAAAAATTGCTATTATTAGAACCTTAATAACTGAGTAGTAAAGTGAAGTGCTACGATCAGGAAGAGGAAAGGAGCTTCTGACCCCTTCTCCCTAAATTCGCACACGAAGGGCCTAATAGCATGGATTTGTAGATCCTGAAACGCTGAATACAAAAATCAAATTCTTTAGTGTTACAGCCGGTCGCTTTCGGTTATAGTAAAGGTTAGATGACTCCCATTGGTATCCAATGGTAAAATTCAAGAAATATCTATGGATTGTTAAGCAGTTGGCAATTTTCGTACATTTTCTTTTGCAGAAAAGAAACGATTTATCAGAATGCCATGAAATTTGAAGCATGATTTATAGTTCAGAACATCAACTTTGAAATAAAAGTTGAAGTGAGTCACAGAATTCAGTATTTGATGTTTGAGAGCCTCCACAAAATGAGTAAATTTCATGTTTTGACTTAACTTTGGAGATTTTACTCATTTTGCAGAGGATCTCAGACATCAAATACTGAATTAATATTTCATTCAAGTTGTCTTCTAGCTTAACTCACACAGATAAAATGACAAGAACTAAAACCCCGACGTTGCATGTCCGTATACATGTAACGGAAAATTTCTTAATCAAGACAAATCTTTTGCATTCGGGCTTTGATTACCTCCGACACTTTAAAAGATAATAACAACCACCTCCGATCTCTTACTGCCGACATGCCAAGTGTGTGAAAATTCACTGAGCTAAAAATACCGAATATGCAAATGTCTGTTTACTGTCTACTGTTTGATGTTTCAGTCTTTTTGTCATAGTTACGCACAGACCACATTTCAGGAGTTTAGTTTGATTTTCCATACATTTAAAAAAGTCAGATTTACAATGCTAGTAACTTGCCAATTTTTGTCGTTGCAATGTGAAGTGACTGAAATCTATTTTGAGAAAACTAATCATATTTATGAATCATGCGTCTACATCTCTTTTTACTAAGACGCACTGAATTGATGCATGGACAGACATCTACCGTTTCGAATGAAATGATTGAGGGACAATTGTCAAATTATTTACCATTTTCTCGAATATTATTTGTGGGATATATGACTTTTTTGCAATTGAAGTGCGGGTTCTACAGTGCGCAACAAAATAATAGAAACGCCTACGAATATCCTATATTTTTGCACATTTATTGATAAATGCCATTGCCACCAGGATAACAATCATCCAGCTGCTAATGAACTGTATTCTTCATGATTTTATCGATGTCCATGGCCGAATTCATATTTCCTTCCACCACGTGAGTACCCCAATGCACTCTGCCACGTGAGTCGTGTCTCTCTCAATGCTCTGTCTGAATTGAACATCACCGTACTGGACTGGCCTCCCGCCTCTCGGAATCTATACCCTATAGAAAACCTATGTGCCATAGTAAAACGTCTGAGAATTCAGAAATGTTCATCAAAGTAAGAACTGATTTCAAACTTTTACAAAGTTTGCAAAAACGATAACGAGCTTACTCAAATATGTCAGAATTTGATGCCTTCCATGCCAGACGTATTGAACAGGTTATAAATAAAAGTGGTGGTCAAACTGAACAGTGGCAGTTTCAAATGATTTTTAATAATCCTGAAGTAATACTGAGGTTTTTTTGAACATTGTATTATCAACTTTCTTTTTGACTAATAGCTTATTTTTCATTAATATGTAAAAACACAGGAAATTTGTAGGGGTTCCAATTATTTTGTCGCGCACTGTATTTGACGGCGAGCTGTGTGAATACAGTTTCAGCTTGTGATTTAAGTCTGGCGTTATTTGTGATTAAATACATGCATGTACATTGTATAGGCCTACTTTGATTATGACGCCAAACACAAAACGGAAGCAATCGAAGATAATGATGTAATAATTACCACAGTGACGACGAACTCGAGACGCAAGATTTTCACGAAGTAGTAGAACCAGAAGCCGGTGCTGATGCGGAACAAGCCACTTTGTTCTCATCAATCGTTGTATAGCCTTTCGATTTTTACAAGTATTAGTTGAGCGATTGCCGATTCCATCATTTCTGATCATTTTTATAATCCCTGAAAATTTGTCTTAAATATTATAATTCTATGATGTCTGAAAAATATAGGTGTTAATCATGATCTATCTTATGTTGATTATAGGAAATCAAGAACTTATAGTTAAGCGAACTGTTGATCAATAGTGATTTTTGGCAGTCATTGCTAGACAATATAAAAGCACTACAGCATTACAAGTGTTTCATTATAATGGCAGTGGTTCTACAAGTAACACGTGAGGGCTATATATAAGAGCGGGCTCTTTCAAGAAAATTCGGTAGTTTTGTCTATCTGCAAATCACATTTCATTCATTCACATAAGTATAACCAATTCTTTTGCTTCAAATGCAATCCATAATACTGTGCAGAGTCTTTTTTATTGATTCGTTAATGTATCAAACTTTTTACAACTGTTAAATTGTGATTCTTTCAAGTGAAGTGGAAGGTAGCAATTTAGACACTCTTTAATATACTTGCTTTTGGGTGTTTCAATAGTGCAATTGGCAAAGTGATGGCCAACATTATCAGGAGGCGTTATATCATGTCCGCGTTGAGATGCAGTTCCACTCAGCTCTTGGGGTAGCGACGACGAAGAAATTTGAAACATTGATACCCCGGAATAATTTATAGAGAAAAATCGCAAGATGCATTAGTGGCAGATATATTTCGCCTGCTATCAATCGGTGCCGTACGCAGGAATGAAATTTAGTGACCAAGAAGTGAACGATGTTATTTGATACAATGAAATTGGACGGTGCAATAGATATTGAAGCTACGAGAAGATATGAATCTAGAACAATTTATACGCAAACTATCTAATACTGGAAGGCTAAGAAGTGAGTAACATGACGATAATGACCAAATATGAAGAAGAGATGAAGTTACCACTGCAAAATTAATGATAGTAAAGTCTCCTTCTGTACACAAAGGTCCGGCTTGTCACGTAGAATGGCCAGCACTTCAATTATCTTCAAAGAATGACTGGTTGTGCATCTTCGAAGAACTCTGAAAGAATGCTGAGCCTCGTCATAAGTGGCATGACACTCCTGTAGATGTCTTGTTATCACACTCGGAGGCTGCTTTTTCGACCGCGGAGGCTGTCTTGACTGCTTCTTGAGAGCCGAGAACTCACGCACATACTGAGCACGGTTGAAACTTATCTTCTCTACTTACCGGGTGCCTGTGCGTTCTTCGAAAGATCCTATCCCTGAACTGTCTCAATACAATGTTATCTACGGATATAACTGCATTTGGGGAAGCAAATACATAGGCAGGACAGGGAGAAGATTATCTGATCGCATTCGGGAGCACTTGCCTATATGGTTGAAAAAGCAGTGATTATTACTGCGTTATTATTATTATTATATTATTATTGTTATATACGTCTAATTTATATTAGACGTATTTTATTATATAGCTGTATTTCTTCTGTCATCATTTTATCATTGTTGTCGCATATTATTTTAGATTAAAAGGCTGATGATCTAATTGAAGAAAATGATGCACAGGTCAAATGTGTCAGCTGATACAACTCACCGGACGGAAAAGACGAAAATTGTACAAATCTTGTATTTCAGATATTTGATTTACAGGAAATCGGATAAGGTGTAGGCGTGTATCTAAATCACTTGCTTGTTTATTCAAACTTTCATTATGGATGAGCTTAGAAGAGTAAATATACATGTAGGCCTTCTTGACTAAAGTTTAGTAAACTATGAATATGCGCGACTTTCGATATTAGGAAGTAGTCCTATCTCGCGCTCAGAATCTTCAAAGCTACATGGAGTTATTTTTCATGAAAGCAATGGTTGAAAACTCCATGCGAAAATTCTTCGAGAAATAAGGCAGCAGGAAAAATTTCTATAATGACTAAACATGATCACCTCGTCATCCATCAGCAACTGATGTGCATGCTGTAATAGTGTTTGTATTCTTTGTTGATATCTATTTTTTATATCCCTGACTCCTCCCTAGGATCCTAAAGACGCAGTCACAACATCACTTATGAAAGTGAGTGTGACTCTGAATGTCTGTTATCGATTCAAAATGATTTCGTAAGAAGATCATTGAAAACTTAAATAATTCCTCGCTTTGCTTAAATTTTTAATTTTTTCGTAAAATGTGTCTCTTCCGCTCAAACTTCAGTTGGCTTTCAGAACTGCTTTTTTGTACCTGATACTCTGTAAAAATTGATTTCAGTTATCCAATTATTGCTATTTTTATCATTTAATTATTTAATTACATTATTTTAATCATCAATCCATCTACGGTGTATGTACGGTGTATGCACGTATGCCTCCAAGGGGCATAAATATCTATGTTATCTACGTTCCTCCAAACCTTGTAAAGAAAGAATATAACGAAATAGAGCAATACATAACTCAAACGGCAGAAGCCTTCCTGGACAAGTCCAACTCGGCGAAACTTATCATCTGTGGAGATTTGAACCAACTACCCTGGTCCTCGATTACCAGCATCCTTGGACTACAGCAAACTGTCAGCGAACCTACAAGACAAAGCTCCATCTTAGATAAGATATTGATCGATTGCTCAGTATAATGAACCCATTATTTGCCCAAACCTAGGCAAATCGGATCATCGCAGTGTACTACTGAAACCGGTAACTGGTATCTCGACCTGTAATTCGGTACATAAAGTGCTAGACTTACGACAAAGCAACATCGATGCGTCCTTTGCGTTTCTAAGTGAATACCCATGGCACAAATTTTATCAATTGAATCTCAGCTTGGATGACAAATGCGACATTTTCTACTCAATAATATCTGATGCAATGTCGACCATACCATGTACTTTAATAGAGATAAATAGTAATGACCGCCCATGGATGACTCCGAAGTTGAAGTATTTGATCAACTTACGATACGAAGCGTTTCGCAATCATCAGTGTGCGAATTACCAATACTACAAAGAAAAAGTCAAGAAGGAAATCATTCAAGCAAAAGAAAGCTGGAAATTAAGAATACAAAAGTCAAAAACAGATATATGGAAGGCCGCAGATATGTTCAGTGGCAAAAAGCTCGTTGCAGATGACGCATTACGCAAAATTGTCAATCAATTTTATTCAAGTTTTGACGCAGCTAACGCAATAAATGAAGCTTTCGCGAGTAACTTCTCGATGCCTGTAGACCTTCTGAAATTTAAAGATGCACTTTCTACTGCTTTCAGCGATCAACTCTGGCAACCGAGCGTAGACATCATAACAACCTTCCACCACCTGTCCAAAGTCAATGTCAAGAAAGCTAGTGGTAGTGATGATATACCACCTCGTTTCATTCGCGAATGTGCCTCCGCTTTGGCTCCTCCGTTAACACACCTTTTCGCTCTTTGTTTGGAGAACAACGACTTCCCACATCAATGGAAATTAGCATCAATTGTACAAGTACCTGTCCCAAAACCCCGTGCAAAGACTATTGCAGACCTGCGCCCCATCTCCCTGACTCCGATCTTCGCAAAAATATTGGAAAAAATAATAATTGCATCTATAAGGCCCTGTCTCCCAAAAACCTATGATGACAGCCAATATGGATTCCGACCTCACTCATCAACGCTAAGCGTTCATATCAGGCTACATGACTTGATAACAAAGGAGTTAGAAAAGCTCAATATTAATACGGTTGCTTTGATATCGTTAGACCTCAGTAAGGCATTCGATCGCTTGCCTCATTCATCTCTCATCGATAGTTTACTATCGTCTAATGTACCAGCATCATTTGTGAAAATGTGCATTGGATTCCTGAGCAACCGCAGTCAACGAGTCGTCCTTCGTCACCAGGCCAAGAGCAGGATAGTCGGTGTTCGGTCAGGTGTGCCGCAAGGTTCAATCCTTTCTCCGTACCTATTCGCAATCCACCTCAGCTCATTGTCGCCATCTCTCCCGAATTCACACATCATAAAATTTGCTGACGATATTCTTTTTGCTCAATCTTTTACAGACCAATCTCATGTGGAAGCATCAATATATGCAGAAATTGAAAGCACGAGACAATGGTGCACTCGGAATGGACTGCTCATTAATGAAGGCAAGACGAAAGTCATGATTATTCCAAAAGGCAAAGCGGAAATCCCCCTTCAAAATTACACCACTTGTGAAGATATGAAAATTCTCGGGGTTACATTCCAAACAAGTCTGAAATGGAATGCAAATATTGAACAAATAACCAGAAGAGCAAGCAGTCGTTTGTACGTCATCCGCAGACTTCGACAATATCTGTCAAAGGAGCAGCTTATTTCGGTCTACAATGCCTTCATACGCAATGTGCTAGAATATAACTCTCCCTTATTTGTCGGTCTAAATGCACAGGAGAGCAAGCGTCTTGAAAAAGTACACAAGAGGCACACCGAATTATTTGTGGTTCTGATTGTGACTGCGGAGAGTTCACACCTTTGTTCATCCAGCGGAACTATCGTGCCATGAAGGTTTTCATGGACATGATGAACAGTGACAATTTGCTCCACGACCTGATGCCGAACTTCCATCGATTTTCGCGGCATGCTGTCATGCCATCATCGCGTACGCAACGGAGAAGCAACTCATTTATCCCATTTTGCTCCTCTATGTATAATACAATGTATGCAAAATGATAGATGACATTCCACACTATGCAAGTTCGTCTCTATGAGACTGGATAGAACTCAGTCCAAATACCTTTCAATTTGATGTATCTTCTAATGCAAATGTTTGATTTTTATTACTTCAATAAACGCATATCATCATCAAATAGTGCGGTTACTTGTAAACGTTCCAGAGGCAAAATTTCATCAAAATTAATTGAATTTTACCCTCTCCCCAAGCTGGTTAAAATTTCCGTAGTTATATGATGGATACAGTATCTTTTCTTGGAAAATGGCCTGTTATTTGCACTGCTCCATAGAGCATTCTACACCATATGCAATCCATGGGTCAACTTGCACTCCGGTATAGGCCTAAACAAACTCGTAAATGCGCATCTGAATGGATGCCCATTGGAATTTATGTACAAACACACTTCTCTACTCAAAAGTTTATGCTGTTTCAAATCCATGAAGAAAATGATCTGAATAGACACTTCTGAACGAAACATTCTTTTGATAAGAAAGCAATTCTAAAGATGCAAAAAATGACCTAAACACTATTTTCAAAACATAGATGCACTTGAGTATCAATTATTTGTCTTTCAATAGCATGAAAAGTTTGGCTATACGTGTATTACCTCTGTTATGAGACACTTCTAAACCTCTTTTGAGGGTTATTATCTCCTTGGGGTGCTATTTATAGATGTTTGCTGAAATTCTGATCCTCATAGAAAGTTTTTCACGAGAGGGCCTATGCTGAAAAAGGCGATTGCCGAAAGTTAATGGAATTCCCGAAAGTGATCTACAAAACGGTCTCACGAGTTTCTCTAAGAAAAAGTGAATTTAATGGGGATGTCACTATGCATAGAATTTTTCAAGAATTATGATAAAGGCTTTCAAAGTTAATGAATTTCTAAAATAAACGTTTTTCAAATAGGATTCAATTCAATCCTGTATTCGCTTTTTGCTCATTTTTGTAATTCTAGCAATGAAGAGGTCATTTTGCCCCAAACTAGACACTTTCATTGTCATTGATTGAAGAAAAGAGGTCTGACAGTTTCTTCAATAGCTATTATATCGCTATGTAAATAATAAAATAATTAAAAAATTTAAATGTAAATAATTAAATGTTGAGTTGCATCTTCAGTTGAAAAATGGGAACATACCTGAATAGCTGCCATTTCATCCAATATCAGGAATCATAAGCCGACTTAGTTCATAATTGGAAGAGAATGTCAGCTGTTCAGGTCTGCTCCCATTTTTCAGCTGAAGATTCAACTCAATATTTAATTACTTTAATTACATTGTGTTTGCAAAAAACAACTCAGACGATTTGCCAGTAGTGTGCTTGAAGAGATGTTTAATGAACGGCCATCGACATTTCAGTAACTTGCTAATTGCAAATCTCAAAATAACATCGCTAAGCTAACACGACTGAACCCTCATTAAGTAGATTTTCTGGCTCAAAGACAAATAGAAAAAATCCATTATTGACATTGTTCTATACACATTAGACTGAGCCATATTTTTACAGATCAAGAGCGTTATTTTGCAACTTCAGATTTCGAAAATTTTGAAAAAGTTGTGGAGCTGCTATTTTATTCATACAATTTAGCTCACATTTCATTTTTTTACATTTCAGCGAAGAAGACAAGAAAATTCCAGCAATCAGACAGGACATTGAATTAATGACAATTTCAAACATGTGACTGTGTCTTGATCAGAACTGTATAACCGAGACTTATCACTGAAATTCGATTTAAATGACATGCATGATTGTCTATTCAAGCAGCAAAGTGTTGTACATCGTGTATTTATCGTGTGCATTTTTTGTTGAGAACATTGAAATGATCATGCTGAGTGAGAATGTTGTGGTTAAAATATTGTAGTTATCGACATCAAGCTTTTACTTTATGATTACTGTTTCTAGGGTTGTCTTGTGAAATGTTTTGTGAATGATGTATTTTTCTCACTATACTAGACGGTCCCAGGATAATCATCCATGAATAATCACAGAAGATAACATTGAAGAGTTTTTGAATCCTAATTTCCTCAACTTCAAAAACACTGCATATATTGTTGGCTCAGATTTCCCAGATTTGTAGATTTCAAAGTAAATTTTGGGCATGTAATTTTTGCGATCATCATTACAATATCATGAACTTTCTGTTTTATCAAGCACTGCGTATTTCCTTTCCATCAAGCTCTCCGCACTTTTGTCTGTATATCTCATGTTCCCACAATGTAGACTCTCTCTGTCGAGTTCAAAGCATTTGCAGAAATGATTTGAATAAATGCACTTTATGACGAGAAGCCAAATGATTCGAAAAAAGGTTTTATTCGTCAAAAATGATGAAAACGAGTTTTAATGACATACAGTACCGAACGATCGCTGAATTGGTAAGGATATTAAAAAGGGTAAAAATGAGCCATTTTCACGCAATCATAGAAGATTTTAAATATTCAAGATTGTGCAATATTCGAGTGATCTCCGCTGAGAATCCCACATTTTTTATCGCAAACATTTATTGTACCAGTCTGTGGTCTGTCTAAAGCGGGGTGCGCAACTTTTTACAGTTTTCGGCCGCCATTTCGAAGGCCGAAAGAATCACGACCGCACTTAATATGTGTGCAAACAACTAGGTAAATAGCCAATCCTTTTTATATTCCACCACTCAAATTATCTTTCCCTGATGAATGACGCAATAAAAATCGCATAAAGGCCTATGTAAAGAATTAGTTAGCAAGTTAACCCATACACGACCGACGGTCATTTTTTACCAGAAAAGATTTTAAGCTCAAGGTGATATTGTCACTTGAAAAGTTGAAGGCATGTTTTTGTAAGGGCAACCGAGGGAGAAAGCACTTTGCTAGGCTACTCTAGCAAATATATTTCATGCAAAATACCATCACTTTTGGACTGCTTTACAACACAATCATTCGCCTTCAACTCGATCACTTCCATTTGAAGTTCGAAAGGAACCTCTTCTATCTTGATCAGGTGCGGCGATGCAGCGAGTTTTATTTTAAGAGCAAGTGCGTTGAAGTCGTCGAACCGCGCACTAAATTCTGAGTTGAACGCATCAAAAACTGTAGCTATGTGACAGAAGAGAACGTCTTCAGGTGAAGGAACAATTACAAGGTGACTATTATGCTACTATAGTGACGATTGTTTTTCGATTGCCTTGAACTCCAGAAATATTTGCAATATACATATACAATATTCTTTTTCATTTGCTTCTCATTGTCACGGCCGCACTTTGCCTCTGCTACGGCCGCAGGTTGCGCACCCCTGGTCTAAAGACTGAAGATCAACGGAAATTATCACATCATTTTTCGACAGACATGCACGAACTTCAGTTGCTGTCACCTGCTTCAATGTTGGACTGCAGTTGCGAAGTCAAATAAAAAATGAAGAAAGTAAAGAAATGATAAAGAAACAGTGATTTTAAAGGAATTTGTTATACTGAGCAATATACAAGCGATATATCCCCGAAACAATATGAGAAAAACAATAATTTATCGTTAGTCTCTCCCCAATACTTTTTTCCAATATGCGAGTGATTTGAATAAAAAGGCAGATGTTATGCGCCAGACGTTTCGCGTACCAGCCGCTTTATCAATGGCAAAAATCTATTAAAATTTTACAACTCGAGTATATATAAGAATTGCTAAAAACATGATGCCAGTTCGTGACGACGATTTAGAGCCGGCTTCATTTGTGCAATCAATTGTGATTCAGCACGTCTTCTTTGACGTCAGCATACTGCGAATTTTAGATTGCCCTGTCAAAACCAGCATCAGCGAATCACAATTGATTGCACAAATGAAGCCGGCTCTAAATCGTCGTCACGAACTGGCATCATGTTTTTAGCAATTCTTATATATACTCGAGTTGTAAAATTTTAATAGATTTTTGCCATTGATAAAGCGGCTGGTACGCGAAACGTCTGGCGCATAACATCTGCCTTTTTATTCAAATCACTCGCATATTGGAAAAAAGTATTGGGGAGAGACTAACGATAAATTATTGTTTTTCTCATATTATGAACCTCCCGACGAAATCCATCAACTATATCCACGAAACATTGGTTAATAGGTGTGTCCGGTTGACTAAGCCAACAATCATCATTCCTTTCGGAATTTTTCATGTTTAGAAGCTACTCTTCGACACTCTTGATAAAGCTATTGCCATTTCAGCGTAAATGATTGATATGCAGCATATAGCAACTCCTTTGAAAAGTTCTGCTGTGTCCCTTACCCGATCTTGCCCATCAGATGAATTTTCTTGCTTTTATACTGTCGAAATGGCATCATAAACTATTTGAATAATCCAGAGTTAATGCCCTTTGAATAGCCTCTATAATAATTTTTTTTTCATTTATATGCACATACATGTATATTAGTGCATGCAAATTTTACCACGGAGGAATCTACGTAGGCCTACATGACAATTAGGATTTTTGAGGAAATATTCTTGAATTTTTATGAAGGCGTGAATCGAAATGCTTTACCGTACATAAATTTCATGTGCATGAGGTCTTAATTTAATGAATTGTATTTAGGCTCATTGCAAATACCATTTAGCTAAAAGCAGAAGAAATAAAAAATATTAATTATAACGATAATCATAGCTCGGTTACACTATTCCTCGATGCTTTCTCTGATGCATCGCTATCTGGTTTCTCGATGTCTTCCAATTGACTAAACAAAGCTGAACAATTACATCTGAAGAACAGTACTCTCCAAAAACATCGTATTTTTAAATTGGTGGTTGACTAATGTGTATCCACTTCGGGTCCGAATTGACTTTTATCAATGACTCGTTTGAAAATTCTGTGTGTGGGAAATTGGCTGTCGTTGAAAGAAATTATTAATCCCATTGTCAATTTGTTTTGGCAAATTTTGTCGATTTTTGTTGGCAATTCAATTTGGCATCGTTAAAGAAACTAATTTTAGCGTGGGTAATGTAGCAGACATGCTGTGCTGATGTGTGGAACCTGGATCCACCCCAGACAACAAATGAAAAGATCAGGATACCCGTTCGATGTCTGATTCGAGTGTGAACTAAAAGGTAAAGAAAATCAGAATACCAACCTGTTTCAATTCATGTTGATGTTGCAAGGTCTACTTTTTGATCTTTTTCTCGCTGCAATCAAAGCCAGTTCTTGGGATCTCTCTGAATCAGCCGCTTATTTGAATCAATATATTACAGAATAATTTCTTGTGCCGTACTTATTCAGTCAAAAAATTCATCCAAATTCAAGACTCCTGATTAAATCACATTTCCGTCATGATGAGTATGACATAGAAAGCATTTTTCATGTATTACCTATCCAATATAATAAATGTCCTTATAATAACTGATAAGCAATGATATTTTCACTGATAACAGAAAGCATTTATTTTGTCTTAAGAAATCTAATATTCAATGAATACCCTTATTGTTCAATGTTAATTGAATTCGATGCCTAATCTTATTTTTTGACTGATCTAACTTGTTCACTGATCGAAAACATTGACGTAAGTCTTGATACCATGATCTTGTGATTACGAGTAGCAGTGACTGACGAAACGTCTAGTTTTTAGAATACTCCAACATTTTACGCCGGGATTCCAGACGTTTTAGAATAGGTAGGCCAAAATTAATGTCCTATATTCTAATTAGATGACTATTGCAGCCAAGACTATGTCACTCCTGTGACAACGTACCTAAGCCCATCCATAAATAACTTTCTTTTTACTACTGCATTCTGATAATTACTACTCTTCTTTTGTATGCCTGATCTTTGAAATTCGACTCAATAAGTCTTCAACGAAATAAGTGGACTTCGAATAGACGAGACTAGTGCGAATATCCAGTAAAGAAATAGACCGAGACAGACTTTAGACTTTCTCAAAAATTATCTCTTGGATCAGAGACTTGGATCAACTTTTGCGTGGACTCAACATAGCCCCTCTTTAACGACAGGAGTCGAAAAATGCCTCTTTATGCCCTCGATGCACATTTGTGCAAGGAAACCATTAAAATCATTGCTTGTTTGTCGCAAAGAAAACACTTTGCTTGCTGCTAGGCGCTTGCAAACTAGTTTTGTGAATTCGATCTCGATATGCTTTGCCTTGAATGAATCTCGTTAGTTGTTGTTTGTGTTTTAAGAGTTGTTTTTCTAGCTTGGTAAGAAGAAGAGTTAGATTGACAGCACCGCAAAGATGCTGCCAAAACCAACCGAAAGAAGTCAGGAAGCCTATGAATGTAGCAGTTACATTATCATTGATGGGTAGCAGTTACATATGGTGCTATGAATAATGGTGCTATACTGGCTCTGATTTTTTTGTTTTTTTTTTTTTTTTTTTGGCTGTGTAGCTTTTGGCTTACATTACAACATAAAACAAAAACGATTTTATAAGATTGAGATTTAAGAGTTGAGGCAATTTTGCTAAATGAATTGCTAAATGAAGATCAAATTATCTACTACTTTTTTATCTATAACAGGAAAACAACTCAATATTCATGCTTGAAATTTCCAACAATGATATTAGTGAGCACAACTGACGTATCTTCCAAATTTCAGAGAAATTCGTTCAAGTTTGGCGGAGTTAGACAAAGTTGAAGTTAAGGTGATGTTTAAGGGTGATCCATTTTTTATGAAACAATCTGTATTAGAAATGTCATCGTTTTTATCGTAGCTGCATTAATTGCACATATTTCTGATTAGATCTACATATACATGTAGGTGAAATTGCACTCCCATAAAGCCTCATTTTAGACTATCTAATGAATTATTTAGTGATATGAAGAGAAGAGATTTATCAATTTCGGAGGAGCAATATAGTAGTTAAATTAGATAAATCTTACAATACTCAATTTTTTAAAAAATTAATGCTGTATAATTTTTCTTAAGGACCAACACAGAACTAGATTGTTTAAGCGTATCCCTTTGCTAGAAGTGCAAACCGATTCAAAACAATGGCACATGCATGAACTTATTACGTAGGAAAAGGAAATTTTTGATGCCTTTCAGAGATAGGGAAAATAGTCGTGCGTCGCTTGCGGATTGCTGTGAATTTCTTCAAAACGCTCCGATCGTCACGATTCCTTCAGATTCGAAGAAACCAGATCATTGCGTGAAAGTTTTCTCGATAATGTTGGGCCCTCCGATCATTATTTAAAAATTTAGCAGGAGCACGTCAAATCGTTCACAAGCTTCTCTGTAGAACTTGACATCGACTGTGTCTCTTTGTTGTGTGATCCTGTTGATAACAGTCACTGAAACTTCTACAATTTGGCGTGTTTAATGTTGAACTGGCTGCTCATTGTTCGATCTTTATGGTATTATGTTAGCAGTCATATGTGCCATTTCACTAACGTTACATGCTCTAAGGTTTCCTTTCTAGTCAAACAGAAGAAGAGACCACCTAAAAGTTTACTCACTCATCCAAGCATATATCGCCTTTGACTTTGCTGCAGGTGCTCCTTCCCGTGTAACAAGCTTCGTATTTGCGGATTATATTTCTTCATATCACATATCTGCTCTATATGACATTTCAAGTGAAATTGCGCATGTCACTGTTCAAGGCTGATGGCATTTCAAATATCACTTTTTATGGATAACGAAGAACCACTGAAGCAAGTAACCACATATAATGTTTATAACTATGTAAAACATTTAATATTAATTTAACACTTTCGTTGAATATTCTTATCTCTTTTCTGTTTCATTGCACTACTCCATGTATACATACGGGGGCTGAAATCAAATATAACTGTTAATATGGTGTCTGAATATTATTTCTACATTCTGCTTTTGACATTAAAGAGTGCACCATTTAAATCAAAATTGGCATGTGCGATGATATATTCAGAAGAATTTCCAATCTTGAAAAGTCCGCACTCCAACGAGGCTCAAGCCCTTCGCGTCCCCTCCCAAAGTACTAAGCAAGCTACGACACTAGAAGATTTAGCTCATAACTTTTTACCACTTAATGAGACTCTAAAATTCATCAATGATTTGTCGCAATTTCTGCCTCCCTCTACTCCACCCAAGTGCAGTAACTGAATGCTGATATTTCACATTTATGGATCTGAATAAATAAACAAAGACAGGAAGTATTAAAATGATACATGAGCGAAAAGTTTGCATGAAGAAAAATAGTGAAAGCTAAATAATATACTTTTCTTCGCTTGCCACAACAACTGGTGCAACGTGGAATTGTCAAGCATTTCACGGGAGATTCACTATTTACTTTGGCTGAATTTTCAGGGAGACCTGTTATTCGGACACGATGAGTCATAAACGACGATGATGTACAATATGAAGATTTCTCAAGAGGATTTCCTCAGAAAGAGAACGTGCAAGTTCGTCAAGGATATTCATTTTAATATCATTCTCCAATAGGTGCATCAATGATTCCGAGCCACTGAAAGAGCAAGCAATGAATTAAATGATATAATTACAATATTTTGTCTACGAGACAATTTAATGATAATTTTAGGAACAATTTCCTTAATACATTGTCATGATTTCATATCGTGATACCGTTGATAGATCATTACTGTCTTCAGCATCTACCAGAAAAAATGGCCTACTGTCAAGAAGTGTGAAGAACACACGATGATAATCCCAGAATGCCACGTTGTTAACTTGTGCGGATTCTAAAATAGTAAAAGAATGTTTGTAGACAGTTGCCGCTTATGTTGATGAAGAATTACAGCACAGTACAGTCTTCACACCGTATGTTGCTTTGGTCTCGATACGTGACTAATTGACTCTATGCTACATGACAATTTACAATTTCTGTTGTACATGTTCTGCGTACGTTGTATTTGATATTTGAATATAACAAGCTTACATTACTTGGATTTTCTTGATCACTATCTCAACACTGCTTATGACTAACTTTCCGTAGTATTATGCTTTTACCTTTTGATGTTGAACGCCGTTTGGGCGTATGTGTAGCTTTTTGTGATCTGTGCAGATCACACGCTTTGTGATTAACTTATTGATAGCATAGCAAGACTGAATAAGTGGAAAATTCCGACATACAATGCTGGCTGCTTGTTTTGGCCAAGTGTTGAAACCATGATATTTCTAATTTGTGATCGACCCTATGCACTATAGGTTTGGAACCGGTCCAGGTACGGTCATGGATTTTTTGAAGACCAACTGGTCGAATAGGCTACTCACTACGCCAGCCGGTAAAATGAATTAGGCTTATGTTGACTATTGATGACATTCATTCTGGAATAAATTGTTTAGTTACATTGCTACATTGTAGGAGAATGTAAATATAAATGTAACATAATACGTTTGTGCATGTTGTGTGGCATAAATTTTGAGAGATGTTTCTTGAACGTTGAGGTTATTAACTTATGCATGCTCCAAGCTCTAATTTATCTCAAATATTGTTTCCAGAATCGTATATTCTAACCTAAATGAACTCTCAATATTTATGCATTTCTTCGAAATGAATAATTCATTCATGATTTTCTCCCACAACTATAGGTATTTTCTCTCATTCTTGCAAAGTTGTGAAACGGCTTCTTCAAACTACATAATTCTGCCTCAGATGCAACAGAATGCGATTTATTGGTTCTTCACTTCATCTAGGCATATTATTCCCAGATAACCAACATTATGAGTCTTGAATTGGAGAAACATTTTTGCAACTTTTGCATTTTTTGTCAATATTCTTTCAGGAAAGCCGCTGTTAAAATATAAATTGTTATTTTTCAGGAAATATGTTTCTGAGCACACACATGTGTTATCTGTAGACAACTCTCATGACTGAAGTCTTCAAAGTGCCTTGGTAATTGAGGGATATTTGAGATCGATAAATTTCCATAGACTTTCTAACTCGGTATCTCTGACAGTTGACGTCTTTCAGCATGCCTGCTGAATGCATCACGTTGCTAAATATTAAAGGAAGTAAAAATCAGCCAAAGCCGTTATGAATAACTTAATATCTTATTTCTCAATATTTCCTTCTTGAAATTGTTTATTCACATACAATTAACGTTCTACACGAAGCTCACAAAATTCAAAGTATGTTTGTATGAAGTTGCATAGATGTAGAAGTTAATTAATGGCAAATCAAAATCATGTGAGGACGTAGATGTAGCAGAGACATCTTTGATTAATAAAATATATCTAAGGGATGTTCAACTCCCATACCATGTACTGGACTGGAGGCCAGTGACTTTGGTACATTTGAATAATGACGGTAGGTTGTGCACATCTGGATAAAAAAGTGAAACAAGTTGTAAACAATTATACAGTACTGGAATACACGCATTCATGCAGGGAATCTGTTGAAAGAAGGTTCTGGACCCAGTCAAGAAGAGACTAAAGAATTACAAAACCCCACAAAAATAAGCAACTGTCAATAAGAGCTGCAATATCAACTGCTAGTGATTGAAATTGTTCACCTACGGCACGTAGCATCAATGGCTACATGCCAATTGATGCCAATGGCTACATGTACAATCATTTCAGGAATATGTCCTTTGCCTTATTTATTGTTATACAAGTAAAAGACATGATTATAATCTAAAGAAAATCTACCGATGATGCAATCAGAAACGAACAAAAAACGAATTGAAACGTCAAAAATTGATAAGAATATGATTGGTATAACAAATCAAAATGCTAAAGGTTAAGCAAGAATCGTTTGAATATCCATTCCTACGGAAGATCCTTTATCAAGATTTTGGTGGAAAAGTGCAACCAGTGCTGTCTTTCCAAGTGCGATGTCAATATATTTTTATATCTTATTAGACACCTCGTGATTGTAGAGCATCACCCATGAGGCCTTCAAATAATAATCAAAACTCCGACGAACAAATAAAATGTGATGATGATGTCAGTGTCATAAAATGCGAAGATCATATTGAATAAAAAGCAAACCAAGTGGTGGTGATTGGTGACCAAAGTTGGTGACTTTCCACGATTTTGCGGTTCTACCATATAAGCAATTCAGGAACCAGCATTGATAAGGATTTTAGTTGATTACGAAATCCGTATAAATTTCGTCGGTGAATATGAAAACATTCTTGCATCACTGTGATAAAGATAGCTATCCATTTTCGTTTAATGAAAGTTGAGTAATTCAATGCCGAAATAAATCACACATGTTATATCGCTTCATTGCTCTTTAATTCTCGAATAAAGTTCACCAGTGGCCCAAATTACTATACAGGAGGAGGTTTTGGAAAAGACAATGGGGAAATCAAAGAATATACAGTACAAAAGTCACAATTTATTTGAAAATGACCATTGATGATATGCTTGTATCTGGACATGTACACTAGAGATGCTTTCGACCAATTTCTCTGCAAAGACTGGGCCGGGCGTATTAATTAGTATGTACAGCAATCAATTCAGCTGGATTCTGATGTTTTTCACAATAATTAAGTGAATTGTTTGCCATTTGGTCCATGGTTATCCGGACACACACTATCGTCATTAATCAAGTCTACCAAAGTCACTGGCCTCCAGTCCAGTACATGGTATGGGACTTGAGCGTCCCTTAGATATGTTGTATCATAGATGTCCCTTAATGTAGTGAATGAAGTTCTAATGTGAATTCATGCTAGTATAGCATTGCTTAATGAAAATGCTTTCTACGTACAAATATCAGGTTGATCGGGTGATGATGATGTCCGAGTATTACTGATGTCATTCTAAGAGATTTCTCCTACTAATGGGATGCTAGGCAATAATGCTACCATACCAGCTTATAGTTAATTTACATATTTAATACAATACTCAATACATATTTAATAAATTACATAGCAGATTGGCAATAATATAATTTACAATTTGTGCGTCTTAAAATAATTTTTTCAATAAACACGAATTAACTATTGCTCCTTTCTTTCTTTGAAACTGGTCATTGGAAATGACAATCTTAACATCTGTCAAGATGCCAGGATTAATACTCTTCCTGAGAATTGATTCCTGTCTAATATGTATTTAACACAGAAAACATTCTCTAAAATAGGTCACACCTAGAGCTGAATTTCCCAGTTTTAAATTTCGATTCCGTGGCAATTCGATGATGTAGGGTATTTCAATAAAACATGATTCACATGAATGATCAACTAATGATTATTTTAGCAAACAGATGAGTCACGAATGACCTGGAATTCTGAGACGTTACGTCGCAGCCGGCGAAAAAAGAAACATTTTCAAATGACACCATTTACGGAAAACGGGTTGAAACGGTGCACTCATTGACAGACATCAGATGAAGATTGTGAATAAGACATGAGAAATTTGTGAATGGCAAATCTACAATAAATTCAATGACTGAATCAGTGGTAATGTAATTAAATTGAAACCTTCGATTCTGACCTACCTTTTCGGACACTTATCGCTGGTTTATTAAATTACATATTATATACACGCATGTCAAAGGAAAATAAAACGTTCCTTCGGCCGACATGCTTCAAGACTCAAGGCCCCATCATCAGTGGATATCAAAGTGAAATGCGATAAATTCGACACATGGATGTGAAAATCATGCTAAAAACCACTCGTAGCATTGTGAATCGATACATAGAGGTTTGTCTCTTGTAGATGTTACAGTGGTTCTTGTCTTGTTGTGGCTCGCAGTCCAATTATCCTGAATCCCGTGGGTTTTGCAGATCCTAAAACCTCGGAATTTTTCGAACACTTTTCAATATTTCTTTCTTGAATTGCTAGTTAATTGTGGAACATCACAGTTATGTTGATATAAAATTGATCATAAATAAACTGTCCTATATGCATTCTAATCATAGGTACATGGAGCAAGAAGGCTTCAGAAAAACAGAAAGAAATGCAGAATTGCTTCCTCATAACCTAATAAGTATCCTACTTCGATTCTGTCCACCAGTACATTACTAGCAACGGCAAGAAGCAATTTTTATATTAATCAATTGATAAGGTCTGCCCAATTGTTTGTTGCATTAGGTTTACGTGTGATGTTGTGGCTCATGTTTTTAGATTGCTTTCACATTTTCGTGAGTGATCACAACTAAATAGACGGCTCCTTTTTTTCAACTGCATATTTTCACTTTTCGTCATGTTCGTTCAATTTTCAATGTCGTAGATAGTAGATGAACTTTATAATCTCAATAATGTGCACATGTCTATTGTCTAAAAAAATTTGACTGTTTCGGATGCTGTGTCAAATGTCGTAATATATTCTTATTGATTTTGCATTTGTCAATGTATGGAAGTCTCTCTGTCAATGTTCTCCTTGGAAGAGCAAGATAAGTTATTTTGTTAATTATCAGTCGAGATATTATTTATAACTCGAGAAATTGGCCTTATTATTCTGTCTGGAGGTATCAATCTCATTATCAAAATATACTCATTGCCATAATTAGTGAAACAAACTATCATTGGCTTGAATTGAAGTTTGTTTCATTTTTTCTCAGGTATGATGCAAATATCTCGCTTTCTATGTATTACCATTCAACACATTAGAGAATGAAGAAAGATCTATGGTGGTCAAATTTCAAATTTTGATATCGATACAACTGCCACAATTGCTTTTACAAATTGAACATAAACGTGAACTGAAATCTAGCTTTTGTAAAATAAAATGGCACACGATCAGTTTACCAGAGGTATATTACTATTATAATTAGAATACATAATATAATATATAATTAATACTTACATATTACTATTGGAATGATTCGTTGCGGTAGAAGTTGTGCGAGTGTTACCGAAGAGCTGCAACTATCGAGAGTCGTTGTTTGGAGGTGGTGGTGTCGATGGAAAGCAGAAGGAGATGTTAAAAAGAAGAATGGATCTGGTCGACCAAGAAAGTCTGCAGGAAGGACGGACTAACGTCTAGTTTTAGCTGCAAAGAGGAGTAGATTTGTGTCAGTCCCAAAGCTAGTCGTACACTGGAAGAGTGCCTCAAATATAGACTGTAGCGTTCGAACGGCTTACCGAAGATTGTGAGAAGCTGGAATTCAATCGCGACGACCAGCTGTCCTAATTCCATTGAGTTTTGAGCACCGCAGAAGACGAGTTGCCTGGTTTGATGCCCATCGCTCATGGAATGACCATCACTGGCAGAAAGTCTTGTGGACCGATGAATCGAGATTCACTCTGGATTTCAATGACGGTCGTGTCAGAGTGCATCGTCTTCCAGGTGAACACTTTGCCCCATGCTGTATTAAAGTACACGACAGATATGGTGGTGGAAGTGTTATGCTGTGGGGTGGCATTTGGCATGGCGGACGAACGACAGCAGTCATCATCAAAGGCACGTTGACTGGAGAGAGATATCTCAATAAAATTGTGCTTCCTGTTGTTGCCCCAGTGGTCAGGGTGGAGGATCTCGTCTTCCAAAACGACAACGCAGGACCACATCGCTCCTCGGCTGTCATTGCCACTGTTAGGAGATTGAACATTAAAACCCTTGACTGGCCTGCACGCTCACCTGACTTGTCACCCATTGAACAAGTCTGGGACGAGCTTGGGCGGCGAGTGAGAGACCGCTATTCACTTCCACCAGTGTCCCTGAAGATTCTCTCTGAAAGACTGACAGAGGGAATTCCTTCTATAGGCTTCTATAGGCTCAGATAGGCTTCTCCTTGAAACATCCTTCATTCAGAAACTTTGTGAATCCATGCCATCTCGGATTACTGAATGTATTGGAGCTAGAGGGGGGCACACGCGCTATTAAAGTTGAATCTGCTACATGCGTTGTTTTTCTGTGCTAGCGACTTGGTGGAGATTGTGACTAAATTATCAAGGTATCATACATACATGTATATATAGCAGTCAAAAATGAAAGAAGTTTGTCAATGAGTATATAAAGCTATGTTTTCATCTCGCCTTTGACAGGGAGGATACATGGCTTTTACTTGTATAGAAGATAAAAATATAGATTCTGAGCATTTATCTCCCGAAATCAGTGGAATAATTATATAATTAATATTCCAAAGTATCGAATTTCTATGAAATTGACCATTAACAAACAGATGGCTTCCCACCTATTCCTACTATCATCAACAAAAAGGAAAAGTCAATTTCTATGGTTGCGAGAAAGTTCTTAAAAAGTGCAGGATTTCTATGGGTAGAATTATATTGCGGAAAGACTTGCTTTGAGTGGTTATTCTCTTTTTACTTTTCTCTACCACACCCACAAACAAAGCCATAGTGGCAGGCGATGTTGAACCGTTCAACTGCGTGGTTGTCGGACAATCAAATTTGTTTAAAGATTTAGCGGTGAGCTAGCAGTCGATGAAAATATGAGACTTTCATCATCATCCGTATGAAAGAATACATTAGAAATTTGTTTTTGAGATATTTCTCTACATGCATGTTTTTCTAACAGGAAAACCGTAAAGGTTTTTCTGTGTCTGATGGAGTCATTAATTAATTGTCTAATAAAGCTTTTATTTAAATTCAAAAGCATTATTTTTAAGAATTATATAATGTAAATCATATAAATATTACAAGAGAAGCAACAATAGAAATAGCAGGTTCATATTATCTTTTGAAAATTATAGATATACTTGAAAATTACTAAGCTTATAAGCTTACGTAGGCCTAGATATGTACATGCCAGCACAAGACAAAAGAACATGCGATTGTGTTTTAGCTAATTCTCATTCCGTTTTATTAACATGGTCGTGCAAGTAAATGTATTATGCGCAAATTGATTTTCGGTGTTACTTATACTAAAGCCACATGGTATATACAAGCCTACGTCTCAGCAATCGGTTTCGTATACAATACTTTCTTTGCGGAAATAAGTTGAGGAAGTGGCATCTAAAATGACATTTTTGAGAAATCTTTTTGTCGATGTGAACCAAATTAATAACAAATTATCATCCAATAATTTATAAATGAATCCTGTTTTATTTTTCTCACGGCGGCAGTGAAAATGCCATCAATCTAAAGCCCTTGAATTTTGGAGTCAAGCGATGAACGTTTTTGCCGCCGGTGTCAAAAAGTCACACGAAAGTTATCAAAATATTTCCCCTTGATAGTCTAGTGTTTAATGCTTTCTTTGTCAGTATAATTCAATGCTCTGATAATACTTTTATGCATGCTACTGAAAATCGTGCGGCTGCAGCTACCCGAGCGCTCAACCGCTCGAAAATCCAACCATGTTCGCTCCTGAACTGACAAGGGTGATAAAGAGTCACAAACATTCGCAAATTTCATCAAGTTAGGGCTACCAGCCATTAGTGAGAGCGGTGGTGCCAGAGAGACTCGAACTGCGGAACTCCTGTACCTCCATTGGCCCTCTATCAACTGAGTTATCTTACCACATATGAGTTATTTAATCTTAATTTTTGTTGACGAAAATTAAATTCAAGAGGTAGGAGCAAGTTAAGTAGATGAAATCATTTATTTCACTTCGCAATCTCAGCCTAAATAATTAGTTTCACGAATTCACTGATCAGGAACATTCAGTGCATTTCCGTATTCCGTTAATTTACATATCTTAATTCGACGACGAGTATACACCTAGATTCGAGACATTTCCTCTAACGAGTAGTTTGTCATTGATTTTTAGTTTGAAGCGGATGCTCACTAAATTTGTTGTAATCCTCCAACCTCTCATTCAAACGTAAAGTTGACGTTATTATTGATAACATTTGTCTAAAACCTGACTTTTGCTCAATCTGCTTATCAAGCATTTTACCGCTGAGAATCTGTTAAATCATTAACTTTCATCCATTATATTGGCCAGAATGTACCATACCGACGGTTGACATGACAGATATCAGACGACGCCGCGGGACGAGGTTGAGACTTGCGGCATATTACTGAATCGCTCTTTCAATTTGCTGATCATGGAACACCCGAGAAGCTTTCTGGTACGGTAGTCAACGCTGGCTTCTGCAAGCACCGACACCGAAAATAAGACTTTCGTAAGGATGATGTAGACCTAATCAGGCGACCTGTTCAGGTGCGCCATAAGGAATTTGGGAGCCCGTCAAGTCTTTGACCTGATGGAAAATTAAAGCCACGCTAGAGTAGGCCTATGTAGCTTGCCTTTTTAAAAATCACCTGAAAAAGTGCTGAACCCATGTATTCAAATTCATCAATAGCTAGAAAAAGAAACCAATCAAGGTTGATAGCAATATTTGATGTGCAATATTGGCAGTATTCGCTTGAAAACCTTCACTATCCTGGAGCCAGTAACTCCTACTTCCTATTCTTCAAGAATTCTTTGGGAAAAATACGGTTGCCTGTGTAGATGTTTCTATTATGATGATGAGTTTCAAAGTAGTCAGGGTGAAAAAATAGTCAATCTGAATCGCAATAATGCTGTGAGGCTGAAGACATTCAGATGCGGTGCTGAGATCTGAATTGTAATGTCATTCAGCAAAAGCTACCTATGAAGACACGTGCTATACCGGCATATTGACGTTCAATATGTTATCATGTTAAGATAATTTGAACTGCAGTGCGACTGGGAGTGATGCAACGCAAAGAATGTACCCAATCGACGAGTTTATTACATCGGTGATATTGAAGTGACAGCAGCAGATTTCAAGATTTCTTTTTAGAACATCGAATAAAAATGCCCTTGAGAGCGTTCGATGAGGGACATGTCTCTGCAACAGGGACGATGCGGATGGCATGGTGGAAACGAGAATCAGAGTTGAAAAGAATTTAATCCCTTGAGAAATCCCTTATGGATAGAATAAACAACATGCCAGCCTTCTCTGCATAACGTATTATTTTACTAAGACACGTCAACTTGAGATCCATCATGAAATTACGACATGAAGTTTAGCATATTGTTGCACTAGTATTGAGTACATCTGTTTACAAGTCAGGGCTGGAACCGGTCAGGAATTTTCTGACCCAACCCAACCGGTAACCGCCAAGACAAAGTCAACCCAATCGTCGTTTATTAATTTACACTTTGTCATTCAAACAGATGTGACAAAAGGCTTTTTTAAACGGTTTTAGTAATTTGAAGGTAATTGGTCTCGACCTTTCTGAAATTTGTGATGTCAATATATTTTTGAGTATTTTTCGAAAGGGTTATGTGCTACCTATTCTATTCATTGAATCCACTCATTTGAGTATTTGGTTATCTTCTACACTTTTTCCAGTTCATGTATCGAATCGCTAAATTCAATGTTAAAAGTGCTCAAATGATGAATAGTTCTTCAATTTAGACATTCAATGGCTAATTTCTGATGTCATGAATCTCATTTCAAGTATACAGTTTCTCATTTCTAATCTTCAATTGATGACAGAGAAAACTTCTGTCACATATCTCAACTCATGAATAATATTCGCAATATCGCATTCGTTGATAGATATCTGTACAAAAACCAAAGAAGCTCCGTTTGTCGATTGACTTTTGTGCAAATGTGCCAAAAAATCACATCTCCTTGGTTGACAAGCAAAGAATTGTTGCTTCACAAGAGCCTAATGAAAACTGTGTAGACAGTTGCTGGAGTCTCACACCGTGGGCATGGACCTGTCGATCGTCTGCGAGGTGAAACAACGAATGCTTTGTGTCCATCACTGAGGTACATCCTGAACTCAGTTTGTCGCAAACAATTGCTGAGTTGAGACTTCGCCTCCCAGAAAAGGTGAATATCTGCGACAATTTGGTTGCCAAATTGATGTGTCAGACAAAAGAACTTCAGCAATAGTGAAAGCTAGCAGAATAGGAATAGCAAACTGGCTACTCCGAAACGCACAGATAGAAAAGCGCACATTGATGAGTAAGGTTTTCGCTTATGGTTGAGATAACTATCGAATGAGATCCAAGAGGCCAAGCTGCATACGAGTTGTTTATGCACCCTCGCAACTAACTAATTCTCATTAAATTTCAAACGGGTGACTTTGATTATCACCATCGAAATCTATAGCCGATAGATATAATCAACATGTTCTATTGACATTGCGAGATTGGGGATTTCAAATGCTCATAGTTCGGACCTGTTAGGCTTATGAATGAAGAGAACATCAGAGAAGTGTACATCACCTTCAGTGAACGCTATATTTCAATGACATGGGGGTGGGCAATTTTGCTAGCTAGGACTTTATAGAGGTACAAGGTATATAATATGTACATGTATAAATGAACTAAAAAGAAGTTCGTTGGATCTCAGCAGCAAATTTGACTTTTGATTCTTCTAGAAAAAAGTCTTGCTTTTTTAATTGCATTTCATAAATTTTCACTCTTAAAAAGGTTGTTATTGCCGAAAGTTCAAGTGAAATTAATAAAAATACAATTAAAGCAGCAAGGCTTAATTTTTCAAAAATAAATACAAAATGAAATTATATAAATATATTTATACATTATAGGGAACTGGGATTGAGTGAATTTCTTTTTCAAAGAATCCAGTATTTACATTTGTTTTTAGTTTATTTACTATCGCTTTGACAATTCTTCTGTTGGATTGAGGTGAATCTCTAAGGGCATCTTGCATCTCAGTTCGTTAATGAATAATCTCAAGGCAAAATGCATCTTTGATTTGAGATAATTAATTATTGAACATTGCATTCTTATACACGAATTAGAAAAGGTGATTGGTTTTGAAATTATTTGATTTCAAACATTGTTTATCAAAATAAAATATGTAAATATAACAAAATAAATGAGTAACGATATCTTTTCTAAATTGTTTATTAAACGACGAGTGTTATCTCACATATGTTTCTTTAGTGAGTGAATTAGGCCTATTGAGACGTTAGTCATTCTAAAATAAGCAATGAATAGCGGATTGTGGTGAACAGATTAACCATACGTGGTTGACTGTAAGCTACGTCTCTTTCTAATGTAATTTTATAGAAAAAGTTGCTATTGTGTTAATTTTAACTTCTGTGTTAGCAGATTATCACTTAAATGGCAAGGGTGTGGATCAGTTTTAGTGAGGTAACGTGTATAGTATTATATTCTCCATTAAATAAGCTTATTTCTGTATGATGCGGATACGGTTTCATCTGCATATGGATAATTTCAGTATAAATGAATAAAAAGTAAATAAATATAAATAATTAATAGAAAAAAATTGATAAATTGATAAATTAGTAGGCCTAGCGCCTTACAACTTTTAATTCGTCCAAGTTGCTACAATTTGATCAGACATGAATAATGACATGATGCGCAACATGACGCGTTGGCATGTGAGTAGACAAGATCGCGAAACATTTGGGTATTTATAATATCTTTTAAACAATCTTAGTGTCGATCTTAAAAATATGCCACGCAGTTCATCTATCGGGAACATTATAAATAAGTTTAGTAAGCCATAGATAAATTCTTTATACAGTACATTATAATTCTTGTCTGACCGATCAATTTCAATAATTGCCGCCGATTGATTGACTGACCGGTTTTCGACCGGGGCCGGTCGATCGACTTCCACTGACACAACCCAACCGGTCGACCGGGCTACTGCATTCTAATTTTCTTTATATTTTATGGATTTTATCATATTAAAACAATGCACGTAATCTTGTACGCAGAGATGCGTTCGTTCGTCACATCATAGCCCTACGAGGGCCGTAGGTATTCCTCTCCATTGCCGCTTTCCTTGCGCGATCGATTCCGCCACTCCATTCCATGATGTTCGTCACCCATTCTGCTCTTCTTCTCCCTCTTTTTCCTCTACCACACACTTCTCCTTCGATTGTGGCCAACACTAAACTATCTCCTCTTCTTTTCCAATGTCCGTATTTCCTCAGCTTTCTTTCACATGTTCCAGCATTCCGTTCTCTTCAGAAACTCCAATCTTTCTTCTTACCCACTCATTCGTGCCTCTCTCAGTCCAACTGACTCGCAATACTCGCCTCCACAACCACATTTTAAGAGCCTTTATCTTTTTTTCTTATTCTTTTCGGATCGTCAAGGTCTCGCATTCGTACAAGGCAACGCTCCAAACCAAAGATTTGGCTAGCTGCACTTTCAGCTTGATGCTGAGGTCTGGCGATCTCCAGATCTCCCTTAGACTGGCTGCAATACTCCGCGCCTGCCCTATCCTGGCCCTGATGCCCGTTGAGCTACGCAGAGATGCACCATTTGGGATATCAGTGGTTTTTATGTTTTCGCTCTTCAACCTTTATGGATCGCACGTGTCACTGCACAGCATATGAAAACTTTGAGCCAAAGGTTTTGTCGGGAATCTTCACGGAGGCAACAATTTTCTTAAGAATAACGATGTATCAAGTTGTACCACTGCATGCATAAAACATGACATTTAAATGCAAGTAGATATTTGGAATTCCAAATATATATTTTTTGCATGTATTAAGCATCATAAAGCGGCTTGAAATAACTATCTTTTGCAATTTGCAGAGCTGATAACACTTTCATCGCATGATAATTCCTCTGTCAGACACTTAATAACTTCAACTGACCTAAATCAGATCGTAACATAAATCGTCATTTTATGCGAGACCATTTCGACTTAGTATCGATGTATTTTGCGTTGGTTTCAATTAGACTTTCATGATAATGTTTACCCAAGATATCTTATTGTACACTCTGTGGTCACAATTTGAGATTTTACAGCGAAGAGAGTACACAGCGAATTCCATAAATGTCTTGAGACTGATAGATTTGATTATGATCGTTCTTTGAGTTGAATATCGACCATAGAGATATGGACAGAGACTAAGAGCATCAAATCACAATATTAGAGACATTTTCGTAGTATACAATGAACTCAAGAAATTTTGAAAACTAAATTATTCTCTCCCGAAGTGTTTCCCGAATAAAGTTTAGGCATAGAGTTGTCAACGTTTTGGGTCCTGACCCTTTCTCAAGGCAGTTTTCATAAACCATCATTGAACAGACGTCACGAGACAACTGGAGGTTCATCAATTCACATATCGTGGCATCTCATTTTATAGTTAACTGCCTTGAGAGAAGGTCAGGACCCGAAACGTTGGCAACTCTGTACCTAAACTTTATTTTTCTTTTATTGTGGCATAAACACTTCGGGAGAGAATAACTTAGTTTTGAAAATTTGTTGAATATGGTCCTCCCGCCCATTGCCATTTCTTATATACAATGAACTGAAATTTTTTTGATGCAATTTGCTATTGATAGATTTTTTGCAATCATTACTGAATACGGCTAAAATTTGCTTTGTTTATTGATTAAATTTGTTTGTTTTATTAGATTTTTGTTAATTCTGATGTGCATACAGCTTATCAGTTTTTTCAGCCAAAGACCTTAATGCCTGAATTCTTATCGACCTAACTTCCATTATTAGATGCATACTATAAAAAACACTTGGACCATGGGGAAAAGCATTCTTATGATATAAGTTGCCAAATCTTGCCTAATGAGAAGTCAAAAAGTTTCAGTCGCTTTTTCTACGGTATCTTTTAGAGGGATATGGATTATGTTGACATATCCCTTAATAGTCAAACCAACAGACAATACTACGATGTATCCAGTTTCCGTAAACTTTGAGGGATCCACAAAGAATGAGACAAATATACTTTTCGACAAGCAAGCAGGCCTAAATATCCCTTCGGTGTAATTCAAAATCAATTCATATTATTTGTGTAATTTGATTTATTCATGCACATGAGATTTGTATAACTTACATCTCATATGCCCGTGCTTGAAATCAATCATTTTAGGTTCATTGAGAAATTGAATGACAATATGTGTAAAATATGCATAATCAAGTTAGAAATGGATTTCGAAAGTCCTGTTCTTTATATCAGCGGAGAGCTACTTTCAAATTTTATTCTCACTTAGCTCAGCAAGTCTGCCAGTGAAAATTAAAATGAAGTTGTTCAATTGATAAATCTTAATAGATGTAACCAACTCGAGACGAGATATTTCTTCTAAGACAAAGATATCTCTTTGTGCAGCTGTACCCAGCAAATAATTCCAAGTTTAAACATTTTTATGTTACAGTGCAGGTCCAATTAATGCCGGGATATTAATGTTGCTTTTGAATTTGTTTTTTTTCGTGACTCTTTATTATCTGACTTATCAATATTTTTCTAGGTGTCCACATCAAAGTCACTTTGACAGTATTTTTTCTCGTGAAAGATAATAGAAGCAGACAGAAGAAAAAAATATATATAGTATGTTTTTTAAAATCTGTGTAAGAGCTCTAAGCATAAGCACAAAGAATGACAGGCTATATCACAACGTCGGTCCTATTGAAGGTCATCGCCCAAGGATTCTCTAACGGGTGACGGTTTGTGGCTTATTGCTTATGACTCATGGTTTATCCTGTGGGCCTCCGGACTTATGGCGGCTTATGGCTTACTCTGTATGTCAGCTCTCATTGAAACTTAAGTGTTGGAACTCTATTTGAGGCTTAGGCCTTATCGAGGGTGCCTCCGGTCTTGCAGTAGTTGCCTTTTCCGTAATTCAGACATGCTGTGAAAATGTTTTTGATTTTGGCGTGATGGAATGTCAAATGAGTGACATTTATTGAAAGTGAATTTTCAAGACTACAAATAATTGCAATATTTTAAAAATTATTGGGGTCCCGTCCTTTCGAATTTGATTTGAAATTATCGATCACACGAATTCATATCAATAACCAATAAGGATCTTCGTATACACAGTTCTAAAGTCTGCAGAGTGGTTGAATGGGCATAGAATACAATAATAACCTCAACTTAAACAATTCAATCCCAAAATTTCCTTGGTAGCCGTAGACAATGGGTTTCGACCAACAAAGACTCGTCTGTACGGCTCGAAATGGCCCAAACTAACCACAAACTATCGAGAATGGCTGAACAAGCAGTTACTGTGCGACAAATGGACGCTACTGAGCGACATTAAAGATAGCAAAGTGAAAAATAGCCTGGGCACAGAGCACAATGATGTCCTCAGACTTGAACAATTTAAGAGCAAGAATCGCTCAAATCTGAGGACATCACTGTATACGCACAATATAATAAATTGTCAAAACTTCATCCACATTACTCACAAATGCATTAGTAGCAAGTCAAGAATGTGTGGGGAAACAATTCCACAATTGTATACGAAACTTATAGGATTAATTTGTTGTCATTGATGTACTTCTATTCATTTGGTTGCCGTAAAGTGAGAAAAATGGGACTTTTTGATGCATTTTGACGACTACGGATTTGATTTCATTCAACTTGAAATGCGCAGATAAAAGTTGAATATGCGACATGCATACATCTGCAACAATCTCATACATCGCGTTAACTCACTGCTCATCCAAATTTCATGTGATCCAACATTTTTAGCTTTATTACATAATTTGGCACAAATAAAAGAAGTTTTATTGAAAGTGGTCCGTCTGCAAAGGACTCTTTGAAAATTTGTGCAGCATATTCAGAGTACAAATTGTTTTCTCATTTTCTATGTGTCCATCAAGTACTCCGATTATGGAGGTAGTTTAGAATAAATAATTCCTTATACAATTTACCATTGTAAAAAATATATGATTAAATTATACTTATTAGAAATTATATGTAGTCATTGATGATTGTGATCTATGAGATATACAGTGATATTGTTGTCATTGATATACTTTATATTCAATATTATATCATTATTGAAGAATACTTGCAAGAGCGACAGTAAGGCTAACAATAAGTAGCATTCAATATCTCTGTTAATGCCTGATAGGGCCGCTGTCACACAGGAAAAGGCGTCTTCCATCTTCCATCTTCCATGTCACTCGCTTCTTTGCACATTCTTCATAAGGCGTCTTCCATGAGGCGTGATGAGACGATTTTGTCTTCCATAAGGCATGATGAGACGATTTTTACCTGCTGTCTTCCGCCTTCCATCGTCCATCTTCCATCCTCCACGGACCGCAGTCACACTAAAGAAATGCTTTCCCGATTCAGACAGCGCAATTTTTTTTACTATTAACCGTTGTTATGACTGCTGTCTAGGCTGCTCTTCTCTTCTCTTCCTCTTCCTTGTCCTTGTCCGACATGGTGAACAAAGAGCTGTTTTCTGATACATTGCTTCTCTTTGCAAATCACAGCTTCCTATATCTTCCCTCAGACGTCACTTCACGTTGTTTTAATTTTAGAACGGTCTCGCGGCTGATGCGTGATGGATGATGTAAATGAATGTCATCAGCCTCATAATTTCATGCCTATGTCCGATGGACGACGCCTTATGACTTTTCCTGTGTGATAAGTTGCATTCTTTTCTGCATGCAATTAAAGGGAAATCCCAAATGGAAGATGGACACATTTTCCTGTTGACAGCGGCCTTAGGCGTCCTCCATCTTCCATTTGGGATTTCCCTTTAATTGCATGTAGAAAAGAAGAAATTAGAACAAAAAAACTAAAAAAGAACTAGAATTTTTGGAACTAGAAAACTAAAATTAGAACAACATGAAGTGACGTCTGAGGCGAGGGAAGGAAGATACAGGAAGCTGTGATTTGCAAAGAGAAGCAATGTATCAGAAAACAGCTCATTGTTCACCATGTCGGACAAGGACAAGGACAAGGAAGAGAAGAGAAGAGTCTAGACAGCAGTCATAACAACGGTTGATAATAAAAAAAGCGCTGTCTGAATCGGAATTGAATTTCTTTAGTGTAACTGCGGTCCGTGGAGGATGGAAGATGGACGATGGAAGGCGGAAGACGACAGATGAAAATCGTCTCATCACGCCTTATGGAAGACGCCTTATGAAGAATGTGCAAAGAAGCGAGTGACATGGAAGATGGAAGACGCCTTTTCCTGTGTGACAGCGGCCATAAAATGACGAGGTCTATAAATTCTGAAAATGCTGTTTTTCACTTTCAGAAAATGCAGAAGGGCACATGTAGGGAAAACAGTTGCAATATGCTATAAGAATAATTTGATTTCCTGATTTATATTCATACAAACTTCAAGTTTGGGTACTTATGGGTTATTCCCCATGTTTTCAAATTCGTCTAAAATCTGCAAAAATGAATCAATCATAACCAAACCATAGGTAGATGTACTTAAGTGTACTATTTACCCACGACAAAAATAGATCGAACAAGAACTTTTTCATTCATTGAGGCAAAAACGTGAATATTTCATTTCAACGCCTGATTCGACTTCGTGTGTTCGACGCGTTATTTTTACTCGTGTGCCCTGTTCTCTCTCGCTCTTCGTCTCATTCACTGCCACACCTTTTCAAGCATAGAGTAGGGATGGACATGTAGGTAGAGTGTCGACTCAAAAAAGTATCATACAGTGAAAATTTTTATATCAAAAGATTCAGCTTTTTGCGGAGATTACGTTCCCGTGGCCCAAAAAATTATTTGAGCAGCTTTTGAAAAAAGTCAAAATTTGCCAATTTATATACTACCGAGATGACTCTCCTATATAAGTAGTATGAAACAAGTTGGATATAAAAAGGAATGAATATTTGATAATAAGCATCCTAACTAAGCGGATTTCAAGCTGATTATCAAGGGAATTTCATGAATTGTATTATAATGAAAGTCTTCATGAAAAAGTCGCGATATTATTCGTGCTTTCTTGGCTGAAATTTCAAGGTTTTAATTTAATTTTCACCGACATGATTTTATGATTCACTTAATTCATGTTTCATTTCTATAATCTGAATAGTGATGTGGACCTACATTTACATCTTTCAAAGTTAACTGAAATCATTGTCTTTGATTATGTGATTTTGCTCTGCCATTGGCAGGTTTCCTGTAATATGATCACGCTTCAGAAAATACTCCTGCGTTTGAGCATGAAAGTAATAAGAACCCATCGAATTTCTCATTCAGCAAACATTAAATCTCCAAGGCTGTCATGAGAATTTGTGAAATACCATCATTCCGTCTGCGTTACAGTCATGATCATTCAATTCCGTTGTAATTTCTGCAAAACTGCGAAAATATGCATATCACACATTTGGTGACAATACCACCTGCATCTCCCTTGAGCTCATTTAATAAAATCGAAGGTGTATACACATTGGGGGTAATAAATGCGGAGTTAACACTCTACCTAATATATCTACTCTATGTTTTGAAGTTTCCATGCTAGTGTAAAGGGATGTACCTATTCATCATCACTTCACGAGTTGTCGGGGAATTACTTTGTTGACCTCAAGTGCTTTCTGCTCAGCCGATGAGGTCAGAAGTAGGGTTCCAAAATCCCGCACGATAAATACCGGGATCACAAAAAGAACACGAGATCAGAAAAAGTCGGATTTTATTATCCTTTGGCTAGCGTAGGCTGAAAAATAGACTTTGTTTTAATTTCTTAGACGAGTATTTTGAACGATGCATTGTACAATATGTCAAGTTACGATATCAGATGGACATGTGCCTAAATGTCGATGACTTAATAATAAGTTTTCTTTTCACATGCAAACATAAACTGTAACAATAGGTAGATCTGCATATCGTGCACAATGTACGTTGTCACATTAAAACTTGGTATGTGATTTTTAAATCGAAATGCAAGTCCCGCGACTTTTGCGACGGCCGGCAAAAACCTGATATCAGCCTGATGCCTTGAAAATTCATTAAATATTGGTATGCTTGACGTGTGCATAAGGCTCTCTCTTTCTTTCTTTCGTTTACCTGAATATATTTACTCTTTGATATCAATGAAAGTAAATAATTTTTTGGCATGATGCACAAAGATACGCTAAAATCTATGTAACATTCATATTTCACGCATTCCATCTGTACAGTACACACCACAGATGACTCATAGGGGTCCATGTTCATTCTTACACGGATTGATGAGCCTTGTTACCCCGTCTTCATATTGCTTAGCTGCCTAAAACAGATGTTAACGAATCACGGGATCCCGTTTAGCCTATATAATCGCGGGTTTCAGAATCTCGTAAAAATGCGGTAATCCCGGGATTGAAAATCCTAGTTAGACTCAGAAGAAGTCAAATCAAGTTGCAGACATCGCTGCACTTCAAATTATCACTCATAAATTCAAAAGTGCTTGCCCGATTTGCGCAAAATTTTTGGGGTTGTGGTAGAGGATGTCCTCACTGACGTGTACATAACGTTTTGTGACGATTGATTCATTTATACGGATTTTAGACGAATTTGAAAACCTGGGAGGGGGAGATAACCCATAGGTAACCAAATTTGTACAATATCATCACTTGACATTGTGATGACATTGATAAATGTGATTAGTAAACATCTTTATCAGACTGATTCATCACGAAAGTAGTTTTACTTGCGATATATTTATTGTATATGTGCGACTGGACATAACGAAGTAATTTTAAAAAGAAATACACCAAGTGGTAGTCATGGTGAAGAAAAAGTAAGTGACTGTATCTGTCAACCCATGTGAATGAGCGTAATTTGAAAGCGAGAAAGTACAATGCTTGAGCTTTAAAATTCATTCTAAGTGATAAAATCTTTCAATTCTGTAAATGACTAAATGCTCTTCAACGTGACGTGTTACAAAACCAGAACGCGCATATGAAAAGAAAACAATTTGACATAATAACCACTGAAAGACACACTCTAGTTAAAGTAAATAAGAGATTGTCTTGCTGACACGCTAACCTGAAATACGGACACTCCTCATTGTATATTCTGCGAAATATCACGTGACTATATTGAACGAATCATGCGAGAAGTAGAGACAAAAGGATATTTTCTTTTGGTTAGTATTCAGCTCAAAGTGGCACAGATTCTGGACATGATAGAATTGCTGGTTCTGCTTGACTGAAGAGGCAACAAAGAGAAGAAGAATGAAGTAACCGGCACTTCAGATGAAACGATGACCGTCTTGTTGAATTAATCACACACGTGTCTGTCAGCTTGAAAAATGTCAAATTGTTTAGAAAAATACATCACAAAAATATCATTGTTTTAAGTCGTCTCTGAATGACAGTGATATGAGGTTGCTACTTGTGTTGAGCAAAAAATATTTTAGACAAATGCTCTGTGAAAAACCTATAATGAAAATGACAAACGTAGTGATGCCGACAGTCAATCTGACTATTGTTGGTCAGTGCACATTATGATAAATTGCTTAAATTACATTATGATAAATTCCTTTGAAACTATTAAGGCATTCAGTCACGCTGTTAAATTCTAAACGCAAGTAAAGGTGCATTAAGAACAGTTTTTCCATTTCTTGCACATTATTTAACATATTCATGTCACCTGGACTGATGTCTGGGGCCGATAATGCAATCATGGTTAAATCATTCTGTTCTTTACTTACTAAACTTCTCAGTTTGTGATTGTAATTGTGGGATTGTGTCATAGGGATGTCTGTGAGTGTGAAGATATATTTCAGCGCGATTGATGTCATGCACACAGACTCAGCTTATTTGTAATGGTATAATGTTTGATCCTAGTAGCATGCATGTATGCGTGATTTGATAGGATTTTGTCTTTTTTGATTGAAAGTTTACATGGTTGAAAGAATCAGTTCTCACGTTGGTTACAGTGATGAATGAATTAAATATATTTATCAGTAAAACATGTTATTTGTGACACATACTTGAAATGGAATGGTGACTGTGAACACAGGCGTTTTAAAAATCTCGTATCTTAAGAGATTGCAAATCATGTATCAGCAATATAGTGTTCGTATTCTGCAAGCTTGTACAGTATAATGATTGATAATCATACATTTCGGCTGCGTGAAAGCGATGATAAGTAATATGAAATATTATGACCCATTTTTACTCACAGAAATCGAACGATCTTTCCATTGTCTAGTAATAATTTAAAAGAGTAAATGATTAATTTGATCAATTTCTGAAAGTTTGATCCAATTTTATTTAGTCTGCTAATGTTATTATGCTATCACGGCCCATGTTATGGAAGATCTGCAGGCAAATTATAGAAGGCTTTTCTACAATTAAGTGATTCCAAAAATAGACCGGGATTGTAATCCCTACAATCAACATGGCACTGTCTACTACTAAAAAAGCAGCGATCCATGTTTGATGTAATATAAGAATTTTAGCACATGAATATCTCTTCTAAGCATAAATATTGGATTATAAGCCGTATCCTCAGTTTAGAAATAAAATGCATGATTTAATTGATCGGATTAACTAAAAAATTAGTTGAAGTTTCAAATTAAATCGTTCAAATATTTAAGTGACGGAAATCGAATCACTTAACTCAACAATTCGCATCTACGAGCAATAGCATGTCTTTTGAAGAATGTATTTTGAACTGCTAATTTATTAAATAGTTTATCAAGTAGTCCAGCTACCACGGTTCCGGCTTCGACTCTCTACCCGTCTCCAAGCGGCTCCGACCCAAAACTCTTCGACATATTGTCGGACCCCCAACACCAAACCGAACAAACAACTTTGCCAGAATAATGTACACCCGATGCTACTGCGAAACTGCACATCTGTCGCGGTCTACCTGGTACCTCTTCTTGTCACACAAGATTACAGGAAGCACCCAAAGGGAGTAGGCTGAGGTTTTCGGTAAAATTACATTTGTCTGTGTTTTCTGTGATTAAGTGAGAAGTGCTACAGCGTGTAGAGTCATCTCTATGTCATGCTGTTCATACTGTCTAAGAAGTTAAACACACTTAGATTTGTCAAATCGTTATTTTGTCGTAAAACATAGCATCCTGGTTAAGTTTTAGCTGAAACTTATTAAGTCCTTCAATACATTTACGCACATATCAGTGATTGGAGGAATAAACACATGCAGGATAGAAAAATGATTACCATGCAAAAATGATTACTAATGGGACTTAGATAGTGCTTTCCGCTTAAAACCTTTTTATGAAGCATGAGTTGCAGAGGGAGCCATGAAAATTTTCTCTATTTATATGGGACTGACAGAAGTATCTGATTCAGTCCCATACATTACCGCTCTTAGCGCTTAATCAGAGGCGAGAACAAATATTTCACATTTCCATAGTGAGACATAATCGATTAAAAAGAGGTCTTGACACATTGAGAGGTATTTTAGTCAGTGAAAGGGTTTCCAAAAGCTTTTTCCTGAGCACTTTTTTCTGATAAGAACAGGAACCGGATAGAAGTCTGCAGACGCGCAGATTCGTAGCAGCCATTGATAGGGTGCACTGCATTATCTGAAAGTTCGATTTTCAGCCTCTTTCCCTGCAGAAACAGGTGCTGACGTTCGGACGAGATGATAAAACCACTTAGCTGTCAGGGCTCTAATATCAATTAATCAAATGAAGCATATTTTCACGTTTAACTAAAATTCTTTTTATACCAAAAGTACTAGGTACTATATTGAGAATGAGACACCTATAAAATAGCCATACATTTTTAAGGGAATAGTCAAGAATCAATAATGTGCTTTTACAAGAGCCTTTCGCCCGACAGCTGCGTTTTCGGCTGGACCACAATCTTAGGAAGTCCGCGACCTCCTGTAAAATCCAAATAAATGATTCGCAGTGGGTTATGTATTGAAAGGAGATGAAGGCCAGCATGTTTTGGGAGGTCTACCACAACAACCTGCAATGATGACACACTCGTATTCGTTTCAGCTGCAATGTCAAATATCACTACATCTCGCAAAGTGATATATTCTTTATACATATAAAACTTCAAGCCAGAGCCGTGGTATTTCCTTTCGGCTCCGACTTCGAGACCCTGGCTGGCTCTGATACCCATGAATTAAGTGGACACGCTTTTTAAGACAATAATTTTTCAGCAGTTTACTCCTTTTGACCCGAAACAAATGCAGAAAGTAAAAATCATACCTACCTATTGCATTTATGAATTTCCTGAATAACATGCTGCCATATTTCTGAAATCTATGATTCATGTTTTATTGCCTTCCATATCATCATCTGGCCGGTTTCTGTTGCCGAGAAGCAGACGCAGCATGTTATTCATTCCTTTCATCTGTTCTTTTTATAACTTGCATCACCAGCGCTCTTGAAACGATGAATTGTACACATTTTGTAATGATCGATTTCTATTCTTTAAATATATAAACTTATTGTTATTACTATTAGTCGATATGCATGTACGCTGCACTTGCACATGTTCTTTGTCGCAACCATGAACACTATAATCCATTTTTATTTGAAGATTGCTTCTTTTTCTAGTGATCTTGAACGTCATCTCTTTTACAAATTATAGGAAACGACCAAGATCATCGGAGCACATCTCTCGAGCACATTTCTCGAACAATCAGATATTAGCAGTGGCGGGTGCGATTCGATTTTCGCGCGTCTCAGGGCACGATTTATCGAAAATTGAAATTGCAAAGAAGCACTACAAATGCTATAAGTTTGAAGTATCCATACTATTAATATTTCTATTTCTCAATTTTCATTCTTTTGGTCTTCATCAGCCACATTTTATCGAACATAGCTGTACCTAGGCATCTGTCGCTTCCTCCAACACTCTCGCAACATGCATGATGCAGGAATCAATTCAAGTCCATTAGACTTATAACGAAGACAAAATGTCAGCAAGTATTAGTATTGTAGGTTATATGAGATTGCAATTGTCACTGCGTTTGGTTCAAGAATGTGAAATACAAGTCAGGCATATAGTATTCCTTTTAATAAATTTACATGTTCTCAATACGGAGTTATGATATCATACATGTTGGAGTCTATTTGCGACTATAAATCACTTTCAAAATACATAGAACACAATATAACGACTAAATTCCAAGTACATAAAACTTGCAAGCTTAGAAACTGAAGATGATTTACAATGATTTTGTAGGTGTTAGGATAGTTTTGCTAGTTAATGGCACATGCACAGAATTAAATATTTTGTTTATCTGCTTCGAACTCGAAGCGCGCGCAGATGAATCTAATTCTGTGGGCACATGCTTATACCGACCGTGTGAGTAAGAAGTCTACGTTTTAGGGTATTGCATAAAATAATGCATTCCTACGATGTGAGGGAATTCCTACACGATGTCAAGAGACTTAATGCGGTGTCGGAATGAAAAATCACGTCACACGTCCCTTGTTTTATCCTAGCCATACATCATCTAAGGTCAGAGCACTCGTGGATAGTTGCATCTATGACGGTGTCGAATTTCTATTCAGTGCAGTTTTCTCAAACGACGAAGCAGATTGAATGGAAAAACAGTCACATTTTCCCTCATCAAGAAAATTCTATTGAGAAGTCATTCTGCAAACGTGAATTGTACCACGATCAATCGAACGGAATAAATTAAATGCGTCCACCACACTCACTTCATTATGAAAATCAATGAAGATGGAGCTATACCGGGTATATATGAAATATAAAAGAATTTCAAGCTTTCAACAACATATTCTGTCTACTTTTTTAAGGAAAACGATTAAAGGCTTTTACCGCAACAATTCATTATTGGCCCATACGAAGTAGGCCTACTGCAAGTGTGCGTTGTCGCGGAAATATGACTCAATTGGAAGAATTTATGTATGTCCTGCTTTATAGCAAGCTTATAAATTTGATTCTTTACAAAAGTGTGAGCATTTCCGAAAAGTGATGACTCTATCCGAAACGAAAAATGAAAAGAATCCCAAGCCCGACACAACCCAAATTCGTAATGTTCCAGTGAATCAAAAATCTCTACAAACTTCGATCCATTAAGAGCAATTAAATACATGTAAAATTGTCCTCGATTGAATTTTTCAGCACAAATTTCCTATGGGCTACAGAAATCTGACGTATGACTCGATGTTGACCTAATATCAACGAATTTGAATTGTTATCTCATTCAACGTTGTTTACCACAGCAGTAGTCCCTGCATGTTTGTTTTCTTGCATTTCAATGACGAGGTGATGATTAACCCGTGCCTTCAGGCAGAATCCGTCAGTATCTAGGTTCTCGTAAATGCCGACTTTATCTTGGCAATTCATGTCATTTCCATCCTTCCGGTTTTCTCGCTTACCTGGTTGACTTTCGATCGAGGCAATTATCGAATTCATTGGACATACCGTATTAAGTAAATGTGTTTGGACAGGCGTATCATGAAATTATAGCGCATTGTCAGAAACAAAAGTTGATGTCGTACACCAAAGATGAAGCTTTTCTCAAATTTGCCAAATGTAAGATTGAAACCCAAGGCGTAAAAAGCTGAATTTCCAGATCCTCATCCGTATTCACATACGCAAAAATCAAATGTTCTCATCAGCATCCACAAAATTGTAAATTTTCAATCCACATCTGCGTTGTATGCGTATCGAATCCACAATAGCAAAGTCCCCGACAAAATTCTGCTGCAACAGTCCTGTTGATCAAATAACTATTAGAAATTAGTAGTGAAATCTGAATCGTGATTGCAGCAAAGAATCTTGTTTGATCATTTAAATTCAATGAATTTGAAAGGATATGTTTGCGTGTGTACATGTATATCACGGATATCACATTATTTCAATAAGTAATTGTATCATTACAATTGTCAATGATGTCAATGCATTCAAACATTACATGATGATGCTTTCCTCATTGGGGGAACGTGAGCTTCCCTATGAACTTCTAATTTTGTCACTGAAACTATGACATGTAATTTCTATTTAGCTAATTATACTCAATTATGTTAAAGTAGAAGTATCATCAAAACAATCTTCAAACACTGGATTCCCCTAAGTTAATATTTTTGTGATGAGTTGTGATTCACACCTTGTTCGCATTTGGCACCGTAACGCGGTAGAATAAGGGCAATATTTTCAGCGACCTGGGGAGTTTTTGATAGAGGAAATGTTACTTTTCTAGTATCAAATTTTCTAGCGAACAAATGAACGTGTTGAACAAATGACCGCGTCGAACAAAATGACCATCCCCATATACAGTATATATGTGCTATGATCGATCAAGCCGTTCAAAGAATTATTTTTCTTATGAACATTCAGCGAAGAAGCTATACATATTGTGAGAAACTAAATCACGATGAAATTGATCAAGAGGTGATATGATGAATGCACTGATTGTTTCGAAGCATTTCAGCCTAAACGGACAAACAAATATAGCACACAAAAAATGAAGCATCTGTTGTTTATCGAAAATGGATTAGTCATTCTACAAGTAGTTTCTGTAAATTTCTCTTAAATAATTCTGTAAAGCAAAATTTGAGTTGAAAGCAGCAGCAAGAAGCTTTAGCTTAATGGAGCAGACATTAACAAATGTATGTAAAAAGTAGTTTCAGACATTTTCATCGCCAATCGTTAAACTGAAAACAAATTCAAAGCGTTTACGACAATGTCGTTGTTGGACACTTGCCGACTCTTCTAACAAAGACACAGTAAGATATAAGCAAATATTTTTTCTTGGAGCAAAATTTAATTCTCTCTTTAAAAAATTCTCGCTAAAGTTTGAATTCTTCTACGCAAGATAAATATATTATACGCAATGTCAGTGTGATCTGCTATTTTTGTTCCTGCTGCACATGTCAGTTGTCGTTGCACAATATTTTTGTGTTTTTAATTCTCATTTCAGATAAGCCCGGTGGTGCCCAATGGTAATGAGGTTGGTTGCTTTAATTGCACACTTGCAAGCTCAGCGACACGCAACACTGCATGTGGCAAGATTGACAATGACTGCAGCTAGGCAAAGATTATATTCTGATTTTATATTTTTAATGGCAGTGTCTTCGAAGACAATAGTTTTCCAAGTTAATGTTTCAATAATAGTTCCAGGACGAACGCTGTCTTCAAAAAATCTTCTGTCGAAGGAGATGGCTCTGTAAGGAATTGGGCGAGTTGTCCAGGGGCATCAGGCTCAGAACTAGCGATAAAATTCCGAACAGGTTTCGTTTGCTCTGTGCATGGTCAAAATCAGTTTCTTCCATTGAATCGTGGATCCAACAGAGTTCCAGAAAGCATCTATGGTTGTAGTGCCATTGTAGGCCTAATTCGTTTTTTGATCACATGTTTATAAATGTTGCCTTTCACACATCATTCCACTAATCTACCATTAATCTCCCACAGTTCCATTGTCCTTTTGACATTTGTCTAATAAAGCTGAAACAGGATTCAAAAAATGCAAAACTCGAGCAGATAATCTGCTACACGAGTAATGTCTATGATCTTTCAAATGATTGTGTGATATAGTTGACCAATAGATTGGTGACTATAGTGATTTGAAGCAGTAGTCTGAAGTTAAAGAAAACTCGAAAAGAATTGAAAACAATCCGTGTTCAGGCGCACGACATGTTTCAGCTTTACAAAGCCATCCGCAGGTGAACAAAGATATGTACAGGATAAAATTCTCCTAAATATAAAATTCGTGGTTACATCGGATGGTATGATGACATTTCAACGCTAAAATCAAGGTCAATGAAAAAAAACAATTCTATTTACAGTTCTACAAATTTAGGTATAGATTCATAGAGCTTTCCCGTTCATTCATCAGGCTATTGTTCGATTTCTTTAATAGAATAGATTCCAAATGTCTAGGGTACCTCGTCTGAGAAACGACCTTGAAATTATCTTTGTGAGGAGGATGAACATGCAAGCTAATTCCAGAAGGCGTTGGGTAGCCTTTCAAGTGTTCATTCATCCTAGTAATGAAATGCCTGACCGAGCTCCCGATGTAGCACTTGTCGCAGTGCTCACAAGAATACTTGTAGACAATGTTTGACTTGAGCTCGGCAGGCACTTTGTCTTTGTTAGCAAAGAACATACTGGTCTTGAAAGTCTGGAATACAGGGCGAATTTTCACACTAGGAGAAATAATTTTGTTGATATCTTTTATATGTTTTCTTAAAGTATTTTCTCCTTCAGCAATGAAGGGAAAGCTCCAATTAATTGTACGGGTGTCACTTCTATCATTCTCAGTGTGGTTGGGAGTCCGGTTTTCATGTCTCGCCTCAACTTCTTTCCGAATACGAATTATCTCATTATTCGTGAAACCATTTTTTTGAACAGTGATAGTACTTGCAGACTTGTGATAATTGCTGATATTAGAATTAATTTTCAAAGAGCGGCTGAAAAGTGACCTCATGGCAGCCAAGCTTTATCGCTTTGGAGAGTATGCCGAATTTGGGGTATAAACACCGGTGTTGGTTTCTTTGAAGTGCCAGGTAGTGTCGAAGGCTTCATCATTTTTCGAAACTACGGCATCCAAGAAAGTCAGACGACCATCGACTTCCTCTTCGTAGGTAAAGTCGATCTGAGGATGCAGTTCATTCAAAAAGGAATGAAAAGCAGAAATATCAGCATTCATCTCAAATATGCAAAAAATATCGTCTACATACCGTTTGTAAAACACTGGGCCAGAACCGACAAAATTTTTCAATTGTTTCTCAAGCATGTCCATGGCAAATGCAGCCATCGCGAGACATGAACCCATAGACATCCCATCCACTTGAACATACAATTCCTCATTGAAGGAGAAAAGGATGTTGGTAGATGCTAACTTCAGTAGCTCTCGCAAGGCCTGTTTTCCGATAGGGACTTCAACTTCCGAAATGGTGGACACAATATGCTCGATGGTATCATCGACAGGTATGCTGGTGAATAGACTTTTTACTTCAAAACTGACTATTTTACGACTTTTAGAAGCTTGACCTTTGATGAGATCAGTGAACTCGAAGGTGTCTTTCACCACAAACTCTTTTGGGAGAAGAGGCTTCAGAATTCTATCCAGCTATTTGGCTAGATTAGACGGATAAGCATCGAGGACAAAAGTGAGTCCTTTTCCTCTGTCATTAATCTGACTGACGATCAATTTACCAAAGAAGAGATGGAAATTCTTAGTCTTGGCTTTTCGATGGCTTGGCCAAGGGAAACCATTTCTTTGGATAAAGAGAAAGCTGAAGCCGAAGCCATGTTCAGCCAAATTCCTCTTTCTTCTCTTCACGACGAAAAGATTAGTACTCTGAAACACAAGTTTTGCAGTACTTTCAAATCTTACTTTTCGCGCCATAAGATATCCAAGTACTGGCGTTCTAAAATAAAAGTTCTTCACACTGTGTCCTCTCGTAAACAATTATATGTTAGCAAATTTGACAAGGGGAACGGTGTTGTAATTGATAAACGTACCTCCCATGTGTCAAAGATGGAAAAGCTTCTTGAAGATCAATCCAAATTCCAAAAATATTCTCTCTCTGCTCGCTCAAGAAAGAGTCCATTCATTCTCGAAGAGGATAGATTTGTGCAAAAACTCACTCAACTGAAAAGTAAAGGCCTGATTTCCGATACAATTTTCAAAATCATTAAGCCAGTCGGTTCCCAACCGGCGAGACTCTACGGTCTCCCTAAAATTCATAAAGATCGGAGTGATCCTCCTTACCGTCCTATTCTAAATATGATCGATGCTTATCCGTCTAATCTAGCCAAATAGCTGGATAGAATTCTGAAGCCTCTTCTCCCAAAAGAGTTTGTGGTGAAAGACACCTTCGAGTTCACTGATCTCATCAAAGGTCAAGCTTCTAAAAGTCGTAAAATAGTCAGTTTTGACGTGAAAAGTCTATTCACCAGCATACCTGTCGATGATACCATCGAGCATATTGTGTCCACCATTTCGGAAGATGAAATCTCTATCGGAAAACAGGCCTTGCGAGAGCTACTGAAGTTAGCATCTACCAACATCCTTTTCTCCTTCAATGAGGAATTGTATGTTCAAGTGGATGGGATGTCTATGGGTTCATGTCTCGCGATGGCTGCATTTGCCATGGACATGCTTGAGAAACAATTGAAAAATTTTGTCGGTTCTGGCCCAGTGTTTTACAAACGGTATGTGGACGATATTTTTTGCATATTTGAGATGAATGCTGATATTTCTGCTTTTCATTCCTTTTTGAATGAACTGCATCCTCAGATCGACTTTACCTACGAAGAGGAAGTCGATGGTCGTCTGACTTTCTTGGATGCCGTAGTTTCGAAGAATGATGAAGCCTTCGACACTACCTGGCACTTCAAAGAAACCAACACCGGTGTTTATACCCCAAATTCGGCATACTCTCCAAAGCGATAAAGCTTGGCTGCCATGAGGTCACTTTTCAGCCGCTCTTTGAAAATTAATTCTAATATCAGCAATTATCACAAGTCTGCAAGTACTATCACTGTTGTTTTTCAAAAAAATGGTTTCACGAATAATGAGATAATTCGTATTCGGAAAGAAGTTGAGGCGAGACATGAAAACCGGACTCCCAACCACACTGAGAATGATAGAAGTGACACCCGTACAATTAATTGGAGCTTTCCCTTCATTGCTGAAGGAGAAAATACTTTAAGAAAACATATAAAAGATATCAACAAAATTATTTCTCCTAGTGTGAAAATTCGCCCTGTATTCCAGACTTTCAAGACCAGTATGTTCTTTGCTAACAAAGACAAAGTGCCTGCCGAGCTCAAGTCAAACATTGTCTACAAGTATTCTTGTGAGCACTGCGACAAGTGCTACATCGGGAGCTCGGTCAGGCATTTCATTACTAGGATGAATGAACACTTGAAAGGCTACCCAACGCCTTCTGGAATTAGCTTGCATGTTCATCCTCCTCACAAAGATAATTTCAAGGTCGTTTCTCAGACGAGATACCCTAGACATCTGGAATCTATTCTATTAAAGAAATCGAACAATAGCCTGATGAATGAACGGGAAAGCTCTATGAATCTATACCTAAATTTGTAGAACTGTAAATAGAATTGATTTTATTTCATTATTCTTTGTATCTTTGACTGTTGTGAATGACCTTGATTTTAGCGTTGAAATGTGATCATACCATCTGGTGTGACCACGAATTTTATATTTAGGAGAATTTTATCCTGTACATATCTTTGTTCACCTGAGGATGGCTTTGTAAAGCTGAAACATGTCGTGCGCCTGAACACGGATTGTTTTCAATTCTTTTCGAGTTTTCAATACTATGGGCACTATTTCTTTCTATTAAACAAAACTATTCAAAAGTTTTGGTTGAAAATCATCATCAGTTATGAAGTCACTTTGCAAGACTGACTTTCGGCGTCCAACACCTCGACACTCATGGTCGATTGTAACGAACTACCATGATGGTTGTTTGATTTTTGGTTACAACATTGAAAAGTCACATTGACAATCGCTTCTCAAAAATGCATGTTTTAAACATGCTTTTTTCAGCGTGTTTTAAACAATTTGAGTAGTAACACCGTGCCAAAAACAAGCGCAGTGCGGTGCAGTGATCAGTCATCGATGAGTCATCATGCTGACTCAGCCCCCCCCCTCTGGAAGGAAGGTGAGGGAGAGCGCCAAGGATGTGTTGAGAGGAATGGGTCCGAGAGGAAGAAACCGTCCCCCCCTCTGGAAGGAAGGAAGTAGGAACTGTGAGGCAAGGGGTGGAATCTCTGAAAACGTCAGAGTTGGAAAAAGGCGGGTGTTGGTTTTGGTTTTGGGATGAGAAAGTCCATTTTTCGGGCAGAAGGAGACCTCGGATGGGAAAACGGAGGCCAGATTCGGAATTTTTGGCCAATTTTGGGTTAGGAAGGATGTTTCCAGCGACATCGGAGAGAAAAAGGTTTGAAGACGTCCCCCCCTCCTGTCAGACTTCCAACTTTGGTGTGAGAGATCGTAGAAAGTCGTGCAATAGCTCATTTGAAAGCAAAAGGTGAGAAAAATGCAGTGGAAAGCTCAGTTTGGACTCATTTTCTTGGGTTGAGGGAGGAAAATGGCAGGAAAACGTCAGAGTTGGAAAAGTCAGGTTTTGGCCGTTTTGGGATGAGAAGGTCCATTCTTCGACAGGAAGGAGTGCTCGGATGGGAAAACGGAGTGCAAATTCGGACGTTTTGGACAATTTTGGGTCTAGGAACTTCTTTCTAACTTCATCGGAGAGACAAAGTTCTGACCCCCCCTCGGCAGCGATCTTCCAACTTTGGTTGTAGAGATCGTAGAAAGTCGTGCAATAGCTCGTTTGAAAGCTGGGAGTGAGACAAATTCAGTGGAAAACATGGCTTGTTCGTATATGCCTTCGTTTAGAGGTGAGACGTTATTGAAAATATGGAACATTGACGAAAAAACGACAGAGTTAGAATTTTTATGAAAATCGCTCTAGCGGGTGAAGCAAGCCTCAGACGGGAAATCAGAGACCAGATTTGGAATCAGCGTCAAATTCTGCTTCGACATGGTAAATTTGAAAGCCATCGGAGAGAAAAAATTTTTCAGAATTTTTGCGATGGCTTTGGGCTGTAGAGCCAAAACGAAGCATCGGATGAGAAAATGGAGGGCAGATTCGGATTCAGCATCAAATTCTACTTGTAAATGGTGAATTTCCAGCTCCATCGGAGCACTAGAATCGGAGATAGACGGATTTAAAGATTTGGATGATGGGTATTACGTCATCAGCTGATCGCCACAAACTATATAAGCGGGAACCGACAGAGACTTTTCATTCAGAGGAGAGCGATTGTCAAAGGTAGGTCGTCTCTCTGAGCTCCGATGATAGCTTCGGACATTCCAAATTCCGCGTTTCTGTGAGAAACCGACTTATAAAATTTCATTGCTGAAGTCAGCTAAGGCGTCAGACTTAGAGGTTTGCCAGGAGATGGCCTTCGTCTCCAGGCCATAAAAGACTCCAAAACTTTAAAGGCTTGTAACTTTGCTTCTACAAGTCCGTTTGACTTGATTCAAAAAGGTTCGGTCGCTATTGACCTGCCCTAAGTGATAGACTACTTATAAAATTTCATAAGTAGTGCTGAAAAGTTGAAAAATTTAAATTCACTAGTTTTGTAGGTTTCCTGGGGTTTTCAATGAAAGGATTTTTTTAATGATGTCTGAGCCAGTCTTCTCATGTTACAAGTAGCTTTTCACTGAAAGCGAGCAAGACACGGAGAGTTTTGCTGTAATATTCCACTTACAGGGTGTTCCTTTGGGACGGCGGACGATGCCGTAGTGATATGTGTGGCAAGGGAGTGTGTCATAGTTTAGACCGAAACCGCTGGGGCAACTCATGTCTCATGTTGGGCATTTGACACAGTTCTCAACGTAGCACTTTGAACGCCAATCGGTTGAGTCTTAGGCATCTTGTCATGGGTGGCATCTAAACATCTCCATTGCAAAACGCTGGTGAATCAAGCTCTCTACGGCTTGCTATCAAGCTGATCAAAGTCTGCCAACCTCATACCATCTCCACCGTTTTTCATGTCCGGCGATCAAGTCATGGACGGTGCAAGTCACGGAGATTGTCGGTGTGATACTTCCTGTGTGTGGGCGTTCTTTCGAGACAGCGGTGAAGTCCGTAGCGATGAGTACTGCACGGGACGTGGGCAATGGTAATCCTTGTGAAACCTCTCTACGTCATGTTTCCAAGTGGTTGCCTTTCGTATCAACGTTGTACTCTGACCGCCAGGGCGACATTTAGCTATCTGCCACAGGTTACCTCATAAAATCTCCATTGCACTTGTCTCCCGACAGTTGACCAACCATGGGAGAATGAACCATCAGTTCTTTTAAGAACTGTCTCTATCACGGAGACGAATTGATGAAGGGATGAAACGGGAGGACATTCATGCGCCATACGCAACACATCACAGACTTCTCTCTTCACTAGTGAACAAGCTCTTGTCAGTATCGTCAGAAACTTCATCATGTTGTACAAAAGTTTTACTGCAGCACAGGTTGATGTATAGTTAGAAAGTTTGATCATCAACGTTTTATTCGTAAGTCTAGTCAGAAACTGTATCATGGTTTGTAAAAGCAAAGTTAGTGTAGTCAAAAAATATTACCGCGACACCCGTTTGAGAAAATAAAGTTTGATCATGACGTTTATTCGTGGGTGTCGTCAGAAAGTGTATCATGGTTTGTAAAAGTTTTACTGCTATACAGGATGCTGTATAGTTAGAAAGTTTGATCATGACGTTTATTCGTAAGTCTAGTCAGAAACTTTATCATGTTGTATAAAAGTTTTACTGCAGCACAGGTTGATGTATAGTTAGAAAGTTTGATCATTGAAGTTGTATTCGTAAGTCTAGTCAGAAACTTTATCATGGTTTGTAAAAGTTTTATTGCTATACAGGATGATGTATAGTTAGAAAGTTTGATCATGACGTTTATTCGTAAGTCTAGTCAGAAACTTTATCATGTTGTACAAAAGTTTTACTGCAGCACAGGTTGATGTATAGTTAGAAAGTTTGATAATTGAAGTTGTATTCGTAAGTCTAGTCAGAAACTTTATCATGTTGTACAAAAGTTTTATTGCAACACAGGTTGATGTATAGTTAGAAAGTTTGATAATGACGTTTTATGAAACACACATGTCATGAAATGCAGGCGTTAGTGTAGTCAAATAATTTTTACCGCGACTTACGTTTGTGAAAATAAAGTTTGATCATTGACGTTGTATGACTGACCGAACTCATCGCAGCACTAGAAAGTTTTAGAAGGTTTTACTGCACAGTGTAGATTGTCTTGTAAGTTACTTTCACAGCACTAGAAAGTTTTATCGAAAAGGTTTTACTACACAGTGTAGATTGTCTTGTAACTTACTTTCACAGTGTTAGAAAGTTTTATTGGAGACAGTTGGCAAATGTACCCTATTAGAAAATTCAAACTTCATGACTGTTAGATAAGCTTCATCAGGTTTACTAAAAGCAGTTTTCTACTGCAGTGAGACTGCGAGTTTAGAATGTTATATGAAAACAGTGTTCACCACAGCGCTAGAAAGTTTTACTGCACTGTGTAGATTGTTTCACACAAGGTCTTATAGTCAGCGTTGAATGTTTTATAAAACCAGATGTTGTCACAAACGTTGAGTGTGTGAGAGCTAGTTCCATGACATTGAATCGCAGGAGTCGTAAAGTCCATAATCCCAGGCTAGGCTCCTCTACGGTTGGATTTAGGGTTTTATATCACATGCGTTAACTATTCGTGTAGAATACGTGAAGCACATGTTCTCTTAAAAGTCTAAACGCAAATGTTGAAATAAGTTTTGTAAGAAGTCTTTGACAGGTTGTTGTGAAACTTAGCGAACGTTGAAGAAATGTTAGCGTGTCAGCTTTACTAAATGTGTTCTTTGCGTTCATCAAATTGAATGCGTGTGTAGACTGTTTTGTAAATGAAGACAGATAGTGTTTTTGTACTCTGCATCGACAGCATACAAGTATAGACATAACAACCTGTAACGTTGTAAGTCGAATGCATATCAGAAGTCGAATGCACTCAGGCTTGAATCATGTGGAAATTATCAGCATTGCTCCATGTATCATGGAAAAGTCAGTGTGTTACATTTCATGATGCGAAACGTCAACTTCAGATAACTCTAGAACGGTTTCATCTACGAAGGTTGCATCGCGCAATCCTATCCAACTCTTGCCGTGTCATTAACGTTGGAGACGGCATTGTATTTATTTGCATTCAAGAGATGATTCTACATAATGATCACTGCTACATTGTGATTCCAAAACCCTCATGGGAAAAGTATAAAAGGGAAGTTCACTCATCCCTCATGTAAATTGTGAGTCATGCTCCCCATCCGCATCATCAACGCCATGCGCGAAATGAATCTCAGAAGAGACATCAATTTAGAACAGTTGCATACCCATCTTCCCGATTCAGTCTATCATCGCGGTCGTCCGCAAATGTTGGTCATTCGCATGAGCAACGGTCGAAATCTTCAAATCTTTCGCTGCGGCAAAATCCAAGTCCTAGGGAACCTTTCTCATTTCGTGATGCAGTCCATGTGTTACGAAGTCGTCAAGAAAATGCGAACACTCATGCCTCATCTACGCTTCAGTCCCCTGACATTGAAGAATATAGTAGTGTCTGTTCAATTGAAGATGTTAGTGAATCTAACCAACATTAAAACCAGTAATCATTGTATATTTTATGAAACTGAACTCTTTCCTGCTGCTTTGATTCGGAAGTGGCATCCTGTACATATTGCAGTGTTTCACAACGGACATTGTATCATGACTGGTTTACGTGATATCAGTTAAGTAGCTGACATTGTTAAATCTTTATTGCGTTATCTGTATGAGTCGCAGTTAATAGAATCGTGTTAATCACATGATGTGTTTTGAATGAGTCATCGCAATGAACTATCGCCCACACTCTTGTCAGTAAAAAGGTCATCAACAAGGTTCTTCGCTTTATGATGAGTCAGCGCTTTTATAGACATGAAATGATGGCCACACACTTGTCGGTGAAAAGGCGATCAACAAGGTTCATCACTTTATGATGAGTCAGCGCTATTTATAGACATGAAATAATGTCCACACACTTGTCGGTGAAGAGGTTACGCTGTCTGACGTGAGGCGCCATCGCTTTGTCTGATAAATAACGCCCACACACTTGTCGGTGAAAAGGTCACGCTGTCTGACGTGAGGCGCCATCGCTTTGTCTGATAAATAACGCCCACACACTTGTCGGTGAAAAGGTCACGCTGTCTGACGTGAGGCGCCATCGCTTTGTCTGATAAATAACGCCCACAAACATGTCGTTGAAAAGGTCACGCTGTCTGACGTGAGGCGCCATCGATGTTGAATGATATGCCCACACATGTGTCGGTGAAAAGGTTGAACAAGATTGATTAGATTCGTATGACTGGCGCCTTACACCTTCATGAGTCAGAGCTATTTATAGACATGAGTCAGCAAAGTGGTTGATGTTTCTTAAGCCGAAAAAATTGTCAAGATGTTACATTCGTTGGTGAGGATGTTAACTTACAAACTCTAACATGGTTTTGACTTTATTTATATTTCACCTATCTTACAAACAGCGACATGGTGATAACTTTATTTCTAACTTTACAATCATCAACTTTATTTCTAACTTTACAAACAGTGAAGTGATTCTGACTTCATTTATATTTCACCTATCCCACAAACAGTGACATGGTGATAACTTTATTTCTAACTTTACAAGCGTCAACTTTATTTCTAACTTTACAATGAACAACTATATTTCTAACTTTAGAAACGTCAACTTTATTTCTATCTTTACAAACAGTGAAGTGATTCTGACTTCATTTTATATTTCACCTATCTTACAAACAGTGATATGGTTATAACTTTACAATCATCAACTTTATTTCTAACCCTACCCATCTTACAAATGATGAAAACTTTTACTTCAATCTATTGAGTGATAATCCCATCTTTATGTCAAAAGAAAAACGAGACAGTATGTACATGATATGTTATTCATCATCACAGCCGATTTTCATAGCACCGCAATTAGGTAATACTGATGGTAGCAGAAAACAAAGTCACTCATGTACAGGGAGAAAACAAAGTCACTGATGTGTTGGAAACTGTACAGGGACAAAACAAAGTCAGCAAAAGCGCTGGATACCCCATCGATGATATGCTGTGATCAGGAGTTGGACGCATGTTACAAGGCACTCACTCACAACGCCCCATAGAAAACGCCATGGAGTAAAAAGCAAAACATCAACCACAACAGAGAGGAAGCATTCATCATCAGACATCGCCGGACGGAGTAAGAGAAAGTTTCTGTCTCTTGGGTGGAGGTAGATGAGTGTCTGGATGGCCGTACGGTAATGAGTGGTTAGGACTCATCCAGGATCGCTTGTCTTCCCAAGCTGAGAGACCTCGTTTCCTAAACGTCGTTGTTCTGACTTGATGCGACTGTGATTTTAAAATGGTCATTTCTACTTTTTTAATTTTAAGAGAATCTAAGGCATCTTGATAGTCCCTATGTGTCATTTTTCTAACGATTGACTTCGAGATGCCTTTCGCCTGTTTTATAGAAAGCTCTGAGGATTTTAGCTTCATGGAGTACATCTTGGGACGAAGCAAGATCATCTCCTCTATCTGTTTGCCGGCACACTCATCCTTGAAGCAGCCAAGCTTCGCTTTATTTGAGGTAGAGTAAAGCGGATGGTCAGTGGGATAGTTGGAACTATCAAACTTGGGTGCTACATATTTTAAAATATCTTCCTGCTTGACTTGGCTAGTGGTTGTCAAGGCTAGGAAGAAGCTGTCTGTATCACCTCCTACTAATTCCACACGTTGGAGAAGTGGCCATGTCTTAAAAGTGTGGTAAAATAACTTGTACATTTCTAACTTGGAGTGATCCAAGACAGCTTGACCGACATAAATGGGCTTACAAAGTTCTACTTAAGATTTTAACATTTTAAAACCAGTGATGTCTTCGGAAATGACATCATGGTGGGAAAACAACGGCGAGCGACATAACTTGATACTCGTTTCCGGATCAGTTACGATGCGATAGTTCATGCGCTTTCTTACATCCTCCATGGTTTTACCAAAGAGGGCATTATTCTTAAATTTAAAGAAGTCCTTTTCGAACTGATTCTTGGATTCAGCCCGTTTCTTGCTATTAAATTCTATATACGGTTTTAGAAAGGGCTTCTGCCTAAACGGGATAGCGCGATGGACTTTGTCAAGTTGCATCCCCATACCTAGATAGAATTTGAGGATGGAATAGTGCACGATGTAATGCTGCTTGTTCAATTGGGTGAGCAACAACTTCCTAGTGGCTTTATACTTTCAGTCATTTTCCGCCTCATACTGCTTATTGTGTTCTTCCATAAAGGGAGAGAACATATCTGGACTGACTATACCAGATTCGGGTGCGAGAGGAAAATCAACGGTCCTATTCTTAATACAGTCTGGATTAAGAATAGGATAAAAAAATAGGATTCAAATAAATAACCTATGTCGGCCTCATCTCCCAGTGCCATAATGTGTGCTGGATTGGAGAAGTGTTCAATGTCATGGGGCTCTACCCATTGGAAGTCAGCATGTGGCAAAGGCTTGGAGAGTGCACTCCCATACCAATTGTTTTGGTCTATGTACATTAAATGCGTGTTCGATCCTATGTCTTGGGTGCGGTTGACAACATGTTTGTTAACAAATGTCAAGCCACCCCTAATACCACGTTCAAATAACGTGTACATTTCTGCATCTTGCAGTAAATGTATACTCTCTTTCGTCATCTTGAAGGCTGACTGATAGGACAGACCCGGCAGACTAACAAAATGGACGGGGTCTAAGGCGTCCTGTTCTAATGTGACTTTCCTAAAAGTCTCAAACACGTCAGTCAACAGATAGACGTCTAATTTTAAGTAGGCAAGCATGCAGTCACCAAAAATGCGACATCTAAATTCTAACCATGCTTGCTCTGCATGCCTATAGTCATCCAACGAACAGTCCTCACCCGTCAAATCATTTTTAAATTTATCGATGGACGGAAGGGATGTTTCTTTCAATGTATCCATTGAACTAAAATAACTATAAGGAAACACCCCTTTCCGTCGTATCAGACTGTCACTTATGTTGGGATAGTCTTTCCTTAAATGTTGAGTGAGGGGAAGTGTTTCTAAATTATTAGCCAACGCGGCTAAGGAAGAAGACATAAACTGGAAACTGTCTAGAAAATTTATGTCATAGAAGACAGGCTTCCCCTCCTTCGTCTTATCGACTTGGACTTTAGCAGTGATGCACATAAATTTTTCCTTACTTTCTGCAATCACTTTGGATGACCAGGATTTCATTTTACCGAATCCATGGCGAATGATGATGTGAGCATCATAACATTTAAAGTTATGAAAGATGACGGGGAGCGTTCGCCGTTTGAGCCTAAGTCTCATATTGCATTTACTGCATAAGGCAGACCTAAATTTACCACTGAGATGGCGATGGTCCGTCACTTTCTTATGTTGCTGATCATCAAAGGATGAACAGCAGCGGGGACATTCCGTGGTCCTATCAAACTTGATTTTATCGGCTTCTGTGAAGCACATGGGTTTCCTAGTCAGCTCCGTTTCATACCGTTGATGAAAACGGGCTTTCCTATCTAAAAAGTTGAGGAAGTTTTCAACGCACTCCTCGCCTTGCCACACATGCATTTTATTTTGATTCCTATAATATGGATGCCAAACTTCATAGCAGGCAATGGCTGCTGGCTCATGACTTAGGTCTTCTTGTTCAATATAACATTCAATGTCCGCATAGATGGTACATATGGGACTGAGCTCATTGCCGTTTTCCTCATACCTATAAAATTTATCTTTGGGCATGACTTCCATTTGAAGTTTACCCCGAGAGCACCACTCGTAATGCTCTTCAAAATATGGTTTTGACCTAAAGCGCCGTGTGCAGCGATCACAGTAATAATGTCTGTCATCATAACTTTGTTGGTGGCGATGCAATCTAGAAATTTTGGGAATGCCGCAATAATGCCATTCTGGGTGGTTGTCGCTATACACTAGGAGAAGATTGACAACCCGGTCGAAGTTACTTTGGCGATTATTATACCTAACGCCCTTCAGACCTTTTTCCCAGAGATGGACGACGATCTTAATGTTATTCAATTTTTCAAGTTGGGCGATGCCTTTAAAATCTAATGTGTTGACATCTAACCCGTCAAACTTAAGCTCATCCTCCCATTCACGATACTTGGTGACTCTTTGACGATCCCTATCTATATCATTATAGTGAAGAATGGAGAGGACGGCATACTTGAAACACTGGGACTGACATTCTACATTGACAACAGCCTTTTTGTCAGCCAGTGCTTTGGGGATGGTGAAACAACCGCTCCCCTGTAAATTTTCTAAAAGATTTATTTTAATGTCTACCTTCTCTATCCCATCAAAGACCAGACCGCTGTCTCTTTCATTAAATTTATTTAAGTTGCTGACGAGATAGGTCGCATGTCTCTCTATCCACTCGTTTACATCACCTATGAGATCAGCAGCACAGGAGGCTATCCTAATGGTCACAGTGGACTCTACTTCTCCCGTGCTACTGTCTACCTTATTGAAACGAGCAGTGAGATAGAACATGCCCTTAAGTAAAAATCTATCTAAACTCACCAACATTTGATGAATTAAGCCTATATTATTCATCAAGAAAGGATGAATGTCCTGCACAGCTTCAGAGCTTTCTAACGCATAATCACGAACGAGCCTCTCAAGGGAAAACTTGCTCAGCCTTAGAGTGACGTTGTTGTCCGTGTAAAGCTCGGGGGATGAGTGTGACAGAGTGTGTGTGAAGAAAGAACAAACTCTGTAGGAAAGGTCTTCTGACACGAAGAACAGGAAAAGCCAACGTGCGATGAAGGATGCTTCCTACTTGATGACGTTGCTGGTTGCCTCACACTGCCACAGGAACCGCCTTCGATGTGGACTCGCAAGTTGGTGCTGTTGTAGAACGTACGTCCACAACCTTCACACTTGGGCTGTTGAGGGATCGTTCGGCGTGTCTTCTCCATATCTCCTTTCGCTTTTGGGCAGCGAGAATGCTGGTGTCGCCGAAGGCAGAATGGCCTCGCGAAAACCTGCCCGCAGTCCGTACAGATGAGCTGTCGAGCCGTAGGTCCTTCTCTCTCCCTCACACCTGCCTCCTTGATTGCAATCTTCTCTCCCACTATCTGTAACTCCTCCTGCTCCAACAATCTCTCCACCGACTTGATGGAGAGGAGAGGGAGTTCGGCCACTGCAGGGGATGGTGGTGGTGATGCAGGGATGATGATGGGACGGGAGGGAACGTCGCCGTCCAGGAGATAGACCGCCAGATCTGTTGAGAAAAAGAGAAAAGAGATTAGTAACATGATCAACATTTCAAGTTTGAAGTCTTAGCCCCCTATTTCCCAATCACGGTTACTTACCATCTAATGAATTAATCTCCGGCAGCAAGGATGGACGCGGAGGAGGCAGGAGAGGGACACGAGCCGAGGGTGGAAGGGTCCTGGGCTTCGGTGTCGGAAGGACGTGATGACGAGGAGCAGGAACTGGAACAGGGACTGGCACAGGGACTGTCTCAGGGAGAGGAGCTGGCGGTGGAGGTGGGGCGATGACAATGCCCGAACTAGAGAGAGGGGTCGCACCTTGGGCGGAGGTAGATGAGCGGGAAGATAGGGCCGGAAATTCATCGTGGTATTTCCGCCTCGCAGCTTCCTCCCACTTCTTCATCTTCGCCATATCTGTAGAGAGGAAAGAGAGATTATATTAGAGGTTGCGGAGATAATAGTGATTGAGAGTAAGCTATACGGATACAGAAGTGCTAAAACATGACATTCCAACTCTCATAGGTGAGGATACTTACACTTGCCAAGCCGCTCGTAAGCTTGCCCGATTGCTCCTTGGGGGACGGGTTCCCCGTTACGAATACATTCATGCACTGAAAAAGAATGACGGCAAAGATGAGCAGAGGTAAAATTTGAATTCGGTTTAGACATGAACAAAATAAGGGAGGGGCTCTTGATTTTAATGAGGATGTCTACCCTAATGATGTTAGTAATAGAATCAATCTTGATACAAATACTTACATTTCTCGATGGTAGCCTTCTCCATCTCGACAGCAATGCGATAATTTTCAATTTTCGTGAACTCCATGTCGGATAGTTGATAATAGATACTGAATTGTAAGACTTCAATCACTGAAAAGGAAAGATGAGAATCGTTTCATTTGCCTAGTCAACGTTTGGGAACATTCATTGAAGTGACATCTAATGAATTACATTTCACTCTACTCCATATCATAAAGACTAACCTTTGTCAAATGGCTGAAGTACTCTGACCTGGCGAGAGAAAGCATCACGTTGAGTATGAAGTCGAACGCCCAACATGAGAAACGGCTCAGAGGTTTCGGTCTAACAAACGACGAACAACCCGTGCAACGCAATCCCTCTACGGCAGTACTCGCCGTCCCAAAGGAATGCTCGAGCAAAGGAGGTATTACAGCGATGATATGTTTTATGAGCAGAAGATGTGATAGCAAGAGACTACATGAAAACAACCTGATAGCAGGAGCTCACCGACACTCACCTTGTGAAAGATAAATGTGAAGAGCAGAGCTGGTGCACTGCCTTTTATAAAATTTTCCTAAGCGGTGAATGGATCAGACCTCTCATCCAATCACAGACGAGCTAGAGTTCCCGATGTGCGCACGCACATTTGTAACGCGTTATTGAAATCGTGTTGGGCAAAAATGTTGTTTAGCAATAGACTTAACCATGGCACCTGAAGTCATTACATTAAAACATGATGATTGCACGACTCGTTTTCATCAAGAGAGCTTCGGAGGCTTAATACAAGATTACATCCTTGAGTTTCAAAGGGAGAAGACAGAATTGGAAGCATGTTTAGACTACACACGAAAAATAATTACAGAGTTGATATCTTATTTCAAAGACAGTATCATCAAGGCTCACTTAATTGCGCATGTCGATTACATTCATTTTCCACATGGTGAAGAACTGGAAAGTGTTGATTTTTAATTTTCTTCCTACGGACAAGAATATGTTACTGATGCTTCTGAGTTTTATACACGACATCTGTGGAAGATTATTTCTCGGATAGACAACTTTTATGGTTACGGCGATCATTTGCTTCTGAATAAAATAAACCATATTGTCATTGCAATTAGTAAAGTCGGTTTGAATGATATTAAATAAAAGACCAAATAAAGTATTTTTCATGACACTTGTGTTGTGCTAAACTTTCTAGCGCTGTGGTGAACACTGTTTTCATATAAAAGTCTAGACTTTCAGTCTCACTGCAGTAGAAAACTGCTTTTAGTAAACCTGATGAAAATAATCTGACAACCATGAAGTTTGAATTTTCTAATAGGGAACATTTGCCAACTGTCTCCCATAAAACTTTCTAACACTGTGAAAGTAAGTTACAAGACAATCTACACTGTGCAGTAAAAACTTCCAAAACTTTCTAATGCTGTGATGAGTTCGGTCAGTCATACAACGTCAATGATCAAACTTTATTTTCACAAACGTGCGTTGCTGTAAATTTAGTTGACTACACTAGCGCTTGCATTTCATGACATTTGTGTTTCATAAAACATCATGATCAAACTTTTCTAACTATACATCAACCTGTGTTGCAGTAAAACTTTTACAAACCATGATACACTTTCTGACTAGACTTACAAATACAACTTCAATGATCGAACTTTACTTTCTCAAACGGGTGTCACAGTAAAACTACTTGACTACACTAACTTTGCAAACCATGATACACTTTCTGACTAGAATTACGAATAAACGTCATGATCAAACTTTACTTTTACAAACCATGATACAGTTTCTGACTAGACTTACGAATAAAACGTTGATGATCAAACTTTCTAACTATACATCAACCTGTGCTGCAGTAAAACTTTTGTACAACATGATAAAGTTTCTGACGACACTGACAAGAGCTTTTTTACTAGCGAAGAGAGGAATCTGTGATGTGTTGCGTGTGGCGCATGAATGTCCTCCCGTTTCATCCCTTCATCAATTCGTCTCCGTGATAGAGACAGTTCTTAAAAGAACTGATGGTTCATTCTCCCATGGTTGGTCAACTGTCGGGAGACAAGTGCAATGGAGATTTTATGAGGTAACCTGTGGCAGATAGCTAAATGTCGCCCTGGCGGTCAGAGTACAACGTTGAGACGAAAGGCAACCACTTGGAAACATGACGTAGAGAGGTTTCACAAGGATTACCATTGCCCACGTCCCGTGCAGTACTCATCGCTACGGACTTCACCGCTGTCTCGAAAGAACGCCCACACACAGGAAGTATCACACCGACAATCTCCGTGACTTGCACCGTCCATGACTTGATCGCCGGACATGAAAAACGATGCCACCCATGACAAGATGCCTAAGACTCAACCGATTGGCGTTCAAAGTGCTACGTTGAGAACTGTGTCAAATGCCCAACATGAGACATGAGTTGCCCCAGCGGTTTCGGTCTAAACTATGACACACTCCCTTGCCACACATATCACTACGGCATCGTCCGCCGTCCCAAAGGAACACCCTGTAAGTGGAATATTACAGCAAAACTCTCCGTGTCTTGCTCGCTTTCAGTGAAAAGCTACTTGTAACATGAGAAGACTGGCTCAGACATCATTAAAAAAATCCTTTCATTGAAAACCCCAGGAAACCTACAAAACTAGTGAATTTAAATTTTTCAACTTTTCAGCACTACTTATGAAATTTTATAAGTAGTCTATCACTTAGGGCAGGTCAATAGCGACCGAACCTTTTTGAATCAAGTCAAACGGACTTGTAGAAGCAAAGTTACAAGCCTTTAAAGTTTTGGAGTCTTTTATGGCCTGGAGACGAAGGCCATCTCCTGGCGAACCTCTAAGTCTGACGCCTTAGCTGACTTCAGCAATGAAATATTATAAGTCGGTTTCTCACAGAAACGCGGAATTTGGAATGTCCGAAGCTATCATCGGAGCTCAGAGAGACGACCTACCTTTGACAATCGCTCTCCTCTAAATGAAAAGTCTCTGTCGGTTCCCGCTTATATAGTTTGTGGCGATCAGCTGATGACGTAATACCCATCATCCAAATCTTTAAATCCGTCTATCTCCGATTCTAGTGCTCCGATGGAGCTGGAAATTCACCATTTACAAGTAGAATTTGATGCTGAATCCGAATCTGCCCTCCATTTTCTCATCCGATGCTTCGTTTTGGCTCTACAGCCCAAAGCCATCGCAAAAATTCTGAAAAATTCGGAAAAATGATGAAAAATTTTTTCTCTCCGATGGCTTTCAAATTTACCATGTCGAAGCAGAATTTGACGCTGATTCCAAATCTGGTCTCTGATTTCCCGTCTGAGGCTTGCTTCACCCGCTAGAGCGATTTTCATAAAAATTCTAACTCTGTCGTTTTTTCGTCAATGTTCCATATTTTCAATAACGTCTCACCTCTAAACGAAGGCATATACGAACAAGCCATGTTTTCCACTGAATTTGTCTCACTCCCAGCTTTCAAACGAGCTATTGCACGACTTTCTACGATCTCTACAACCAAAGTTGGAAGATCGCTGCCGAGGGGGGGTCAGAACTTTGTCTCTCCGATGAAGTTAGAAAGAAGTTCCTAGACCCAAAATTGTCCAAAACGTCCGAATTTGCACTCCGTTTTCCCATCCGAGCACTCCTTCCTGTCGAAGAATGGACCTTCTCATCCCAAAACGGCCAAAACCCGACTTTCCAACTCTGACGTTTTCCTGCCATTTTCCTCCCTAAAGCCAGGAAAAGTGGACCAAACTGAGCTTTCCACTGCATTTTTCTCACTTTTTGCTTTCAAATGAGCTATTGCACGACTTTCTACGATCTCTCACACCAAAGTTGGAAATCTGACAGGAGGGGGGGGGGGAAGTCTTCAAAACTTTTTCTCTCCGATGTCGCTGGAAACATCCTTCCTAACCCAAAATTGGCCAAAAATTCCGAATCTGGCCTCCGTTTTCCCATCCGAGGTCTCCTTCTGCCCGAAAAATGGACTTTCTCATCCCAAAACCAAAACCAACACCCGCCCTTTTCCAACTCTGACGTTTTCAGAGATTCCACCCCTTGCCTCACAGTTCCTACTTCCTTCCTTCCAGAGGGGGGGACGGTTTCTTCCTCTCGGACCCATTCCTCTCAACACATCCTTGGCGCTCTCCCTCACCTTCCTTCCAGAGGGGGGGGGCTGAGTCAGCATGATGACTCATCGATGACTGATCACTGCACCGCACTGCGCTTGTTTTTGGCACGGTGTTACTACTAATTTGTTTAAAACATCACCCAGTCTGTATTGAACACGCCATTTACTAGGTTCTCCAAAAATCTAGAAGATATGATAAACTATATATAGTCTCTTTCCATTCATGTAGGTAGCGTGAAAGCATAGCAATTCATTCGATTTTTTAGCCTTTAACAAGAGAACCTCAGAGAGCAAGCAGCATCGCCATCTAAATTTCTCTCACATAATGAGACTTTGTCACAAACTTTACAATATGTTACACGGGCAACGTTGCGCATTTGTGTATTGAAAAGACCTAGGTGATACTTCAGTGTTGAGTTCAACATTGCTCAGATGAATGTTTAAATGCATAATAATAAGATTGCTATAATGGTAAGAAGCTCGTTAGGAGCAAAATGTCAACAGCTTGCACACCATGATTTTGAAAGATCGTTTTTTCTTCTTCCCACAAGTATTTTACTTTTGCATTTCTGCTCGAATTCAACGTGACGATACTGATCAATATTGAGATAGCGAGGCTTGTGACTTTATCAAGCTTGCACCTGCATCTCTGCTAGGATTTAAACTTGTTTAAAAATTAAGACAGAGGCTTCCAGAAAGAATTTATTTTTTTGTCTCTCATTCTCCGAGGGGGGAATTAAGTACCATTGGTATTCAGTAGTAACCCCATTGCAGGCGCAAGGACAAAATGTGAAATGCTGACTCAGCCCCCACACCCACCCCCACCCTCTGGAAGGAAGGTGAGGGAGTTCTTCAGGGATGTGCTGGGAGGAATGGGCCCGTGAGGAGGAAACTGTTCCCCCCCACCCCCACCCCCACTCCCCTCCCCCTCCTGTCACACTTCCAACTTTGGTTGTAGAGATGGTAGAAAGTCGTGCAATAGCTCATTTGAAAGCTAAGAGTGAGAAAAAGGCAGTGAAAAGCTCAGTTTGGACTCATTGTCTTGGGTTTAGGGAGGAAAATGGCAGGAAAATGTCAGAGTTGGAAAAAGTCAGGTTTTGGAGGTTTTGGCATGAGTTTCCATTTTTCGACATGAAGGAGGCCTCGGATGGAAAAATGGAGTGCAAATTCGGACGTTTTGGCCAATTTTGGGTCTAGGAACATCTTCTCAACTCAATCGGAGAGAAAAAAATCTGACCCCCACCCCACCCTCTGGAAGGAAGGTGAGGGAGTTCGTCAAGGATGTGCTGGGAGGAATGGGCCCGTGAGGAGGAAACTGTTCCCCCCCCCTCGGCACCGATCTTCCAACTTTGGTTGTAGAGATGGTAGAAAGTCGTGCAATAGCTCATTTGAAAGCTAAGAGTGAGAAAAAGGCAGTGAAAAGCTCAGTTTGGACTCATTGTCTTGGGTTTAGGGAGGAAATGGCAGGAAACTGTCAGAGTTGGAAAAAGTCAGGTTTTGGAGGTTTTGGGATGAGAAAGTCCATTTTTCGACATGAAGGAGGCCTCGGATGGAAAAATGAAGTGCAAATTCGGACGTTTTGGCCAATTTTGGGTCTAGGAACATCTTCCCAACTCAATCGGAGAGAAAAAGTTCTGACCCCCACCCCACCCTCTGGAAGGAAGGTGAGGGAGTTCGTCAAGGATGTGCTGGGAGGAAAGGGCCCGTGAGGAGGAAACTTTTCCCCCCCCTCGGCACCGATCTTCCAACTTTGGTTGTAGAGATGGTAGAAAGTCGTGTAATAGCTCATTTGAAATCTAAAAGTGAGAAAAAGGCAGTGAAAAGCTCAGTTTGGACTCATTGTCTTGGGTTTAGGGAGGAAATGGCAGGAAACTGTCAGAGTTGGAAAAAGTCAGGTTTTGGAGGTTTTGGGATGAGAAAGTCCATTTTTCGACATGAAGGAGGCCTCGGATGGAAAAATGAAGTGCAAATTCGGACGTTTTGGCCAATTTTGGGTCTAGGAACATCTTCCCAACTCAATCGGAGAGAAAAAGTTCTGACCCCCACCCCACCCTCTGGAAGGAAGGTGAGGGAGTTCGTCAAGGATGTGCTGGGAGGAAAGGGCCCGTGAGGAGGAAACTGTTCCCCCCCCCTCGGCACCGATCTTTCAACTTTGGTTGTAGAGATGGTAGAAAGTCGTGTAATAGCTCATTTGAAAGCTAAAAGTGAGAAAAAGGCAGTGAAAAGCTCAGTTTGGACTCATTGTCTTGGGTTTAGGGAGGAAAATGGCAGGAAACTGTCAGAGTTGGAAAAAGTCAGGTTTTGGAGGTTTTGGGATGAGAAAGTCCATTTTTCGACATGAAGGAGGCCTCGGATGGGAAAATGGAGTGCAAATTCGGACGTTTTGGCCAATTTTGGGTCTAGGAACATCTTCTCAACTCAATCGGAGAGTAAAAAGTTCTGACCCCCACCCCCTTCCCCTCCTGTCACACTTCCAACTTTGGTTGTAGAGATGGTAGAAAGTCGTGCAATAGCTCGTTGGAAAGCTGAGAATGAGACAAATTCAGTGGAAAACATTGCTTGTTCGTATCTGCCTTCGTTTAGATGTGAGGCGTCATTTAAGATTTTGGGAGATTGGCGAAAAACGACAGAGTTAGAATGTTTATGAAAATCGCTCTAGCGGGTGAAGCAAGCATCGGACGAGCAAACAGAGACCAGATTTGGAATCAGCGTCAAATTTGAGACAAATGATATTTTGACCCCCACCCCACCTCCCCTCTTATCGATTTCATATTCACAGGGTATATAAGAATGGGATCGGGAGAGGAATTTCACTAAGTTGAGAAACTGACTACAGGTAAGTCGTTTCTTTTGAGTTCCGATATCGGACTTCTGACTTTCCATTGGTGATATCAGCTAAGGTGTCAGACTTATAGGTTAGTCAGTATAGCATGGCTGACCATTTGATGATAGTAGGCAGAAATCTTCAAACGGCTATAACTTTGCTTCTACAAGTCCTTTAGACTTGATTCAAAATCATTCGACAGCTCTTGCTGTGCTGTAGGTGACAGACTACTTATAAACGTTTTATGAGTAGTACTAAAATACTGAAAAATTTAAATTCATATTTAATGATAATAATTAAAGTTTTTGAATAAAAAGCAGTCGTTTATGAGTCTCTGTGACTTGGGTCGTTTCCTCTTATAAATAACTCCACCGATTTTCATGTCAAAACTGGGGCCCGGATACCAACACAGTGATATGACGCACGCTCTGTCCGCCCGAGGTTGGATTTGTGGGTCGAGGCCTTGGAGCTGGGATAAGATCCCCTCTGAGTAATGCCTGTAACGGATTCAAGAGCTTAACACCCAATCGGTTGCTGGCTTGCTATCAGGCCTTCTTCGTCTAGCCTCAGTAACTCAGGCTTGGCAACGTCTATCGTTTGTCATTGTAACTTGGTAAAAATGGGATGGTTACTGCAAGCATTGACGTCAAACCTTTTCGCGTCATAGGGAAATCCGTCTTTGTGTTGGGAGTTGGTAACAGAAAGCACGGTGACTGCCGATGCCCATACATGGTAAAACTGCTGCTGTCAAGTTAAAAGCATGACCAAATAAGGAAGGTCTGAATCATAGCTTTGTGCTCGCTGGGTATATAAACCGCGACTTTTCTCTAGTCTTCACTCCTGTTTCAAGTTGCAAGACGAACGGTGAGTGCTCTGACAAGGTTTGCTATCAAACTTTGGGATCTAGGATAAAGCTAGGAATCATACTCTTTAACTTTGGTTGACGATTTTATTCCAACGTTTGCTATCAAATGTTTGATGACTTAGTCTTTCAATGCATATCAGCAAGTAGTATCCTATAAACACTTGCCATCAAATTTTACTCTATCTTTACAGAATCATAATGACGAAATCAAGCAATGCAAAAATGTTGGTTGGCAAATGCAGTTGCGGCAAGATTGCCAGAGGTAGTGAGCTGAGGAAGCACATTAAAGAGGAGACGGTGGGCGTGCATATGAGAGAGGTGTTGTTGAGAGTGTGCGTCCATCATCGGGTGGTATGTGGGGAAGGGAATGAGGTGGCATTTATTAAGGATCACAACGAGTGTCCAAGTGGTAATATAGCTATGGCAGGGTTCAAGGAGTGGTTTGAGGGAGAGTTGTTGGAAAGGGAAGAGGTGAGGAAGGCGGTGGCAACGATTGAGGGCGTGGTTGGGGAGAAAGTGGTGACGAAGGCGAGTGATGAGAGTTCGAGTGAGGAAGTTGAGTTGAGAGCGGAAATGAAGAAGAAGGATGATGTTGATTTGGATAAGGTGATTAAGGATTTGTTTGGGGATATCGGTGATCTGGAGGGGGAGGGTGGGGAAGTGGGTAAGCCGATGGCAGCGTCATCGCCACGGCGGGAAGAGGGGTGTGATACGGAGGCATTTGTTAGGTTGAAGGATCGTGTGATGGGTTTGGAAAGTGTAAATAGAAAAGTTTTGAAGTAGAATGAAGAGCTGGTGGCGAAGGTTGAGGGGTATAGGGCAACGAGGGAAGAGTTGGAGAGTATGAGAAAGAAGGAGAAGGAATGGATGGCGGAAAGGAGCAAGTTGATGAGGAAGGCAGGTTTGGTGGAGAGTTTGCAGGCGAGTTTGTCGAGGAAGGATGAAGAGATAGAGCGGATGCGAAGCGTGGTGAAGGAGACGGAGGAAGTAAAGGGTATAAATAAGAGGTTGGCGGGTGAAGTTGAGCGACTGCATGAGTGTTTGAAGAGTAGAAAAAGAAGAGTGTATGAAGTCCATCTTCCCCTCTTTGAAAATAATATATGTCACGTCCCCACAATCACTGACGACCCTAATGTGACTCCCCAAGTAGCACAAACTCCTTACATACGTTGGTCCTACATTGGTTCTTTGAATGTTACATTGGCTTTCAGTGGCCTTCGTTAGCCGACATAAGCCAGCATTGGTCCAACGTTTGTATCTTTCCATTGGTTTCGAAAATTGGTTGGCTTGGAGTTGGCTTACACTGGCCATCTTAATCCTTTAAAGAACCAATGTAAAATGAAAATGTAGATAGCCATCTTCGAGCCAATGATGGACCATTAATGGTAATTTTGACTGAAAGGCTAGATGACAGTTAAATAAAGTGCATAGGAAGAAAAACATCATCATGGAACATACTCTATTAGCGTTGCCCTATTATTGTTTTATTACAATATTTTAATGGAAATATTATTCTGAATCAGATTAAATTATCGATAAACACATGGGTTATAGATGACACTGAATGTTTCATGCAATATTCACGAATTTAGTTATTAGAATTTGTCAATTGACAAGCACAGCAAGGCAACAGATTTCTCTACTTCTCGTTGTCAACATTAAGTCTGTAATTTTGGGAAATTTATTTCTCAAAACAGGCAAATAAACCTATTGTAAACTTTGCTTGATTCACACTAAAGACCTGAATTATCAATTATCTGATGATCTATCAACCAGCACCAATTGGCTTGTCTCTTTTGTAAATGACATTTACTCTCCATATATATAGATGTCAGTAGACACTGTGAAAGTTGCTCTCGATGTGAAATGTGCTTGAATTAAGGAAAGACTTATTACATCACCATTCTGTTTGTTTTACTCTTTTGTTTTAGGTTTTCACTTTCAAGCAATGAGCTTAAGATTGGAAGAAACCACAAAAGTAAGAGACGTATTCAGTAACGGCTAGAGTGAGAAATAGATTCGCTTTGATAATATTCGAATTCCTGATTGAGATTGGCCATTGTTACAGTTTAATGACAACAAAACCAGACTATGGTCACGATGAGATCTCAGAATGCGAATCGTGCATTAGATTGGGTAGCGCACAGGTCTAGTTAACCTTGGTCGTAGGTTCGAATCCTACCAGTCGCACATTTTTTGCATGGCAATCTGATCTATCGTGTATTTAATCTCGTTGTTAATTCTCAGACTACGATTCTTACACATGCAATTCTTACGATGCACACACATACAAAAACAAGTTAATGGGAATGGAACATCCTCACTTTTACAGGAGGTAATCCTACTCATATGCGTATGTGTGAATTGTTACCACATGATGTGCCGTTACCTATATTTGGGAATTTAGGATGTGCAGAATTCGTTTCATTCGTGAATCACTGATATTATGAAGCATTTACAGATGGGATGAATGAATAGACAGGATCAGCGCATATCTTGGAAACGCAGCATTTCCATGATGTTTTATCAACATGTTGGCATGTCTTTCCGAATATATCACTGCCAGTTGAGCATGATGTCAGTCGTAATGTGTGTGAGATCCCGCTCGTCAGGGTTAGAGTGTTCAGGTTAAGGTCGAAACGAACTAGATGAGCACCTGCTGATGACTGACCACCTGCAGCATTAGTACGTCCCTTGGTCAATAGGTTCAGTATTGGTAGAAATTGATCATCAGTAGAATTGTGGCATAAGTGTTGTATTCCACTACTATGTAGAAAAAGAGTAGTTATTTATTTTGTGTAGTGTTACTTCTAGTGTGTAGCATTATTTCTATTAAGTTCTAGTTTACGCCTACACATGGCCATATGTCATAGTCGGCTGCCAATCTTCCTCCATCTGGCTGAAATTCGCCAAAAAAGGGTCTGAAAAGTCGACTATTTTTCATCCACGGACACGGACGGCTTGCTCTCTATAAATTCAGTGAAATCGTTGATGTTACATGCTTCAAACTGATTCAACCTGATAATTGTCTACAATGGCTCTCAGATATTGGTTGTATCGTGACTCTGTCGTCTAACATAATTTTGGAGATTTTATTATCCGGCCATTCGATCTTTTGATGTTTAAAAAAATTTCCGCCAAAACGACTTTCTTTTGTTGGCAGCTATGCATCTAGTGTCATTGCATTTTTTGCTTCCATTATCTATTTTTGTTACTTTATCAATCGGCCTTATCTTGTTTCGATCATGATTTTCTTGACTATCGCGACAGCAATTTGCAATGCTTCATAGAGAAAGTGAGTGCAATACTGTGTATCACCAACAGGTTGAATTACGCAGATTCTTTGTCCATTCTCCTTTTGATTCGATCACAATTTGAATTCTTTTCCACATATGTATGTTTCCTTGATTTCTTCGTCATGATACCACATCATCAGGAAAATTGAGACCATCTGTTGCTATGCCTTGCGATATTTTTTCGATATCCATTAAATTTTTGATTGGTTCAAGGCCTAGTTGCGGCATTGATTCCCTTCGAAAATGTTCCATGCATTTCCGACTAAAGTGACAAGCAGCGTTGCATTGTTGAAGAAAATTGCCATCATATTTAAGAAATTACACGATGGTCGATGATTCGACTCTGACATGGAAACCGGCCGGGATGTTGGTGTCGGTCGGGCTCCGCGGCCGGCCTAGATCGAACTTCAGACCGGGATTTATACCGGCTTCAGGTAGATTTTATCCAAGATTCAGCCTATTTTATCTCAGTTTCCTGTTCTCAAGGCCTATTTTGGACCGGCTTCGGGCAAGCTGCCTCACGTTGAATGCAATTTATTTGAGAGCGAATTCAGTTCGCCGGCACTGATCGAGCCAGACCACAGAGAAATAAACGATATGCTCTTACGATGGTGAAATTACTAATATTCATCAATTTTTGAATTACTCTTTTAATCGCAGCACACGTTTAATATCCAATCAGACTGCTCGAATGATTCGTCAGGAATTCATCTGATTAATAAGTCAATAAATGTTTCCAATATTACCGGAAGGCAGAAACATTTAACTATACCTCATTTAATTAGTGACACTGTTTACTACGGTCTCCCAAAAGTAATCGCTTAGAAACTACCCATTAATGTTTTTCCTTTTGGGTTGCTTATGAAAATGAAAGTGATTTCAGTTTGATTCAAATTTTATTCTTAAATGAACAGAAGCACGTTTTTATGATTCACATTGCAAATGCCTTGAACTTGAGAGGTTACTCTTGTCACATCAGTCGTATTTTTTCATTCGTTCAAGAGATCCATTGTCCTCGTTGCCGCTGCTATCGTTAAAAATCCTTGCCTTAACGACGTCTGCATCTACTAGACTCTTGATCCCTTTATTCACTTAGTTTTGTTTAAAGATCCACATCAGAGTCTATACGTGTGGGTTTCATGATTTCATTTGTGCAATTCTTCATGATTGACGACATCTACCTTAACAACCACTAATTTCATGCCTGTTCTTGAGCAAGTCCAAACATTTGCTGCTGCCTCAGAAACTCGTGTTGCTGAAATTCTGAGCAAATTGCGCGGCTTGTCTTGAGTGCCATGCCTTACTCGGAAGCCTAGACCATATCGGTATGGACACGACAATGACCCCAAACGACGTTTACTTACGCAGAAATTTCAGACAGTATTGTCTGTGTATTTCATTGTCTACGTTTGATGTCCTTTGAGTAAGAGTAAATATATACCCATGCAATACACAGATAATGCTGTCTTGAATTCCTACAAAACAGTATGACGTTAGGGGACCTTATGCCCATGCAGACATGTCTTCGAGTAAGACATGGCACGTAAGACAAGCGGCGTAGCAACTTGTTCAATGTATGGGCTACATGTGAGACTAAGTTCAAATCGCTTAAATCGTTGCTGCTTCCGGAATATTAGTCCATTATGAATTATAAATCATTCCCTCATTTCATTTTTCATCACGCTAGTAATGTGCGTATAAATTTGTGCATGTAATGTGCATTTTCGTGTATGTTTACAGTCAGGTTTGTATCTCGCCAAAATTTTGATAAATATAATACAGTGCATTCCATATACATGCTTCGTGTTGTGATTCAATTCCCTGCGCTCATGATTCAATTCTTACTCATCAACATCTTATTTGCTTGTTATCATGTCCTTGTATCTAATGTTTCTAATTAGTTTTCAGTCAATTTTGCCAAAATTCAGAGCTATAAGTGATTATAGTGAAGTGTTTGCTACATTGCTCATCATTTTCACGAAATATTTGAATTATTTGGCATAATCATCTGAATTGGCTACAGAATCAGGAGTTCCAACACATTCCGGTAAGACAAGAATCGGGATTACGAATTGGAGAAATTGAGATATTTTTAAAGTACACATCTGTGGGTTTACTTTGCAGATGATGAAGCACTGCGCTCATTATTCAATTTCACCGACATCCAAATGCTTGCTGCAGAGGACAACTGTTTCTCGTAGAAGATTTTATGAGTTCGAAGTAGGCCAGCGGTATGACAAGGTAAGGAGACACTGAAATTCGAGTGAATTTAAGCCTACTGACACACTCGATATCATTCATCAAGTATGTTCCTGATTTTTCAATGATAACAGACTCGCTTTATTCTTGCATTGTTGCTCATCAGTATCATATATTCGCACGGTTAATTCAGCTTCTACTTGATAGGGAAAATGCATGAACAGATTGTTTCCGGAAATGCTGTTCTTGTCTATTCATGGAGTTTTCGAGCAGCGCGACTTTGACGTATGGACGAAACATCAGGTACAATCATATGTTTAAAAAATCTTGGAAATATTTATGAAGCAATACTACATGAATACTAAATATTACAAGTTTTTTGAATTTATTATTGTTGAAATGCTTCGCACATGTGTCAAAGTCGTGCTCATTCTCGATGACTCAATTAACAGGTAAAGACAGCATTTTTCATAAATGGAATAACTGTTCATATGTTTTCATACTCATGCAGCAGTTGAATCTAGCCGGACACATCAAAGAGTAACAATGTAAGAATAGAACGAGTCAGATATCGCCGCAATATTAGAACTACGCCCTCAATCGAGTTCGAAATTTAATGTAATCACGCTTCTTCGCTCTCGATCAAGAGCGATGTATTGATAATCACGCTAATTTGTGCTCGATCGAGTGCGAAAAGTGAAAATCGCGTTTGATCGTACATTAAGTCGACCAATGTTTGCTAATGGGAGGCTACGGTGCGATTAGGTTGATCAAAATAAGCTATCGGCGGCAGCTGAAGGTTACGTTGGCTTAAAGAGTCAATAAAGTGGGATTAAATTGCCGTTTGTTGGCATAAGGATGGCTAGAGTGGCGCTTGGATGGCCATCGCACGAAAATATGTTGGATTACGTTGGTTCAAGACTAGTTCTAGGTTGGATTGCCTTCATGGAACCAATGTAGGCCCGCTGTATCATTTCCAACTTTTGACCATTGTAAATGGCCAATGAAGGTCCACCGTAGTACCAACGTATCTGTGTTACTTGGGTCAGCAATGCTATGAGGGCGACGGAGTCCGGTGCCTACATATCAATTTGAACATGACTGGAGAGCTGGAGGACTTCGTCGTCCGAAAAGTTCGGAAGAAGTTGCCCAGTAAGTTATTTCAACATCATCATTTCCTTGCCGCCTCTAATCTCCTATTCTTTTTCTTTCAGAGTGTTTGCAGAAGTGAGAGTGTCGGTGGACGGAGAACGACCCATGGGCTCTTTTAAGGGCCAACCTTCTAATGCAGCTAAAGCGGTCCCAAGCCCGCCACATATCTTCGGATATGGAATGCAGAGGGGAAGAAAAATGATGCGCCACACGCAACACATCACAGACTTCTCTCTTTGCTAGTGAACAAGCTCTTGTCAGTGTCGTACAAAGGTTTTACTGCAGCACAGGTTGATGTATAGTTAGAAAAGTTTGATCATCAACGTTGTATTCGTAAGTGTCGTCAGCAAGTGTATCATGTTGTACAAAGGTTTTACTGCAGCACAGGTTGATGTATAGTTAGAAAAGTTTGATCATCGAACTTTATTCGTGAGTGTCATCAGAAAGTGTATCATGATTTGTAAAAGTTTTAATGCTACACAGGTTGATGTTTTATGAAACATACATGTCATGAAATGTCAGTGTTAGTGTAGTCAACTAGTTTTTACTACAACTCATGTTTGTGAAAGTAAAGTATTAGATTACACAGAGTCATCAATACTGTCAAAGGTGTACAAGTCATATCAAGCATATTCAACTGAGTGTCCATTCCTGACACTCATGATCATTTGAAATTATTTGAAGATGAAAAGTTGCATTCGTTTTCCTACTTCATGGTCTGTAGCAAGAGAGCTTGGCTATTCATTGAAGGCTATAGAAAGTGTTACAAATGTAAATGAAAATATTAAAGCTGACGCTTTAGTTGAAAGGCTAATGGATCTAGATGAGCATGCTATGAATCATCATTTGGATCGAAGATGGATAGAGGATTTTTCCATGCTGCAATGTAATGATAGTGAAAATGGGATGAATATGGTGCGGTCTGGAGTGAAAAAGAAAAAAGTGACATTTGCAACTGATTTGTCAAGTAACTCTACCAATAAAAGTGACTTTAGAAAGAAATTGGAAGAAGAGACGTTTAAATTATTATGTGAACGGAACTGCGTTGAGTGTTTTAAAAGGGAGCGATCCCTTCTCTTTTTACCATGTTGTCATTCTGTTATGTGTTCTACGTGCTATGTCCCTTTGGAAACTATGTTGTGTCCCATCTGTGATCAAGAAATAATTTCAACAGTCAATGTATATAAATGATGTTGATGCAATCCTAGTCGAATTTAAAACAGTCATCTATGACCATGACACCGCTGTATCATCGTCTCATTGAAATGAGAAAGCATGATTATACAAGGCAGTGGATTCTTGTGTTGGAAAAACTATTATCATCCAGTGATTGTAGAGAGATGATACATCGTTTGAGTAATGCAATCATCATTCACGCAAACTGTGAAGATGTTGACTATATGCTATCTTATAATTTTAAACCAAATCAGTTTACGAATACACTTTCATCACTGTTACATCATGGTATTCTTTCATTACCTTGCTTGGAGTTATGTATTCTACACTTTGCTTATGGGAAGCCTTTTCCACTTAAGCACAATTGATGCAAAGGCATTAAACTTTACAAATATCGTCATACAAACAGATTGTTCATGTCTGGCTCATAACATATCAGCAAACGACACAGCTGAACTGTTTCCATTGAACTATAGTAGCTCACTGAATGATACATTACGGCTACCCACACATGTATCTGCTTCTGACTATCCTACTGGTACTGTGGCTGTTCTCAGTGTATTGCTTTTTACTAGTGCTGTACTCAATGTCTTCCTCTATTTCATTGCGTTTACGACGGTGATGTTTCGACGCTGCTGTCGTGTTTAAGCAAAGATCACTCTAACATCCGCCTGTAAAAATGGCTAGACGTCGTTCATCTCACCGTTCACGCAGACAAAAGTGTCAATCAAATGCAAACAAAAAATTCTGTCTCAAGCTTCGTCGCTTATTAAAATCAAAGCCATCTCATCGATGTGAGGCAATGAAGCTGGGAAACAATGCCTTCATTCGTAAAATGTGTGCAGAAATACGAAAAGTGCGTTATATGACATTAAATAGCAAAACGGCCAATGCAAATGCCAGACATGGTAAAGTCTTCATACCTTGAGCAATCCAAAAACATCAATTCCTACAAAGCGCAAACTATTATCACAACGTGGTGGCTTCTTACCATTTTTAGCACCTATCATCATGGCAGCTGCCGGTCCTGATTTGGGAGGTTCAGCTGGTGCTCTCGCAAATAAAGCCATTAATGGATAGATACTAAGTTAAATGGTATGACTTTTCATCAAAATCAACATGGATTTCCGTTTACGTTGTAATCGCACTATGTATATCGTAGGACCCTCCCATAGTGGGAAGACACATTTAACACTGCAATTGTTGGAGCGTCGTAATGAGATTTTTGACTGCATACCGAATCGTGTTGTTTGGTGCTATGGAATTTATCAACATAACTTACATCGTGAATTGGTTGGTAAGGGTTACTTGGTTCAACCGGGGATTATCAGCACTGCTGATATTCAACCCTATGATATTATCATTCTTGATGATTTACTTAATGAGAGTAAGAACTCACAAGAAGTAACTGCTATGTTTACCAAGACTTCTCATCATAAACCATGCTTTATCATTTTTATTATGCAAAATCTTTTTCCAAGGGGAAAGGAAGCTCGGACTCGAAGTCTAAACACACATTACTACATCATCTTTAAAAATCCTCGCGATAAAAGTCAAGTTGAATTCCTATCTCGACAAGTTCTTCCATGCAAGTCAAAAGCATTGATTGAAGTATTTGAGGCTGCTACGGAAAAACCCTATAATTATTTATTTTTGGACTTTACCCAGGAGTGTCCTGAAGATTATCGCTAACGCAGTCATCTCTTTGAGAAACCCATGATCATATATAGATTGTTATGAGTGTTTTCAACGCATGATTGCTATTCCACAAGAAGAATATATACATCTGACTACAATGCAGAGTGTTCATCAACCTTGGGCAAATCAAATGTCACAACTTAATCAGCAATATGAACAAGAAGCTGTACAAAGGAAAAATCCATATGATCGTTTGATAAAGCAGAGTTCTACCTTAGAAGAAATAAAACAATTGAAAGAAAAAATACGCAATGATCTTTCGCTTGGTTCACCCAATCCCTATCGCAATCGCGCACTGAGCTTATATCGAAGTCTCGAACCCAACTTGAAAATCACACAACGAGGTGAAGTGGTAGGTGATGATGGTGCAGTCATTAGGGACTCAAGAGTGGAAGATTTAATTAATCATGCTGTTCATGATCGTCGTCGTCACTTTACACCTACAGGATGGGAGTTCTTTTTAAAAAGTATGAAGAAATTCAATGTCCCAAAAGCAATTCTTGGTCGTGATACCTTACAGGAAATGGAAAATGATTCTACACCTAGGAAGAGAAAGTTGCAAAGTGTAGAGAGACCTAAAAAGAGAATCAAGCAAACTTTGAAAACACCCGAGAAGTTGCCGAAGCGCATACCAAAACCTTCAGCACGTTATCCATCATTTGATTTTATCACAGACTTTTAATGAAGAAGCTATGTTGCATTCCATGTTCAGAGTTAACAAACATTCATGTGTCATTGAACTGCTTAAGTACATGTTGTAAAAGTGATTTATACAAGACGGCTCAAAAAAGTAGCAAAAGCAGGACTCAAACACAAACGCAAACCCTGGCGGAGAAAAAGACTGATACTTTGAGGCAAATAAACGATCCCTCTTAATAGACGATGGATGAACATCTGAAATCAATTTACTATAACCCAAAGCATTATGCAGGTTATGCTTCAGTGAAAAAGTTGTCACAAGCAAGTGGTTATTCACAGAAACAAGTGAAGAGATGGTTAAAAGCTCAACCTGCATATACATTGCACACACAAGCTCGAAAAAGTTATCCTACCCATTCTTATATCGCTCATGATATTGATGAACAATGGCAAGCAGATTTGGCTGATGTTTCTTTATTAGCTAAAAAGAATAAAGGCTATCGCTTTCTCCTAACTGTCATTGACTTATTTTCTCGTTATGCTTGGGTTCAACCACTCAAGGCAAAGCGTGGTGAAGAAGTGGCCGAGGCTTTCCAAAATATTTTCAGTGAAGGACGCATTCCCACACGTATTCAGACTGATCAAGGGAAAGAGTTTGAAAACAGACATTTGCGTGCTTTATTTCGCAAACACAACATTGAACTGTTTAGTGTGAAAAGTGCATATAAGGCTGCAGTGGTCGAGCGCTTTAACCGTACACTGAAAACTCGCCTATGGCGCTATTTCACTGCAAAAGTAACACAAAAGTGGACAGATGTATTACAAGATGCTGTACATGCTTACAATCATTCTGTTCATCGTATGATTGGTCACAAACCTGCTGACATAACTTCAGACATGGTGGATACAATCCGTGAAATCAATGCTAAACGCAGGCAACCATCACAAGGTAAACGTGACATTCAGGTTGGTGACAAAGTTCGCATTTCCAAGGTGAAAAGCGTGTTTGCGAAAGGATATCTTCCCAATTGGATGGAAGAAATATTTACTGTCTCTGAGGTTAACAAGAAATTCAAGCCCACTACCTACATGCTTCGCGATTATCATGGTGAAGAGATTGAAGGGAGTTTTTATCGTCAAACACCCATCACCAAAGAAGATGATGACTACATGGTTGAAAAGATACTTCGCCACCAAATGCGACAAGGGGAAAAGTGGAGCCTGGTGAAATGGGCTGGCTATCCAAATTCAATGAACAGTTGGATTCGTCATTCTGACCTTTATCGTGTTAGTCAACGTTCCTAAGCAAAGTAATGAATTGTGTAAATATAAATAAATAAATACCTATGGATCAAACTGCTACGTTTTATTCTGCCCCCTCCTATGCTAGTCATGGAGCTGGCTTTCCCGTTTATGCTGGATCGAGACGTCAAAAAGGGGGTAGTCTATTGGGTGCTGTCAAAGGTATGATGCTCCCCACTATCGCAAATGTTGGAAAATCAGCTTTAAAGGAAGCTGTAGGATTAGCTGCAGATGTAGCAAGTGATGCACTTTCAGGAAGATTGCCGATTCGTGAATCACTAAAGCGTCATGGAATACAGCGTTTGAAGAATGTCGGTAAGGCTGGTATCAGGTCTGTCATCAGTCATATCAATCCACTCTCTACTTCAGGCAAACGTAAGCGAAGAGCATCTCGTATACCTCCTAGCAAACGCAGACGACGTGGACTGTTTTAAATATGGAATGTAAAACCACATCCCTTTGCTTATTTGATAGAACACCTATACAGACGGATATCATTGGAAATTATGTATCCATTCGTTATCCACAGACGAGTATTGATTCTGGTAGTGTCATTGAATTTTTAATACCAGGAAATGATGCCGAGTACATCGATGTAAATGACATCAATCTACATGTTAAGTTTAAGATAGTAAATAAGGACGGTACCAACCTTGATGATAAGGACAAAGTAGCCGTGAATAACTTGGCAATAGCAACGCTCTTCAAGGATGTATCATTGACCATTGGTGAAACTCGGGTTGAAGGTGGTCAACACAGTTATCCCTATCTCGGTTATTTTTCAACAGTCATGCAGTTCCAGCCACAAGCACAAAAGAGTCACATGGCTGTTATGGGTTGGTGTAAAGATGAAGCTGGTAAATTTGATAGGGACAAAAACAAGGGATTTGTCACTCGTGAAAAGTGGACTGCAGAAAGTAGGGTGTGTGAATTATAGGGTCCCCTATACTTGGACTTTTTCCGTCAATCACGTTTCTTAATGTCAAAAGTAACATGCGAGTTCATCTCTTATCGAACGATCCTAAATTTGTATTGAATTCTTATGGAGCAAAGACTGAGTTTAAGATTGTGTTTGAAAGTGTTAGACTTTATGTGCGACGAATGACAGTGAATCCTTCGGTGATTAATGGTCACGAGATGGGTTTGAAGAAGTATGATGCTCTTTATGATGTAAATCATACTGAGATCCATAGTTTCACCATTCCTCGTGCGCAAAAGAGCTTTGTTAAAGATAGTTTGTTTCCTATACAATCGCCAAAAATGATCATTGTGGGATTGATTGCAAATGATGCATACAATGGTAATATATCGAAGAATCCCCTCAACTTTGAACACTTTGGTTTAAATCAAATCGGATTGTATCGCGATACCGATTGCATTCCTGGTACTCCTTTTTTCCCAGACTTTGCTAATGGTCATTATTCTCGCTCATATCAAAATACTATGGAAACCTTTAAATACTGGAATACTGATGACACCAATGGTTTGACCTATGATGAATTTGCTAAAGGTTATACACTTTATGCATTTGATTTGACAGCAAACAATGAAGCAGGTGCTTCTTATCGTCCAGGTACTGCCACGAAGGGTCTTAAACTAGAATTCTTCTTTGAAAAAGATTTGACGAAAACAGTCAATGTACTCATCTATGCTGTGTTCGATTCCACCATTCGAATTAACAGACTACGTGACGTTTCCGCTTCTTATACAAGTTAATGAGTTGGTTATCTGATGCAGAGCTAGAGAGAGCCGTTCAAGAACATGGTGATCAACGCACTGTTGCAGCATTTCGAGGTGTGTTTTCCATTAATAATATGCCCACAGTTTTACCGAAACCACCCTCATTCATTATCATGAATACTGATACAGCACACTTACCCGGCAAACACAGGAAAGTTTTGTTTATTGATAAAAACTATTGCGGTGAAATCTTTGATTCATTGGCCTTACCAAATTGTGATTATGTCACACGTTTCATGAACCGTCATTCACGAAAATGGATTCGCAATGCTTTTGCCTATCAACATCCCTTGTCTTCAACATGTGGAGCCTATGCCCTCTACTTTGTAATGCAACGACTACATTATGACTCTTTACATGATATTTGTAAACATTTTTCACATGATACCCTTGTCAATGAAAAGCGCATTCGTAACTTTTATAAAAGCACTCAATAAATATGTACGATTAAAATTTTTTTTCTTTATTATACTTCAATGGAAAAGTAGATGATGTGATTGAATAGGTTGTATTTAGTCATCAAACATGAATAGGTAGAGATAAGAAGACATTGTTCACTTGTCACATTCATGCTTATGAGTGTTGGTTTGTTTAAGGTAAGTCATGATGCGAGGATGTATACGTTCTCTATACTTGTTCCAACTTGAGGATGTAAAATGTATAACACCATATTGATCATGAAGAGCAATGAAATCTCGTCGAATAATGAATAGACGTCCACCTAGAGGGATATAGTACATTGGATGATGCATGATATGTAAAGCATCGTGGAGGTTATCCATTTGAAAAGGTGATAAACTTATTTTAACGTGTCGATGAGTATCGTAAAAGGTAATGCGTCGAGCCTTCCATGTAACATGACACTGAGAAGAGAGCTTGGCAATCATGGTTAGTTTTAGACACATCAAAAACGTTTTCTTAGTCTTCTCGTTTAAGCAAAACATTCATTAGAAATGGACGAAGTCATGTTAAGATTGATCATCCTATTCTCATTTGCAATAGTGACATTAGCGGGACGAGGATTAGATGATGCAGTTCGCCTCATCAAATCACCTATTCATGCAACAAGACCTATTGAAGATGTAATTCTTTCCGGCATAGCCGATCCTTGGCAAAATCATGCTTACAAACTACAGATTTTACGTCAGCGAATGGGTCATGCGTGGGAAATGGTGTTAACAGATTATGGCTTTAAGCGATCACCTGTAGGTGGCATCGATTTGATCAATCCTGTACGTCGCATTGCAATGGAATTAAAAAATAGCTATCGTGTGAGCTCATCAATAAAACGTGAAATATTTCATACCCTTGCAGATTTTAAACGTAGAAGACCAAGATATCAAGTCATATTTGGTTGTATACTGTCGCAATATGAAAGAAGGCGGTACAAGCATACTTAGGGGAGTGCATTATGTGAAAGGGCAATCACTCTTAACCAAATTCCTAGGACGACAGAAAGTACCTACTGTGAATAGATTGAAAGCAGCAGTTCGTTATGTCATGCGACATAACGCCTAAGCAAACTACGCTTTATGTTGATACTTTAACATGGAGTTTACAGCAGTATTTCCCAGTAATTCTCAACCTGAGCGATATAAAAATACAGCTGCTGAGTTTGAGACTGATTTAACACAGCCGATTGAATTAAATGGTGATTGGGAAGTGGCCCTGCAAGATTTGAGCTATGTGAATAATATAAGAACCATTGCAAATGAAGAGATTACATTAGGCACTGCAACGAATCAAGACTTGTACTTTCCAAAACTAGAGCGAAATGATAAAGTACATACCTACAACTTGAATGAACATGCAGCAGAGTGGAATTCTATTCCTACAATAAACACTCGTCGGGGAAAGCGAGCTGTTGATGAGATTGTAAATGGCCCTACTTTAATTATCACTGCAGATACAGACATACCTATTGCTAAAAATGCTTCACCCCTGAAATGGAAAGAACCTACAAACCCATCATTCCGTCATCGTTTACAGCAATCATACTATTATATGAAAATTCAACGCCTATTGAATGTTATGAATGATTTGTCAAAGGATCTATGGTTTTGGCAAATGGATCCAAATCTACATAAAGTTACCCTCTACATGAGACCGACTACTATTTCCCATGGATTTTATGTGAGTGGACCTCTGCAAAAGATATTGAATCTTAAATCACGGTTCTTTCCACCTATCACAAAATTTGCAGAAGTAAAAGGAGGCGGTGCCTTCCCTTTGAGAGCTCAAGTGTCCATGAAAGTATCAAAGCAGATTAAGAAATATCCAAATTGGCACAGGAAAAAATTTAATATTACCCTTCTTCCCCTTGATCGTATGCATGAGCGCTTTGTGCTTTTTAAATCTGGTACTGTTGATGACTTGATCAAACAGGTAAATGAAATAAATGGATTATCTATGTCCATCACTCGAGTACACAATGAAGCAATGATTGATTTCCGAAATGATTATGAGCGTTCACACATTGGATTTGTTCACATCAATTCTAAATTTCGTGATTTGCTCTCTTTAAAAACAGACGTCTTATGGTCATACCATGAATGGGGGAATGTGAAAATAACATCTGAACAGCAATCCGATTGTCGAATGGTCCTTTATTTCAAACGTACAGACCCTGTTTTACGTCCCAGTCTTACATGGAAGCCAAATGAAAAGTTACCGATACCTCCAAAGCATTATAGCAATGCTTATGATGTTTGTACATACTTGAACAAGGGTGTATCAAATCTACACTCATATCATTTTGACTATGATCCTAAAGAAAATACATTCTGTATCAGTGTACATGGTAAAACGGTCATTCACATTTCAAAAGAGTTGACAAAGATTTTAGGATTCAAACGTGACATATTCTACGACGAGAAGTATTGTGGCTCAACATCCTTGCTCGATATGAATATCAATCACTTCTACATTTACACTAACTTTATCCATTCAGTACAAGTTGGTGGTCAAATGGTTCCCCTTTTAAGATATATTCCTATTGACAGTGGCGACTTTGGCGTGACCATGCACAGGGAGTTCCTGAACAAGGTATACATTCCAGTCAATGTATCACGATTATCCCATTGCAAATTTGGTATCTATGATGATAGTGGTAATCCTATTCAATTCATTGGTGGTCGTACTGTCTTAACACTTCATTTTCGTCAGATAACATCAAATCACTAATGTTGCGTGTGGCGCAGTCAATGTCTTTTCTTTCTTGATTAGGTGGCCGTTAAGGCCGTGGTCTCATAAAGACCGTTTGGGGCATTCTCTGTCTCATCAAAGGGCTTTTCACTCCTGAAAGTCAGCCTCGTTTATGAAAGGCTCACTCTCAACCGTTTGTAGAGTGAGCTGCTTGCAGCCTTCAATCATTTGTCTCTCTTCCTCTTCCTCTTTTTGTTGAAACTTTCTCTCAACTTCCTTCTTCGTAGGAGTTGAGGTAGCAAGAGGTGTGAATGTTTCCTCTTTGTCGCACATGACTATGACAGTAAAATGCAAAACACTCTTCTTTATATATGAGAATGATGCAGTGTGATTGATAAATGGCTGTCGTCCAATGAGAGAGCACGAAGCAGGGAGAGAGAATCTATTTAAGCGCGGTGCAATGACCATTTCCTCATAATATCATTAAAATGGATACACCACCGAACGCCTATGCCTTGCTCATTCCCAATGCCCCTCGCAAGAGGCAAGTGAAAACCATTTACGATGGTGAGGTCGAGCCGCTAGAGTTGGAGGAGGACGAAACCATCATCATCTCCGACGATGAAACCATCATCATCTCCGACGATGAAACCATCTCCGACGATGAGACGGAGAAGTCAGAGGCGCAGTATGGTGACTGTGATATTCTGCGAGGAATAATAAGTTAGAAATAAAGTTGACGTTTGTAAAATTAGAAATAAAGTTGTTGATTGTAAGTTAGAAATAAAGTTATACCCATGTCGCTGTTTGTATGATAGGTGAAATATAAAATGAAGTCAGGATCACTTCACTGCTTGTAAAGTTAGAAATAAAGTTGACGTTTGTAAAATTAGAATTAAAATTGATGATTGTAAAGTTAGAAATAAAGTTATAACCATATCACCGTTTGTAAGATAGGTGAAATGTAAATGAAGTTTGAATTTTTCTAATAAGGGAAACATTTGGCAACTGTCTCCTATAAAACTTTCTAACACTGTGAAAGTAAGTTACAAGACAATCTACACTGTGCAGTAAAAATTCTAAAACTTTCTAGTGATGTGATGAGTTCGGTCAGTCATACAACGTCAATGATCAAACTTTATTTTCACAAACACGCGTGGCGGTATTATTATTTGACTACACTAACACTTACATTTCATGACATGTGTGTTTCATAAAACATCAACCTGCGTAGCATTAAAACTTTTACAAATCATGATACACTTTCTGATGACACTCACGAATAAAGTTCGATGATCAAACTTTTCTAACTATACATCAACCTGTGCTGCAGTAAAACCTTTGTAAAACATTGAATATTTGCTACTACCACCAAGATCTGCACCCGTGGCGGCTCCACCCGGCGTCACGCCCGCAGCTTCGACGCTCACCACGGCGACCCTTCTACTCAACACAGCTTCCTTGCGATGCGGATAACATCGGCTTGCCGTGTTGGTTCGGTATAGGCCCGACGCTCCAGCGCCCTAAATTTTCAGGGCTGGTTGATTCTTGCTGACGACACTTACGAATACAACGTTGATGATCAAACTTTTCTAACTATACATCAACCTGTGCTGCAGTAAAACTTTTGTACGACACTGACAAGAGCTTGTTCACTATCGAAGAGAGAAGTCTGTGATGTGTTGCGTGTGGCGCATGAATGTACTCCCTTCATTCCATTCATCATTTTTCTTCCCCTCTGCATTCCATATCCGAAGATATGTGGCGGGCTTGGGACCGCTTTAGCTGCATTAGAAGGTTGGCCCTTAAAAGAGCCCATGGGTCGTTCTCCGTCCACCGACACTCTCACTTCTGCAAACACTCTGAAAGAAAAAGAATAGGAGATTAGAGGCGGCAAGGAAATGATGATGTTGAAGTAACTTACTGGGCAACTTCTTCCGAACTTTTCGGACGACGAAGTCCTCCAGCTCTCCAGTGATGTTCAAATTGATATGTAGGCACCGGACTCCGTCGCCTTCATAGCATTGCTGAGTCACATTAGGGTCGTCAGTGATTGTGGGGACGTGACATATATTATTTTCAAAGAGGGGAAGATGGACTTCATACACTCTTCTTTTTCTACTCTTCAAACACTCATGCAGTCGCTCAACTTCACCCGCCAACCTCTTATTTATACCCTTTACTTCCTCCGTCTCCTTCACCACGCTTCGCATCCGCTCTATCTCTTCATCCTTCCTCGACAAACTCGCCTGCAAACTCTCCACCAAACCTGCCTTCCTCATCAACTCGCTCCTTTCCGCCATCCATTCCTTCTCCTTCTTTCTCATACTCTCCAACTCTTCCCTCGTTGCCCTATACCCCTCAACCTTCGCCACCAGCTCTTCATTCTACTTCAAAACTTTTCTATTTACACTTTCCAAACCCATCACACGATCCTTCAACCTAACAAATGCCTCCGTATCACACCCCTCTTCCCGCCGTGGCGATGACGCTGCCATCGGCTTACCCACTTCCCCACCCTCCCCCTCCAGATCACCGATATCCCCAAACAAATCCTTAATCACCTTATCCAAATCAACATCATCCTTCTTCATTTCCGCTCTCAACTCAACTTCCTCACTCGAACTCTCATCACTCGCCTTCGTCACCACTTTCTCCCCAACCACGCCCTCAATCGTTGCCACCGCCTTCCTCACCTCTTCCCTTTCCAACAACTCTCCCTCAAACCACTCCTTGAACCCTGCCATAGCTATATTACCACTTGGACACTCGTTGTGATCCTTAATAAATGCCACCTCATTCCCTTCCCCACATACCACCCGATGATGGACGCACACTCTCAACAACACCTCTCTCATATGCACGCCCACCGTCTCCTCTTTAATGCGCTTCCTCAGCTCACTACCTCTAGCAATCTTGCCGCAACTGCATTTGCCAACCAACATTTTTGCATTGCTTGATTTCGTCATTATGATTCTGTAAAGATAGAGTAAAATTTGATGGCGAGTGTTTATAGGATAATACTTGCTGATATGCATTGAAAGACTAAGTCATCAAACATTTGATAGCAAACGTTGGAATAAAATCGTCAACCAAAGTTAAAGAGTATGATTCCTAGCTTTATCCTAGATCCCAAAGTTTGATAGCAAACCTTGTCAGAGCACTCACCGTTCGTCTTGCAACTTGAAACAGGAGTGAAGACTAGAGAAAAGTCGCGGTTTATATACCCAGCGAGCACAAAGCTATGATTCAGACCTTCCTTATTTGGTCATGCTTTTAACTTGACAACAGCAGTTTTACCATGTATGGGCATCGGCAGTCACCGTGCTTTCTGTTACCAACTCCCAACACAAAGACGGATTTCCCTATGACGCAAAAAGGTTTGACGTCAATGCTTGCAGTAACCATCCCATTTTTACCAAGTTACAATGACAAACGATAGACGTTGCCAAGCCTGAGTTACTGAGGCTAGACGAAGAAGGCCTGATAGCAAGCCAGCAACCGTTTGGGTGTTAAGCTCTTGAATCCGTTACAGGCATTACTCAGAGGGGATCTTATCCCAGCTCCAAGGCCTCGACCCACAAATCCAACCTCGGGCGGACAGAGCGTGCGTCATATCACTGTGTTGGTATCCGGGCCCCAGTTTTGACATGAAAATCGGTGGAGTTATTTACAAGAGGAAACGACCCAAGTCACAGAGACTCATAAACGACTGCTTTTTATTCAAAAACTTTAATTATTATCATTAAATATGAATTTAAATTTTTCAGTATTTTAGTACTACTCATAAAACGTTTATAAGTAGTCTGTCACCTACAGCACAGCAAGAGCTGTCGAATGTTTTTGAATCAAGTCTAAAGGACTTGTAGAAGCAAAGTTATAGCCGTTTGAAGATTTCGGCCTACTATCATCAAATGGTCAGCCATGCTATACTGACTAACCTATAAGTCTGAAACCTTAGCTGATATCAGCAATGGAAAGTCAGAAGTCCGATATCGGAACTCAAGAGAAACGACTTACCTGTAGTCAGTTTCTCAACTTAGTGAAATTCCTCTCCCGATCCCATTCTTATATACCCTGTGAATATGCAATCGATAAGAGGGGAGGTGGGGTGGGGGTCAAAACATCATTTGTCTCAAATTTGACGCTGATTCCAAATCTGGTCTCTGTTTGCTCGTCCGATGCTTGCTTCACCCGCTAGAGCGATTTTCATAAACATTCTAACTCTGTCGTTTTTCGCCAATCTCCCAAAATCTTAAATGACGCCTCACATCTAAACGAAGGCAGATACGAACAAGCAATGTTTTCCACTGAATTTGTCTCACTCTTAGCTTTCAAACGAGCTATTGCACGACTTTCTACCATCTCTACAACCAAAGTTGGAAGTGTGACAGGAGGGGGTGGGGGTGGGGGTCAGAACTTTTTCTCTCCGATTGAGTTGTGAAGATGTTCCTAGACCCAAAATTGGCCAAAACGTCCGAATTTGCACTCCATTTTCCCATCCGAGGCCTCCTTCATGTCGAAAAACGACTTTTCTCATCCCAAAACCTCCAAAACCTGACTTTTTCCAACTCTGACAGTTTCCTGCCATTTTCCTCCCTAAACCCAAGACAATGAGTCCAAACTGAGCTTTTCACTGCCTTTTTCTCATTCTCAGCTTTCAAATGAGCTATGGCACGACTTTCTACCATCTCTACAACCAAAGTTGGAAGTGTGACAGGAGGGGATGGGGGTGGGGGTCAGAACTTTTCCTCTCCGATTGAGTTGAGAAGATGTTCCTAGACCCAAAATTGGCCAAAACGTCCGAATTTGCACTCCATTTTCCCATCCGAGGCCTCCTTAATGTCGAAAAATGGACTTTCTCATCCCAAAACCTCCAAAACCTGACTTTTTCCAACTCTGACAGTTTCCTGCCATTTTCCTCCCTAAACCCAAGACAATGAGTCCAAACTGAGCTTTTCACTGCCTTTTTCTCACTCTTAGCTTTCAAATGAGCTATTGCACGACTTTCTACCATCTCTACAACCAAAGTTGGAAGATCGGTGCCGAGGGGGGGGGAACAGTTTCCTCCTCACGGGCCCATTCCTCCCAGCACATCCTTGACGAACTCCCTCACCTTCCTTCCAGAGGGTGGGTGTGGGTGTGGGGGCTGAGTCAGCATTTCACATTTTGTCCTTGCGCCTGCAATGGGGTTACTACTGTTTTCTGATTACCAATGTCGATTGTGGAAAAAGAAGATCACAACAGGCATATGTAAGTTATTCTGACGGGTAGAGTTTTCAAAGCATTCTCACCAACTGAAGAATGACGATGGATGCCTGTTTCAACTTTACTTAATTGATTGCTAAATGGCTGACAAGGATGATTTGAACTGCAAGAAGGGTTCTGAGTCAAAACTTCTGACAGGATGCTGATTCCTGTTGCAGTCAGTTTACGTCACTCCTAACTGTTAGGCGATTTGTAGCTGTCTGAGTACTAACATTTAAATCATCAAAGGATATCACAGAAGCCATTAAGTAAAGCAAATCATTTATGTCGCTGTACATGGCACTCATTCAAATTTATCATTATTGGTGGGATGACTAATTGCTAATGCAACTGCATGGTTGACTAAACCTGCTCTCACTAACGAGCATCAATTCACACAGGACAATTTTGGCACTATTAGATATTTAAAACCTTATAAAATCCTAAATCTAGAAACCTGGAGCTGTGGACATGGGCTACAAATCAATAAACGAAGGAGTAAAGCAATGTTAATCAAAAAACTCAAATTTGTCTTTTAATTTTAAATTCATAATTTAAATTCGCCTCGCCGCCAGTTGCACTGATATTTCAAAGCAGTAGCTCAACAGTAGCGACTTTGGCTGAAGAAAAGAAGAGTAGAAAATACAAAGACTTGATTCCCCACACCGTGTTCCAACCTGTTGCGATAGAGACCCTCGGCGGCCTCGGCCAAGACACGCTCACCTTCCTGCGTGAGCTTGGCAGCCGCATCACCGCCATCAACAGTGACCACCGCTCAACGCTCTTCTTGAGGCAGCGACTTTCAATAGCTGTGCAGAAGGGGAACGCTGCGTGCGTCCGCGAATCCTGTGACGCCGCCATTTGAACTTTTTACTAATGTATATGTAATTACTTGCTTGTTTGATGGCAAATAAATGCTTTATTACCAAAAAAATTGTCTTTTCGTCAACCTTACGACAGTTGTGATAAACGACTTAAAAATTCTTGGACTCCCTTATAATAGTGACCCCACTTGGACTCTCCATGTAGATATATGACTGCTCGAAGCAGCATTTAAGTCTTAAAGAAATTGAAGAACAAGTCACCTGTGGGATGCTTGCTGTCTCTATTATAACGCCATCATCCTGGAATCTTCTTGAAAACTTTTCACTATTTTTTGAGTGTCTCAAGTGAGAAATAACTATAGAAGGTTTGTCGTCGGTGTCACCGGATAGTTTATTAAAGACATGATTACAATGCTATGAACAGGGCTTTGTTGAAATTATGCACCAGCTCGAAAACAAAGATGCCATTTTTTATCATCCTTATTCAAAACACTTCGAACGTTCCAAATATTTTGACCTCTCTATGTCACACAAAAAAAGAAAATAAGACAATTCCTTTTTTGGACTGGTCACGAAACAGCAATTCATTATCTTGAAGCATCACTAACCCATCTGTTCCTTTTCGTGCTCTGCTATTTTTTGATTAATCTTCTTTATGTACTAGCTTTTGTGAGTTCCGTCTTCGATAAAATCGCGCACATCTTGGAGATGAGAGATTCAGTTTGAAGTGAACAAATCATTTCATTTCTTATGTTCAAAAAATAACTCTCGAGTACTTTTGATTTTATTCAAATGCTACATTGTAACTACAAACGACCTTTCGCGCCACTCGGCTGAGATACATTCTCAACAGCAGTGATAAAGCCTAGTGAAACAAAGTAGATTCTGACTAAAAATTCGAATATGGAGGTATTGAGCATTTGAGCATTTTGTGTTACTGAGATTCCCTGAACTAGGTGTCGCTCTGCTGCTCCGCCGATTGAGAAAGTAGCAATATGTACTAAACCAGACAGCGCCAATCGCTGAGTGAAGGTGTTGACAGACGCGAAAAATGATTGATGGTACTATAAAAAGTTGGCATGTAACCTTGCATAAAGGCTTGGCATAAACAATAAAATATGAGAAAAATATTTGAGATGTGATGTTGCCATTTGAAGGGCAAGCGCGAGATCTTTCAGCCTTCACTGAAGGTCATCTCGGGTAGAATGACTTTCATCGCTCAGCACATTGCATTGAGTAAATACCACAATGCAAGCACACTGTATTCACGAATACCGAAAACACAAAGACCAAAAACATGGACATTTGAGCAAAACCAAAAAGACCGTTATCGGGTACATCAGACAATCAGGAAAAGGCGTCTTCCATCTTCCATGTCACTTGCTTCTTTGAACATTCTTCATAAGACGTGATGAGACGATTTTCATCTTCCGTCTTCCTCCTTCCATTGTCTATCTTCCATCTTCCACGGACCGCAGTCACACTAAGGAAATCCATTTCCGATTAAGTCAGCGCTATTTTTTGCTATTTACCGTTTCTATGACTACTGTCTTGATCCTCGTCCTCATTCGACAGTGTGAACAACGGTTGTCTTTTGATTACTTCTCATCGCAAATGACAGCTTCCTTAATGTTCCCTTAGACGTCACTTCACGTTGATATATTTTAGAAAAGTCTCGCGGCTGACGCCTGACGGCTTATGGAAATGAATTTCATCAGCCTGATAATTTCATGCCTTATGTCCGATGAACGACCCGACCCCTTATGACTTTTCCTTCTGTGTGACAGTGTGACGGTCGATGGAAAATGACTTATGGCTGATGACTTTTTCTGTGATAGGTTGAATTCTTTTTGTCTCAATATTTTGTCTCATGATAGATAATATAAGCAGGTAGAAAAAGAAAATTTATGACATTTTCCAATTTTTGTAAGAGCATAAAGCATCGCCCAAGGATTCTCATGGCCCAAGGATTCTCAAGGCTTATGGCTTGTGATAGCTTAACCTGTGTGTATCAAAGGCGGCTTATGGCTTGTTGCTAACGGATTATGCCCTATTCTGTGTGTCAGCTCTGGAACTCTATTTGTGGATTATGGCGAACGGCTTATCGTGTGTACCTCCGGCCTTGGATTTCGAAAGGAATTATTTTTCTGATGTGAGAACCTCTGTTGAAGATAAGTTAATTGCTCAAAATGAAACGACCATGGAATGACTGAGAATTTGGATGTTTCCCAGAATGAAGTATAAAGATTGTCGATAGACCATCAGTTTGAAAAACGATATGCCTGTGAATGTATATTTTTGGAAATCTATTTAATTTCGCGGAACTTTGTAGAATAATAAGTGGTGCATTTTGGCCAGTTACATGGGAGTATTTCTACATATGAAAGATGTCGAATCGATAAAAGATTATTTAGAAAAATTTCAGAGGCAAATGGACACTGGTTTCGATCGATTCGACGCAAATGTGAGGGACCTTCATCAGTATCTTGTCAGACAATGCCGACTTTTGCCACTTCAAAACAAATTTTTGTAGCTCCTTCAAACATCTTATCTATAAAAGTGAAGAGTCAGCACATGTGAGCATAGAGTAGAATTAGAGATATTAGAGAGCGATGGAGTTAGAGATTGCATTGAAGTTTAATTAATATATCGGTCGCTAAAGCAACAAAACAAATAAAATAAATTAGGACAAATATATCAACTACCATTGCAGAGACTGTGATGAAACAGTTGCCATTTTGAGATAAAAATAATTGCACTGTCTGTATCTTACAGCTTCAGCTCACGACACATTTTATTTCTTCATTGACTGGTTTAGAATTTACGGCCCATAACCTCCAATAAATTTCTTCAACAAATTAAAAAAATAGAATATGACTACATTAAATCAAGTTTTCTATAAATTGTCTCACAATTCCTTAACAGTTCGTACTCAACTCGAAAACCATTTCAGAAAATGTAAAGTCGCTTTCTATATATAAATTGCCTCGAAAACGGATAATGTGTAATCGGATCACGGTATCCACAGCAAGGTTTTTATAGGCCTATCTTAATCTGATAGTTCACTGTTCAAGATTAATTTAAGCTTAAATACTTTTATTCACACACACACACTCATCTAGCAATGCGATTCTTGTGCACATTTCAATGCTATGACAGGTATATTCAAGTATGTAATTTGGAACAATTATAGTAGATCGAATTGAACTGAATCATAGATGAATGGATTTCGTAATACACCTAAAATAACTTGTGATAGTATTGTTAAGCGATTCTACCTACAGCATAAAGTCATAAGCCCAACAAGTTGATGACAGTCTGCCTCCAAATGAACACCGAAGTCAATATGAACAAATACTGCAGCCGTAACAAAATCAATTAATTCTCAATCCCAGCGAACTTTACGAGATACTTCGAAAATTCTAACTCCCTTTTGCGTTGAGAAGCGAAATTTGAGAGGCATTGTGCTTGCTGCGTCGATGACATATATTTGTCGCTGAAAACATGATCTGATAAGCCTTTAAAAAAAGCTCGCTCGATTGAACAACGAATTCTTCACAGGCTCATCATGGAATTGCATTCATATGCAGTATGCAAATGCACCCTAGTCATTGATGTGTATACTCGTATATCTAACCGACATTTCATAGACATTTTTTGCAGTAATAAGTGCGTGATGTTCGATCGAGGGCATTGCATGTGCATATAGACGGACAATTGAGATGAGCCGAACAAACGGAGCAAGTCAAACGGAAAGAGAATTATGATTGCTATATTCTTTAATGCAAGATTCGTGCGATTCGTTCTATCAATGTCATTCGGCATGTTCTCTCAAATATTCTCACCCTGCCCTGAACGTGGTGATTATTTGTTAGTTTCATCAGTGCATGGTGAATATGCCGGCTTTTCGAATGTTGAAATCAGTTTTCAACAAAGTAGAAATGACGTCGAAAAATATTTGTAATGTTCCAAGTTATGAAAATTGGAATTTGAATTTCCACTTCAATAAATGGTTATTTTCATACAGCTCCTAATTAAATGAAAGATGCATATTGTACAGGGTGTAAAAAAGTCTCTCTCCAGTCACATGAGGAATGGATCAAACTACTTTCTTAATTTGTGCGTTGCAGACACTGCCATATACTGGGTGTTTCTCACGTCATGTCCGCTACCATTATGCATAGTCTGAGTCTGATAGCAATAACTCTCTGCTTAATGACCTTTGGCCAAGGTGATCGAGTGATTTTTACAACAATAAAATGGGTCTGTGATGCAAACCCTCCAAAAACACAGCATCACTTTCTTTTCGGGTTCTAGCTTTGTTTTTTTGAGTTAGAGGAATTGAGCTCAGGAGCGTACCGTTTAATCCATTATTCGACAAGGAAGCTAGTTTCATGAATGCTTGCCGTTTTGTTGCACTCACTCGCATTTTCTTCTCTACGCTAACAGAGAACATTTTCTCGACGGCGCTCACACGAAAACCGAATATACAGCGATAAAGCCCTTCTACAGGTTGCGACATAAAAAATATGGCAAAATTTTAAAGCACTATAACTTTCTATCCAACAGAAATTAACAAATAAGGTCTCATTTTGAAGACAATACACACCCTTATTACATGGCGCTTCTGCTGAATGTTGATCCAGTCATCCCCCAATTGATGTTCTCTTCTCTGTTAGTGTAGAGAAGAAAATGCGAGTGAGTGTAACAAAAATGGAAGCATACATGGAACTAGCTTCCTTAACATTGCAATGATTGCATTTGAGGATGAAAGTGTAATGTACATGCAAAGCAGAAGAGCTCGAAAGTCAAGAAACTAGATTAAAAGAACAACGACTAAATGGAAAAGAAGGGTTGTTTCCAATTCTTCACTTAAGCGATGATCATCATGGCGAACTCTTTCTGCTGCAGATGATCACACACCATCAATTGAATTGGGGGATGACTGGATCAACATTCAGCAGAAGTACCATGCAACCGAACGCCAAAAATTTCGCATTATCCTGTTTTATTTTTTCCACACTCTCCATGTCTCTTCCAAGATAAACCCTAAACATTTTCATGAAAAATGTCATCACACTTATTTTTGACCATTAAACTGCATTCAATGTGTTCATGATCGAATACTGAGCTCTTCATCGCTGGATCTGTCTATCTCTTTAGTAATTTTGCAAGGTGTCCGCTGCGGATGCAAGTGATGTAGACATTTTACCCATCGTTTAATTAACTCTTTTTCCCTCCACTGATTTGTGACATAGTTCAGTGACAAAATTGAAAAAAGATTTCCAGTCATAGGCCCGACTGTAATTGCTTCTCATTCTAAATTAGGATTCCGATTTTAGATAGTTCATAGTTATAGTTGACAGCCTTATACGGAAGGTGTTCATGATGAGGATGAGAAAAAAAATGCGGCACTCCCTTTAGTAACGGCTTTAATAAAAAATAGTTGCTAAAAATATTTGCTCGGCAAACGTTTCGCGACGCAGTCGTTGCCTCAGTGCACTAAAACGAAGGTAAAAGGGGGTCGTCCCGAAATAGCGAAGATCAAAATAGCGAAGTGTCATAATAGCGAATCCCAAAATGGAGAATTCCCATAATAGCGAATTCACAATATAGCGAATCTCATAATAGCGAATTCTCAGACATATACTGTTACCTCATCAAAAATCAGATAAGAATACTACAATTTGATGAGGGATGGAATGACAATTAGCCCATCTTCATCAATTATTGCGTCATCCTCTTGATGAGCGTTGTTATCAATCAGCCAAGTCAACTGTAACAATAGAGGCTTTCTGATTGAGGTAAACGCAAATAAGTTGACACTTCTCAAGTGTCAAAAAGGATAATCTTATTTCAAAATGAATTTGAAGGTGGAATGGACCTGCCAAAATTGATCAAATAAAACATGCCCTACTTCCATCAAGTGTCAAATCAAACATAATTGCCTATTTCTCTTTATAAGTTGGTTTCTACAAAGTTGAAAGATTACAATTGAGTTGTGATGAATTCCGTCGAGTATCTTCCAAGTCAGAAAGGTGGAGTCCACATCATCAGACATGGCTAACGATATCGCTGCACCAAATCGGTACTCGATAAGAAGTATTGGAGATTCATCAAGTGCTCAGCGACTCTGATTACGAAAGGTGACGACCTTCTCTCAGAAAAACCCCATTCTCATGCCCCGGACGACATCAGCAACAATGCATTCCGCATGAAGGCCGAGCTGAAGGAGAAGGCAAAGACCAACACCGATGCGCCGATGCAGAAGGTCTACGACTCCGTCGTCAGAGACTACGCTTCACGCCGAAGCGACATCATCGGCACCCTCCCCACCTATGATGCAGTACGGTCGTCGATATACCGTGAGAGACGGAAGTCATTGCCACCCCTTCCGAGCACCACTTCAGAAATTGAGGTACCTGATTGCTTGCGAGTGGTCGACGGGAAGGAATTCCTCATCATCGATTCGAAGGGTCCAAAGAGGATTCTTGGGTTCTCCAGCCAAGAAACATTAGACATCTTAGCGGCGGCAGAAACTATTTACGGTGACGGTATATTCTACTCAACACCGCAATTGTTCGCTCAAATATACACCTTGCACGCAATGTACAAAGGAACGATGATGCCGCTGGTATACCTGCTACTGCCTGAGAAGACAGCCGACATATACAAACAGGCCATAGCAGGAATTGATTCTGTGTTGGCGAAGAGTGGATTGGTGCTCAAGCCCCGGCAAGTCATGCTGGACTTCGAAAAAGCAGCTCATGTTGCTTGGACTGAAGTGAAGGGTGGCCTCACAGAAATGAAAGGTTGTCTCTTTCATTTTTCTCAATGTATTTGGAGAAAACTTCAATCGCTGGGATTGTCGACTGCCTATCAAGAAGATGAGGAGTTTCAAAAATGGGCACGCCTGATACTTGCACTACCGTTCCTGCCTATCCACGACGTTGAGGACTTCTGGTTGGAGATAATCGGCGACGCCCCTATGGAGCAGCACCCTGCAGTTGACGAGTTCATCAACTACTCTTTCTTGGTGGATAGTGGTACAACAACCTTCCCCATTTCCGGTGAGTTTCATTTGAGAATATAACTGCACATGTAGCATATATACGTGCGTGCATAAACATACATTCAAGAACCAAATGTACTGCGTTGTCCGTAATAATCATGGTTGAGTAATAGTTTCAGTATCAAACTGAATGTGATGTGACTGACTAATGTGACATTTCCCATCTCTTTGAGAATTGATTAATTTACAAATAATTCAAAATACTCGTATAGGATATACTGGCAAGGACTAGTGGCCTAAACTGCAGAACGGTCACACTTTATGATAAGTTTTTCCTTGTGCAATACTTGTAAATTGATACTTGTATACTTGAATGTTTACAAGTATGGTTTCCCCACATGCACTCAAACACGAGCAAAAGATGACCTTAGTCAAGATTGCTCAATTGGATTGTGGTGCTCCACCAAAGAGAAGAAAGACTAAATACGCGCATTTGAATGAGAAACTTGCCCGCTTGCGTGAGCAATACCTCTCCAATGAATTGACCCGACGGGGATATGCGAAAGCAGTGTCTTACTTAATGGGATTTTGAAAATTACACTTAAAAGATCTTCGCATAGATTCTCAACATTTTTTCTTTCATGAAACAAATAGAAAAATCTGCGTATTGTTCTTTGTAATATTGAATTGTACGTGTATATCACTAGGCTTCTACAGAAGTCTTCCCCAGATTCAATATAGATTTTATCATTATCATAAGTTTCCTACCAAAATGGAATTAAAGCCTGAATTATTTGTCCAGTGTCTAATCTGATAAATGATTATGTTATAGCATATGTCTGAGAATTCGCTATTTCGGGTCGGAGCCGGTAAAAGCAGCCAGAGCGAGTGGTTTACATATTTGTATCAGGGTGATAATATCGTAGACAGAGTATCTCTAAGCCAACCAGCTTGTCTTTGTGGTTCAACTGTGGTCTCCTACCTCTGATGTAGCGAGCTTCAGCCAGACGATTTTTAAGAGGCGAACTGTGCTTGGCAATGATATTGATTGTGAAATCGAAAATGTCAAGGTTACTGTCGCGGTCATTTATCGAATGTTCGAAGAGGGCACCAATACTGTTCTTCAAGCGTAAACTACGGTCATGCTCCTCCAAACGAATTTTGAAAGGCCTATTAGCTTGCCCAACATAACTTTTGCTGCAATGTTTACAAGCAAATGACCACGACAGTAACCTTGAGATTTTTGATTTCACAATCAATAAATCATATCATTGCCTAGCACAGTTCGTCTCTTGAAAATCGTCTGGCTGAAGCTCGCTACATCAGAGGTAGGAGACCACAGTTGAACCACAAAGACGAGCTGGTTGGCTTAGAGATACTCTGTCTACGATATTATCACCCTGATACAAATATGTAAACCACTCGCTCTGGCTGCTTTTACCTTCTTTTTAGTGCACTGAGGCAACGACTGCGTCGCGAAACGTTTGCCGTGTAAATACTTTTAGTTATTCGATTTTATTAAAGCCGTTACTAAAGGGAGTGCCGCATTTTTTTCTCATCCTCATCAGTTCATAGTTAATAATATGCAAGTTACATTCTTTTCTAATGAAAGTCACATGATGCTCTGAGTATGACTTTTATATGAAAATATCTTCCCTAGAGATTTTTGATTCAACACATCGATCCCTTCACGTTCCTACAGATATTCAGTATTGCATGATTGAAATGAAAGCTGCTTGGTCATCACAATGGTAAAGGACTTTGCTATGATGAATACCTTCTTAGTGAAAAATTGGAAGCAGCATATGAAAATGTTTTGGTTTTATTTTGAAGGAGACGTGGAGATTTTGGAAAAAATAAAGCAGGATAATACGAAACTTTTGGCGTTCGGTTGCATGGTACTTCTGCTGAATGTTGATCAGGTCATCCCCCAATTCAATTGATGGTGTGTGATCATCTGCAGCAGAAAGAGTTCGCCATGATGATCATCGCTTAAGTGAAGAATTGGAAGCAACCCTTCTTTTTCATTTAGTCGTTGTTCTTTTAATCTAGTTTCTTGACTTTCGAGCTCTTCTGCTTTACATGTACATTACACTCTCATCCTCAAATGCAATCATTGCAATGTTGATTACGGTAATAAAGATGTGTATTGTCTTCAAAATGAGAACTTATTTGTTAATTTCTGTTGGATAGAAAGCTATAATACTTCAAAATTTAGTCTTTATGCCACTCCATGTATCAGCAAAAATGTTCAGAATAATTCAGCTGAGACGAATAATGATCGATGAGGTCTACTCAGATGACACTGTCGGTGAACAAGTTACTGTGATTTCACATTAGGTCGATGGTGAATATACACAGCACCGGAGGGCCTGAAAAATAGTCCATCGCCATTCAAGCCTGAGACGATGGCTAATACCAATGAAACCAGGGTTGTTTGCAGGATCTGTAAGAGCGGTAAGACGAACCTTTCCTTCGTACTCAATCATGAAGTCTGATCAGACAACATCATCGAGTAAATAATATAATCCACTGTAATGCTGTCATCAATGATGTGCATTCTGTTTTCAAACTTCTCTGTGCTGATGAAAAGTGAGGTAAACCGCAGCCAAATGAATGAGAATGAAATGAAAGTCAGGACCGATTATGCATTACGCATTGCATTAACAATCGTCAATGTTGAGAATTAAATTAACAATTTTATGTTTATGTTACAGCCGGTCTGTTACTTAGTCAAATATCAAACACATATTGCAGAACTGAAACCCCGTAATATGTAGGCCTACATGTATTTGCCATCTAATTCTCAATAGTGAAATGATTAAATCTAACTTGGGCCTATTGATTTGAAAGTTAAGGTGTCATGCAAATTCTATTTTCTAAATTCGATCAGCTTTTTATTCATCTTATCCTTTTGAAATGTTAATAAGTGATATTCGTTATTAATTTTGTTAAATTATTCTATTAGCATACTTGCCTATTTCCACAAGGACGGAGAATAACTTTTGTATTCAGAATATTTATTCTTAGATTGAGCGAAAGATACATTTATAGACCTACAGTGGATGCAATCATTTGTTCGATATACATTTAGGTGAGAGAGATCATGATAAGCGTAGAGTACAAAATCCTGAGTTGCCTTACGACGAAAGTTTCTCTGCCTGAAAGTTTCATTTCAAATCATTTTTAATTATTTCACAATTTTAGCATGTACTTACATGTATGCTTGTTTGCCTTTTAGACTGAATAGCCCTGCTGTTTTCGATTTAGAAAAACTCTTTCAATTTTTCCTATCACGAGGAAATTAGTCAGTCACCAATTAAATTTCACCATGCATAAATTCAGATATTGCTTCAGAGTAGTCGTCAGAGTACTTTAGAAGGATAATGCTCAAATTGTCAGCATACTTTGTTTGAATGGTAGACAACTGCATTGGCAAGAAATCCTCGAAAAATACAGCGAGGGTTAAGTACCAAAACTGTATCAAACTTATGGAAGAACGAACACTTTGAATGACTGACGTTAATATGACACACCTATGTTTGAAAAATAAACTTAAACGATCGATAATCGACCGCTGGGGGAGAGCATAGCAATACTTACAGCATTTTCTATTTTTATAATACGGTTTGGTACTTTTCGTCCCATACCTCCATGAGATGAAATGCAAGCTTTTAGAATACATGGCAAATGGTGTTGTGATGCTTCAAAACATATTTTCAATCTTGTCTTCGTCAATGTCAGTCATTTTATATACGTGTAACACAATTCATACATATTCATAACACAATTCATATTATACACGTATAACACAACTCATATTCTTATGGTACATTTTCGTCCGATACTTTCTTATCGCACACTGGGACGTTTTAGTACCAACCTGTCTATTGGGTCTTTTGCCGAATAAAAGCTAAAAGTGAACAAACACTGTATCTCATATCATCAATGATACCCTAACAAACTTTAGAAAGAGTTTCACGACTAATTTTGATATCTGAAAGTGACATTTTCTTCTAAGGAGCCTGACTAATCATCAAATTTCATGTAAGCTTATTTCTTACGGCTCTAAATTCTGAAAAAATTGTCACTGACTGCTCTATTCGATCTAAATGTCTTTTCTGCAAAATTAAAGCATGATTTGTAGTGCTCGATTGATTTTGCAATTCACTCCAGTTGTAAGGAAAGTCTTGAATCAGTTTATTACTGATTTTTCTGAAAACCCATTCGTCCCGTATAGGGATAGAGTAGAATAGAATAGAAATTTCTTATTTCCATGAATAGAAATCAAATAATAGCATAAGTTACAAGTCAATTTATATTGTAGGGAAAAATATATAAGAAAATATATAAAGGGATATTGGCTATAAATCAATGCCACACTTTAAGACGATCAAAATTAGTCATATACACACGTCTGTGATAAATGTGTGCTTGTAAATACTTGATGCCATTCATATAGACATCATTACAAAGTATAAAAGGAGAATTTTGAACTTTCAACTTTGTTTACAAGCCATTTGAATTAAATATCTTGAAATTTTTCAACGAATCAATTTTGTTTAATGATGGTTGAAAAGCAGCTTCCATGCACTTCTATAGAAAATGGATTGACCAGAAATAGGATTGGATTCTTCTATTTTTCAACATCAAAAGCATTTTCAGGTATTTCACATTTGCAAAACCACCCAATTCTTTTTTTCATCTAATCGAGTTTCAGGCAGGTAAGGATCTGCATGCAATTGCCATAAACTCCTACACACAAATGAAATATACATATCAAGCCAGCAAGGAACACTGTGAGCGGTCAGCGATGATGAATGCCGTACGAATTAGTACAATGAATTCGGTTGGACCATGTCCAGAGCAAGCAAAGATTGCAGAAGAAGCTAATAATAATAATAATAGACGTATATTTACATATTCCCAATAATGAGAATCGTGGGAAATCAACACGGTTACAGAAACGTAATATAAACGTAATTGAAGACAAAACAAGTAATGAAAGTAAATTTGTGGCACAAAGAAACACATGCATAAATTGAAACTTAGATATTGAATCCACTATTTGAAAGTTTTGACATCGTGACGATGAAAGAGTTTCTCAATAATGTGGTTGCACATAATGGGATGCGATACTTCTGGGAGTGTGGTAGAATATCTGGGATTAAGTGATGTATCGGGTGATTGATGTCACTTATAATGTTCTGAAAAAATCGGAACCCAACAATCAGTTTTCGATAATCCAGCGGCAAAAAGTCTGCACACTCACACTCTGATTCAGAGACACCGCAAATAATCCTGTGGCATCTGTTCTGCACTCTTTGGAGTCTCAGTGATTGTTCTGAATTTAGAGACACGAGAAGTGGAGATCCGTACTCAAGTACACTACGTATGCAATTATTGTATATCAGAATCAATTGGTTTCGAGGCAAAATGGGCTTAAGTTGGCGAAGCACAGATAGACGAGATGACGCCTTTTTGCTAACCATTTTGGTGTGCTCTTTCCAATTAAGATTTCTATCGAAAATCATTCCGAGAATTTTCAAATGAGGGTTGAGAGAGATATCGCTTATCTTAAAGTCATCATCTATGAAATTTCTATTTTTCGTAATCATAAGTTGCTGACTTTTTCTTAAATTGATTTCCATGTGGTTGTGTTCAACCCATTCGAGTACATCGCTATATGCCTCAGCAATAGGGCTAACGTGGTCTATTTTTCGAATGTTTGCCACCAACGTAATATCATCGGCATATTTCACTGTCATTATGTCCACTCTGTCAATTTTAAGATCCGAAATGAAATAGTTAAAGAGGATCGGCCCCACGCAAGATCCCTGTGGGACGCCGCTAGCCACTCTACCGCATGAGCTTAACATTTCTCCAGACTTGACACGAATCAATCTCGAATTCAAATAATTTTTGAAAAAATGAACAATGAAGTCATCCAAATTATCGTTCTTCATTTTTCTCAACAAGGTGTTGTGCGGAACTTTATCAAAGCCCTTTCGCAAATCAATGGTGAGGATATGACTCGCAGTCACATTATCATTACCCACGTTATTTACTATGAAATTTTTGATTTCTAACAGTGCGCATATCGTTGAGCTTTTTGATCGAAAGCCATACTGTGAGCTATCCACTAAGTGATCAAACCTGTCCTTGATGCGTTTCAAAAATAACTTTTCAAAAATACGTTCTGGAATTGGAAGGAGAGAAATGGGCCTGACGTCTCCCAGTTTCGGCGGCGACGTTTTGGGCAGCGGGATTACATGCGCATTCTTCCACACCTTTGGTAAGTCCCTGATATTCAAGCATGCATTGAAGATGAAGCAAAGAGGTTCTGCTAATTCAGATGAAAACGTTTTCCATATTATGGCTGGTACATCATCCGGTCCAGGTGCTTTCTTTGAGTTCAAATTTTCCAGGTAGCGATGTTCTTCTTCTGGTTTGAATTGAAAAGGAGCGGGTGCATGCTTACATTCTACTTGAATGTCATCACGGACATAGTGTGATACGACACCATTCTTTACCTCTTCAAGAATATCTAACGGATCTCGATTGGGTTGGCATCGAATTAGCCAGTCATTGGATATCCTTGATTTTACATTTATTTTCGAATGAATCTGCCATACTGATTTATTTTCCGATATCATTTTTTGTCCCCAGCTTCGCTTTGCTTCCAAAATAGATACCTTGACTTTATCTCGAAGATGACTATAGACAACCCAATTTTTACTTCTGTAGGCTTAGTACCGTTTATTGATCAGCACATTTATGACATTGTTCATCCACGGCGGTTGTTTAAAAGATAGCTTTATCATATCACATGGGATCAGGTCCATAGCTGCCCTTAATTTCTTGTACAAGATATCACTCGCCTCCTCTATACTTTTGTCTTTCAACAAATCAAATTGAATTCACAAAGTAATGATTTTGCAGACTTTATATTTGAATCACGTAAATCTAGCACTTTGACGGTTTTTAAATCGAATTTCAAATTATGAGCTGGCTTGATAAACACGATTGAGTGATCACTATGCCCCAACGGAGGTAATATTCGTGGCTATAAATAATGATCCTCAAAGCAATCTGGAATAAGTGCCAAATCCAAAGTTGCTTCATTTCGAGTGGGTTGATCTACAATATTCACCAGGGAGAAATTTAATACAAATATGTCAGGTTCAACACGATTAAAGTCACCCAAAATAAAGACATGTGAAGACGGATGCTGCCTCAATATATTGTCTATAGCATCTACGGCAGATAAGCATGCATTTTGCTTTTGCACTGAGTTCAATTTCCCTCCGTGTGGAAAATAAATCACCACCAAAATACAGTCTATAAATTTATGGCAAGCTCTTATCGCAAGCATTTCGGTGTTATCATCATCACAGTGTAGTGCTAAGACAAGGGTTTGAAAATCGGAGTAGATCCAACAACAAATTCCTCCGCCTTTACCACTTGATCTATCAGAACGATGAAGATTATAGTTTGGAACATTAATGGAAGAATCATCAACAGAAGAATCTAACCAAGATTCCACAACACATACAAAGTCTGGCTTATTTGAAGACACGAATAATTTCAGTTCATCGATTTTATTTTTAATGGATCTTGCGTTGATGCAGCATAATGAGGGTAGAGGAATTTCAGTTTCGCGTCATTGAGATCCGGCCACCCTCTGTACAATCTTACCTCTTCGTAGAACAACATCTTCACCCGCTTGTTTTCTTTGTTGATATTCTTCGACTAGAATTTTGTCATCAGCTAGCTGTTTTCGTGTGAGATCATTCTTGACATAAACTTTCCTCAAGGAACCGGATGCTGATCTTAATTGTCGGCTATGCCTTAGGCATGCCACTTTATGGTCAAGCGAAGAGAATCGTATTCTTAAAGGCCGTGGTTTTGGACCTCGTTTACCAATTCTAGAGAATTGCAATACATTTCTTACATGAATACAAGCTGTCTCACAAATCTCGCCGATCTTCCTCATGTCATTTCGTGAATTCTCTTCTTGATCTTCTGACTCTGACTCCTCAATAATGAACATGATAACATTGTTTTTCTTTTCCATTCTTTCCATTTGTTCTTGAATATTTTCGCTAACAACATTTCCTATCTCTGCAACGATTTTAGAATTCAACTGATTTCTTAAATCAGATATTTCTTTTTCTATAGCGGAGAATCTGTCCAAAATATCTGCTACATTAATTATTTTACACGCATTACATGCATATGTCATGTTATCGAAAGAGGCCAAAGATTTGCTGATGTTTGCTGGTATGCTAGAGCATTCCTTTTTGTGATGAAACACACATATTCCGCATGAAACGCTATCTCCGTCGATATTGGCATTGCAAGCGTGACAACAAACTGGATTCTCACTTGGTCGTCTGGACATCATGGACAACGAAAATGGAACAAAATGATAGGCAGGATTCGAACACACCTGGAACAGACTCGAATGTCGGTCTTCGTACCACTAGACCACTGCCGCACGCATCAACCGCTCATAGAACACCGCAATAAAATAATTTTGCGATATTGATTCGATGACAGATGACCTTCGGACTCGCAATAATGGCGGCTAATCACACAAGCAATCATACGTGACTGAACAGACAAGTGTATAGAACACAAAATATTGGGAGAATAGCGCGGCGATATTCCAAACGAAGTAGATCAATCGATGCAAGAAGCAATGAGGATCACAATGATATCAAAACTGATGAATATCGATGTGTGGAGCACTATTAAGCGACGATATATTCCAAGACTTCACACTGACGAAGAGCGCACAACCACGTTCGACTACGGCAGCCGGTTTAATGCTATATAGTGATTTTCTACTTTTCCGGCAATGACGATACATTTTCGAAAAAAATGTCAAATTTTGAACGAAGCTACATGCACTTCCTCCATGACGGTAAAGAGTGCAATGGAAGCGATTCTTTAAGGTCATCTAACTTCAAAAAATATGTATAAGTGAATTAGTAAATTAACTAGGAGCTCCTTCATTCCACTTTCATTTCCACTCCTCCTGATTACCTTCTTTTCCTTGTGACTTATGTACTGTGAAGATCACTTTTTATACACGTTGTGTGTCTGTCACTACGGAAATAAAGCTTCTTATTATCAATTATAACAATTGGGGCGCTTAGCACACGGAATAATCAGATTTCGATGCACAACACATGTACAATGCATGTACACAACGCCCTATACTATATTATAATGATTTTCCTTTATACATGTAACAAAAGCAAAGCAGCGGAACTAGTCATGCATTAATTATGAATGCCCACTCGGTCTACATGTGCGGAGAAAATAGAGCTTGAATTCAACGTAGATGTCAAATGAAAATGGGAGGGCGTTTGGTACAAATCACGTCATATTCACGCCATAGTACCAAGCCCTATTATCATCATCATTAACTCAGTTAATTCTGGAATTAAGTCAATTTGTAAAATAGAAGGTAGAGACTGTTGATCCTGGAATGTATTCACATCGTGAAAATTTTTAAGTGTTTTTCTGCCTGATTCCGATTTGACATTGTAATCAAGCTTTATCATAAAGTCATGTTTTTCTTAAATAAAATTACAGAACCGCAATTGGTCAAAAGAAATGTAATTACACCTAATATATTATTCATCTTGATTGCTAATCACATTATCAATATCTACCCGGTATCATCGTGTCATATTTATTTATAAATTTAACTATTAATCATATTCAACCTACATATTTCAATCGCTTCATACTTCCAGATTGCTATAAAAGTTGATAATTGATACCAAAACCTTTTTCGCTAAAACATGAAATAACCGAAAAATCACTAAATCATATCAGCTGCTTTGTATCATAAGGGTTACTGTAATCCCGGAAAAATTTCAACACTTGGATCCCGGGATTGAGAAGAATAGCAGCTATATTAAAACGCATACAACTTTGCATATACCGCGTATGTGGATAACATGAGTAAAATAATGGTAATTATATGCTCATGGATATGGAAGGATGCGGGATTGGCGAAAATGATTTTACTTTCACGTATCACAAGATTTAAAGGAATATTCCATCTAAATTATAAATTGGTGATGGCTACTCAAAGAATAACATGGAGCAATGGCAAATTCTCGACTTTTGATGTTCAGGAGATTGAAGACCCGGGATTAGAGCTTGCGAAATCCCCCTGACTTTTCTAAATTCCGAGATTGGAAGCTCTAGATCGGTATCGAGATTGATAAACGATTATTATACCAGCCACAGCTACGAGTAAAATAGTGAGAAACCAAAATTGTGACCAATTGCTCCTTGCATTATAGTAGGCGATCCAAAATCTCGGAAAATGCCTATCTCGGGATCGCTGGATTGAAAAATCTGAGACATGCATTTTTACTGTACTTTCAACTAATGATCATTACGCAGGTCAAATGAGACCATTCCTGAGAATATCAATCTCGGGACTACCAAGATCCAGGGATAGAGTTTCCACCTAACAATGTATTGATAGGTAACACTTGATGCAAACAAAACTTCCTTATAGTGAGCAGTCTTCTCCTTAAAGATCTCAATCCCTAGAGTTATACCAGAAAATACACTGTATTGGTCTCGAAAGAATAAACGTATATAAATATGAATGGCAAAACTCTTCATCAGTTGCAAAGCCAATGAAATGTACAACTAATCCTGGAATTAGCTCGATTCCTTATCCTGACATTACGTATTTCATAATAAGTAAATGATGTTAATTTTCATCCTTAAATTGGTCATGCTAGTTCTTAAAAAAAGAATGACAGTCTCAGCAAATGCCGAGCTCTAATTCAATTTTCAACCATTTTTCAAAAAGTCTAATCAGCCCACTTTTTAAACCGTAACACTGACGAATATATTAAAGTGTGAAGAGATTCTTAACGCGTGAATTCGTGGAAGTTTCATCACTGCTATTCACGAATTCTATTATTATCTTTAAATTTCGAATCAGGGAATTCCGAATCCCTACGTATCACTAATAATTTTTGCGATGCTCAAACAGGCACAAAATTCAGACATCAATGCGATTCAAATTCATAGAAACAATCATCATGTCCTCAGAAAATGAATGTTATTTAGTAGATGACTCATTGAAGATAATTGGATGGTTGATAAAATCAAATACCTTTTCTCACTCTATATTATCTCAAGGATGATCCTGGAAATAAATCATCTCAGGTAGTTGATGTGTAGTTTCACATCATGCACATGAATGAAGGTAATCATGCGATTCATTGTCACTTGAAACAATATGTAATTTTGTAATTAGATTGCGTCTGTCACACAATTCTAAGACAAATTGCATGTCATTTATCTGGGACAGCAAAAAGGTTAGTCACGTGATACGTTTACTACTCGGATTGAAGACGATTTTTACTTTGAACATATGCAAACCGTTCCTTCAATAAAATCTTAATGGCCTCGAAATACGCCGAGAATTGTGCTAGAATCCTGAAACTAGGACGCAATCAACGTTTCGCCAAAAGCTGGGGAAAGCAATGAATATCAACTTTACACGAGGAGAGATATTTCTGTCTTTTCTAGAGTTCTTGCTGTTGACAAGAGACAATTAAGTAAGACGATTTGATATAGCAGAATGCGTGTAATAATTAGAAATAAAGAGACGAATTTTACTAAACTGTCATCTTCTGGGTGTGACATTTGAAGCAGTAACAGCGCTCTCTGGTTCAACTATGAACACTTAAATTTAGAAGATACTTATCTTTCTTTAAAATGAAAGGATGCTAAAAGCTGTCGGCAAATATTCAATGAAGCGCATTATTTGCTAATACGCTGTTTATTGTCACTGATATTAATAAATGATAATGATTGATATTATGTAATTGATGTAATACTTGTAGGATGTATATCAAAGTTTAATAGATATGTCAGATTATTTGTAGGTTAACATAAATATTGACAAACATATCACTTCATTGATTAATATATTGAAGTATTGTGATTCAGACATGAATTAATTGATCAATCAATCATGTGATTGCTGTAAATTATTTTTGGCTTCCTTGCTCAATAGATAGTGACAAAGTTTTGAACAGGGCTAAAGGGCTCAATAATAGTAACAAAAAATGAAGGCAGCACGTGGAACTCCATCTCATACTGCAAGAAATGCTCTGCACAGTGCTCGATTTCGAATACAAAAATGATATTACGCTTATTTGAGAATATTAAGTAATTTGTCATCAATTGATTAATTATGCTTAATCACTAAATGCATGCATTTATTTTTTATGATTTGATAATTCACTTAATATTTCACAAACTTGGATTTGAATTTATGTGATCATTTGATATGAAACGTTAAGGAGTTCTTTAAATCTTATTGCGTATACGGGAATTTCTAGGAATTTGTGATATGATTCTCTATGTAAAAATTCAAGACATTTAAATGTTTGCTGCTTAATTAAAGTTGTGCTCAAACACATTAATCTAATGCCAATATAAGCATGAAGATACTTAACCAACATGAAAAGCATAAACAATGTCGTTGAACCGTGGTTTTCCCTCCGTCAACTTAAATTATGCAGAGAGAAGCTATGTATGTAATCTTTAATAAAAAATACATTGGTTTGCTAGTCTGAAACGGATTTGACTGAAATTAGTCGGAAACTCACTCACGGCACCACCGGTGAAATTACATTAATTATTGTCCGTTTGTGAATGTAATTATTTAGCACTCTAATTGGAATATCAGTGGCACTTTGGCGTAAGCTATATGCACTAAGTCAGCGTCTGGCTTTGATTTCCATAACTTGTGAGCCATAAATCCGTTGTACCTTTGACTTTGGGCTTAGCCTACACTGCAAACTGTAGGGCACGAACTTAGGCACGAAGCCGAAATTTCGTGCCAGTTAGTGCCTTTCTAGTGCCTCTAGTGCACCAGTAGGCGACACTAAGCACTAATGGGCACCAAACCAAATATTTGTTTATCCAATCAAATCGAAAGAAAAATCAATGGGCACGAACTCAGCACTATGAACTTCGTGCCTACTCGTGCCTTGTGTTGGTTAGAATTGATGCCTAAATTTCGTGCCCTAGAGTTTACAGTGTAGCCTTGAGTGACCTTGGGGACCGCACCCAAGGTTTCAAAATCTTGGGTTGCGAAAATAGACTTATCTCAAGCTTTGAAGACTGTTTTGGCCAATTTTTGATGAATGATCAAACATTACTTCAAGGAAATTAGTGTAATTATCACATTGCATCGAAGAATAATATACATGTATGCATATGATTGTGGTTCACTTCATCGACACGCAGATATCATGGATTTGAGTCATTTCGTAAAACGGTTATTTCATCAATGTCTATGTCTAGAGTCAGATGACAGTCCCTGATAGTGCTCAAAGGCATCATACCTTGATGTATATGAATTATTGAGTTAGCTTATGTCTTTAACTATATATGAATGCATAATACTCTTGAGCGAATATTATCCAGCTGTCGATGAAAAGACCCTGCCGATGAAGCGAACTACCACCTATTTCACAATGCATATATAGCCTATTAATGTAGTTTGTATACAGCCTAATTTTTAGGATTCGCACAAATGAATCGAATTAACGAATAGGTACTAATCACAAACAAAAAAATCCCTGAATTTTGTATTCGCGCGTAGCCATGAGTAGGATAAGTTTGAATATGGTCTCGTGGTTTCTAGGTCTCAAGTTAATGGGGTTATCAAATTCTAATAAATTCATTCAAATTATTCCAACAATTCAAATGTTTCGTTTATGACGGTTAAATTGAGCAGTGATGATGACACTGATGCAACCCTGGCATGATTTAGGGCCTCACATGAGCGTAACAGCAGACTTCTCAATGCTGTTCATACAATTGATTGCAAAAGGCGGACTTAGGAGCCCGTTGGTTAACTTGCATTTGGGATTTTTCTTTCATTTCATGCATAGTCCGGCAGCCAGAACGTGTTTGTGCAGGGAACGAGGCCGAAAGTGAGACTTTCACAGAATGATGTACACCTTATGCCTACTACGAAATGGTGCGTCTGCCGAGTTCTAAAGAGTTCCTTTTCTTGTCAGACAGGATCAAAGAAAAACACGTAAATCCAATGGGACGCAGATTGCTGTTTTTGGTTAAAATGAAATTTTCTATATTTTCTCTGATTAAATGAAAAGTACTAATCCCTGAGTCATAACTTTTGGCATGAAATGTCTTCAGGTCATTTCCTATGATGTGCATGTGTTATTATCATGCTTCTGATCGGCAATGTATGTGAGAATGTGGTTGAATGTGGATAAAGTTGCTCAAATTGTTAGTGTTTGCCGACATTAAGAGGCTCACCAAATCTAAATGTGTTTAACTTTACAGACAGGGGTGCATGAACATCATAGGAAATGACCTGAAGACATTTCATGCCAAAAATTATGACTCAGGGATTAGTACTTTTCATTTAATTAGAGAAAACATAGAAAATTTCATTTTAACCAAAAACAGCAATCTGCGTCCCATTGGATTTACATGTGTTTTTCTTTGATCCTGTCTGACAAGAAAAGGAACTCTTTAGAACTCGGCAGACGCACCATTTCGTAGTAGGCATAAGGTGTACATCATTCTGTGAAAGTCTCACTTTCGGCCTCGTTCCCTGCACAAACACGTTCTGGCTGCCGGACTAGCAGGGTTGGGCGCGAATCCAAAATTTAAGGATTCGTGTATCCGGTGAATATGCACAGGCCCGACGTTTCACGCCTTCGCGCTTCTTCAGGGGCAGGCTCAGGTAAAAACGAAAGTAAAAACAATCAGCGTAAAGGTCTTTTTCATGTCTATTCATTTTGATAATGGATTATGCAGAGGTGGTCAACGAACGAAGGCAGCACCACCATACGTGGCTACACACAGCATCTCCACGACCCGAATTCCAGGACATGATGTACTTTGTCTTGCAACATTTAACGAACAGATCAGTTTAACCCTATTTGCCTTAGGCCATTACCCCCCCCTCCCCGAAGATCATCTTAACCATTAACTTACATGGCACGACACCAGACGGTATATTCATTTTGGGTGTGCTCTATCCGATAGTGGCATCAATTTTTCACACCAAGTTGATCTTATTACTATAAACGTCATTTCAAAATTGAAACTTTTACATTTCTTTAAATTTCGTAATTGTATCTAAAATAATCGACAGAATTTCATGTCTTAGATAGTAGATCCTATTTAAAACATGCTATGTCTGGTGATGCTGTCGATTTTGCAATTTAAGCGATTCTTGTTGCTATAAATGACATGTTAAAATTCAGCAATCATTTTTGTAATTTTCGTATTTATAAGTAGTATATAGAACATACGTAATTTTAGTCATCATAACAAAGAAAAAATCGACTATATTTCCTGAACGGACAAACTACAGGAGCTGCAGATCAACTTAAAACTCAAAAGCTCCTTCGGCTCGTTCAGTTAATAAAAGGCGCTGCCGTGGGTTTCATTCATTGTTGCATTTGCACAAAGTATGCATATGCAAAAATTGTGAAAAGTTTATGTACAACAGCAACGAGTGTGTGTTGATCTCAACATCTGGGATATCTTGATTCGTTCATACATAGCATACCGAATATTGCATGAAAAAAGCTTGCAAACTAAACACATCAACCAGGCAATTCATTTTACTAGTAGAGGACATCCAATAGACATTTTTGGGATAATCAAGGGCTTCACATGAAATGCGATAAACCGAACGTTCTTTAGATGAACTAAAAGTCTAACGAGTAGAGAAATATGACTATTCTGATTCACTTACAGAATCTTAAAGGTTCGTGAGAAGAATCCTGGGTCTGTTACAAAATTAATTTTTGTCTGACGGACATTTTGATACTTCAGAGTCCAACAAAAAACAGACGAATGCACGGGTGATAATAATTTTTCGTGTTTCATGTATGTATTGTCGAGACAGTATAAGATTTGAATAAATAAATGGTAGAGCATTTCATTGCTTGATGAAAAAGTTTTTTTTATGTCGGACGGACAGGATAGAAACTGCAGTCTTAAAATATTATTATTGTATATTAATATTAATAATTAAATATTATTATTGAACTTGATTACAATTTCTATCTAAAGTATATCTCAGGAATAAAGATAAATGGTCTCTGAAACTTCATGATATCAGGCATCATATCGGACTCATTTGATTGTTAATTGTTAATCATTAAAGACATGATGTTTTTCTAATACAGGTGTCCGAACACATCGAACATAAATATGTAAGAAGGACAGATTGCAATGGAAAAATGAAGCTTCAAATTAGAATTTCTATCAGGTTCTAACATTAAAAAGATTCATTTCTCCATCAAAAACCATGCTTTTTTTCTCCTGAATGTCATTAGTGGTGATAAAATTTGCAATAATTGAATCATGTACGTCCGACATATTAACTGTGAAATATCGTTTAAATTGGTAAACTTCTAATTCTACAGCAACAATCTCATCTAATCTGATTATCAAGCCTCCTACTTAAACATAAACAGATATTGCGGATGGTTATATGGCACACAAATAGACATTTGGTGTATTTATTAAGACTATAAGAGCATTTGTTAACTATCGAAATGTGCATATATATTCTCTTCATTTGCGTAAAATTTCTGCTTTAATGAAAAGTCAAAATCCTGTGATTCCTCCTTCTAGGAAGCACAGTAGCACTACTGTAGTCAATCTTTCCACCTATAATTTATCTGATGAAGAAAAAGAGATCTTGTCTCTTGGTGTGTCTATGTGTTGGCCTAGATCTAAGGTAAATATGAACCGCCAGAAAGCTGAAGCCGAGGCCCTTGTGTATCAGCTTAATCTTATTGATTCCAAATTGATCACTGATGATTTTTTATGCAAAATTCGTAGTGCTTTCAAAAGCTACTTTTCCAAAAATTCTGTTCCTAAAATTTGGTTGAGTAAAATTAAACGTCTTCGTCACTTGTGTCGTAAGAACGACATTGTGATTTCAAAGTTTGACAAAGGTAGTGGTATTCTGATTGATGACAAGGATACTTATTTGAGGAAGATGGAAACAATCCTGTCTGACTCCACTAAGTTCAAACCTCACGTTCTTGACAAACGTTGCAAGAAAAATCCTTTCATTTTTGAAGAGGATAAATTCAACAGGAAATTGGTTGAATTTCAAAAGAAAAAAATACATCAACAAAAATGTATTTTCCAAAATCAAGTCCTCTAGATCTCAGCCAGCGCGTCTTTACGGTTTACCTAAAGTTCATAAAAGTAAAGTTGATCCGCCCTATCGGCCGATCCTAAACATGAAATATTCCTACAAAAGTAATTTGTCAGAGTTGTCTTTGTCATCTGCTGAAACCATACTTACCGAAAACTTTTGTTGTGAAAGACACGTTTGAATTCGCTGAGGAGATTAAGAAATTTGATCTTACTCAACATGAAACTGTAGAAATGTGCAGTTTTGATATCTCTAATTTGTTTGGAAACGTTCCTGTTTCGAAAACAATTGATCACATCTTGACTTTAATTGATTTTAATAACTTTGATCTTTCGAGAACAGCTTTGAAAGATTTCATAGTTCGTCCGTACGGGAGGTTAGTCATAATTGTGTGAAAAAAACAATCGCTCCCTTTGTTTGACGTAAATCTATTTAAAAAAAAATTTCAAAAATCACCCGACGCGTTTCGTCAATCCGACAGTCTCAAGGGCTTAGTTAAAAATTTTTTTTAATAGATTTACGTCAAACAAAGGGAGCGATTGTTTTTTTCACACAATTAAGCTTTGAAAGAGTTGTTGAGTTTAGCTTGCACTAATATATTATTTTCTTTTAATGACGCTCTCTATACGCAGTTTGACGGCATGGCTATGGGCTCAAAGTTAGGTCCTACGATGGCCGCTTTTGCCATGGACAGTATAGAGCGTCAATTTAAAAATTTTTCCGGCAACACTCCTTTGTTTTATAAAAGGTATGTTGATGACTGCTTTTGCATTTTTCGCAACAAAAAAGAAATAGATTCGTTCCTCGAATTTATCAATACCTTGAATGATAGCATTCAATTTACTGTTGATCATCAGGTTGAAGATTCTTTGTGTTTTTTAGACACTAAAATTACGGTTGATCGCAAAAAGATTTTTGTTTCTTTTGCTTTCAAAGATACCAACACAGGAATGTATATTCCGTCGTCTGCGATGGCTCCGTTTTCGTATAAAGTTGCGGCATTCCGCTCTTTATTCGCATTTGTTCGCATGATTTTCTCTATAAAGAAGTCATTGATGAAATTCTAGAGTTCAGTCGTTTGAATGGATATTCCGACGACTTAATGCTGAAGATCAAAGATGAGGTCGAACAGAAATTACACAATAGACACACCGAGCAGAAATGTGAAATGAACTTCATCAATTGGAATGTACCATTTATTAGCAAGGGCGTCGAAGAGCTTAAGAAACGCATTTTTGCTGCCAATAAGTCGTTACCTGAAAACGTGAAAATCAGATTGATTTTCAAAACTCTGAAAACCCTAAATTTTTGTCATAATGCTGATAATATCTTGAGTGAGCTCAAATCTGATATGTGTACTTGTACAGTTCTGATCGCTGCCAAATGCGATACGTTGGCGTTACAACTCGCCATTTAGCCACTCGAATTAACGAGCATATTTCTGGCAAACCGACTCCGACGGAGATATCTATGCACATTCATCATCCGTCACATGAGAATTTCAGAATTATAGGTAGAACGAAATTTCCTAAAATCCTAGAGACAATAATGATCAAAAGCAACTTCGACACTCTTGCTAACGAGAGGAGTGGATCTCACCCAATACTATTGCGTCTGTGAATAAAGTTTGTATATAAACCATGTCTTACCTGATTTTACCATTTTGTAACCGCTGATGATGGTATGAGTTTTTACCGAAACATGTCCGGAATAAAGAAAGCTGATTGAAGATGGTTTTTCAAAATATCAAATTGGGTGATCTTTGCTTTAAATATATATATATATATATATATATATATATATATATATATATATATATATATATATATATATATATATATATATATATATATATATATATATATATATATATATATATAAGAGAAATAGCCAATTCTTTCTGAATTAATACTAATTCCTTGTTTTGTCTTTGAATTTCGTATTCCACTAAATCCGACCGAAATTGTTCGGTAAAGTTTTTGTTGTTCAAGTTCTTATCATGTAGCTTTATGTTCGTATATTTTGGTATTAAGTCATTTTCTTTGCAAATATTGTTGTAGTTAATATCAAGACTTAATTTCATGCATTTGTGAAAAGATCTTTCGGTTTTTCTGTATTGACTTTTTTCTTCTGGTGCTACTGTTCGCAAGATAATAAAAGAATGCGATTTTATAGCAAAGCGATTCGTATTGTTACGCGATGTTTCGGACGGTTACGACCGGACCCTTTTTCAATCTTACAATGACTACAAAATTATTGCAAATGAGATTTAAATGGAAATCTCTGATATAGATATGTACAATGATGCAATGATGATATGTGAAAAAGATCATGGACATCTTAACAAGTTAAGACTATGACATATTGTAAATAGAAAATCAGACATCAAGATATATCTTGCTTTCTTTAATTATAGCACATTAAGGTGCTGTGTCAGTCCTTTGTCTCTGATATTTAGAGAAGGGCATCTTTCCTTTATAAGAATTGCCTCGGCGATCTGCAGACTATTTGTGTCTGGGAATCGTGTCAATATTTCCATTCGATCAATTATTCCTTTTGGTTTGATGTTATGTTGCTCAATTGAATGATTTTTTATGGATCCATTGTTTTCGTGTTGTCTGCTTCTTACTTTCAGTTTATTTGTTGTATAACCAATATATTGAGCTCTGTTACAAGAACTCTCTTGGCAAGTGTATTGGTATACAATATTATGATCAGAACTCCACTTGTCCTCCTTTGTTTTTATTGCGTTTGTCAGTTTAATTTTTTTGTAATATATTCTCAAGTTAATTTACAATTGATTGACAATATGATATGTATTCATAATTGAATTCAACTCTTTGTCAAAATAGATGATTGGATAATTGCCGTTTGCTAAAATCCGCTTGATTTTCTCAATTTCTTGATGAAAAGTTGCCAAGTTGAGCCCGGTGAAATCTTGTATCTATATAAGCAATAAAGGAAGTAAAGTCCAAGCAATAGTTTGCGGCCGTCGGTTTACGATAAATAGAGAAACTTAGCGAGGTGTTGCGTGTGATTAAGACATCAAGAAAGGCAACTGAGTTATTTTCTTCAAACTCATAAGTAAAGTCCAAAACAGAGTTTGACTTGAATTTCTCAATAATCTGAATCAAATGAATCTTATCCTTAACAATGACAAAGGTGTCATCAACATACCGATAATAAGCGATAGGTTGTTCTTCTTCTTTAATTCTCTTCTTCTTTGCATACGTAGGACCAAGAGGTGATCCCATGGAAACACCATCAGCCTGACGATAAAAGTTTCCCATCCAAGTGAAAGGCGTCTGAGTAGTACAAATTTCCAGAATTTCCAAACTTCCATCCATTCTTTCACTATATATATATGTGTAGTATACAAGTACAGTATAGACAAGTTTAGTATACAGCAGTAGTAGACTAATATGCAGATTTTGAAATTTTAATTTTAGATAATATAAGATTTATTATTTTATGCAATATGGAACAGATAGAATGCTCATATATTAATGATTACTGCATTCATTTAGATAATAAGGTCCGTCCTACATAATAGCTTCTATACATCTAAAGCGAAAAAGACGTATCGCCCGTGATATTTTCAGCATATTTAAAATTGGAAAATATAGAATTCCAAAAAATTCGTCCATGAGCTGCAAAAACACACTTCGTGGCACCGACAGTTTACAATTGGCTCACAGTAACCATTACTGCCAATTTCGATGATAAGGTACGTACATGTACCTAAGTCATTAGATTCTGCAGGAGAATCAAAATGTCCGCATGGTTCTACTATGGAGAACTGGCCACCGTGGATACTTGGCTAAGGTCAGTTGGCATTAGAGAGTAATCGTGTAGTATTCCATTGTCACTCTGCCGTGGATTTTCAGCAGCTCTGGTCTTATGTAGACGCCCTTGAATAGCCTTGTATGCACAGCGTTGAGATGATTTAGACTACCATTTTAAATACTTCCCATCAACTGCGAGGAACTCTAAAGCCGCATGAAGACGAACTCAGCTACTGACCAGATGTGAATAGTCTTGTGTAAATCTATTATGAATATCCAAACTAAAAAGTTCGAAAGAGATAGCTAAAACATTCATGCATTATGGCAGGAATACCATGTGGAGAATTGGCAACCAACAGAGTGAGTCTTCACTTATCCTCAAGCGTGACATTTAATTCTTCATGTGACCATCCTGGCCTATAATATAGTTCAACTTCTGAGTCAACGAAACTTTCAAAAATAAGTTTCGAACTTTGATAAAAGCTTTCTGATAAAGGTTTATAATGCTTAGGTCTATTCTTTCTTTGTAGTCCATAGAGCAAATGGAGATCATGAGACATATGACAATTTCTCATGATATGATTAGGCTACAGCTTCTGTAACTAAATACATGTAGTGCTTGTATATTGATTACTATACTACTGGCTCCTCTTGGATAATAGAAATTCCAAGTGAATGGAAAGAACAACATTTTCGATTCAATAATGCAGATAGAATGCGGATGAAATAAGAATACTTAAGTTTTGAATAAATGGTTGTGATAGTATTTGCAATGATCGACGTGCATTAATATGTAGGCCTATTATGTTTCTCAAAATAAATTCCCTATGATCCCTTGAATGTATTGTCTCCATATCATCTTTAAAATTGCATGAATGCAACAATGCATTCTAGGTGACTCAAGGACACCTCAGAAAATTGTCTGATAGCGAATCGCCAGTGATCAGTGGGAAAAGTAGTTGGGGTGTGGAATAGTATCGGGTACAAAAATTGAGAATTATTTTAGCAATTTCAATAACCCGTTTCTTCTATCTTTACGGGTAATAACAGAGTTCTCTAAAACAATGCTCAATCTACACACAATATTGTCCAAGTCTCTCCAATGGTGGTGAGGTCTCCACACATTGATGTCACACACGCAATCATCAATATCTTTGTAGGCCATAGTTATCGTAGTCATTTGGAATCAAAATCATTTCTTGTAAGGTTCTGGCATCATCTCAAGTTCTAAGTCGATACGACAATTGGTTTTTGATAAAAATAAAATAGTGAGTTTTAAGTTTGGGTTGGCTACGTATCTCCGCCATCTCCTATAATTCGTTTTATGCAATTGTGAGCAGCGATTCCAGACTTAGCACTACTTAGCTTCTGAGATAATGGGATAAGCTTTTAGAAGCTGGACGGTGCAACTGCGACTGCACGTTAATTGCAATAATTATACTAATTATACTGAATTGAGTATGCTCGAAGTAGGCTGACACTGCGACATCACATTCATCAAGAAGTCGAGGCTAAGATCTAACTAAAAAATTATGAACACTTGTTGACAATGACTGATCTGTCAATAGACCAATGAATCTGAATAGCAGAATTGTTTCAGTTTTCCATTGCATCAATCTCAGAAACTTCATGAAGAGCTTCCTGTGCTGTACATTGAACTGAGTGAACAATGAATGATGCAGCAAAAGCTGAAATTAGAAATTAAAGGGTTTTATGTCGGACAGACACGATATTTGAATTTGTTCTATATCTCCATACAATGCACATTTCGATATCTTTTTTGAATTATTATCACAGCACCTCCATATATTTGATAGTTTGGAAACATAATTTATTTATTTGATTGCTAATAAATCTGTTATAAAACTTTGTCGTTAGCACATATTCTTTATTTGGTTATATAGTATTGATCACCATGTTTTCGTAATGTAAAATTGAGTTTAATACCTTACTATACTCATTAGATGATGCGTCAGATACACATAATGACTGACAATCATAGTGAACGCTTTATATTTAGCTAATATTTCAGCAAAGTCTAATTACTGAATGTCCGTCCGACATAAAGAAGAGCGGGAACTCATAGCAACTTCAAGTTGTCACTCGGAAAAAAGGCAGTTGTGAAGCCTAATTAATTACGGTTTGTGTTTATATACCACATGAATGAATCAATGAATGCATGAAGATCTTAATTATGCTACTTCTATTATTTTTATCATCACGCAACTAATTTTGTAGCAGACCCTCGACGCAATTCGGATTCGTGCGATTCAATCGCATTCGAATATTCTCGCTCAACCCTGATTTCATGATTGAACTAACATACAAAACTACGTTTCTCACACTTTCAATATTTAATCCGAAGTTGTCCGTCTTATTCCAAATATTTTAAGTAGTTCATGGATTTTTCGATACCGGACGCGAAGGGTTGCTGGTGTATAGATTCTTCTTGTCTTAGGAAATGAAGAAAATCAATGCCAAAAGTTATAACTCCATACTTAATATTTCTCATTTAATCACAGAAACATAGGAAATGTCATTTGTACCGAAAACTTCAAGCTGGTTTTCATTGGATTTACAGATGTTATTTTGATCTTGTCTGACAAAAAGAAGAAGCGGGCATATATTGGTATAAAGAAGATATTGAATATAAAGAAGATTCGTAGTAGCAATATGCCTCGGGCTTCTGTGAAAGTCTTACTTTCGGCCTCGTTTCCTGCAGCAGCTCGGACTTGCAGCCGCACGAGGATTGTCCGAGTACGAGGATGTTTAGTTTCCTATATCTGTGATGTTTGCGAGGTAGGGCTCCGTCCTTGCATTTGTGCGCATGAATCTTTAGTTTAATGTCAGATTTTAGACTTTTAAAATGTCATGAACCGCATAGTCATAGAGATTCACTCAGCAAACGTTTATGACAATTAGTATTGTATTTCATCACAATGATTGGAAGATGGACGAAGCAATTATAATGTCCGACAGCCAAAGCGATTTTCTGTAGGGAATGAGACCGAAAATGAGACTTTCACAGAATGATGTGCACTCTATGTTTGCTATACAAATCTGCGCATCTGTCGACTTGTACCTAGTTCCTCTTCTTGTCAGGCATGATCAAAGAAAAACACATGTTGATAGCTATACAAAAGAAGTGCAAAGAACTAGGTATCACGGGGCCCGGTATTCTGCAGAGCATTATAAGACCCAAAATGCAAAGCTAGTTGTTCTTCCTGCTGTCGAATCTGAAATGTGACATACCGGTATCGAGATTCGTCTTTTCAATTTGCAATGTTCGGTCACTGTCGCAACACTGCAGTCTCTGTGCTGCGATTATAGAGTAATGCTTTGTTTGTATTCATCAAATAAATGTAAATTGTGATGATCTGTAAATGTTTCGAATTCAATATAATTTCTAGAATCCTAGACAACAAATGACGCTTTTACTTGTCGGCACATAAAAATTGTAGCAGGGCGTCTAAATAATCCGTAATCTAGTCAACTAAGCTCATGAAATATAATTCCTAAGACATTCTAAAGCTATAAAGCGCTCAAAGACTAAAATCTGACTCGAATAGAAAATTCCGTAAAATATGCCTGTAACTAGACTTATTCCCCAATCGAAGTACAAACGACTTTTGAAGCAGCTACAGCTAAAGCTTGAGAATGCTAGCAATAAAAACGAAGAAGCTTTGAGCTTGTTAAGTAAAGAGACATCGCAGAAGTACGTGAAATGTAGTGAAGAAATTGCGAATTTGAAGGCATTGCTGAATGAAGTTAAGAACCAGTATGAGAGTTACATCGAGTTGTCCGACAAAATCATCGAAGATCTCAGCGATGATCCGAAGTCCACTGTATATGAAGACGAGTCATCACGCGAGACCGTGAATGTAGAGTTGTTATCTCAAAAAATTAACGACACTGTGAAATTGCTGAAGTGCTTCGTTATAGAAAGCGATTTGACGCATAGCCGTAGCGATAAAGAAGAAAGCGATAGACTTGTTGAAAAACATGAAGAAAATATTGAGAGGCGGCACAGAGAGAATTTAGAAGCTGAAGCGAAGCGGCATGACGATTTGATTAATTTGCAAATGAAAACCATTGAACTTAATGAACAACAAAGAAGTAGAGAAAAAGAAAAGCTCGATATTTCAAAATCGTTCGTAAAGTGATCATCTGATAAAGCCACTTGAATTTGACGGTGAAATCACGGAGTATCCAGCATTTATTTCAAATTGGTATGCTACCGTTGATTGCCAAAATCCAACACTGATCTAACTGCGTTAGGGCCTATACCGAGACGAGCGATTTCAATGCTAAAATCAGATCACAAGCATAGACTTGCACTATCACTGCTAGAGAAAAGGTACGGCAACCAAATTGTTCTCAAACGTGCTTACCTAAAGAAGATAGAGAACTTGCTGAGCATTAGCAAGTCAGATGAAATTTTGAAACTTCGAAATTTTGCCGACGAACTGGATATATGCTGTCATGCTTTATCTGAATATGGCATTGACTCAGATTCACAGGATCTGATTCTTCTAAATACTCTTGGCAAACTGCCCAAAGATTTGAGATATCAGTTCACTAAATCTGTCGGCGGTAGTCAGAAAATGAAGCTGTCATCCTTGAGAAACTTGTTGGAAGAGCACCTGACGATTTTTGAGGAAATTAACATTGATCGCACAGAAATTGATAGCCTATCCGAATATGAGAAAACTTTTTTCGGAAATGATAAAAGAAACTCGCGCCCACAGTATTCAAATAATAAGCACTCGAATTATTGAAATTTCCACCAATTGCAGACAAATGACAGAGGAAATCGCATTCGATATTCGGAGAAACAGGTGTCGCCTTTTTCGGCTTGTAAATTCTGCAAGGAAATGGGTCACTGGAATGAGGACTGTCCTAGATTTTTAGATCGGGAATCTCGAATTGATGCGCTAGGCCAATGTTGTCTTAAATGTTTCCTGACGAATCATCGAACATACGTGTATGAATGCCGAAAGCGATTATACTGCCCACTTTGTAAGTCCGAAAATTCTCATAATCGAAGTCTTTGCCCTCAGAAATTTTCAAATGCTGATCGATGTAATAACATTGAATTACGATCAATGTGCAAAAGGTATGGAAACGGATCAGTAATGAAGAAGGTGGATGACATCATTCAAAAACAAGAAAGTGATGGAATTATTGAGAAAATCAATGCTGATAAAGAAACATGTGGTGTTGTTCATTACCTTCCCCACCAAGTCGTGATGAAAGATGATGGTTCGACTTCAAAAGTGCGACTAGTATTCGATGCGTCCGCGAAAACTAAAAGCAATTTGTCATTGAATGACTGCCTTCTGCGAGGACCAGTAATATTGCAAAAAATCCCTGGGATTTTAACGCGAATTCGCTTCCACAAAATTCTGACGGTATCTGATATATTCAAGCAGCATTCTTGCAAGTCGGTATTCAAGAGATCGACAGGGATTGCACTAGGTTCTTCTGGTTAAAAGATATCAATGCTTCTGTGAGCTATGAAAATCTTCAAGTTTATCGATTTTCCAGAGTTTCATTCGGGATCATATCTTCTCCCTTTCTTTTGGCACAAACCATCCATCACCATCTTTCTCAGACACATTCGGAATCTTTGAAACAGAGTTGATGTAGAGGATAGCCGTTAACAGGAGTTGACGATTGTTCATTCTGTTGATCAGACCAGAAGGCTGATGATGGGACCTTGTAAATTTTCTTTTACATACATGTATAATTACAATTATTACGCCGAAAAGCAAGGAGACTTTTTCATCATCAGCCTTCTGGTCTGATCTACAGAATGAACAATCTTCGAAACAAATTAGTGAGAATCTATACGTTGACAATGTCTTTGCTGGATTTGATAATGAACAAGAAGCTAAAAGGTTTTACCGAGATGCAAAAGAGATATTTCAGGCAGCAAATATGAACCTGAGAGAATGGTCTTCGAACTCGAGCCTTCTAATAGATATGATGAAGGAAGAAGATAAGGCCAGTGGTGACACTGTCAAGATACTAGGACTCCAATGGAATACTTCTGATGATACGATGTCTTTGCAAAACAAAATCCGAAATAAGGGCACAGTACAATTTACCAGGAGTAACGTCCTGAAGACATTTTCTCAAGCGTTTGACCCTAACGGTTACTATAATCCTGTTTTGATACAATTCAAAATTCTGTTTCAGTCATTATGTATCAAGGGATATAATGAAGAACAAGTAATTGATGACGAACAATAATTATTCAAGCTGTGGATTTCTTTATGTGCCGACCTTGAAATCATTTTCGAACACAAAATCAACAGACACATAGGTGTAGGCGACAATCAAGAGATGCAGTTGTGCTGTTTTACAGATGCGTCAGAAAATTCTTATGGTGCTGTTGTATATGTCCGATACTTCGATGGCACTCAACATAGAACACATCTGATCATACCCAAGGCGAAGGTTAGTCCAAAACCGTGTTTCAATTCCAAGAACAAGAAAAAGGGTTTGTCAATACCGAGACTGGAACTCCTGGCTATACTGATTGGAGTTCGAATCACGACGTTTATAAGAAATGAAATTAAACAGCCGATTTCATCGTGCATTATGTGGTCTGATTCAATGATAGCACTTCAGTGGATAACATGCAAGAAAACACCGAACGTTTTTGTACGCAATCGAGTCGAAGAAATCAAGAGAAAAGCAAGCGAGTTTGATTTTCGATATATAAATACTCTGGAAAATCCTGCTGACAAACTGACTCGAAGAATTTGTTCACAAGTTCTGATCACAGACAACTGCTAGTGGCATGGTCCTACTTGGCTTTCGCGGAATTCTGAAAATTGGCCTAAGTGGAATTTGCAGCCATTTACTCCCTCGATGGAACATGAGTATGAAGAAGAACTTGTCAAAGAAAAATTGATGCTTTTTCATTCTACAGAGTCTCATCGATCGATTTCAATCTCACCCTACGGTGACGGAATGAATATTGAAAGATACTCAAAATTGTCGAAAGTGTTGAGGGTTTGCGTGCTCATTGAGAAAGCTATCAAATTTATGCAAGGTAAACGGCCAGCTATGACAATCTCTCCCTCAGATACAGAAAAAGTGCTAATGAAGTGGATCAAGTTAATTCAGTCATCAACTTATGCAGAACAATTGGAGTTATTGACGATCAATCGAGATAGCAAAGTAATTAGGCAACTTGGTCTGAATCTGGTTCGAAGCTTTGGAAGACTTGCGAATTCTGATTTGAGTTATGAGTCTAAGATGCCGATATTGATGCCGAAAGGTCATTATTTTACCAAATTAATCATTCGGGATGTTCATGAAAGACATGATTTGCATCCAGGGGCAAGTCAAGTACTCTCCAAAGTGCGAGAAAAGTATTGGATTCCAAGTGGGCGACGAGCTATCAATTCTGTGCTAAAAGACTGTCGCGTGTGTAGGAAGCATTCTGGGTGCTCATTTAAACCTCCGAAGATGCCAGCTTGGCCTGCAGAGAGAGTAACAAGACATATTCCATTCATTTATTGCGGCGTGGACTATTTTGGACATATTCTTATTCGAGGTAATGATGGAAAACGGAAAGTTTGGGTGTGCTTATTCACATGTCTCATTACAATAGCCATCCACTTGGAGGTCGTCGAGAATATGACAACTGAATCCTTTATCCAGGCTTTTAGACGCTTTGTCGCGCGATTTGGAACACCAGAGCTAATTTACTCAGATAACGCAAAGCAATTCAAATTGGCTAATCAGCTCCTGAAACATTGGAAAGGACCGGAATTTAATGAAGTCATAACAAGTTACATGACAGCGGAGAACATAACGTGGAAATTCATTCCAGAAAAGTCCCTATGGTTCGGTGGCTTTTATGAAAGATTAGTTGCGCTTGTAAAAAAGCCTCTGAGAAAAGCAATTGGTCGCGGATTCCCATCCTTAGTTGAGCTCCAAACAATCCTAGCGGAAGTGGAGGCATTAGTGAATTCCAGACCACTTGTTTATATCGACTCTGACAGAAATAGTTCAAGACCAATCTGCCCAAACGACTTTCTGTCTATGAGTTTCTGCGTTGGAATGCCTATAATGAGTGATGACACCAATGACTTGATTTATGAGGGCTCTACTGAGGAAGCTTATGCAAAGATTTGGGAAACAGGACAGAAACTTCTTGATCAATTTTGGATGTTATGGCAAGAAGAATATTTCAAAGGCTTGAGGGAGCGTTATCAAAGCAAGCTAAAAGCACCAACTGTTGGTATGATAGTAACTATCAAAGACGATCATTTAAGAAGTCAATGGAAATTGGGAAGAATCACAAATTTGATCAAGAGTAGAGACGGTTAAACAAGAGTTGCCGAAGTGAAATTGGCAAATAGTGTGATTACTCGCAGAGCAATCAGCTTACTATTCCCGCTCGAAACAGTGTAACATGCGGAACCACCTAACTCTACTCACGAACTAAGCGCACAGGTACACAATGAAAGTAATCCGCGGGTGCGAGGAAGACAAGCAAAAAGTGCAGCAGACGAAAAACTACTGAGCCTGTTCCAAAAGAACATGAGCAGTGATAACATTGACAATGATTGCAATAATGGCTTAAGTGACTAATAACGGTGACATTAACAGTGAACAAAGGTACACTGCTGTAATCTATAGAATTAGTGATAGCATTTTGTAAAAAGCACATTACGTATTTCATTCAGTGACATCAATTTAAATTTCATAATGTGAATCAGTTGCGTTTCGGTGCAGAAGTGAGAAACTGCTAATATCTATTATTCATCAATGAATTATTCTTCGTATACTTCGGTGATTTTATTGACATTTGATTGATACGTCTACCATGTGTGAAATCTTCTGAGTAGCGTTCATATGAACTTCTTCTACTCAAGCACTCACTCGATCGATCCGGACATCTGAAAGTGTGGAACTTTTTTACAATCATGTGTGTGTAATATTTGTACATAGGATTTTTGGCGGCGGTGTCACAGCACTGCAGTCTCTGTGCTGCGATTATAGAGTAATGCTTTGTTTGTATTCATCAAATAAATGTAAATTTGATGATCTGTAAATGTTTCGAATTCAATTTAATTTCTAGAATCCTAGACAACAAATGACGCTTTTACTTGTCGGCACAGTCACCGAATGTTTTACAATCATCTAAGTTTTGACTCAAGTACTCATAGGGACTAAATTGCTATTTATTTATGATCCTTCATGAGCTACTGTATGTATTTGTACATTTTGTGTAATGTTGCTCATCATTTGAAGCTGTTATGCATTTTCAGTTTTTTTAAATTAGTTTTTTTTTATTTTACATCATCAGACGTTTAGGATAGATCATAACTGACCATGCAGGTACATGAATAATTTACAGTTTGCATTAGGACAATTCATGCTGTCCGAACTCCCGTTGAAAGAAAGTTATAGGTCTCAAAGTGGCACAGCATGTTCGGAGTGAATCGCGACGGGCTTTCGGCGTCCTGCGCCTTCTGAGGTCGACGGTATGATTTAGGTCTGTAATATCGACCGCAGAAGGCCCGTCGCGATTTACTTTAAATATACTTTACCACATCGAGACCTATATCTAAGACAATCTCTTCTCATCTTGTGCAAGAATATAAATGTGTGAATTATATTTAAATTTTTGTAAATGCTTGAGGAGAGTGCTTACTTGCTTCTGACTGTCTTTCGTACAAAAGTACTCGTATTATGACCAACCGAAGAATTATAACTCTGAGAAGAAATACTGTTTGTGAGCTGAAGCATTTTTTCAGCGGTGCTGACGAAATACTATATGTATCTTAGGTGTCTGAGGCAAGGTTGGGCAAAAACTTGTATTGGATATGCCTAATTCAAGTTTTGGGCCAAAACCCAAAACCCAAAACCCAAGCCCAAGTTTCAATAAATGAGTAGAATCACTTAAACGAAGTGCATTCTTTGTATTTTGTGCTGACATAAAGATTCTTCTATGCGACAAAATTCGTATTGGGGCCATGAGAAGTGTGGCATTAGTGGGAAACTATTTATTATTGCATTAACTGTAATAAGTAGCCTAAGTACATGTATTGCGTCATAAAGTTTTCTTTTAACTTAACCTACACTGATTTACTGACTAATCGAAGATCCTTGATTTAATTCTGATTGAGTTGCACATTGCTCATAGCAAAGCAATTGTTTTCATTTTATCATTCAGAAATGCATACGTAATAAATATCATAACTGCGTAGTGAGTGCACGGTTAAACAAATTTAGAACACGAAATTGGAATAATGTCATTTTTGGATAACTGTCGGCTATCGCTAGCAGTTTGACAACAACAGTTTCCAACAATACTCTTGACAAGTGATTTGAATCTCGGCTCTTATCAGTTTTGTTTGAGAACATATTCTGACAAGAAATTTTTGAAAGGTATTACATATTTGTTTACACGACTACTAATGAAGTGCGTTTGTGTGAATTGTTGACAATTCTTTGAATGAATCTTTTATCTAGGGATTGTCTCATTTGTTGCTGAATTCGGAGGTTCTCATACGTATTTCAATTAGGTAATTTTTTCATTCAATATTTGCCTTTTGTTTTTGATATCGCAACCGAGTGTCATTTTCTCAGCATGAGTATTATCACAATTAATTTTTGCCACATGACGTCATGAGACTAATTTCATTAGATAAGACGCTATTTTTCAGACTAATCTTATTGCTGAAAGTTTTCCTCCTGTTCCGCCTCTTCAAACCTTGAATCTGAATTTGAATTTTCTGTTCTAGAAAACTTTAAGTCAATATGATCGAATATTATTTTCAGCCATCATGATGAAGTTCTCTTTCATGTGCTGTCACTTCATTGAAGTTCAAAATCTTGTATGCCTAATTTAGGAAGAATTGCTGATATGAGTCAGGTTTTTAAATTGACTAACTGTTATTTAAAATAAAAATCACTATTTTTCGTATTGTAGAATATACACAGTACTTGGGTTATGATAACAATGGATTGGAGTATTTGGGTTTGGAGCAACATCAAAATATTGAAATTTGTCAATCTTAGTTTGAATCATTACTGTGTTATGAGATGGGAATATTCTTTTACGCAGAACTGCTTTGTTCATTCAAATATTTTCAATTCAATGCTCCACGAGCAAGCAGTCAACTAACAACTTTAAAAAATCGATTCACTTCTGTCAACCCTGGTACTTCAAATGTTGCGCAATTTCATGTGATCAAAATGACCCTTAATGGTTGTATAACTTTATTGTGTTATGAAATAGAAAACCAGTAAATTAAGATTTTCCATTTTTTTGTAATTTCCAAAACAATAAAAAGGAAACTTAGAATGCAGTAGGATGCAAATCAGCTCAGCATATTCGTCATTAAGACAAGCTCTTACTTTCCAAGAAGTGCACTGCGTACACATCCGCTACGTTTTTCTTGCAGTCCAATTCATGGATTTCCATTTCGTTTACCAAGGAGTCCACCATAAAGATTTCCATTTCGTTTACCAAGAAGTCCACCATACAGATTCCCATTTCTTTTACCAAGAAGTTCACCATACAGATTCCCATTTCGTTTACCAAGAAGTCCATCATATGGATTCCCACCTCGTTTACCAAGAAGTCCACCATACAGATTTCCATTTCGTTTACCAAGAAGTCCACCATACAGATTCCCATTTCTTTTACCAAGAAGTCCATCATATGGATTCCCACCTCGTTTACCAAGAAGTCCATCATATGGATTCCCACCTCGTTTACCAAGAAGTCCACCATACAGATTTCCATTTCGTTTACCAAGAAGTCCACCATACAGATTCCCATTTCTTTTACCAAGAAGTCCATCATATGGATTCCCACCTCGTTTACCAAGAAGTCCACCATACAGATTTCCATTTCGTTTACCAAGAAGTCCACCATACAGATTCCCATTTCGTTTACCAAGAAGTCCATCATATGGATTCCCACCTCGTTTACCAAGAAGTCCACCATACAGATTTCCATTTCGTTTACCAAGAAGTCCACCATACAGATTCCCATTTCGTTTACCAAGAAGTCCATCATATGGATTCCCACCTCGTTTACCAAGAAGTCCACCATACAGATTTCCATTTCGTTTGCCAAGGAGCCCACGACGCAAGTTTCCTCCCCTTTTTCCAAGTAGTCCACGGTATAGATTTCGATTTTGTTTACGAAGGGGTACAGTGTACAGAATCCTACCTTGCTTTCCTAGTCGTCCATGGTAAAGGTTTCCACCGCGTTTTTCAGAAAACTTGCGGAAATTTCCATATAGCTCACTGGAAAGTTTGTAGGGCTGTCTGGCAAGGAGTCCCAATTCCAAATCATTGCTTTTAACAGGCTGTTTATTAGAGTAGTATCTCGCGATATCGGTAGCGCTGGTCTTTTCAGATTCTCGTTTTCCAAGGAGACCATAATATAAGTTGCCATCTCCTCTCTTATCGACATCTTGAGGTAATGTATGTGATCGTTTTCCGAGGAGTCCTCTTCGCTTATATGCTTGTATACGATTATTAGGCTTCATCGGGGATTCACTACCATAAAGCTTATCTTTTTCATCACTTTTAGTAGCGAATGTCAGATTCTTGGTTGAATCAAATGTGTCACTATTTCTTTGGCCAGCTGTGGTCACACCAAAATTGACTAAAATGATGAAGCATATAGTGCTGAACAAACACAGCTTGAGTCCAAGATTTATCATCATTAGAAAAGAAATATGAACAAATGTTTTGAAGCTTTTATACATTACACTAATTGGTATGGAGAGGTTTCTAAAATATATATCCTTCCTAAATATTTCTCTTTCAATCATTTTGTTTCCGCTAACTTCCATTGAAGTAATCTCTTCAATAGCTTCGTTAATTGTGTTGACATTATTGCGTTCACTCATAGCTATGTGACAACACCGTAACAGGAAAACTCTGTTGCGTGATGGAGAGAAGTGTCGAGCAACACCTTTAAAAACAGAAAGCAGGTAAATCTCAGGCAGAAATAATTAATTGCTAACTAAAAATAAATTGTTAGATTTCCTCTTATTTTTAAGAACGATTCAGTAGTGTTCTTCTAACTTATAAATGCACTGTATACTTCAGAGATACATTTTCTGCCGCTTTGAAATATGGATTCTGCTTGTTCGTAGCTAAAATTCTGCATTTTCTGCTCAAAGCAAAAAATTGAATCTTTTAGAAAGAGCTAAAATTTGAACAATGACGATTCATGTAAATGCATGCAAGTAATCACCGTAATTCATATTGTCACATTTTATAATCAAATTACCTTGCATTCGTTTAAAAAAGATTCATGCTTGTTGGTGCTACTCACTATATTCTGGACACCATAGAATTAATTAGCTTATAAATCAAATTCATGAAATCATTAGGGATGCTGATAGGGTAGTGATAGGGGAATTGGCACCGATATTATGTGACTACAAGTCCTGGCACTTCCAAACCCAAAACGTCACTGGACGATCTTACTCACTATTTTTAGCCTATGAGGACCAGGTTCTAGTCCGGCAGCCAGAACGAGTTTCTTCAGGGAACGTGGCCGAAAATAGATCTTTAACAGAATGATGTACAGCATGTGGCTTGTACAAATCTACGCATCTGTCGAGTTCTACCTAGTTCCTCTTCTTGTCAGAAACGATCAAAGAAAAACACATGTCAGTCCAAAGGGACGCAGATTGAAGTTTGAAGACTAGACCCATAATTTTTGGCATGATTTGTCTTCAGGTCATTTCCTATCATGATTATGTTATATCATCATGTTTCTGCTCGGCAATGTATGCGAGAATGTGGCTTAATGTGGATGATGCTGCTCACAATTCCTGTGTTTGCCAAATCTGAATGTGCTTGGCTTCATAAGCAAATGTTTCAGAACATGATGGGAAATGACCTGAAGACAAATCATAAGTCAAAAATCTTGTCTCTAGACTTAGTACTTTTTACTTAACAAGAGAAAACACGGAGAATTTTATTTCAACCAAAAACTTCAATCTGCGCCCATTGGATTAACTTATTCTTTGATCGTGTCTGACAAGAAGAGGAACCAGGTAGAGCTCGGCAGACTCACAAATTCGTAGTAGGCATGTGGTGTACATCATTCTGTGAAAGTCTCATTTTTGGCCTCGTTCACTAGAGAAACTTCTTCTGCCGGCCGGACTATTTGAAAAACATGTATTTTGAAATGCTCAAGGCATGAAAGCATCATTCTCTTATATTTTTTTAGTTTTCAATTTTTTATACTTTTTCCAGCATTTTTCATAGTCTCTTTTCAATCGAACATGTCCGAATGTGTCAACAACCTACCTTAGAAAACTGTTTTGATGTCTGAAATGATTTAAACACCAGCAACGTCGATAACATGTTATCCGTAAATTTACTAAGTTGCATGCTTTTTTCTTTTTTTTCAATTTTCTTAATCTGCTCTCCCTATGAATAGAACAGCAAGTCGCCATATTAGCAACTCTATATCATTTACTCATCAATTGATAAGATTTCATTTATAATTCACAAACGTAGCCATTTAAAAATATGCTTTGAGACTTTGTTTACAAACAGGCTTTAAACCACGGTTCTATAATCTAAAAACCATGTTGAAAAGCATTGTGTAAAAACATGTTGATAATAAGGATTTACAACCATGCTTATCGCAGAGTATAAAATATATGTGCATGTTCAAAAGCGTGGTTTTAAAAACAACTTTGAAAGCAATGTATTGAAATAATGCACAAAGCGCGGCTCTAAAACCATCGATAAAAGCTTGGCTATTAACATTGCTTTAAAAATAAGATTGTGTTTCAGAACCTTTTTTTGGCAATTTGATCTATTAAATTTCATTCAATCTATTCGATTGATAGAAACTTTATTTTATTTAGTAATATATAACATGCCGTAATTGTGGCTTAAATTGATGAGGCAAATAATATAAAATGTTAATCTTGTTTAAGACAAGTATGATTTACAAATTATCTTAACAAATAATATGAACAATTTCAAGTCACATAGGTACTGAGCGTTATTGAATAAGTTTCTAATTAAATCCTATCAAATCCATGTCACTACTAAAGAGGTACTCATGAAAGCCGGGACTAGGCCAATATTTATTAGCCTGCTTAAATAAATCATATATCGAATATCATTATTTGGAAATTTCTAAATAAACAGAGGAAGCATAAAAACCTTCCTAGGGACAGTGTTTTAAATGATGATTTTGAAATAAGGACAAGAAGATTTCCAGATTATGAATTTCTCCCGTTATGGTGTTTTTTCTGTTCAGTTTTTGCTTTCCGTGTACGAAAATATTCCCTCCTCTTTTTACTGTTGCCAGCGGAAAATCGGCATCTCTGGTATAATGTTCTTCTATTTGTGATGCGAATGGTAGCGCGCTTTTTCGTAATACACATTAAACTCGGCAAAAGGTTGATGGGGCAATCATCAGATATACAATATATAGGTCAATAGATGAAACAATATGTTTTAACAACCTGAATTGTTCTGCCTAACACACAATAATTTTCATATTTATATTGTTTGTGTGTGACGCAATGCTGCGTCATGCCACCTAAAATAAATGACCTGGATGTACTATGAAATAGCGAGATGAATATCGGTTGTGTAAATGCTGAAGTGCATTTGATGCAGCAAAGCCGATGATCAATTAATTATTCATTCTACGAGTCACTCTTATCTGAATCTTTTAGTTTGGATTGATTCATTTTATGCAAATTTGGAAGTTCTTAAGCTCTTAGCCTATACTTTCTTTAATCAACCAATCTTTGCCATTTATTTTTGTACGTCTTTTTTGTCGGATCAATTTTTCGTGTAGAGAAAAAACAATTTTTGCCAGAATGGCAATGCTGCTGCCTGAGTCTACTAACTCTACTTACATCGGGTTAAGCACCCTTTTGCAGAGTAAACTAGATGCGGAAGGGTTTCATATCCTTAATCTCTCTATATCAAAACTGTTAAAAGTTTGAACTGCATTTGAACTCGAATGAATTATCTGTCATAGAAAGCATTATGACAAAATCATTTTAGCAACCACTTGTCACCTTGATGTCTGTCATTGATTTTCTGATGTTCTTGTATTGATTAACACTATAGTTAAAATAAGCACTACATAAAATAAGTATCGCATCAAAGCTAGGAAAAACGACTTCCTCCTAGAGTCCTCCTTTCTCCTAGAGTTAGCATGCTATTGAACTCACTCGATGACATTTATGCATTTAGCATGTCTCTTTACACTTTGAAGCACACCCTACACTTTAACTAGTACACGTAGAGTCTCGATGCTTCATTATGAAATGTTGATTTCATTACTTTTAATTTTTTGTATGGTTTTTTCTTGCTTCCTGTCAAGATTGACTGTCATTGGCTACAAGCCGTTATCATCTGCAATAAATGCAAATACAAATTGAAAAATACAAAGAAATAGGAATATGAAACAATGAAAAGTAGACAACTTAGCCATACAATGACAATCGCAAGAACACCGGTTACGTAGAAACGAGGATAGAAAGTGATATTATATTAAGCGACAAGTGCAAGGTTTCCAGGGATCAAATAACTATGCCAGTGTTGGATTTGAGCTTGACAGGAGTAGGGGGGGGGGAAGCTTTCGATCTAAAGTTTTGTGTCAACGTTGCAACGAAAGTGTGGAAATTGTGTGGAAATTAAGCCTACGCCTGTCAATGTTGCTTTTATTCAGAAAAAATAATAAATTGATGCTCAATCAATCTGGTTGAGGCAATGTAAAGTCTATCTACCGGAAATATTCTTACCGCTCAGTGAAGGAAGGTGTATCTTCAGTACCGGGGATGAGACGGGCAGTGCAGGGGAACATCCGTACTTTTCCTCTCCTCAATCCAACACTGAACTATGCTATCATTAGTCACTCTTGTTGAATATTCAGTGGGTGAATATGCCTTGGTTTGACATTGCATGTATGCTGTGGGAAGAACCAAGCAAGCTGATGTATAGTTCAAAATTAGAATATTTTTCTTTTGATACATGCAATATATTTTGATCTATACTCATAGATAAGTGACAGACTTGTCTGACGATCTATGAGTAGGCTATGGATCGAAATGTATAATCAAAAGAAAAAATTTCTAATTTTGAGCTATACATCAGATTACTTGGTTCTTCCCACAACATGCCTACTGAATATTCACTCCTCGTGGCAATCTTAGCTGTTTAGTTTGTCCACATTATTGAGGTTTCACATTAGAATGTGTTGAAACTTAGCTTTCAACTGACCATGAAAAGACTTATTGATGGCTTGATACTCCGTGGTCACTTTCCAATTAGTCCTGTGCATAGAATATGGCTTTATGTGAATTACATTTAATCTGTATACTGCAATACCATACTGCCATATTCGCATTGTTTTAGATAAAGTGAAAATGATGCATTCTCACTCGCTCGTGCAATTAAAATGCCGGTTATTTCTCGCGGTTCATCGATTCTCGTATTACGGACGCATAGTTAGAAGAGATATCTCTAATTATGCAGTTAAAGGGCGTGGTTATTTCTTTATTGATTGCCATCGATCTCAATGAATGCTGCATTAGTGTGTTGTACCAGAACTGTTGAAATGATGAGTATTGATGCGTGCAAGATTGCAGTCAACTGTCAAAATTAACCGACGACTAGTTCTGATTTAGCGTTCTGAAGCAAGATACTGTGTCCATGATAAGATTGTTGTTTGTCCGTAGATGCGAAAATGTCGTATCAAAGTGAATAAGGAATTGAATTCTTTGAACAAATAGCCATTTTTGTATTTGTTGAACAACGCGCGCTTTTACGACATAATGCATTGTGTGATTAATCCCTACTCACTTTATAAAAATGTCTTGAGCAGAACCAATATAAGAATAAAAAACTAAAACTAACATTGGCGAATCCTATCTTTAGTTTTGCAGTATACTAGAGAATATTAGCTGAAGTTTTTCAATTTTCATAGTGGTTCAGTGCAAAATATTTTTATAACTTCATTATGACCACGAAAAAAGAATATACCACATGGAATCTGTTGTCGAAATTCAGATGCAAGTACTTACGTGCACGTATACTACTAATATTATGAACAAGATTTATGTTGTGATGTATTATTCATCTTAATTAAAATTGTCAATGGCTTACCAATTTTATCATCCTGATCAAGAATCTGTGATCAGTTTCCAGAAATTCACACACGCTATGTTTTGATCATTTATCACATGAAAGCGTCTTAAGACAATGCTGGGAGCATTTATGATTGCATCGACATATATAACTATAGTTAAGCCGTGATGCATGCAGCTCAAGTAGAGATTTTTGAAAATGAAAAATACTATTGAACTTATACTTCTATTGAACTACAAATCCATCTGTCCTAAACAGTGGAAAGTAGGTCTTATAACTGGTATGTTACAATGAGCTTTGAAAGTATCCAGTTGTTGGAGAGCTTTTCATAATGAAATCAATAAGATCTATGACATATTTGAAAGTAATGGCTATCCAAGATATATGACAGAACGTATTGTACATTCTTTCTTTAATAAAAAAACGAGATTTAAACATGCAAGCAGTCGAAGATAATAGTAATGATAATGGAATAATCTACACTGTCATACCGTACATAGGAGTAGTATTTGAAAAATTAAAACAGACTTTGAAAAGAATACATAAAAAATATAACGTAGACGCAAAAGTAGTTTCTAGCACAAGCAAAGTAAAATCGTATTTCTCACTTAAAAGTAAGTTTATTCCGCTGATGATGTCGTGTGTTGTTTATGAATTTTCATGCGATCCAAGTAGCCAATACCACTTTGGCCAATACATTGGCAAAACTAAACGCCGACTTCAACAGCAGATTGATGAACATGAAAAGAGTCCGACAGCAATTAATGAGCATTTGCATAACTGTGGTAGATGTAACTCAGAAGTTGATCAACAATTAAAAATAATGTACAAAGGTAACACAGATTATGAGATTAGTATTGTTGAGGCCCTTAAAATCAAAGATAGACAGCCAAAAATTAATCGCAGTGCTGAGTACAACGGTGTTTCCTACTTATTAAAGATATTCAATTAAAGTCTTTTGTTAACTTAATTTGTTTCATTGGCTTTCACATGCCGTATTGATTGATTTTTCCCGTCTTATATCACGTTACCAGAATTGAATTTATCTCATCGCAGCGAACCATCAGTTAGCGCCAATTTTTGAAAATGCATGTACATGTAAATTACGCATAGTCTGCTACTATCTTGGTGATAGCTGTGCAGAAGAATTAGAGAAGCTGCTGATTCAAATGAAAAAAAACGCATTAAAAACATTGTAAGGCGTCACTGTCTGTCCATATTTTGACTTGAAATGCATTTATAAAGCTGACAGTATTACTTGTAAAGTTATTGTGAAACCTTGCGTTTAAAGAGTATCGCTATTATTCATGTGATAATTTGTCTACATAGATGCATTTTTAGTTGAATGAAGATGCTAATTACAACTTCATATGCACTTTCATTGATCCATAAGAAATTTGAATTGATTAAAATGCCAAAATTTGCAAGAGATTCACATAAACGATCGACTTTCAAAAATGCTCTTAAAATCAAAATTTCAAAATTTTTCATGAATTTTTATTTGAAAAAATTGAATTGATTATTAGGAAAACGCAGAAAATAAATGTCGCACAAATTAAAGTCCTAGATTACAGTGTATGAGCAACATTGGCAAATATTGGTCATACACAAAATATAGCAGCATAATACGATATTCATACACAGTACAAGAGCGTAGTCATTCCGTGTCTCCATCACACCCTTTACCGCGTCTTTGACAGTTTGTCTCTTTTTCAATTCTTCCTTTGCCTTCTCTTTCCATGTTCTCCAGTCTTCTTCTGTGCTTTCCAGGTCCCTCTTAATGCAGTCCTTCCAGTGAATCCCTGGCCTTCCCCTCCTTCTTGTCATTGTGTGTTGTCCATCTCGTCCTTGTTTCAGTAGTCTTCCGCCTGCCCAGGATGCCCAGCTCAGTCTCCTCTTCAGTCCCCTGGTCAGTTGTCGACCATCTTTAGATACTATTCCACCAAGGTACGCAATCTTCTCTATCTTCTTCAATTCCACTTATCTCACAACTCTCTGCCTATGCACATAACTTCCACTTTCACCAAACTCATTCTCAGAAAATGAGACTAAAATTTCTATCTCATTCTTTCAGCCACTCTTCTAATTCTTTTTCATCCCTGAAATATAGGTCAAGAAAACGGTTTTGATGAGCTCGAAATTTTATCATCACGTACAAATTTTCGGCCGAAGCCTTTGTCAAGTACAGCTTTAAGGAAATAGACAGCAAAAGATAATAGAAATATGAAAGGAGCTGCAAATAAAACCAGTTGACAATCAGCGGATCAATATATATATTGAAAAACATAATAAAATTTCATTTCCTTGTAAAGTCTTTTGATCCGCTGATTGTCAACTGGTTTTATTGGCAGCTCCATTCATATTTCTATTATCTTTTGCTGTCTATTTGCTTGTCTTCTGACACTGTCAATCTGAGTGACACTCCAGGGCGGAATGATTTAGCGTCGCTTTCCTAGCCAGCCATTAAAGCTGTACTTGACAAAGGCTTCGGCCGAATATTTGTACGTCATAATAAAATTTCGAGCTCACCAAAACCGTTTTCTTGACCTATACTTCTGTATATAGCTCGATGGCACCGCTGATTGATTGACTTTTTCATCCCTCGCTACTACCGCCAGATCATTCGCGTACAACAACTTCCTCATGGTTTTTTTCACTGTTTTTCTGCTAACTAGCTTATGAATAGTAATGGGCTCAAAGCACTACACTGTCTTTTAGTCCATTTATAATTATTGATATTTTTGATATATTTGATATATTATTGATTGATAATTTGATAACTTTGATTAGAAATTGCGTTGTGTAATGCCTATGATTGACATAATTATCGATCGCTCAACCGCACCTTTAAAATCAATGAACAATGGTGAAGGGTATCAAACTCATATTGTTAGTTCGGAAATTGTTCTCTCGATGTATCCTCACATTTTTTATTGCGATTTGTACGATGTGATTAAACTTAAGCTGTCAGTGTATGGATATGATGGACTGAAATTAAATCACAGATTACGTGTTCATAGACTTACAGTGTATCAGTTACGAATTCCATCAATAAATTGTCACATGACAATATCTACAATTCTACCCATTTCATTCATGATCACCTGATAATGCCTGACATAACAATTTGCAAAAGATAATAAAATGGTATAAAATTTGCATAATTCCTGTATTTCCTTTTTTAAAAACATGATGTATAATAATACTCTGATAATCACGTTTTAGTGTTTTCATTGTCTGATGACCTCAGTTTAAGTGGTCCTTGACTACCATTGAATATGCAACGTCAATCTTTCTGACTGCATTTTGCCCTCTTTTTACAAATATAGGAATAAATAATTTTGTTTCATCAATAATGGTGAATTGATACAGTCGTAGAAGATGCGATTGACAGGTGCAGGCTACAAGCAGACTCCCCGATGCAGTCAGGCATTACCTAAAATGTTGTGATTAGCTTATAAAATGCATTGACGCATAAAATTATGCTCTTGAAATGTTGAATAATATGGTGAACTTAGTAGATACGCAGTATAAATTCTTTTATAAAAATACAATAAAAAATGTTCGATCTTGTTGTTAAGAAGTGCTTTATTGCATTTATTAGTGATCGGAGGCGGGCGCTCGTTAATTTTATCTTTTCGGCGATAGCGATAATTCGATAAGTAAAACTTGTTATATCGAAAAATTGATAGCGATTATCGATTAAGATCTAATCTTAATCGACAACGGTAATTCGATAACTTTACGAAAAGTTGCATAAATGGACTTAATATCATAGAATAGAATAGAATAGAATAATTGTTATATTGATAATAGAAATCATGCATTACAATTTTACAATGATCGGGTATAAGCAATGGTCAAAACATAAAGTCAATCAAGAAAAAACGATGTATCAACAAAGAAATTTGAACTTCTACAAGAATGCATCAGTTTACTAAGTCATGCTGTTGTATAACGCTGTACAAAATGGGAAAAAAGAAGCTCGGCGAGTTTCGGTTCGGCAGTATGGCACAAGTAGCTTGCGAGACAAACGTGGCTGAGTCAAATGGGAAGGTGCTAAGTGGTGAAGCTGATTGTCACTATAGTCAATAATTCCTTTGAATGCTTTTAAGGCCAGATGCTCACGTCGAATTGCTAGAGGTGTGAATCTATCACAATCACATTCGATGCCACAAATTATACGGTGGCATCGTCGACGAACCTTTTCTAGTTTCTCCGAATTTTTCTTGTTAATTCCAATTAACAGCGGAGAGTTGTATTCGAGCGTTGATAATATTACAGCATTATAAATCAGCATCAGCTCCGGTTTGGACAAATTGTATTTCAAACGCTTCAGTATGAATAACCGACGACTGGCTCGCTTGCATAGGTTATCCACAAAAGAGTCCCCTGTCAAATTGGAGTTGAATAGCACACCAAGAATTCGGAGCTGATCCTTGAAAAAGGGGTTTGACGGAGAGAATACTTGTCTGTTGCGCACAAGCATGTACTGAGTCTTTTCACGGTTTAAAGTGAGGCCATATGAGGAACACCAAAGGTCGATATTGTACATCTCAGTCTCCACTAGCAAGTCAACATTGTCACTATTACAAATTGGCAACGCTAAAAGCACATCATCGGCATATTTACACATTACAGCTGATTTGTGTCTCGGCTTCAAAGAACTCATATGGACACAGAATAAAAATGGTGAAAGTTTCCCACCTTGAGGTATACCTGATGTGACCTTAACAATGGAACTCTGTTTGTCTCTCACTTTGACATACTGTCTACGATCCTGCAAAAAATTACAGCACCACAATAAAAAGTGCTTAGGGAACGCAACATTAATAAGAGATTCTACCAAACTTCTATGAGTGACACGATCGAAGGCTTTAGCCATATCAAAAGACATGAGTAAAACTCCACTATTTTGTAAGTTGTCAAGGGATGATGTTATAAAGTCATGTACTCTGATATTCGCATGCAATGTAGAGTGGTTTGGTCGGAATCCATATTGGTCTGGTCCATATGCATCAATGAAAGATGGCTTCATAGAGTCGATAACATACTGCTCTAGGACCTTTGTGAACACAGATAACACGGATATTGGTCGAAAGTCGCTTACATCAGGATTCTTCTTTTTTGGGATCGGAGTGACAGATGCCATTTTCCAAATTTCTGGGACAGTCTTTGTTTCGAGGGAGAGAGCAATGAGATGAGAAATCGGTCCTGCTAGGATATCACTCGCCACTTTAGCAAGAAATGGAGGGAATTCGTCAAAACCGGCCGCCTTTTTGACGTTCAGCTTCTCAAGGTAATTCCTGGTCTTTTCTTGAGAAACAGTGATGTTCCATTCACCATTGTCGTCCATATTCTCAATTAGCTGGTAAATTTCAGACCAGTCCGATGATGGAAAAAAAATTGGACAGCAACGCAGTGTTTATGTCCTCAATGCTTTCATCACTGAAACTGTAGGAATCTGATTGTTTAGAAGTATTAGAAACAACTTTCCATATTCCATTTGATCGTCGCTTGAGTTTTGATATCCAATTCATCTTTGCTTGTTTGATCTCTTTGCGAATTTTGGTTTTATACATGTTATACAACTCGTAGTTTCTGTTACGGAACGCTGCATACCTTTGATTAATGAGTACCTTGAGCTTGGGTGAAAACCATGATTTTTCTTTCCCGGTCATCTCCACAACTTGATAAGGAATACTCTCTAAGGCACTATAAACAATCACATAGAAAAAATGACATTTTTCATCTATTGAAGCGTTTTGGCGTTAAAATGAGTGCCATGGGAAAGAAGCCAATCTATTTAGAAAAACAGCTACATATCTTTCACAGAAGTCATAAACTCTTGCAGAATACAAACAATTGTTATGAGTATTTTGACATTTAAAAAGAGTCTTACACGGTTTCAAGATTACAGTGTTGTGGTCAGAACTATCAATTGGTGGACCGATGTTCAGTGGGGTTTCATCACAATCACCCAATTCACAAGATGAACAATAATAAAATGAAAAAGCAGTCTTAGAAAGGAAAATCTTATCCAAGATAGACGTTTTTCTAGTTTCGCTATTTACCACTTGTACAAGTTGGAGTGACTGATTGAGATAAACTGTAGGCAATTGATTTACATCTCCAGCTATCATAAAATGAGATGTATTGAAAGTATCACAGAAAGTGACTAATACATCGCTTACCTCTGTATATTGACAACTTTTCAAATTGGGAGGGACATAGATAACAATCATGACAATGTCATTAGTCTTAAAATAGACACAAAGACACTCAAGAAATGATAGTTGCCGCGGAAACGCTATAATTTCAAATTGTAAATTGCACCGTACATATGCACAGACGCCTCCACCTCGCCTCCCATCAGTTCTATCTTGACGGATAAGAGTGTAGCCAGAAATGCTCACTTCTTCATCAGCCACAGTCTGAGTGAGCCAAGTCTCACAAAGTGCGATAACATCAGGGTTTTCACATTCAGCAATGACACGAACCTCATCAAATTTAGGTCTCAATGATCGAATATTCGTCAGTAAAATATTCGGGATTTCCATTTTGCTAAAAGCGCTCATTGAAAATTTTTGCCAAAAGATCTTGGGACAATTTTATTCCTGTATAGAATCACATCTTCTCCGCTTTCTTTCCTATCTTTGAGTTCTTTGCGCAGTTCCTTGTCTTTGATTTGCTGAAGAGAAGTAAGGTCATTATTGATGTACACATTTCTGAAGTCAGTTGAGTTTCGCAGATTTCTACTGTTCCTCAGAACCGATATTTTTTCTTGGAAATTGCCAAACGTTACTTTGATGAGTCTTGGAGCACTATCACGAGGTCTTCCAATGCGATTATATGATGTTAGAGACACAACTTCACAATTGACTGCGGCCAGAATATCTAGAATCTTTGATTCATCGTGTTGCTTTCGGTCATTTACTGAGCCATCGGTGGATTCTGCTATTCCAGCAAAAATCAAATTATTTCGTCGACTAAGACGGTTTTCAAGTTCTTCCATGATGCCATCTGATACATGTGTCAAAGTTGCTTGATTATCAATATTCAGATCATCAATTTGGGACTGTAGAGATTCGCAAGTCCGTTGCAACGACTTTTGCTGGTCCAGAACTTCTACCAACTTCATCTCCAAATTCTTGAAATGATCATTAAGCTTTTGTTCTAAAATTCTTTCAATATCGGCTTTTGTAACAGCATCATTTACCTTGGCTTGCACTGTCTGAGTGTCATAGGACTTTACTGCATCCTTCAGCGCTATAGTCAATTGCTCTTTGTTCAACTTGCCGATTTGAGAACTTGACATTCTTCGAATTGAAGTAAAAGAAAAAGAACCGTTTAAATCTTTTCCTTCAGGCATCATTCAAGCTTTTGAGCAGAAGCAAGTGATGACAAACGGCAAAATCAAAATTGATATTCAGTTGGATTTGAACCCTCGACCGTGTGACCAAATCACAATACTGAAGCCAATGAGCTACAACCGAAACAATCAGAACACTGCTTCTGGAATATCTGGATCAGAGGAATGCCAATCTCGACGTAAGTGCGGTAGGTTTCTTGTGACTGTGCAAATCCAACTTTACAACATTTACGAACAACGACAATGACACTGATTGAGGAAAATGAACACAGATCAGCTGGATTTCCAAACGACGACGAATATCCCACGAATTCGACGAAATCAGGCAATGAGATACAGACACAAACACGAACGAAGCGACGAGGATTCGAATGGTATAATTCCCAAGATTCGCGATGCACGAAGACACTATTAATTCCAATATCATGAATATGAACGCGGACATGTATTGAATCATGTATTGTATCAGTATTTAGTATTGTATTGTATTCACGACATGTGACATGCATGTGACTAATCTAAATACAGTAAATTCAAACGAACAAACTAGAAAACATGGAGTAAAAAAAGGAAACTAAGATAGAGTGAACTTGGAAAGTCAAGTCACGATGCAGTAATGCCACTTTGTCTTTGAAGGTAGCTTCTCAGATAACTTGTCACTTTCATAGAAGCTGCATTTGAATTTCGGATGTCCATGGGAACCTTATTCCAGAAGCTGGTGCCGTAGAAACGCAGTGAACGCTCACCAGCTTTCACAGATCTCACTTTCGGTTGCTGAAACACATTTCTTATGGGGTTCGTCGACAACACAAAAAGTTCTCCAAGAGCGATTGGAGCATAGCCTGGATTCAGCTGGTACTTCGTTATGAACTCTGTCATGCTTGCTGTATCTCGGTATTGGATCTTTGTTCTGGAGACTGCTTGCATCACCTTAAACAGCTTCATATGCCATCTGAGCTCCAACTCGTATGTCTGGAGCGACTTGACAAGTTCTGGTATCGGCGTTGTGAATGCTCTGGTAGCCATTCGTAGACAACGGTTATGCATAGTCTGCATCTTTCGTTTACAAGATGCAGGGAGAAATAGATATATAGACGACACATAATCAAAATGCGGCATAACGTACGTTTGAATAAGTCTCCATCTGATGTTACGGCTTATAGTATTCTTCAGACGACGTATGCCACTCAACTTCCAAGCTATGGTTCTTGTAAGTTTCTTCACTTGGTTTTCAAATGTGAAAGCTCTATCAATATTAACCCCTAGCAGTTGAATAATCTGCATATTTTCCAATCTCGAGTCTTTCATCCTGAATTTCAGATTCGCTCCGCCGCCTCCCAGTCCGATACATTGGAATTTACCTGGATTTGGTTGTAATCCGTTTTCTCTGAACCATTTCAATATATCCACCATCAGAACGTCCATTCTTTTCTGGATTTCTGTGATATCGTCACCTGTTATCCAGTAGGTGATATCATCAGCATACGCGACTACCTTTGCTCCATGCTGCAGTATCATAGGGAACAGGTCGTTTAGATAAACATTCCAAATGAGAGGTCCCCATTGGGATCCTTGAGGAATGCCTCGCGTAACTTCATAACAAAGTTCTGATGTCTTTCCATTGACCTTAACTTGGTTGAAACGTCAGTTCAAGTATGATCCCATCAGTTCCACCGCCCTCATAGACATGCCATAGGCATGTAACTTTCTTAAAAGAAGTTGATGGGGAATGCTATCGAACGCTGCCGATAAATCAAGGGAAACTGCTGCGACTGATTTCCTTGTGTCTACCGCTTGCTTCCAATTTTCAATTATGTAAACGAGGGCTGATTCTGTGTTGTGATTCTTCTTGTATGCAAATTGGAAAGGACAGAGCAGTGGAAGAACATACTTTGAAAATCGACACGTCATCAGGGTTTCGACAATTTTTGAAAAGTGAGGCAGTATGGTGATAGGTCTATAGCGCGAAACGTCGTTTCGTGATCCACTTTTGAATACCGGAATCCAAATTCCTCTTTTCATATCAATCGGGAATTGACATTTTGCCACGATCATGTTGAATAGAGCGGCTATGATGACACTCATGGATGCTGCAGACGCCTTGATAGCACGAGAGGGTATGCCATCCATACCAGCCGCTTTTGATGTTTTCATGTTCTTTATGATGGCCTCAACTTCTATCGGATCTGTTTGAGAAAAGTCAAATTCATCCTCGTTCGCATTTAACTCATCGGTGATCAATCTGACACTTAAATGCTCACCGAGGCACTCAAAGTCAGTTTCCTGTAAGCGATTGCTCTCATCATTCATGCCAATGCTCTGGAAGTGCTGTCCGAACTTTTTTGCGATCTGCTCGTCTTTCACCAGATAAGTATCACTTTCAACATTATCTTTGAGCAATATCATTGTATTGTCTTTGCACTTGCGACTTTTCATACACACCTCGAATGTCCTGTAAAAATCTTTGCAGCTTTCTGATTCACACTTATCTTTGAAATACTTTGCTGCTGCTTCTATGTTTAAACTTCGCTCCAATTTTTGCCAATGAGTCTTGCGTTCCCATGCGTAGCATGAGTGATTTCTTTTTCCTGTTTCCTTGTCTATGGGCGCCCTGTTCAGCCAGTAGTGTTTCATACGCCGAGCGTAGGCCATTTTCCCATTGAACCAAGGTATTGAGTTAGGACGAATCGCTACTGTTATCAATGGGGCATGGCGTTCTAATATTTGAGAGAAAAGTGAACGAACAAAAGCATAGATATCATCTGCTGAGTCAAAAATATTGCACACACCAAATACAGGAATGGCCTCATTTATGTCTGACAGAAACATCTGAGGATCAAAGTTCTTTAAAGAGCGGCATATCAGTGTGCGTTTTTGAACAGGAGGGCGATCTACTCCCAAAGCTGATACCACCATGTAGTGATCGGATAGTCCGGGTTCGTGAACAACAACTTCGCTAATTAAACCTTCACTTGCAAGAACTTGATCTATACAAGATCCACTAGCAGGTCTCGTAGTCTCCTGCACCTCACAGATCACACCAAACTGGTCACATAGATCTTCAAGAAGTTCCGTGTACCTTTTCTCATGTGTTCCCAGAGCGCATAAATTAATGTCTCCAATAACCACGACATTCGATTCAGTTGAACTTGCAATGGTGAGTACATACGTCATTTCTTGTCTTGCAGCTTCTAACGAAATAGATGGTCGACGATACAAGCAAACAAGTACAAGGCTTTCATGCTCAGCGTTGACATGTAGCATAACACATTCAATAGAACTGAATTTCTTGTCTTGCGGTTCACAAGGAATTCGAGATACTGGTATATGTTCTCTAGCATACACCAATGTTCCTCCAGACTTTTTTCTTCCTTCGCGAAAGATGCGGTACCCAAGAGCTGATAACTCGGCATCGGAAGTGCTGCCGTCTACCTTTGCTTCTTGAATACACATAATGTCCAATTTCAACTTGTCCAGATATCCGCTCTTGATGGTCAGGAGTGGCCGATCATCTTCCTTCCTGATTGAGTTCACATTTATCTGGCCGATACATATACGTTTCTGGTGTTTGGCTCTAAATTCTTGTAGTTGCGCAAAAGTGACTGGCATAGTTGAATATCACAGCAAATTGAACTTGAATGTTGGCAAAAATATTTAGTGAGCCTGGATTTGAACCCACACGGAATAGATTGATCTGGCAAGAGTTCAATCACTTAACCTCACGACCAGCGCGACGGTGTTCGACAACAGCAGTCACAATCCTGATACCCAGAAAACTTGTAGAAATGAGATGTGCAACGTCACCATACGACGCAATTTCAATGACGATTGAAGATACAAAGCTTTGAAGGACTGATCAATCAACAGCCTAGCAGGGTCACGTTCGCTGAATATCCCAAAATGAATAGCACAAAGCGGCGAAATGATAGGCGATGAACACAGATGACCGAACGACGACCATATAAAATTCTTTGAGAACGGACCACACGAGCCACCACAATTGACCAAAATACACAATCTTGCGAGAGAGACGCGAGAACACGACCAGCACAGACCACAGTCAGCAAGAGTCAACCAGAACCAACGAACAACACTAGGAAATAGAAAAAAACAGCAACCCTTCCTGAAGGGCTACTATAAAATAAATGGAGAAAAAATAAAGGAACAAAATGGACCGAAGTCCCAGGAAACCGGCAATGGTTGGATGGCCCGACGGACAGTGATCGCTACGCGAGTCCACCCGCTCACCCCAGTAACCAGAAAAAAAACAAAAACAAGAACTTACTCACTCCCTGAAGATACACGCCGCAAAAAAAGGGTAGAGTATTCAGGGAAGCATACAGGCGAGCCCCTAGCCCTCGATAGTCGGAGGAAGACAAACGAAAAAGGCTGAATAGACAAACTAGGAAGAAGTAAGACAAACATAGAACTGGGAGAGGCAAACGAAACCAGATGTAAATTAAAATAATGAGAGAAATTGAAAAGAAAAGTGGGAGAGCAAGAACAGTAAGGTAGTGGGCAACAACACAAACTCAACCTACACGGAGAGATACCAAAAACACCAGAGACTACCGGACGAAACAGACGACAACCTCAGAAAAGCAGTAGACACACCCTAAGAAGCGGACGAACACAGATACCCCTAAGGGGCAAGCGGGTGACCAATCTCCTCCGGTCGAAAGCAGACAGGAAAAGGAAGGAGGACCAGCTACCAGGAACGACAAAAGCAGTTCCGGAGACCTGCCTCCTTCAAGCCCGAAACAGGCGCGAAACACGGAGGAGAGAGACCAGACGCTTGCAGGAATAAAAAAAAACAAAAAAAAAACTGACAACTAAGGAAAAAAAAGAAGGTAAACCGGTTGAGCAGTCTACTCGCACAAACGCCCGAAGGCCAACAAAAGGAGGGAGACCAGCTACCGAGACCAAAGAGGTCAAGGAGACCTGCTGCCCTCAAGAGGTCTGAAGGACCAAAGAGGAGGAGCAGACTACCCACGCCGGAAGCAGGCACGAGCACCAGAAAATAAACGGCAGACGCACAAAGAAAATTGAATACGCTATGCAAAAAAAAATTAAATTAAGAACTACTCATAATACAAAAATAATTAATCAAAGAAACCGAAAAACCCTAGATCCTAAAACGCGCAATAATACAGACACTAATCAGTAGTATCGCCGAACATGCGATAAAAATAAACAACAGAAATGAAAAAAAACTAAGGACACCACGCTTAATAATATTGACCTAGAGAAACGCTGATTAATATTAACCTTGAAAAAAGAAGAAGTAGATCCTTTGCAGGACCCACGAAAAAGCCTCAAACAGACCGCAAACTAACAAGGGGAAATTACAGACGGTCCAGGTAGGCCGCAGACGTCGCCGATAATGAAGGTCACTGCCGGAACCACTGACGACGAATGTAGATCCAATAATGGCGTGATTCTCTTGTTGAAGGATCCACAGCAGCAAGGAGACACAACAGGAGGACACAGCGCGGGAACCAGCGGGCGGAGACGGAAACCAAGGGCACCACTGGAAAGCCCGTGTCAAACTCCACCAGTGTACCAATTTGCAGCAACAGGCGAGGCCAAATAACACGGCCAAGGGCATTGGCTGTCACCAAAGTCCCATCAGCATGTGTCTCCGACAAGTAACTCCGACATCATTCACTGTTAATTTAAATCATGTATTGAAGATCCTTTTTAGTTAACATTAAGTAAAACAGATAATCCAATTCGATGTCATGTTTATTATGTCTTAAACTGAAATATCAATGAAAGTAATTTACGCTGCATACACAGTCAAATGAAAAGTGTACGTAGCTGCACATGAATATCATGCTAAACAAAACAGCAACCATATAAAAGTAATACAAAATACTAAGTCAAGCAATTATTTACCATAGATCATGGGAAAAAAATTGGTCAATGCCTCTGTCTTCAGTTTATGCAACACGACTTTTTGTTTATATGGTCTTGCTACTTGGAGCTGATCATAAAGCGACCACCTAAATTACACTGAAACTCAATCGATTCTCATGTCTTCCAATCGTATCGCAAATATGAAAATCGCTCAGTTTACAAATCGAAATTATTTGATAAGAAAGCATGAGAGTGTGATAATGAATCAAGCACCGGGAGAATGTGCATTTTCTGGGTACTTTTTTTATATGCTGATCATCAAAATCGGTGAAGTTGGAAAATATTAGTAATGTCATGAAGTTATCACAAAATTATGACTCTTTTGACTGAAAATGATCCATTTTCACTTTTTCATCATAAAGGTTGATGTTTTTATATCTCCAGAATCCTTGCGATGTAAGGAGAGCGAATATGTAAGTCTTATTCAAATAGATTCAATGGTTCTTTTTCCAACTTCTTCAACAATTTGTCTAATTGTAGTGAAAGTACATAAAGAATGTAAGGTGAGCGAAAGCTCAAAACAAAACAATTAGCGAAGGCATCTCTTTGTTCTCTCTCATCGACTGCAGATTGTTTACCTTGCATGTTTGTACACAATTCTAAATTACTTGCGTATGCTGATGACTTCACCATTATTCATTTTGTTGACAATGATAATCGCGATACCTTGCAATCAGATATCAATCGTATCGTGACATGGGCTGCTGACAAAGATCTAGCCATCAATGCCGAAAAGTGCAAGACTATCACCATCAGCCGATCCAACATCTCCTTGTCTCCTGTCACTATTGGCAATGCTTTCATCAGTGAAATCTCCGATGCCAAGCTCCTTGGGATCGTTTTTCAATGCAATATCAAGTAGACTCTTCAGACTGACGTTATGATCACCAAGGCAGACAGGAACATGTTCCTGGTTAAATCACTGTGGTCTTCCGGGGCTCCTACGCATATCATTTGGAAAGCATACATTTCCTATGTTTTCTCAGTCCTCGTCTACTGGTGGCCGACCCTCTGTGACTTCCCTGCTTCCGCCATGGCCAAGATATTGAACATGGAGAAGAGAGCTTGTAAATGGGCCAACATTTCTTTCTCCCCGGTATCAGTGCATCGACGTCTTGATAATATCTGTGTGAAATTTTTAAGGAAAGTCGCTCATAATCCTGTCTCCCATCCTCTCGTGCCTTTTTTCATGTTCCGTAAAACCTTTGATTCTCTAAGACATACCCGTCGACTCTTACCACCTCGTAAAATTCGTCAATCTTATTATAACAATACCATTTTTCGCTTCTCCTCGCTGATATGATTATTGTATTCTCTCTGTGTGGTTTGAAAATTTCTATTGTAACCTAGTACCACTCTGTATTAGGAAATAAAGTTTATTATTATTATTGCCGCAATCAGAAAAAGTGTTGATGAAATTTGAAAAAGAGCTATTAAACTAATTCAATATAACCTACATATTCACATTCCTAATATCGCAAGGATTCTGAAGATAACCAAACATGAACATTTTTAATGACAAAGTGAGAATATAACAATTATAGTCAAAAGAGTCATAATTTTGTGATAACTTCACGACATCACTAATACATGTATTTTCGTAGCTCACCGATTTTGATGGCCAGCATATAAAAAGAGAACCCAGAAAACGCTCGTTCTCACCATGCTTGATTCATTATCATACTCACATGCTTTCTTATTGAAAAAAATCGATTTGTATGAGCGATTTTCATATTTTGAGCGAGGCTCATTAAACATAATAGCGGATACAATTAAAGCTGAGCATGCAAGCTATTGAATAATATATGACACGCTGTTGTACGCCACAATTGGAAGACAAGAGAATCGATTGAGTTTCAGCGTAGTTTAGGTGGTCCGTTTTTAATGATCAGCTCTTATATGTGAAAGCAAACGATTAACAGAATCTTCATTTTATGCAGGTAAATGAAAAATAGACGATTTAGTAAACCGAAGGATTGTTGGTGCTCCACTACCAGCCGAATTGATCGAATTGTTCTATCAAGAGCTCTATAATGAATGGAAGCATCATTCATAAATGCATCCATTATAGAGTTCTCAATCATAGTGTAGGCCTATTTTGTAATAGTTTTCACATAAGTATAAGTATAAGTTTTTCACCTTAAGCACATAGGAACGTGTCTGAACACCTTGACTTTTATTCAAAATTGTAAAAAAGTAGTAGAGCTGGTCTCAGCTCTTCATTTTAAATATTCTGCGAATCAAAGGCTTGTAAATAATGTGTAGATAAACACTTCTACTATATAAAATTCAACAAATGGAAAATTATCTTTGAATTATCAAAGCATTGTCTGCCTGTTACTTACATAATTGATTTGACATAATATACATGTATGTCTCTCTATATGTGAACAAAGAGTCAACAAGTAAATTGTTTTTATGAGGACATTTATGAATTCGTCTGCAGTTGGAGAAATAATAGGTCGCAGTATAAAATGTAAAACCAGGGTTAGAGGGTTTTCGAAGGGGTGGTAAGTACCAGTGGCAAAAAACCGGTAAATGCCGTCTTGCTAAATGCTATAAATATTGGAAAAACTGGTCAAAACTGGCAAAGACTACTATGTTCTTATGATAGCTGGAATGAAATTCAGCAGATATACGATTATAACTGCATGTACCGCATATTTGTAAAACGTGTGCAATCTTTTTACATTTAGGCTATTAGGTGCAAATGTGAAACACATGGATTTTTCTCTTATGAAAGCATTTTAAATTCTCATTATGAAACATATTCAGACTTTCGTTTATATAATCAATTGTTTATTTAAGATTTACGTGAAAGTACGATATAATTTACATGCATGTTGTAAGTATGCTTTCTTGACTCACTTTGCTACCATTTTTTTACATGCAGGTAGTAGCTAACTCAACCACAGTCGGGTGATGGGCGGCTGTAAATAGCCTAGTTAACCCGGACAGTCCGGGAGGGTAGTGGAACAGTGATGAAAGAAATGCCATCAAAGCACTTTAGGTATCCACACTGTTGGGTACTAATATTTTTGGCGTGCAAATGACATAATCGACCTCCCATCTGTTGATTAACATCCGGCATGAGAAGAAAGGCTGGTGAAAGTTAAAGATCTTTTGTTTTGCACCTGTACTAGCATTGCCGGATTTTGAGAAGGTGCTAATTAAGACTGCACGATTACTGTAAAGGCGACCGATGACATTGATGAGTCGGTTATGATGTTGACAGCGGACAAGCCTCCTTCGAACATCTTTTAATGGGCAGACAGAGCTCACTAGCTTCGGCCATCAGTCTAGGAAAATGGAACTCTGAATGGAAATCCACCCAACGCTGACGGCAGGGCGTCGGTGGTTTCTCGGGGCCTGCTACATATCTCGAGCTGATCAAGAAAACAACAGAGATGGAATCTACCGCTGCCATCTTCAGCTGTGCTCGCGACCGGCTTCGTTGGAGAACCATGACCGCCCAAGCGTGTATCACGCATGCCACAAAGGCAAGGCAAGGCAAGGTACAGAGTATTCCAATTTTCGAAAATTCACACCGTGGGATTATTTTAACGTGCGTAGACAATCAAAAATTACGCAATTATGCGCATGTAATATTACGAGCACAATAACACACCCCTAATAGGAATGCTGTTTGTAACAATTGATTATTAAAATATTGAATGATAAGCCTACTTAACTGAGCGTTGGCGCTAGTTGATAGTTCGCTGCAATGAGATAAATTCATTCATAGTAACGTGACATTAGACAGAAAATATCAATCAATACGGTATGTGAAGACCAATGAAACAGATTAAGTTACCAAAGGAATTTAATTGAATATCTTTAATAAGTATGAAACGCCGTTGTATTCAGCACTACGATTTATTTTTGGTTGTCTGTCTTTGATTTTTAGAGCCTCGACAATGCCTATGCAATGTGTGTTACCATTGTACCATTTACAATGTGTCACCTTTGTACACTATTCATAGATAAAGTCATAGATAAAGTATATAAATTCGTAAAATTAGTAGTCTATATTATTAGTAAAATATAGATGTCGTTAACAGTGGCGCAAAAAGGATATTCGGAAGAGGACTGGTCTCGCGAACATATGTAATTTACATAATCATATGACTAATTAAAACATTACACGCTAACTATGACTGAGTACTATTACTGACAACGACAAAGAAGACACTGCATTACCCTCGACTACATTCTTCATAATTCTAACGTGCTGAAAATTTGATTTATACAAATAAATTAGAATTATATTGAGGCTTAATTTATACACAATGTTCATCTCCATGCGTAGATAATATTACAGCCTCTTCATCAGTGACTATGTAATTATTGAGAGAGCAAAATAAATCTATCAAATTTTAGCAGTCCATGTGCTATGTCCAAACTACCTTCATGATATAGACTCAATAGACTTATGAAAGCTGCGATGGGCAAATAACTGAAGTTTTGATCCCACCAAAACGTCACTTCATTTTTTCTAAAATTATTGTCGGGTTCGTTGACCACCAGTCCAAATAATACAATGTGAAGGAATTGATGAAATAATGAATTCGTCTATAACTGGAGTAATCACGAAGTTAGAAATATTGCACACAACAAGAATGAGAAATGAAGACAGTCTCTGTTTGCAGTCTTCACACCTCAGCATGTAGCCCATCATTTTGCAGGAATTCGCACTTTTGCTTATGGACCGTCACACGAATACTTTCACAGATGTGGAATTTATTAATACTTTTAGGCAAGCGGCAATGCACTTGCTTTCGCATCTGGCCTGTCATGCATCCTTACATAGACTGATGCGAATTTCTGACTGATTCAAACAGTGATCTGGCATTCTGGTTGTCTTTCTCTTTTCTCCACCTCTGGCTTTCATATTTTATCACAGTTTGATTAAAATATCACAATCAGCGGCCGCTCATTTCCTCTATGCAAGTTGCGTAACGCAGCATGCGGTCTCGCTGAAAACTACGAATGAAAGTCTTTAATATACAAAAGGGCTAATACGTCATCATCGTGAGCTATGAGGCCGCAAATTTCAATAAGCGGATGCTACGCATTCACCCCGTGCGAGTTTCTCATTTACAGGCCTAAGCACGGCCCGACCCGGTTGCAACTCTGATGACAATATAGACTTACCACGTACCCTATATTTCCTTTAATTCCCAATTTCCCGGTTTTTGACACTTTTTTGCAGGGTTTTACCATTTTCCCTAGTATTAACCAGTTTTTCTTCCACCAAATAATCGACTAGATTGATTTATTATATCCATATTTGAGAGAAGCCGAAAAACCGTGAAGTTCGGTAAAGTTTGTCTATTCAGGCAATTTTTTGTGTGTGATTTTTGCTCTGATTTGTGACATGAATAATGTCTCATTCGCCTGACGATGGCTGGCTCTGCCGGTCGAAAGGCCTTGCCTGAATAGACAAACTTTACCGAACATCACGGTTTTTCGGCTTCTCTCAATTATGGATATTAACCAGTTTTTCCCGGTATTTACAAGATTTTCTCATCTGCCTGGTTAAAGAACTAGTTTTTTCATGTAATTACAAAACCTGTGTACAACGGTATGTTGTTGTGTTGCTTCAGTAGGCCTGACATGTAAGGAAAATCACTCAGCGTTTCACAGATATCTTCGACAATCGCTTGCATGATGCTTTCCCAGTCTATATCATAATCTTGATCAGATCGTGTAGCTAACTAATCTTCGGAGCAATTGTGAATCAAACGTAGGCCTATTTCATGATGGCTTCACTATGCAGCTGAATCAAAATCAGCAAAAACTAAGACTATCCAAGGAATTGAATAATGGAAGTTAGTTAGACATTTAGCTTCTGCCACTTCGAATGACAGTCTGCGTAAATGACCAATAAATTGAATAGTTATCGCAATCAATTAATAGGAAAGCATCTCATCGATAACGATAATTCGATTATCGATTAGCACATATTTAGAAAACGCTCGCCGATTATCGCTATCGATCGCAGTTATCGAAGTGTCCACCTCTGTTAATGATAAGCAGCCTCCATGCTAACCAAAGTGTTTAAATATATCAAGTGTGGAAACTCCCCATTACTCTAATGTATTTTTAGTGGCGACAAATCCACCATCTTTTTTCGCCAAAATAATTTTAAGATATTTATATTCATCAATTTCAAGAAGTCGCTGTGGCTATAATATTTGGTGACAACTTCATTTTTCTAGTGATTCCTACATAAAATTTACTGCTTTATTCATTTTTCACATCAATTTTGATGTTGAACGTGTCATTTCTGAATAATATGGCTTTATAGATGAAACAGTGGAGAAATTGTGTCATTTGGCTCTCAGATATTGTTTATCTACATATTGAAGATGCATCTAATACAAATATTTCCTGGAATGAGGAGAAAGGAATATTTGCTCGCTATTTTAGCAACATTCTTGTGCTTTAGATGGTTCTTTAACGTTTCATCTGCCAGTGAAGATCAACTCCGCGTGGTTGACGCACGTTACTCTTGCGCTTGTCCTAAAACAGCCCGTCATGCTCTTATTTTACTGATATCTGTGTTCATACATTGAACCATAGCATTTTAACCATAGAAATGGATCTTCATCTCATGTTTTTGTCCTCCAGATGTCTACGGATAGCTGTAATTTTTCACTACTTCATAGTTTTGACATAGCTATTCAGTCCCTTCCATTCAATATTTCAATACTATATTCTGTCACGGTTCGTTTTAAAAAAATTTAGTGCAAAAAAATTCACCATGAAATCTGTTTGCAGAATGTGATTCAACATAACCATCTATGTTATTTGAGATCAAAATCAAAATCTTCTATCGAGCCGTTTTTGAAAAATCTTGAATTTTCAAAATGGCGGCCATTTGAATATTTCAAAATTCGTGAAAATCAGAATTCCAGCCCAAATATTCGTTTAGAGGGACACCAGTCGTCTAAAAATCCTCCTACAACATTTTCATATTTTATTACAGCAATATACAACCATTGTATTAAATAATTGGTCAAATATTCAAAATGGCGGACTGTAAGAGTAATTGAAAAATATAAATACATAGGAAAATATACAAACCTTAGTATTGGCTAATTAAGCTCATGAATATGAAAGGAAGCATTATTTTGACCAGAAATGATATTACACATGATCTTACACATGAATGAATGACTTAATTCTGACTACAGGGTGTTCTATAAAGAACACTGCAACATTTCAGAGTCGACGAAATACATGTTTAATGCTCAATATTCAATGTTATATCGATCGTTGGTTTACTTTCATCCCAAGTACCGGTAGTAATTATCCCTTTTTCGTGATATTACTCAATGCGAATATTTGAAAATTGAGAACAAATTTAGGAGAAACATTCGATTTATTCAGAGATATTCATTATCACGTATTTGAAACTTTCTCAAAAATGCTGAGCGTTATAAGTCTGTACGGCCTTAAGCAAACACTCTTTATATTCAGGATTTGTTCGATTAACCTTGTATCTTTGCCATGTACTATGGAAGTCGGAATGCACAGATTCTCCTGCCTGTTCACTCCAGCGAGGCATGCCCTCCATTCTTGGTTTGCAGAAGTCGACTATGTGATAAAAGACTGCATGAATTTTAGGTGTTGTTCGTATATGCAAGTCATAAAATCGAACTCTGAACACGCCGATATGTTTCTCAAAGTCCGAAGACAAGTGCCGACCGTAGCATGAGTCAACGACCACTTTCAAAGCCGCAAAACATTCGACGTACTTTAATGCTGACAATGGGCAAATAGACCGAAGGATTTCAGTACTTCTTAATAATCGACGGCATCTGGCTGATCGGGTATAATTTGCCTCATTTCTTTCGCCTTCTTGAAATATGTGAGGCACACAACTTCACGACAGTCTTCATGAGTACGGGAACCAGCTTCGTATGAACATTACACGCAATGGCACTTTCATTATTACATAAGAAAACTGGTTCCCGTACTCATGAAGACTGTCGTGAAGTTGTGTGCCTCACATGTTTCAAGAAGGCGAAAGAAATGAGGCAAATTATACCCGATCAGCCAGATGCCGTCGATTATTAAGAAGTACTGACATCCTTCGGTCTATTTGCCCATTGTCAGCATTAAAGTACGTCGAATGTTTTGCGGCTTTGAAAGTGGTCGTTGACTCATGCTGTAATAAAATATGAAAAATGTTGTAGGAGGATTTTTAGACGACTGGTGTCCCTCTAAACGAATATTTGGGCTGGAATTCTGATTTTCACGAATTTTGAAATATTCAAATGGCCGCCATTTTGAAAATTCAAGATTTTTCAAAAACGGCTCGATAGAAGATTTTGATTTTGATCTCAAATAACATAGATGGCTATGTTGAATCATATTCTGCAAACAGATTTCATGGTGAATTTTTTTGCACTAAATTTTTTTAAAACGAACCGTGGTTGTCAATTGCGATATCAAATAAAACTGCTTCTAAGAGCTGGCGAAAAAGTAATATCACAGCTGTAGCCACAAATCAACCATTGGTTCCATACTTCCCTTAAGGTGCGTCTACACATGCGAGAAGGCTGTCGCGACTTATCGCCGCGAGAAGTCGCATGGGGTATTACACAGATGCAATTTCCTTCTATTCGACAGTATCATCGATTGTGAAATGAACTTTTATCACATGATTTAGTGACGTAGAAATGGAACGCGAGCTTCTATACAAGAGCTCGCAAGCCATATTACATTGCTATAGCTATGTCGGATGGTGAAATGGCAGCGGCTGCAGTTATCATTGCTGCAGTTAAAAAGAAGAAGATGAAGCGAAGAAGAACATGTTGGGTTCGGAAGTGGATTGCGAGGAGGGATGCATTCGGTGCATATACCACGTTAATGGCAGAGCTGGAGTCTGTTTCTGCACTCCTCTCGAGTCACCTCCCACAGACAGACATTGTCTCTGTACATTTCAATCAACTTTTCTGTTTCCTGGGAAGTCCAATCTTTCTTCTCATTCTCAACGTGTGTCATGCTGTCGATTGAAAGTAGCAAAGGTCTGAAAGCTGAAACTCTGTCGCAGCTTATATTTTGTGTTAAGTTGATAACACTGCTCGCGTCCAAATTTCGCTCGATGCGACTGATGTCATGCAAGCAGTGTCAAAGGCAATTACATTACGACAGCATTTAACAAAGAATGTCAAGGTTGTTTCTATGAAAACGACGCTTCTCACAGAACCTATTACACTGATGCAAGTTCTTCCGTGCAACATCTGTCGCATAGCGCAGTGATTTTTCTCATTTCCTGGATCTTTAAAACCAAGACATTAGATTGGCTAAATCGCGAACTCGAGACGGTAAAGCTTGCATGTGTAAACGCACCTTTATACAGATTGTTTCATAAAAAATGGATCACTCTTAAACATCACCTTAACTTCAACTTTGTCTAACTCCGCCAAACTTGAACGAATTTCTCTGAAATTTGGAAGATATGTCAGTTGTGCTTACTAATATCATTGTTGGAAATTTCAAGCATGAATATTGAGTTGTTTTCCTGTTATAGATAAAAAAGTAGTATATAATTTGATTTTCATTTAGCAATGTTACACAAAATCATACCTCACTCTTATAAAATTACATTTGTTTCCTTTGTTATGTAATATGTTGTTCTACAAGCGAAAAGCTATCAAGCAAAACAAAAATAAAGAAAATCGGTCAATCAGACCCAGTGTAGCACCATTATTCATCAACAATAATGTAACTGCTACATGTAATTAACTGGACTTAATGTTCCATAGCTTCCTGACTTCGTTGCGGTGGTGTTGGCAGCACTCCTGATTGCTTTCAGCTAGAAATCTATCTCTTACCGGTTGAAAACAATACAAAGCACAAATGAACAATAACGAGATCGCATTCACAAAAGGCAAAGTGTCAGCCTTGCTAGAACTAGGGTTTTCTTTGCGAGCTACAAGCAAGCGACTAAATGTCCCTTACACAAATGTGCATCGATGGCATAATGATGATTTTCGACTCTGTCGTAAAGAGGGCTCTGGCCGTCCACGCAAAACATCCAAACGTAGAGACCGCCTAATTTTGAGATTTGTTAAAGTTGATCCAAGTCTCTCGTTAACTGAGATGGCTGCACTAGACTCGTCTATTTCTAAGTCCACTATTCGTAGAAGACTTATTGAGTCGAATTTCAAGAGCTGTAGGAGGCCCTCTCAGATCGAATTATCAGATCAGCATACAAAAAGACGTCTCAGATGGGCAATGAGTCATTGTCACTGGCGAAATCAATGGGATCGGGTTGTCTGGTCTGATGAGGCATCAGTCCGTCTGAAGGATAGTGATGGTCGATTGAGATTATGGATAAAATCTGATCAGGAAATTCCGAGACATTTACATCGTCCCCGGCTACAAGGTGGTGCGACTCTACTGATTTGGGCTGGCATTTGGACCAATGGCCGCTCTGAACTTCACATACAGCAAGGAACCATGAATTCTGAACGCTATGTGAATGTTTTACGAATGAACATTGGCCAAATGACAGATCAACTTGGTGATCCATCGACTTGGTTATTTATGGATGATAATGCTACGTGTCACAGGAGTAGTAGAGTCAACTTATGCAAGTCTCAATTAGGGCTTAGGACATTATCTTGGCCAGCTCGTTCTCCTGATCTGAATCCCATAGAAAATGTATGGAGTATTCTAAAACGCAACGTTCGTCGTTCACTGTTACCTACAGATGGCGTATCACAACTTAAGTCACTGTTAAAAAGAGAGTGGAGAAAGTTAGATCAGTCAAAAATCAACGATATCATCGAATCAATGCCTAGACGAATTGGTAATGTCATTGACAATAAGGTTAGGGCCACAAAATATTAGGTTCTTAAGAACCGTTACTGCAGCATAGCTTATCAGATTATGTAAGGACATTTAAATATATTAGGGACATGAAATAACATGAAAAATGCTTTCTGTATCATACTTATATTTTATTTAGTCAAATTTTAGGATGATCCGCTTTTTATGACGGATTATTATTTACGGACTGTAAATGCCGACAATTTCTTAGAAAACAATTTTGCTCAAAGACAATTTTTATATCGGTATTCCAAGTAGGCCTACTTTTCATTCAAACAAGTACTTTTACCACAAGCCACACAGTAAAGTAGATTTCAACACACTTAATTGCTCAACAATCTTGAAAAATAATCACAGTATAAGAACTCATCTGACACAAGATTCACATTGTAATGCATTCAATGAAGAATGTAATCAATGATCGCAGCGCTTGCAGAATATGAAGATAGATTTCCTGGAAAAGGATTGCTCCTACACACGTCTTGCGGTAAATGATGCAGGAGAAAGATTCTTGTTATGAAATTTTAGTATTCTGTTCATGCCTGTCAACAGTGGTCGATTTCGATAGTCATGCTCATACCGGTCTTGCAGGCCCCGCACCGGTCATACACCACCTCTGTTGTGTAACAGCACATTATTGAGACCTAGAATACTTTGATGCTAACTGACTTACAAGCAGCAGCTTTAATTTAGTTAGTAATGAATTGCTTGGTAAGGAATTTACTTATACCATCCACTTTGTGACTTTCCTTCATAAAGTCGACGCCGAAATTTGATATTTGAGCCCTTTCATATTTTTTACTGTCGAAAAAGGGCTACTAGGAGAAATAATTGATTTTCATACCGCAAATCTGAAAATCACGAATTATTTTAAGTTATGATTGTTTTAAAGGGCGTTCTTTCTGCAACAGCAGTTCGTTGTTTATATTTTGTTCATCAGAAGTCTTGCGCTATGGATTTTAATTATGGCTTTATATTGTTGACACAATTGCACATTTTTGTATATTGACTTCATTTGTGTTCATTGTTGTCTGAGGATCGATGACTTAAATGTCATCCATGAATCAAAGTCATGACAGTAAATGCATAATCAGAATTTGCCCATTGATATTGATATCAATGCTCTATTATCACACAATGTGAAGCATTATGAAAGACACTAGATTTGAAGTTAAAGTATTGTCGGTGCTCTTATAGATGTGTTATGCGCAGTGCACATGACCATAATATCATTCAGTTACTCAGTTACGAGTAACTTCATGGAATGCGTGCATTCACCATGCGTGTATTCTCGCGGATTTTTGGATATAAATATTTTGTCCTTATTTTTACTAAAAAACATTGACAGTTAAAATTAATTTGTAAGTTTTTCTTTTTCAAGAAAAATCATCAATATTATATAAAGTGTTTTGTCCGATGAATTTGCTGACCAAGTAAACTATTAGTTTTGTCAGATGAAGCGATTTTGCTTCATTTAAAATTCGTCACTTTGTTTGTTTCTTTTTACAGTGATCAGTTTTGATATTGACATCAAACGTATGTGTAACGATCTGAATACTTAAATTATCTTCGTAAAACATGAAGGATACAAAGAAAAACGTTAAGGATAACTAGCACGCATCGGTGGAGACTTTGACTGATTTTTTGAAGAAGTCATATGTAAGTCACTTGGTGACATCAGAAATGTTATCAAGCGCTTTCAACGATTCCGGTCGTCTTCACGTCGCCATCAAAGAAGAAGGAGGACGTTGTGAATGCTGAATTTTTCTTAAATCTTACCATAGACTGCTACTTCTGAAGTTACTTTGAACTTTTAAATGACATTTATGAAAATTCAAAATGTGAAACTGTGTATAGCAGCGCCCATGACACTGTTTATCATAAAATATAACTGTGCAGGTTGCTTAAATTGTTTTCAATCCATACAATGCATAAATGATGACAAGCTGTTGTAATTTTCACACATTTGCTTTTATTCAACGCATAAAAATAGATTTTCAAATTCAGTTATATAGAGTTAACATAATATGACAACACTCTAACTTTTATGACAAGCACCAACTTTATATTTCGCCATTATTCCATGAACTTTCCTAGCCTTTTACGCAGGATTTGCTGCACCCGATGTGATCTTTGAGAAGTGCACTCTGAAAACCAGGCCGAAATAGATTTCCCCGAAACGCATTAGCAGAGCTCACTTCGACCTTATTGATCAAGCTGCGTTGGCTAGGATCCCCACCACGAAACTGTGATTGCTACACATAACATAATGAACGTAATATTTTCAAATAGTTCATTTGTGAAATGCATGCAGCAAATAAAACTGATGAAAAATTGGAAGGTACGATAATGATCAAATTACAAACTCGATCAGTCCAAGTCTCGAATCTACAAGGAGAATATGACAATATTGAAGCGAAAACTGAAGCTCCAAAAAAGCGACATAATTACATTATCCTAATTTCCTCCCATACTCTCATTCTACTGTTTTCCTTCTTCTGCATATCGAAGAGATGCTGAATAAATTGAAAACGTGCATTTGATCTTGCGGCAGCATTCTTTACAGTCGATAGATAACACCAGGTAGTTGCCGAAATATAAAAAATAAGATTCTTTCAATTGGACTATACAAATATCGGATAATTTCGTTTGAATGCTCAGTATAACTAAATTTTATTTAACAAATTTTTGTGGAGATTCATTTACTTATGAAGGTAACAAATTGAGATTCCTTGTTTATGTGAGCAAAGTATCTCATTAAATGTTGGTCCCTTTGATGTCGACATGAGCTTAGCCACTGAATAGCAAGCGCTGCTAAAAAGTTTCTATGCGGGTTCAGACTATTGCTGAAGCCATCTCAAAGACATGCTAAAATGGTTGGTCTGATTTTGACCAAGGGGGGTGATTTTCGCTGACATAAATAGCAAGGTTCAAAGAAGTGAACCAGCTTTTCTTCATGTCGTGCATTTCTGTAAGTATTGTTTTCTGAATTTACGAATGTAGCAAACTTTAAATACTGCCTTTTATCATGCAATTTTGCTAAACAGATTTCAAATTTTATCAGATCTCATCAGATACAATGTTCGATAGAATTCCTTGTCTTCTACTTTGTGAATGTCATGCAATACTAGTACACGCAGTGCTTCTTAGCAGCATGTACACGTTATGCAAACTAAGTATCAATAGTATCAAATACTAACAATTAACATATTCATTATCAAAATTTATTCATTGCCAACTATGAATGAATAAAAAGGTATTGATGAATTGAAAGTCGTTGAAATCGTCAGTTTATCCTGAACCTGTATACAAATGCACGAAAAAATTATAACTGGACGTTTACCAGCACAATCCACCTTATTGAGCTTTTATTTCTCAGTGTTAATAACCATTTTGTGTTCGATTAAGCAATCTATTCCTACTATAATTGCTATCAACTAACTTGTACACTGTTGTTACTGTCGCTCATGTGTGTAGAAATGCTTTTTAGACATTGGGTCTTTTCTCTACAATAGGTCCCTGTTTCAAAATTATAGATTTTGATGATTATTCAGATCAGCACTAAATCGCTTTTACCTATAGCAATAAGTAGAGGCATCAGCTTTTTAAATATTGAATTTGCAAAAATAGTAGAAAATATTATAGTCTGCTCACATTAAACTGAACAATTTTTGTTCAGATATTTTCCGTAAATTTCATCCTGATTATCGGGGTGGTTGGAACCAGAATTTCCGGATATGGATTCGGAACCGAATAACATCAGTGCTACGGATGCTATTCGGCTCGACGAAAGAAAAAGAGAAGACTCTTCAACAGGCACCAAGTTTTAAATAAAAAAGCATAAACGTGCACGTAATGCACGTATAAAAATAAAATAATAAATAATAAATAAAAGCGCATTAATTTCAAATACAGGCAGATTCAAAATGCTATGCAAATTCGCATATGCATGGGAAAGGTAGTTGGACACGTTTTCAAAAGTGTAATGCACAAGATTCCGAATTTTATGCTCAAATGCTTTAATTTCGAAGAAAGGATGAACATCATGTTAGCGAATTTATCCTAAATCAATGGTCATCGGATACTACATATGCGTAAAACGTAAATGTCAAATATATGTTATTACTACCGAAGCAGCGACATGAACTTAAGTTATTATTTTAATTAATTATTAGAATTAATTATCATTTTAAACTAAATTTGCTTGTGCTTCGAAATACAAAGGACTTCCTTATATTTTTACTTTGTTTATATATTTCTCTCATTTGTCACGTACTTGTTTCAAACAGAGGGTTTATATTTTACAGATTCAAGCATGCACGACCCTCTAAGGAATTCATATCAGTCTAGTCAATCTTATAACGCTACGGTCGCTGACCTTTAAATCACAAGCATATTTCAATTTTTTAGAGCAGCAGTTGAATGCAATTGGAGAAAAACGCCATTGCATTCAGCAATGATTAATGTGATTCTTAGATCGTAATATTTCACCATTGCAAATTTATTGTCCGCTAATAAGATCAGACTTTACTTCTAACACCAACGAAGTTTCGTTGGACTGCAGATAGTGAGTTATCATGTGTAAATAAAATCAGTTAGTGTTGCTATAATCTGATACAGGTGACTAATTTTGCAATTAAAACATTTCCCACATAATTAAAATTCGGACCCATTTATTCCGATTTGTCGAAGTTTATCTGCAGGCTGATGTGAAAGGTTTATTTTAGTAGATGTATACACATTTTCATGAATTATGACCGATGATTTGCATCAGTAAATCTACAAGAATAGCCCTGGAATCAACAAGTTTGTCGATGTCCTTCTAAAGCTGACCTGAATCTGGACATCTTATCATGCGCATGCAGGACATCTAACTTTGTATGTTTTTGTATATATTGTCAATTTTACGATAAATCAGAATGTTCGCAGCAACTTATTGACCCTATCTAAGATTGTGAAAATAAATACATCGCAATTTCTCAGACTGCCCATGATACTTAGTGTTCAAATAATCAAATAGTTAATAATTAAATATTATTATCACACGATCATTAAGTAAAGCGATTAAATTATTCAGATTGTTGATAACAGTGATTATATGAAACAGTCTCTCATATGCTAACCGGTTGCTGGAAACTAGAAGGAACAGAGTATCTTCACAGACACATTGACGACAAGATCGATTCACAGAGCAATTTGCAAGACAGGAATCAGGGTGGAGGAGCAATATTGTAAACATGAGCGTCAAACAGTGATAGAGACACGCGATCCCAAGATCTTGTGGGACTTCGAAATACACACGGACCACTACATACAAGCAAGGAGACCAGACATCATAGTGGTAGATAAGACACAGGGGAAAACGCTTATTAAGATATCGCAGTTAACGATGACCGAAACATACAAGAGAAGGAGAAAGAAAAAATTATTAAGTATCAAGACTTGAAGCTAAAAATAAATAAGCTGTGGAATGCAGAGACCAAAGTCGTGCCGATAATCGTCGGTACATTAGGTGTCCAATCCCAAACACCAAGGTTGAGGACATACCTAGACATGATCTCCGGTAACCACCACATGCTCAACTTGTTGAAGTCAGCACTCCTTGGTAGTGCCCATAACCTACGTCGCACCCTTCATCTCCTTGAAGTTTGGTAGGTCTCCGAGGTCATGGACTCATACCGATCCATCTAAATGTGTGATTAAAAAAGTATTATTATCATACGATCATCAACTGAAGCGATCAAATGATTCAAGTGGGTGATAACAGTGAAAGCAAGAGTACAGGGAAAACTGTAGTTTAGGTTCCACCTTCATTAGAAAGTCAATGTTCGCTGATTATTCACCCCCTCATTCTTGAGCATTGTTGAATTCATAACCTGGCAAAAAGGAAGTCGTAAAATTGTAGAATTATCATACACAATTTTCGCATTTTTTTCTATGCATTCAAAACTGTAAAGCCATAACAAAAGTGTGAAATTTTACATCTTTCATAGGGGACGCAAAAAAGCCGAAAAATGAAAAGCAGTTTTTAGCTATTGAATTATAAGTAGTATTTAAAGCGGAAATTTTCACACTTTGCTTGCAATTAGTGTCCTCGTGATGAAAACCTTTTTTCGTTCCGCGCAATCATGAATATGCTCAGTTGTATTCGGTGTTTTTGTGATTCTAAGCTTTTTTTCTGTATCCAATGTTTCCTATTCTAGCCTTTGATCCCCCCATCATAATTCACAGGCCCTACTCAATTTTGGACAATGTGCGGATGAATGTATTCGCTGTAATCGCCTTGAAAACTGCAATCGAATTTCAAACCTATTCGAACCCTCAGATCTTGTTCTACTATTGGCGGATTTATCAGAATTCGCTCAAACAGCACACTCTTTTGCGAACACATTTGAAATAGACTTCCAGTATCCCTATAACTGCATCTTTTTCTTAAACATTGAGGTCAGTCCCTGATTGTGGGCAGAATTCAGGACATCGTTCGATTGAATGCGAGGAATCTCAGCAACGTCGCTACTAGCATGTTCATGCAAAATGCAAGAAAGCAGATGCTCTGGTCAATCACATCGTCAGCAAAAATCACATGGCTTAGTCAAGCACCAAAGCATGGAAATCAGAGGTGATAGAGATATCCTTGCGAATTGAAACTGACACAGGCTGTGGATGTGAAAATAGCACTGCACAGGTGCGAGAAAAAAATAGGATCACATACAAACAATATGGAAAGCTGCACTCTAAAAGCTGCGCAACTGTGTATAATATATATACACAGAAAATGAATGAATTTCATCAAAATTAAAAAATATAACAAAAGCAGATGAAAATTTACCAAAAAATGAGAAAAATATGAACATTTGCTTAACAAAAATACACAAATAGATGAAAAGTGAACTATTAAATTAATTCTCATACGATGATGAAAATCATCCCAGCAGCCATTTATAATGGAATATAATGCTTGCTAGTTCAAATTATTAATTGAAGTAGTCCTAATGAGGACTGATGGCGTTCTCCAATCCGCAAGTGTGCAGATCCAATACTACTGTAGCCATTGGATTAATCAGTTCTTAAAAGAACTCAATGGAGCTTTTTCGTGGCAACGAATTAAAAATGATTAGCTTTGGCCCAATATCTGGTAAAAGTGGAAATCTTAAGACTTGTAACACAACCCATTCTTACTGTTAATATACTAATGCCATAGATTCCAAACACTGCCGCATACATGCTCAAAACAGACGTATAATATACTGTACCGACTACAGATGCTGGTAGTGGAAATACAATAGGACAATGGTCATCATAGGTTAAGGAAATTAAAAATGGATATTATAAAACAACAGGAGATCGATGGATAAAGACTGGAAAAGTGGAGGTAAAACATGGAAATGCAAGATACTACTACACCGATTACAAGTGAACTATATCTGACACATGATCTGACACTACACATGGTGGATAATAGTAAGAGTGGATAAGTGGAAAGTGGATAATGGAGGTAAACAATAGAACTACAATGACACTCTACTTCACCGAAAGCAATGAAACTATTCAGACTATACCTAAGACTACACATGGAAAATACTATTTCTTCACTTGAATTTGTTATTTGTTGTCGCCAGTTTCTTCATCCGTCTATAATACTTCATGTAATCCCACATTTCTTCATTTGAAATACCATCGACCACTACTTCAGCTACCGATTAAGGGATATAAAACATAATACTGCAGTCCGTCAGTCATCAGCAGATACTCGTCTAGTTGTGTTTCGACCCCTAACCTGAACACTCAAACCCAGACGAGAGGGGTCCCAAACATAGTGGCTGACAAAATACTGAATAGGTAATGACATGTCTTGAAAGATATGCCACAAAGATAAGTCAGACATCATTCAAATGTTACGTTTCCCCCTGTAAATAGATTTAATAACTAAAATGGCATGATGTGATTGATCTAAAAAGTGGAAAAGTGGAATAATTATAGGCAAGAATGACAGTAATGATAGCGAAGAAAGTATAATAGGAAAAATGTGCATGCCATGCATCACATAAGACATTGCGCCAAGCTTGTCCAACCACAAACTCAACCTGATAGCAATGAGCACCAGTGTAAAATTGATGTCATGCTGAAGGAAGGCTTTTTGTGTTTTGAAATTGGGCCCAGGGTCGAGGTGTCAACATTGGTTGTATGAGATTGTATGACATTAGTTGAAAGACAGACGCATGGATAGACATTTCCTTTCGAAGCTTTGTCAGACCCATTTTCAGACCCGGCATAATTTCGGCCTACCTACATAGTTTTCAAATGGATCTGTGCCCATTGAGACCTCTGGTGAGTATGATGGATGCTTTACAAAGAATTTTGTCGCCATATTTGGCATCGATGCTGTCTTCTTGCTTGTACTGCAGGATAGTTGTAAAGAATTCGTCAGATGTTGTCTCAGAGTTTCGGATCTGACATTTCACATTCCACACTGCAGTAGTTATGAAGAGACTAGCGCTTTCTTATACCTCATAATAATTACTAAAATAATAGTGCAAATCTTACTAAAGACATCAGGGTATGTAGGCTCTCTTTTTCATTTGCTTCAATTAGAAGGGACATTTAATAAGGACATCAGTAGCTTCATTTCGTATCTTGAGTTGATCATGGCAACATACGTACATAGACATCAGTTTAAAAGTCTATTCTGTAAATTTCCAAAAATATCTATTATAGCTGTTCAAATGCAAATTCAATAATTTCCCGTATTATTCATTTTCATAAATAACTCAAATCTAAGAAAAACTCACTTAATCTAAACACTAAGAAATCTGAGCTATAAAGATTTATCAGGAATGTCTTTTTAAATCATTAGGAATTTATTTCGTAGGATACGAAGATACATAAGTGTAATTTTGGAGTATGTGACCACAACTTGGGAGACTTTTTTTAGTGTATGACTGCCAAAACACAATGAGTGCTTGGATATGTGTTGCCGCTTTCAACTCAGTGATTTCCTCTTGAAGGTTGTCGGTAGCAGTTAAAGCATCGCATTGAAATGGATCGAATAATGAATCACAGAAGCAAACGAATTTATCGTATTTATTGTTATTTTTTCAAATCAGAGAGGTCAACACAAAATGTTAATGTCAATTTGAAATTGAAGTAAGTCAAAAGGGAAATTCGGGCATGTTATGGGCTTTATTTAGATGTAAATTACATCGCAATCCGACGTCTTTAGCTTATTGCGCAACAATCGAAGCTCAACTTAGATTCGGCCCTCACCCTCAATTTCAGTCACTCACAAGGGGAGAGCCATGGTATCAGAAAACTAGAGCTACCATGGATACTTTTAACTCAGCAAATATTTTGGAAACTTGCAAGCTACAAGTGCTAAATAACACAGAATTTCGGAGAATTTTGATGAATGCACTTTTGAGTGTCCACTATAACCGTGATACTGACACCAACGTGACAATTACATCACCCAGTGCTCAAAGCAATTTCGGGAAAAGTCACTGACGGAAAATCTGTCCTTGGCGGATGGTCCTTGACGTTGAATGGAACAGAAAAGTGCGTTGCTTCAACAAAGGAATACCCTGAAGCTCAGTCAGTAATTGTTTGCTTTGAAGGTGCTATCGCATCCAATCATGCATGACTAGACATCTCTGGTTCAAATCTATCAAGAAAGTGCAATGGTTATGCATGATTTATTGCAATAATTAGTGAAGCCTTTCATAACGCGACTTTGATCTGCTACAGAATAAGTTGAACACATGCTAAAGTTAGAACATCATACAATTATGAATAGTAGATTGGGCAACGGTGCATTCATGTCGATGAATAATGAACATGGTTTGGAATAAATTTTTTTTCTGTTAATTGAAATCAATAAAAACCTAATTTACTGATACTACTTTGAAATTTTTCAATCGTGTTCAATCGTGGAATCAAATTTGAAAATCGAACTTATTAATATCTGTACAAGAGATGTAATTAACGGCAATTTTTTGAGAGAGAGAGAGAGAGAGAGAGAGAGAGAGAGCCCGGAATGCTAATTGATACTATGCAAGAAACTTTATAACTTGGTTTGTCTTATGACACTATGCTTTTTAATAGTAAGTCATGGTGGCCTCATCAGCAAAAATAACTAGAGTCGGTTGTCAAAAATGCTTAGTGGTCAGCTCCATCACAATGTCTACAAATACAGACATTTGTGTAAAAGCGTTTACAATAATGTAGAATTTATGTTATTTTGTTGAATGTCTGTATAGAATTAGTGCATGTAGTGGCCACTGCTGAACAGAAGTTGGTCCAAATTGATCCATTGGTCCAAATTGGTCCAAATCAATTTATTCAAATTGAGGGTTGAAAGCGAAATTCTAAAAAATCTTTATCCGCAAGTATTTCATTCACTCTGTCTTTGATATTAGGGATTGCAATCCCGGGTACTTCCAAATTATGCAATTTCAGAACAGCAAAAATCCAATCCCGGGATTTCAGGATCCTTGATCTTTTTGCTAATCCAGCGATTGAACGTTGTTTATACTCGGAAGCACATTAGGCACATAGCCTTTCTTCCATGTGGCCGAGTTGTCATTTACCACTCTCATTCTTTTTCGTGCTGAGTGTTTAGCAGGAATGCAGAGTGTACCTATTTTAAAAGTCTTAGGTTTGACCCGACCAAGATTTGAACCAAGGTCTCCCGGACGCAGAGCGAACACTCTACCACAAGGCCACAGCGCCGGTTCCGATTCCTTCGAAACTACATGTATGTTCACATGTACATAAACAGTAGATGTATAATTTTGATATTTAGTGGTCCCCTATATATAGAATTGTCTACGTCGCACAATCTAGCTGTCGTGGGTGATTTGAGTGCTAGTACTCACTTACTGGTATACTGAGCCTACATAGCAGGTATTACTTTACATTTACAATGTGCATGCTGCTATTTTGCATCAGCTTTGGTTGTCGGAGAATGTTGAATTCCAAGCAGTAGACAGGCTTCCACAGTGAAGCGTCACTACTTCCTATAAAGTCTATGAGAATGAACACCAGTATATTTAATAGAGTAGGCCTATTTCAAATAGTCAGAGGGATATTCCGATTAATAAGTTCATTAACTATCTACATGAAAAATTGAAAATTGATGTTTAAAATTGAAAGTTGAACAGAAGGAGATGTCCTTGTATTTGTGATCCCTTTCGAAAATATGAAAACAGAAGAAATTATTGGATAGCCTATAGACATAATGTTGGCCAATGAATGTCTTCTATATAATAGCCAACACAAAAGCAGCACACGTTTCTCGACGATGCCCTTACAAGTGATCTACTACTAGATAGAGTCGAAGTATGAAAAAAATGATCATGTATGATTAGGTGTAGAAGAAGTATATGATAAACCACTGTTTTGAGGATTGAACCAAGGATCATCTACGAGTGTGAAGCACGAGTAGATGTCTTGGTTTACTCCGAAAAAGTGGTTTATCAATATTTCTATTCCGATCATATAAATGGGCATCTATCAATGATCTATCGATGTCCATGATCAATCTGATCCTATATCCCGAACATAGTCATGGAAATCTGTAATACTTAGATTTCTAAATTTTAAACTAATTTTCAATAATATAATATGCCTGAGAAATCAATTCTCTGCCACAATTTCACTATTGTCTAACTGTCAAGCCTACGAAGAATGAATGATTCATTTCTAGAAGAATATTTTGACGAATTCGATTCTCTTATGATGGACTTTTTCAATGATGACTGTACACAACAACCTACTTCTGCATCAACCTCTAGATTTGCTACAACATCATCAGAAGAAATACAAGAACATTTGAAAAGAAGAGTACCTGAGGGAACCAAGAAGAAAGAAAAGTCATGTGTAAAGCTGTTCAAATCATGGCATAGTGAATGGAAAATAAGACTGGATGGGTGCAAGGTGTTCCATGAGCTGGAAGAGATGAGCGATAGCGATTTGAATTACTGCTTAAAGTTTTTTTTTGGCAGATGTGCGTAAACAGGACGGAACGAAATACCCGCCAAAATCGTTAAAGTCTATATTTGCAATGATACAACATTATTTACAATACGAATGCGGCAGAGATTGGTCATTGTTCAAATCTACAGAGTTCAAAGAGGCACGCGATGTCCTTGACGCAGAAATGAGAGTCATCGCAGAAGAAGGAAATGTTGCAGCCCCAAAACGCGCAGAACCAATATCTGAGGATGATGAAAAGGAATTATGGCAGAAGGGTATTCTAGGATCTGGTACACCAACTCAACTCCAAGAAAGTCTGATTTACTGTCTCGGAATTCAATTGGGATTACGTGCAGCAGCAGAACATAAGCAGTTGAAGTTTGGAAACAACAGTCAACTGAAGCTAATAACAGAAAATGGAGAGAAGGTTCTTCGATACACAGAACATGTATCAAAATGCAAAACCTTTGGTCTGAAGCAATCGACATTGGATCCAAAATCTGTAAGAATATTCCCTAACAAAGAAAACCCCAGTCGCTGCGTGATAAACCTTTATGAACTGTACATTTCGCATAGACCGACTGAATGTAAATTGCCTGATTTCTACCTAGCGAGGATCAATAATCCGACTTCATCAGTGTGGTACAAAGCTCAACCTTTGGGAATTCATCAGATTGAAGGTGTTACCAAGCGATTCATGTCTAGCATTGGCAAAACAGGATATTACACGACTACAAGCTTACGCCGCTCAGCTAAGACAAGGTTGGTGAAGGCAGGGATACCGAAAGAGGTGGTAAAGAAACGCATGGGCCATATATCAGACGCCGATGAGGTCTATATTCATGAGCAGCTGATGGAAAGAGAAATGGGAAGCATACTCTCTGGTTCAAACCCACAGCCTGTGTCCTCTGTTGTCCGTCTACATCTTTTTTGTCAGAGTCAGAGCAAGAAGCTACCAAGCCAAACAAAACAATCATATTTAATAACTGTTCATTTAACAATTGTACATTTTAACTATGTTTTTTTATATATGTTTTCTAAAGGATGCAGTATCAGAGATCACATCAGTAGATGAACTTTCAAGCAGTAGATGAAATTCAATTTTGCAATACTACTGATGTAATATCTTATCACATGGATAAATATAGATATCTGGATTAATAGGTAGTTTGTACACTTTTTCGTCTACTTTATATTAACATGGGGACATAGGCAATGGAGGAATATAAATAATAATACAATTCTTGCTATTTTCTATAAAAAATTATTTTGCTCCTGCACATACATGCAGATACATACATTCACACATACATGTCGGGAGATAGATATAGATGTATATTCAAACTTGTGTAGCGCTCTATGTCAAACCCCTGATATCTAACTGCACTAGTTCATAGCAATAATTATTTTCCTGAAATTGGAAAAGTAGGACTACTACTTTTCCATACGAGGATATCTATTCACACGAGAGAGCGCCAGCGATCGAGTGTGAATAGAAATCCGAGTGTGGAAATAGTGCTTTTCCAATGAAGGAACGTATTTTTTTCTATGCATATCTATGACATCATCATGGAAATGTATTGATTTGCAAAGCCATAGACTTCCGTGTAGACTTCTCATTTTGTAATTTCAAATTGCTAAATCAACTTGTTTGTAGTATAGTTAGCAAACTGCAAAAGAAATGAAGCGTTCTGCTGCTGAAATTATTGATGATATTCATCCTATGAAGTGTTAATCAAATTAAGACACGACACGGTTAAAAAATTCGAAGGATCCAGGAAACGGAAGACGCCAAAGTTAAACAATTACCCTAGTGGAGAATCTTGTAAATAATTAGGTAATTAAAAGTCATGAATGAATGAAATAATACTGACAACATAGAGTAACCTACTCTAGTATAGAGCAGGTACTGAAATACGTATAAAGGCAAGTCTACTCAACTAAAGACGGTAAGGGAAATAAATTAAAACTTATAAACGATTTAATTTTTATCAAACAAGAAAGAAACATAAAAAACCAAAAATACGATAAGAATTGGAAACAGTTTCAGGAATATTCTAAGTTAAACAACGAAAAACCTAACGAAGAAAACTTTTTGCAGTATTTCGATTACTTGAAAAGAGAAAAGAATTTGTCTTCAAGTACATTATGGTCTATTTATTCTATGTTGAATAATAAACTTCAACTATACCACGGAGGAAAACTCCAAGCTTACCCACGTTTGACTCTTCAATTAAAATCTTATGAGGCAGGTTATAAGCGAAAAACTGCTAGTGTGTTTTCTAAAGAGGACATATTCAACTTTCTGGAGAACGCGCCGAATGAGAAAGAATTCATACATATGAAGGCAGCTTTCACCGCGTGTTATTTTGGAGGTTTAAGGTGCGCAGATCTCGCCAACTTAAACAGTGATGATTTTGAATTAAATGAATCTACAGGTATGTGGGTCACCTATTCCGTGAGCAAACAGAAAGGTGAGCAATTCAATAATAAATTTAATATTCCGCTGGAATATTGTGGCTTTTTGGAAAAGTATGACAACATGCTGGCAGACTGTGAAGCTTCTGAAGGAAGATTTATGAAATCATATCGCTTGCATAAAGATGGTCGATTGTATTATACCAAACAACCAATGGGAGTGCATCTATTAGCTAAAATAACTCAGAATGTTGCGACGTTTTTGAAACTGAAACAACTTATACGGGGCATGCTATGAGGAGAACTTCAGCAAATATGCTTGCTGAAGCTGGAGCATCTTCAACATCTTTGCAAAAACACTTCAACTGGAAAAACCAAAACACGGCATTAAAGTATGTGGACAATACAACTTCTCAGAAACTGAGCATTGCGAGCTTAATGAAAAAGCAACCGTCAAGTTCTTCGGGCATTCATATGCAGAATCACACGTCCGAAAGGGCTGAACAGTCAAAAATTATTAATTTTTCCAATTGCTCTAACATTGTTTTCAACTTTTGATGTTAGAAAACATTCTAGTTAATGTGTTAATTGTTCGCTAAAATTATTTGCAATTAGAACTCTTTTATCATTGTCTACTGATAATTTTATATAACATGCAATACACACATATTGTTGCTTGCTATTTTCTTAATTAATGAAAATTTAACAAAAAAGTAAAAGTTGTACGGAAAAGTAAAAATGAGTAGGGAAAAGTAAAAGTTGTACGGAAAAGTAAAACTTTTCCATAGATATATTGTAAGGAAAAGAGAGCTTTTTACTATATGCATAGAAAAAAATTCTTTTCTTTTATGAAATAGTAGAGGAAGAGCACGGTCATCAACTATGCAGTAGTGCACTTTAATGATGAGCTGTTTAACTTTGACATTGAGGAAAAGCAGTAGAAAAAGGCTACGATCAAATAAGAAAGGAATTTAAAGAATTCCAGACTCAATACTAAGACGATAGAAAAGTCGCGCTTTACTTCAACTCATTCAAGCGAAGGCATGAATAATGGAAAGTGGCTCGTGACTACCAGAGTAAGGTATCAAGAGCACTGAATGAGGATTGCCTATCAAAAGATGGAGATGAACTATCTGTTTGACTGCTTCTTCATAGAGCTCAAGAAACAAAATGGCGATCTGTATCCACTTCCTACATGCAAATCTTTTATGTTTTCTATAACAATATTATCTCAACTAAACGAAAGGACGATGACCGAAGGGTTCCATCTTGAATTGACGATCACCTCAGCAGCACAAAGTAAGTCTTCATCACATTTATTCTTGCCATTTCAATATCTAAATTCTAAACTACTGAATGGATTGAAATGAACACGAATTGCATTTGCTCTAATTTATTTACCTACTCATGATAGAATTTTTTAACCTGCAAATAGTTCATTTTTGTGACATTTAGAAATTTATATCTAGGCCTACATAACAAAGCACATGCAAAGTCGCATGATAGCAGGAATCAAGAGATGTATGCAATCAAGGCATGATTTGTGGGGACATCTATGATATTACTTTTTCGCCAGCTCTTATAAGCAGTTTTATTTGATATCTCAATCGATAACAGAAGAGTATTGAAATATTAAATGCAAGGGACAGAATAGCTATGTCAAAACTATGAATCAGCGAAAAATTACATAGTTATCCGTAGATGCTTGGAAGACAAAAATATAGATGAGGATCCATTTCTATGGTTAGAAAGTCAGAGTTGATTTGGCATAGAAATTAATCGATTGTCAAGGTACTTAATAGACGACTGTAAACCACTCATTTATTTACGCATTGATGTGGGCGCTATATAATTGTTTTCCTATATTATTGTATTTGCCAACTTTTGCCCACTGAACATATTGTAATCTTTATCCCGAACCTACAAATACTTCATCTTCTTGTTGATGACCAGTTGCGCATGCATTCATTGATCAGTTTTAGATTTCGATTCACTAAAATGATCACTAAAGCATCGATATATCACATAAATGATTGATAGTTAGTTAGTGATCGGTCTGATGCAAATAAGGAAAATGATGAATGATGATCCTGCATAAGCTGCAGATACTTTGTATTAATTGCATTTGAATTTATTGAGCAATTAACACAATAGTTCCTCGGCTTCCGGAAAATCGCTGAAAAATAAAACTATATTCACAACAGAAAAATGGAAAGCAACAAGAAACATTCAGATGATGAATGATGCTCCTGCCTTAAGCTGCAGATACTTTGTATTAATTGCATTTGAATATATTGAGCAATTAACACAATAGTTCCTCGGCTTCCGGCAAATCACTGAAAAATAAAACTATATTCACAACAGAAAAATGGAAAGCAACACGAAACATTCAGATGATGAATGATGCTCCTGCCTTAAGCTGCAGATACTTTGTATTAATTGCATTTGAATTTATTGAGCAATTAACACAATAGTTCCTCGGCTTCCGGCAAATCACTGAAAAATAAAACTATATTCACAACAGAAAAATGGAAAGCAACACGAAACATTCAGATGATGAATGATGCTCCTGCCTTAAGCTGCAGATACTTTGTATTAATTGCATTTGAATATATTGAGCAATTAACACAATAGTTCCTCGGCTTCCGGCAAATCACTGAAAAATAAAACTATATTCACAACAGAAAAATGGAAAGCAACAAGAAACATCCAGAAGCAAGTTAAAACATTTGGGACATCGGACAGTGAATTAAGGAAACGTAGATTTGATTTTATCGATTAGAATATTATAGGCTGTATCAATTCACAAAAGGTCTTCAAACGAAATATATATCATAAAGCTATATAAGATAAACCAACGTTTCGCCTTTGGTTTGATCACTTGTGTTAATTAAAATTCGAGTGCTGTACATTCGAATTTATATCTGGACGTTGCGAACAGATATCAGTTAATTCCACCGCACATGTGCGTCTGATATCGGCATTAACACTTAACCAGTGCGGCGGCGCAATAAGTTTCCAATCCTACGTTCAATAGTGTCTAATTTTATCCTAAACATATACTAGTGCTAACTACAATCACTTTACTTCAGTTGGCTGACCAGTTGCGGTCTCACTCCCATCTGACATGAAATTGACACTTGCATTCTTTATTCAACGAGTGCCACGATTAGAGATAAATACTTCTATTTTCCGCCAAATAATCGGCTTGATTGATTATTATCTATTTGATGGAAGCCGAAAACCGTGATATTGCGGTAATAATGTCAATTTAGGCGAGACCTTTCGACCGGCACAGCCAGTCATCGTCAAGCGAATGAGACTCATGTCTCAAATGCAGAACACAAAAAAACGGTACTTATGGGTCATCTCCCCCCACGTTTTCAAATTTGTCTAAAACCGTAGAAATGAATCAGTCGTCAAAAAACTTTAAACACACACAAGTGAGGATATTCTCAAGCCACATACCTACCAAAGTTTGGGCAAATCGGATAAATACTTTTTAAATTAGGAGCGATAACTTGAAGCGCAACGATGCCGGCAACTTGATCTGACTTGTCAGCGACCTCATCGTCTGAGCAGAAGGCACTTGAGGTGAACAAAGTCATTTCTCGACAACTCGTGAATCGATGATGACCGGGCCACATCCTTCATATTAATATGCTTCTTTAGAAAAACCTGAGGGAAATAACCCGTAAGTACCAAAAAACTTATATATTGCATCACATTATAGGAAACGATCCATTTAGATGAGTTAACTGTTACATTTTGATGATTTGTAGGCATTCATAGTGAAGAATATTATGGAATAGTATTTTAAAGCTTCATATTTTCACTTGCCATCTTTGCTCTGCTTTTTTCCATTCTAGGAAATATTTGTATTAGATGCATCTGAAATATGTAGATCAACAATATCTAAGCACCAAATGAAGCAATTTCTCCACTGTTTCATCTTTCAAGCCACACCAATCAGGAATGACACGTCCATCAGCAAAGTTGGGATGAAATATGAAAAGCTTGATGAATTTCATATAGGAATCAATTGGAAAATTGGTTTGTTGCCAAAAATTTTAGCAACAGTAACTTTTTGAAATTGGTAAATATGAATTTCTGAAAATCTTCTTGGCGAAAAAGATGGCGGACATGTCGCCAAAAAAATACATTAGAGCAATGAGTTGAGTGCACACTTAATATATTTAAACACTTTGGCAGGAATGTATTTATGATTCAATGAAACCATCGGCTAACTAGGAGACAAGCTGGCTGCGTGACGGTCGTGCGTTCTCTTTCATCTGTGGCCTTTCGTGTGTGTGCGTGGATCTCCTCACTTTGGTGGCCCTGTGCTTCGATTTTTGGTTCTGTCGGTTCGTCGACGAGCTCTTCGTGTCCCTGAGAAAACAATTTTTTCTGTGTTGGCGTCGCTGTGGGCGGTTTTTTTCGGTTTTTGTCGGCTGCGCGTCGTTGTGTGAATTGCATTCACGTTCATACATTGATAATCTCTGCAAGAACAACGGATTCCCGCAGTGTCCCTCGGTGCTATTTTTAGCACACGCGTCGTTCACCGATAGCTTTGTGTCTTCGTCGTCACTCCTTTCAGTGTGTTTGACCTCTGTTTGTGGAATAGCTGGTTTTGTCAGCTCTATTGAATCAGCTGTTATCAAAGCTGATATCTACCAAGCCTCACGTCGAAAATCGTCCGAATATCGATCGGTAATCACGTGACCTTAGCGTCAAGAACTAGTCACACTTGTGATACAACTGTGCAGACTGGTAACTGCTTCGATCTTTGAGTTGCGTCACTGCGGCATCGAATTAGCTATGTCACCTAAACGAAGTACAAGATCGAGCTCAGCAACTGATGCTACCGTGGATGCACTTAAGTCCATGATGAAAGAAAACAAAGATGAACTGGCGGCTTGCATTACGAGCAAAGTAGATGAAGTTAATAAGAACATGACTAAAATGATGTTCTAGAAAAAAGGGTTCTAGAAAATATCATTTTCAACCTGAAAGAGCAACTATTGCAGCAACAAGCAGAAATTAACATCTTAAAGAGCACGAATGTATCAGCGATATCTACAGAGGATATCTGCGGTGAAATCGAACAGAGACAAAGTCGTTCTAAAAACATTATTTTGCCAGGGGTGCGTGAGAGCACGTCAGGGACCTTTGATGATAAGAGGGATGATGATATTGAGCAGATGAAAAGAATAGTAGCTTTCTTTAACATCAATGATATTGTGATAACTCAGTGTATCAGAGTTGGTAAATCTTGAGGCGGTCACGTAATTTGAAGAGATCGGATTTCAACCAAATATCCATATAACCAGACCTCTTCAGCAGGAAAATGACTTTCAGCTGCGAAATCAGCTTAGGGAACGAAAAGACAGAGGAGAGGACGTGGTTATTCACAGAGGAAAAATACTAGAGAGATCAAAGGTCACAAATTTTCGCCATTGATTTCACCAGGGGTTAATCTACCTTTTTTACCTGTCGTCTTGTCGACCAATGTTAATCGAGTGTTCTCGAAGTTGGACCATGTCCGGGCAACTATGCTAGAGAAGTCGGCTCATATTTTTGCTGCCACTGAATCTTGGCTAACAACCAATCATCCAGATGACATTGTAGCGGTGAATAACTGTTCCCTGTTTCGGGATGACCGCAAAGATGGACGTGTGGGTGGAGGAGTAGTTGTGTGGGTGAATAATTTGCTCTGTCCACGCCGCTTTCCTACCCATGGAAATGATTTTGGCTGGTTTTCTCAAAGCTCAGTATCTGTTTTATTTGTATCTATATCCCTCCACAGTCTGTGATACAGTTCTCTGCTAGCGTGATCAATTACATGTCGACAAATTTGGACAATCTGTTGCACCAGTTTCCCAATTACAATATTATATGTACTGGTGATTTCAATAGACTGAATGTTGCGTATCTCAGTAGTGCGTTTGACCTATGTAATGTCGTTACCGAACCTACCCGTAGAAATGCCATCCTAGACTTGGTCTTGTTGTCCAGCCAATTAACAAATCAATTTGATACTACAATTGGGCCACCTATTTCAACTTCAGATCATCGTACGATTCTGTGTTCACCGACGCGAAAAATTGATGCCAGTAATGGGAGAACATGTGTTGTCTACGACCTTCGAGAATCTAACATCAGACATTTTTTCAACGAATTGAGACGCACCAATTTCATGCCTATGTATGATATGAGGTTAACGTTGGATGTAAAAAGGGGAATTTTTAACGTCTCACTGCGGAAATGTTTTGCAGAGACTATACCTGCGTCCTCTGTAGTCATGACCTCACGTGACAAGCCTTTTATTACTCCGTTATTGAAGTGTCTCATAAACCGTCGATGGACAGCTTATCGACAAGGCAACTTTGCTTTGTACCATCAACTTAGTGAGAAGGTGAAGGAGATGCTGAGAAGAGCAAAGTAAGAATGGGCGGTAAATGCAGGAAAATCCTCAAAGCAGTTGTGGCATGTTGTTAATGAAGTGAAGGAGACACGAAGCTCGAGATACTCTACAATGGACTCGTTGACTAATCAGTTCGGTAATGTCGCTGAGGCGGTGGAAAAAATAAATGATATTTTCACATCAAACCAAGTAAACAGACCATCACCATCAATGCCGTTAAGTCTTAAGAGTGACTTGTACAATGATTGGGCTCCAGTGGTTGAAGTTGATGATGTCTACAGGATGATTGCCACTATGAAGGGTAATAAAGCACCGGCGATGGGAGATATACCTGGAATTTTGTACAAGATCGCTGCCCCACTAATAGCGGCTCCTGTTACTCATATAATCAATGCTTCGATTTTGTCACGAAAATTCCCAGCTTGTTGGAAGCAGAACTTGATCACTCCCGTGCCCAAAAGTTTTCCGGTATCCAAAGAAGAATTGCGGCCGATTTCCTTGCTTCCACTCCTTTCAAAAATCTGCGAAAAGGCACTCCTTCAAACGGGCATGGCATCCCGCCTGCGACAGACTTTCAGACCTCTTCAGTTTGGGAATAGACCTCTATCACCTACAACGTCAGCCCTTGTTGCTCTACATGAAAAAGCAACTGCTGCACTTGATGTCGACGGCACTACAGGAATATGTGTTTTAGCCTATGACTTTAGTAAGGCATTTGACCAACTTGATCATGACGTTATAATCAAAATACTTTCGGAAAATCGATTTCCACGTGGATTTGTGCAATGGATGCTTGATTATTTGCGAAATCGTGTTCAAGCGGTAAAGTTAGTGAACTCTTTCAGTAGTCAACGAACTGTACGCTCAGGCATTCCACAGGGATCACTCTTCGGCCCATTTTTGTTTAACTTGGTAATGAGCTCCCTAAAACCACTGCATGATACTAACTCTGTTATAAAATATATAGATGATTGCACCTTTGTCATTCCGGTCAACGACTCATCTGTTCCTCCTTGCTTTGATGAGCATCAGAATATGCTACAATGGTCATCATCGGTAGGTTTGGGTCTCAATATTAACAAGTGCAAGCATTTGTGGATCCCCAAATCTACTACTAATGTGGCTCCTAACATTCCGGGTATGTCCTTGGTAACTGAACTGAAAGTTCTTGGCGTTTATTTCACGAATGACCTGAAATGGAACAGGCAAATAGAGCATATCAACCTTTGTGCATCTCGTCGGCTATATGCTCTTAGAGTGCTAAAGAAATTTCTTCATCGCCCGTGCCTTCTTCGAGTGTATAATGGTCTGATACTGTCGGTCATCGAGTATTGTTCTCCACTGATGATTGGATTGTCTGCACAAAACGACGATGTCCTAAATAAGATTCAAAGAAGAGCGCACAGACTCATCTGCGGTGATGACTGCCGTTGTGATGGTTATCCTAACATCAAATTTCGGCGTGAGAGAAGCAATTCGACTTTTGGAGAGCATTTCCAGTTATCCGCTTCATCCGCTACACCAATTGTGTCCTCAGAAATCCACTCGATCTGGGAGATTTATCCAACCACAAGTTCAAACAACGCGAAGGAGAAGCTCTTTTTTCCGATGGCAACAATTCTTGCAAACGGGACCTTTTTCTAATAGATAGTATCTTACAGCATTTTCTCTATACCTTGGCATAGATAATTGCATAATGTAGTAATACTTTCATTTATCATTTACGCTGACATACCTTTGCATTTGCTGCTCCTGAATTTATCTCTTATGTGCATATGATTGATTGATTGTAAATGACTGAATGATTTTCAATGTGAATGAAAATATACAATTTACTTAGTTACTTAATTACTTAACCAGCAATAGTGCTTAGTGTGAGTATTAAGTAACGAAAATGAAGTCAGTCGTGTAAATATATAAAGTATGCATGCATATTTTGTATATATATATATTTTGTATATGCTGCCCACACAGAGAAAATTGCCTCTTTGTATTTATGTTTCTATAATAGTCCATAAGTATTTTTCATTCAACACCAAAAGCTGGAGCTATTAAGTATATGGTGCAAATCATTTAAGCAATATAAACTGGTAACGGAACGTATTCCATCTTTTATTTATTTGCTTATTATTTCATTCCAAAATACAAATGGTAGGATCAATGGCATCAGATTATGATAGCATTTCTTGACTTTACTTCATTGACGACAAAATACCATAAATTTCTTAACAATTCTAATTGTCCTAATTCTTATAATTCTGTTTTAATTCCAGCTCCCCTTCGAATGATGGATCAATGTGGTTGCATCACACAGTTGCTATCAAATGCAAATTTTCAATGCTGTGGACATACTACAACAAGCAACAATTTTTCTAAGCAACGAGATCCAAGAGACGTGATACAGATGACATAGTACTATGCCTTCTTTCCAATGTTATAAAATATTACTACTTTGACATATCTATTGTCTTTTGGCCGGAGAAATATATAGTGAGAATTTTAAGTAGATATCAGGGTGATTCATGGTCAGAGTGGGTTACATAGATGCATATTCAAACCTGTGTAGCGCTCTATGTCAAACCCCTGATATCTAACTGCACTACTTCATAGCATGAAGCTATGCGGTAATGTTCAGCGTGCTTTGTACGAATGTTGCCAAGATCTATGTTAATTACAAATTCAAGCTTTGCGAAGTATCAACTACGCTGACGCACAAATAGAGTATCTGAAAATACTTATCTTCACGTTGTACACCTGCAAGTAGGCCTACATCAGCACAATTGAAATGCAGTATTGAAGTAACAATATTAAAAAAATATCGAAAAGTAGTCTATTCGATTATCTATTCAGCTTCCATTGGCAAAACAATTAGTAACTACATGTACTTAATTACAATAAAGAAATCTATAAATCACTATTAAAATGACAACTAAATGCATCTTGGATCCCGTGAGTAAATTCGCGGAATTTCGGGATTACAAGACCTTTTTATATACATGTAGATAATTCCTTCAATATCATAGAAGGAGATCTTCAGACTTGATTAATTTAACCACGGAAATTCCTCGGCAGCCGTAGTTTCGCCCTACAAGGGCTCGTTAGTACGGCCCGGAATGGCTCAAACTAGCTTAAAATATCTAGAATATGTCCTTCTACAATATCTTACATAATTTCTATTCCCAGGGGAACTGGCACTGCAATCTTTATGATATCAGCCGCATGGGAAAGTCCGGATAAATAAGCGCAGATCTCAGGGTAGGTCCTATGATCCAGGGTTAAGTGATTGATTTCCTAAGTATTAGTGAACAAATGAATTTTACGGATCGTCGCTGGCTTCAACGGGATCGAGGAAGAGAGGAAGTTTAGACGTATTAGATGTTTCCATAGCCAATTTTTCGAGGTAATTTGCCTATTGCATAACTGACAGCGATAATTACTGCACGTATCTACATTCGACAAAGTGTAAGATGTCATATTATATAGAGCAGGTATAGAAAAAGTGGGCTTTTAACATTTTAGTTTGACTCACAAGCATCAATCGGACTCAGTCACGTGTTAGGCTACATGTCATTTAGTAGGCTATATTCTACAGTTTGAAATTTGATAATAGTTTACTTGGAGCACATTATATTTTTCATTTGATCTTGATTTCTTGATCTCTGGATGCATGTGAGTGAGACATCTATAGTATCACGCATTGATTGAGGGGCTAATTTTGAAATTCCTCGATCATTCCTTTTTTATCACAATGCATTAGCTATAAAAAATCATTGTTTCATATGGAAGCTCAAACAATATTTTCTCACATTCTAAAAGTTTCCATTCTTAAAATGTACATGCTTCCCCAAATGCAGTTGTTCAAAAGATATGCACTTACGCGTACATGCATGTAATTAAGGGTGAGACTTTATTTGCGGAACCAATGTACTCGAAGAACATTTACTTTTCTGGATGAAGTATCACACTTGATGGCAATCAAAGATCTTTTAAATCACTATCTACAGTAGGGGGTTACTCACAAATCATAATTGTGTCGCACTGAGTTATTCAAGTTGTTGCTCATTTTTTCAAGAGCTATTATTGCTCAATGTACGTCTTTGCTACAAAATTGTTTTTCATTAGCATTGAGTTTTTGAGCTTTAATAGTATCGATTTTTAAGCATTGTGGGTTTTATCTTCTGCTTATTCTAGAAAACATACACACTGATTCACATACTTCGTCACATACTTCGTTTTTCTTTTGATTAAATGATTGAAAAATGATCACGTGATAGATATTAAAGATGGTGGTCTAAGTAAACATGTCGAACTTTGTGTTGCATGCGGCAAAACTAGAAGACCTTTCTGTCGAAACCCAAAAAACTATTTCGAAAAACAATGGCATTTCTCTGTCAACTAATAAACATTGACATGATTTGTAATCAAAAAGCTTAAACAAGTTTTCTTATCTGAACTTTTTCAACATTTGCATTAATTCAATCAATTCATTTACAATATCATTCCTCAAGTTCCAAAAGACAGTGATGGTGATTTATAAATCGAAATGAAAAAGATGAGAAAAACGAAAGTGAAAAGTAAGCGTAAAATAAGCAAAATCAAATGTTTTTGTTCCATGAGCGATATGTCTTGTACCATTCAAATTGTGTTGCAGCTGTAGAAACCATTTGAAGATTCAAGTGTGATAAAATACATCTGCAAAGAATGAGAAAAATGATGCATTATAATTTGCATTATAAATTCTTTCAGTAAGCAATGATGAGCAGAAAATAGTAGTATAGCACATTATATTACAATTGAGTTTGGAAGAAGCTTATGGTAGGAGGATCGGACAAGGTCTTTATATTCCCAAGTCGACATTGCTCAGTTCACTAATTTACCAGACAGAATTATCTGAAGAGTTGTCTAATTAGAAAGCATCGACACGCAACTGATTTCCTAGTGATGCTTGTTTGCGTGTGCAATGATTGTGATTTCATCAATGACACTTTATTATAAGACAGAATTGGAAGTGAGTCAACGAAACTTGACCCATGACCCACCTGACCCACGGCATGTGTGACCCACGACCCACTTGACCCATCGACTTTTCACGAAAACATGACCCACGACCCATCTGACCCCCCACATCTTTGACCTACTTGACCCACCTAACCCACATGCTGCAAGGCTGAATGATGTGAGTGCAATTTCCTTTTCTGGTATCATCTTAATTTTATTTTCATTCAAGATTCTAGGTCTATGTAGGTAGAGGCCTCGTAGTATCAAAATTATTGTTAAGATTTGTTGTGAAGATTCAAGTGCATCAGATCACTTGTCACATGCAACCAAAAACTACGAGTAACATACGATGTTTTGTTGTCACATAAACAAACAGACATGCAACCTCATCAAACTTATCTTATAATCAAAGTTCATGAATCACAAATGCCTAGGGTTCTAAAAAAATTTAAACGATTCTGTTTCTTGTTATAATTCTTGACTATGCTTTTTAGTGCCACCTATTTAACTCGTAGAGAGATGATTAGTTAAGTTGAGGGCTTGTCTATCCTTTTTAATGCCACCTATTTAACTCGTAGAGAGATGATTAGTTAAGATGAGGGCCCTAAAGGCTAAATTTCAAATTTTACATCTCTTAATTAAATGAAGTTAAAAAATAAGATTACAGTAGGCCTAATTCATTTATTCGTGCATTTATTATGTTAGATGCTACGTACATGTGTGAAAATTATCCCACAAAAATCGTTAAACTAATATTTTGTTGCTTCTGATGGCAATCGATTCAAATTTCATTAACTTCCGCTAATGTTAGATTTAAGTAGAAAGTTGCATGTTTGATGTAAGAATGACATTCATTGAAAAGCAAATGGAGTATGCATGTGCAACGCGTGAATAGAAAATTGCACGAGGACAAGATTATAATTCAAGATTACAATACATATAGATGAACTGATATATTTGAGTGGCGCTACATGTACGAGTACGTTGTGATAACTAGTGACATCATGTATTTTTATTGATACCAAATCAAATATCAAAACGAAACTTTTTATTGATACGAAGTGTCAAAAAATATCTCCTCACAGAGCTCTGCCGTAATAAGTCTGTGTGAAAGGGATAAGTCTATATCAATGACCGTCGTATGAATTATCGTATTTCAGATTATCATGTATCGAAGAAGCAATGAGATGCATGTAACATGTATGATGCGAAAGTAGATTGAACGGCTAGATACTTTAGATGTGAAGCATGAATATTATCAAGATATTTTGATCAATTACATATTTCGAAAATATTTAGGCTCTGATCAGTCTTTACCAGAGATTTACCATTCTAATCTCTACCACTATATTTTCTACGAAAGACCAACAAAATCAAACGAAACAAACAAAACGAGGGTCAGCTGGCATTGCAAGAAAATTTTCAAGATGAATGAAACCTCTGAATATCTGACTTCTTCAGTACCTGTATCTCTGAAATCGAGGTCACACATCATTGGGTATCGTCAGACACAGCGACAGAGAATTGAGCAGACACAATTGTACTCAAACAACTTCTCTCCACCAACCAACACCTCTCAGTAGACAGCAGCAATTGTTTTCGAGCCTCTAATTTGTGTGAATTTCGCCCCCTTTCGAAACTATGAGGCGTGTGAAAGTCAATAGTGTTGCATATTTTGACTGTGTGCATCCATCACCCCTTTCAGTGGAATTCCCCGAAATTCACATTTACTCCAGACAAGAATTAAGCCTACAATGTAATATCCATACTCTGTGGCAAAATTATCTGATATATCTCATAACATAGCTTATTGTCCTGATACAAGTCTACGAAGAAGGACGTGTACGATAATCTGAAATAACATTGTTATTGGACAAACACATGTTCGCTTTTACTGTTACGAAAGACATTGTCCTTGAAGCGATAAAGAGCTTTACACCTTCGAGATTGAACGCCGTGAATCAATGTTCATAGCTATTCGCGATGAATGATAAACTTTTTTCAAGATTTTGAATGCGAGAAACTTAAGCCGTTGATTAAGTGTACTTGCTATATGAGTAGGCTACGTATTATATTTATCAGTCGGTTAATTTGTATTCACCACCAGTTGTACAGTGTTTAGCCAATTTTCAGCTTTTAGGTGTGGCCTATAGAAAACCTTCAGAAATGGCTTAATGTTGTTATGTTCCACCTGGAATCATTCACATTTCCTAGCTTAGTTTGAGTCCTTATGTAGATGCATCACCATCGCAATATCATGACAATATTGAAACAGTGTACTTTTATGAGAATTAAAAGCATAAACACGTGATTGTCACTATCCACACTTGTAACTGCATGTAGACATGACAATTAGGCCTGTATGCTCCTGTAATAGCTCAACATCAACTATCAAAATTATTTTCTCAAAAATATAAAGCAAATGATACACATTCGGAGATAAACGTTCCTATATTCTGAAGATGCTATGAGATGACGTCATCAACACATTTTGTTTTAGGGATTTCATTGAATCCCCTTTCGCTCTGTTTTCATAAAATTTGAATTTATTGCCTTATTGAATATAATTGCGTTATGATTATTTTCAAAATTGACCTTTATAATAAAACGTATTACAAATACCTGTACCGTATATTGAATATTTTTAGGTGACAATGATATCCGATCATCAATGTGTCAATGACATTTTAAAATTCCTAATTCCTAATTTAGATATATATATGCTGATGAGATTTTGCGAGACACCTTATTAGTAGTAGCCACACAGGACCACAGTAGCACCACAGGCTGTGCTTCAGGCAAATGGGTGAGTGACTCAACCATCAAAAAATATTAAGTATTGTGAAAAAAACTGATAAGCATCAATTCTTGCAGATAAACAGAGGATTCTATGATGAAATGTTTGAGCCCTAGGTGAGACAACTAATTTAGACAGTTGGAACTGAAGGTTTCTAGTTGATTTCTGGAACGTATATGTGCAAAACGGACTAAAATTGAGAAATTGTGTGCTGTGCGAGTTACAACGATTTAATTCTAGCTTGCAATTATCTATGACAGATGTACGTATCTAGACAATATTGATTGTAGTCAATGCACATTACTTTGTATGTGAATTTTCTTATCGACGTTCCATTCGAAACTCTGACGAAATGTGTACACAAATTCTTAACTGTAGCTGCGCTAATGGAAATAAAATAATAGCACTAAAAGTTCAGTCTTAGATGTGATATTTTTCTCTTTTTCATACAGTATTGAGCGACCATGAATTCAATCCGATTTCATATTCAAAAAATCGAAAGCTCAAATTGCACAAACAATGAAACAAGGTCAATTGATATGACTTATTGATAGCAGATGATACTTTATAATAATAACGTGGCACATAGATAAAATCTTTTTTCACAAATCAGACATATGTTGACGTTATGATTAATGTTTTCGCAGAGACAAGAGAACTCGAAGCTATAAATATGCATTATCTAAATTCAGGAAGTAATTTCAAATCTACCCATTGTTAGCGCTTTGACAGTATCGTACGATCAATCCATAGTAAATAAACTACCATTTTAACATGCTGATGTGGCATTTATATGTTATGTCTGGTCTGAAATAGATAGACATTATTACAAATTTAAAAATGTTAGCAGCCATAAATCTCTCTCCAAAAACGGAAAAAGATGCTATCGGGTTCTTTAAGATATGCTTCCACTCTTTGTTCAGCTGCTGCTGTGTATGTTTCCATTTTCAATTATCAGACAGCAGTTGGAGACAGGACACATTAGACGTGATAGAGCAGCAATCAGGGGTTAAAATTATCTGGAAAGGCTACCGATCAAATAAAAGAGTCGGGTAGAAAGGCATCTGAGGATTGAGGAAGAAACCGCACGTCTGCCGAAGATTTGTTGACCAGTTGATCCAAAAAGATAGTATCAAGTACTGGGTTCCTGCTTACCGCATTGAACTGCCTTGATCGAAGAATATCATTTTTTCATGAACGCGTGATACCACAACAAGCAAAGACACGCACTTGCAGGCTACTGTCACTGCTGACATAGAACAATAACAGTCAACAAAGAATGAACCATAGAATTAAGTCATTAAATTTGAAGTTAACTGGAATAGAAATTGACTCAAGATCGTGAAACAACAGAGAAACTAAGTTGGGGCATGAACGACCAATGATCACGCAATACACATAATGTCACTAATTCCATCCAACCCATCGTTGACTCATCCAGCCACACATTTTTATTGCTTAACCGATCTGTACGGTTGTCATTCTTTGTCGGAAAGCTAAATTGACGCTGACATCGTTCTCGCAATTGCTGGTGTTCGATTTTTTTCAACGAAAAAGGAACATTGTAGCCTACAATGACAAGGTTACAAAATCTCTAGAAAATAACGTGAAACACGTTAAAAATGCCTTAAAATAGATACCAGACGCCGTGAACTGGATGTTGCACGCTTACAAGTCATATTTTTATCACCGCAATGATATAATGTTGCACTTACAGTATTTTTGGATCAAAATTCATGTGCTATGATAGCCATGAACGTCACAGGTTCGTTTTTGTTAATAAATTGGCATTGTTTCTGTACTTGCGTTCTTATGAGGACATTTAGAAGGTCATGGTCAATGCCACTTTTCCATGACATGTAGTGTAAATTCAAGTCTGAATTCTGATGAACTGGAGGAGGAACACGATCGTACACGATGCAAGTTCAGACAGTAAGGACTCGAGCTATGTAAATTACACTTTCATTTCAAAACGAATTTTCCGAAAAATTGATACAGAAATCAATCCATTATTGTAAAGGTTGCTGTATAATAATCAGCCAACGCAACTTCTCTACGATCATGCCAGTTTTTGGAGGAACTGTGTATTTTACTCCAAAACTTATAATTTATCTGCAAGACCTGTCGTCATTTATGTTTAATTCTAGTGACACTTGATGAGAAGTTTTATCTCACTTTTCGAGAAATGTTTTGGCTGAATTGACTGACGTTTTGACAACTCTTTGATGAAACAAAGAAATCACTTTAAAGGAGGAATAGGACGTGTTATAGTTATGAGTGTTATATTTTCATGTTATAGTCCGGCAGCCAGAACGAGTTTCTGCAAGGAACACGGCCGACATTCCATGTCAAAAATTATGACTCTGGGCTAAGTGCTATTCGCTTAATCAGGGACAACGTAGATAATTTCATTTTTGCCCAAAACGTCAATCTGCGTCCCATTGGATTAATATGTGCTTTTCTTTGATTGTGTCTGACAAGAAGAGGAACCAACTAGAACTCGGCAGACGTGCAAATTCGTAGTAGGCATCGGGTGTACATCGTTCTGTGAAAGACTCATTTTCGGCCTCGCTGCTTCAAGCTGTTGCCGCGGACTACTAGGGGTCGAAACGGAACTGGGCTAGCACCTATGCTGATGACTGACCATCTGCAGTATTATCTATATAAATAGCTGATAATCCCGAGATGTCATTTGAAAAGCTGTAATATAAAGAAGGATGACTCTTCTGCTACACATGGATTCATGTTTCCTCTAAAAATATTTAAGTATTTGTTTATTAGCTATTATTATTTAAATATTCAGTGTCAAATTCTTTATTCTATCAGCTGTTGAACAACAACTGTAAAGTTCTTGAAATTGTTTTATTAAATTTTTGAAATTAACTATTTGTTCACACAATCTTGAAAACAAACCTTGATGCAACTTTTGAAAGTAGTGGCGTGTTAAAATACATGTTTGAATAATTGCATGAAAATGAATTCGCGTCTTTATAAGATTTGACGGCATCGAGTGTATATAAATAAATTTCAGGACTCATATCGTAGGTATTAATAGGATGAATCACAAAACACAATTTATCGGCACACAGAATTTGCTAGAAAAATATTCGTGTTGTCAGGCAAGAAATGTAGTGCGATAAAGCTTTATGACAAAACACATTAGACTGATTGCATCTGCTTTGAAACAGCAATAAAGTGTTCGACATTGCGCCTTTGAAAATGAACAATACATTGAGATGGCAACTGCGCCCATGTGCGAGGGTTTCAGCTAATGTTTTATATGTGAATCACTCAATCAGTAGCTGAAGTAGTGGTAGAAGTGTTGTATTCCATATTGCATTAATGTCTGGAGCATCAAATCAATGGGGATGCATGAGCATGAATGAACAACAAATAAATAATTAGATGTTGAATTTCATAAAGTATTAGTCGGTGTGTGGAATGTGTGATAATAAACATATTCAAATGAAGAAATCGTATTTTCCATGTGTGTGTGGTCTTAGTTACTGTATAATGTAGCATTAGTTCAATTATGCTCTACGAAATGGAGTGTCATTGTGCATGTATAAGTTCAGGTTTTGCCACAATTATCCATTTTCCATCGGTTTCAAGTTGCTTTAAAACATCCATTTTTTCTTTAAATTTCCTTAACTATCGGAGACCATTGTTCTATTTCCACTACCAGCATGTGCGTAGCATATAAAGTGTCTGTTCTGAAAGAGCATGCGGCGGTGATAATAAGTAGGCTATTAGCAGTGTTGCAAAAGTATGTTGTAAGATTTCCAAAATTAAAAATTATTGGGCCAAAGCTGATCACCTTTAACTCGTTGCCACCAGAAAGCTAATTAATTGTTGGCCTAAAAAATTAATTGATTTTAATTTCAAAAACATAACTTGATCTGCAATGGCCAAAGTTTTGGACAAAATTGTAAAACCAGAAAGCTGCATTGAAATCTTTTAAGAACTGGTTCATTCAATGGTTACAAGAGCATTGCATTTAAAGACCTCCGGATTGAAGAACGTCATCAGTTACTTCAATCATTTATTCAAATTTCTAGGAACTATGTTCTATTATAAATGAGTGTTGGGATGATTTTCATCATCGCATGATGGTCATTTCTCATAACAATAAGCTACTTGATATATTTCGTTCGATATTCAAATAGCAATTCGTCACAATATTAAGTTACATTCAAACAAATTTGATATATAGTTCGGAAAGTTGCATAAATTGTCCTTCTTTCTTAGTCATTCGATTGCTAATTATCCTGATTCTAGAAGTCGGGATTGTGGCAGCTTTCCCAAGTTTGGTCCGTCTGAACAATTACGGCTTGAAAATCGTAGAAAAAATGAACATCATCGAGTGGGATTGTTTGTGGAAAACGTTTGAAAGCCATATGAATTTTCTAAATTAGTTATGATTGAAACGATAGCAAATGACTCAATTACAATCATTGCACACGGATCTCGACCTTATTTCAAAATATGTTCTAATGAGAATTTCATAGATAACATGGATTAGATCATTTTTCGAACAAATGTAGAGACCTGATTGATGGGTTTAATAATGCTCTTCAATACCCCAATTATCTCTGCAGTTTCAAGGTACTCTACCGTCATCACAGCCCCTGGCACTTGCGCATACTCGAGGCCCTAGCAATAAAGCGGCTTACACCAAACTTGTGTGCTCAGAAGGAGCACTTGTTAACGTTACTTTTACATTGGTAATTTTTACTTTCTCTTCATTTATATCGTCAATGTTTTTCTTTTCCTATTAGTAATTTTTCTATACATGTACTTTAGCTACTACTTATTCACTTCGCGCCTGCTTGACATGTGCCTGTCTATTGCTTGATCGATATTAACACTATTCATGTCTCTATCAGTTTTGGTTCATTTTGCGTGTCACACCGACTGAGAGCAGACGAAACGTGTTTGTGGCAATACACGAGTATAATAACAGTATAATGAAACTTCTGGCGCTATTTTTCATTTATAAAATCATACCGGGGCACAATTGCTTTAATTATCTCTCCAGTTATCAGGTACTTAAATTAGATAATATGGATATTGTACATATTATGCATTTCAGCATGTTTCACCTTTCCTGTACTTTACGTCTGCATGCTAAATTTCTAAATGTGTTTTATATATCAAAGTTTGCTTATATGCCATCTTCCTTTTAAAGCATTGCCATATTCAAAAGGTACTGAGTAGAAGCACAATTTAAGTGTTTATCTGCGTGTACTAAATTCCATGATATCTACCAAAAAACAGTGCATACTATTTGTCTATGAAAATAAGCAAGCAACTTTTTAAGCAATTCTTTCTTTATGCTAACTACTAATTGACGTCCCAGTATCTGACCGCTCCATGAGTTCTCCCAAATTTTACAGTAGTTATTTCGTAATTGTAATTGCTTGTCCTGCTTAAGTTGCCCCATAATAGCTCAATTCAATTCAACGAAATGTAAATCAGCAATAGCCGATTAATGTTTGCAGTAGCCTGTTGTGTGCAATTTTCTCTATTTTCATATTTAAAACTACATATTTTCATTGAAAAAATTGTGAATTGTAGAATGCAAATTATCATACATTAAATTTGAAACGAACATAGGAGTTACAGCATTAATATTCGAATGCCATTCACCGGAGACCAATTTTAGGTATGGATCCACGAATCGTATATGTCGTGTGAAATATGCAATAACTTTAGAAATCTCCCAAAAAGAAAAGAATTCTAGCCTAACTTATTGCATTATTTGTCAAAATTTTATTCAAACATGGTTCATCACGGTTTCATATAATTTGGTTCATTTTGATCTCATGATCATCATGCGAGAAATGACGCTATGTTGTTGAAATAAAATTTCATTAAAATACAATATAAATGTTGTCCAACTGATGGTTGCTTTTAGGCGAAATGGATTTGTTGCCACTTCATGATGACAGAGTGACATGAGTACTTTCGCCACGTTCACATTGATAATCACAGTTTTCCACTTTTATCGGCTGATTTCATCAACTACTGCGTTGTCAACCCATTCATTCGATCATTTTCGCTATAGTCAACGTAGATAATGCTATAGGAAATAATTATAATTATAACCTAAGTGCCAAAACCATCAGAGACAATCTGTAGTGCCATTGGTTTCAAAAGTTTCTGTGATCGATGAAGTGCTTTTGGTTTCTGTGAATTGTAGGAAGGTTACGTAGGAATTTCTAAGAAATTATAAGGAAACAGCATCATCCTCTGAAGAATGAAATAAAGAAAAGTGCATAGTCCTTGGACTTAGAGCAAAATGGCAGAGCTTTAATTAGTCAAGAGTGCAGCAGCTCAAAACAACTATCTTCGCTGCATTCCGTTTAATTATTGTTCTGTGTCATTCACTCATTCGTTTTTATCATCACCAGCCTTTCGTGCCACTGCAGGCAGATGGCCTCCACTTCCTCCTCCAGCTTCTTCGATCTTGCACTTTCTGAATCCAGTTGATACCGCTCTTTTCCTCAGTATCGTCTCTCCATCTTCTCTTTGGCCTTCCTCTTCGCCGTGGTCTTTCTAGTGGCGTCCATTCCGTTACTTTCTTGGCCCATTTGTTGTTGCCCATTTGTTCTTAGATCAACGACTAAATTAACGTCTGTTTTGAAAACATTATATAACCATTTGACGTTTGAGATCAAGACAGTTGCTTCATAGTTCCAGAAAATGCAATTTGCAGAAATCAGACTCATTGATTATGATCGAAGGTTGAGTTGTCGCAGGTAAGCAGAGTTCCCCAATTCAAAGATGCATACCTGCCCTTTTTTGCATACATTATACCGAACTTTTGCATGCATAGCAATGGGTTCCGTGAAATTTCTGAGCAAGATTGTGATAAGATGCGAACTCTTCACGAAAAATATATGGCAATATTGTAACAAAATCTCTAACATTTCCTATCAATATAGCCTTGCTGATTGAAGTGATCGATATTTTGATTTTTCGGCATTTGGTAGGCCGGATAACAGTAGTAGGTAAGGTTGAATTATAACTAAACTTATTATCCCGATTACTACATCCGGATGCATTATTTTGGACCTGCATCTGAAATGTAGATGCATCCTAGAATGCATCCGGATGCATTATTTTGGGCATGCATCTGGCATATAGATGCATCCGAATGCATCTAGGGGTGAATCCTGGAATGCATCCGGATGCATTATTTTCGGCATGCATCTGGCATATAGATGCATCCTAGAATGCATCTAGGGATGAATCCTGGAATGCATCCGGATGCATTATTTTCGGCATGCATTGGAGGAGGGATGCATCCCAGAAAGCATCTTGGGATGAATCCCCCAATGCATGCCCAAAATAATGCATCCCGCTCAATGCATCTGAGATGCAATTCGTCTTGCTACGGGATGACACACATTAGTGTATAACTGAACTCCTATGATTCACTTGAATAGTGCCTTGGAATAATTCAATATTATTCCGTATTCTTTTGCGGTTGGACTGACTCATTGAATAATATTTTGTGTACTTTGTGATGCTTTATAGCCAAGATTAATGTGCTTTAATCAATCACATATTGGTTTGAACATATTTTAAGGTCATCGTTGTTGAATATTTAACTAATACCTGCCTTATGTTCACGGCTAATTGATGTCATGCATTTTCGAGTAGCAGTATCCAAGTGAAAGACCTTTGTCACGGTTAACTGCTCAATTTTGCACTTGAAAATCAAAGGCAGCAAATGACTTTGAAGACAGCAACCACTTTGTGACACTGCGCGGTATTCTGTTTCCATCTTTATTTTCCCTTGATGTTTTAGATACTTTAGTTCTTGTAAAGGCTTAACATGAATTAACTTTTAAGGCATGTAGGCCTACTTCGTATTTCACACCCAGCATGTTCTTTCTGAAAATTCTGCCTAACTGATTGCACTTTTCTGAGCTTCAACGAAGTCGTTCATAAGTTAACTTAAATATTCAGAGACTGTTTTCTAGTACATTTTAGCAAAATTGTGTTCACAATATAAGACAAGAATGTATAATGCGTAATGAAACATAATCAATCAACTCACCATAGAGTATTGAATTGTGATTTTCATGGTCCCCAAATTGTCAAATTGCAATCCATGATGAACAACCACTTGTATCACTTATTCAACACCAAGACAAATAATACGATGAATATGCCGTCGTGGAAAGACAGTATAGTTAACCAATCTAAACTTAGAGTGTAAATGAAGTAAAAACCGAAATCAGAATGATGTGACATAATACATTCGGAAATTGGGGGTGGAGTAGGTGGTTCGGGCAAGAAGGATCCGTGGTACGAACCACAAATGTCGCTGAGATAACGAATTGCCTACAAACTCTTCTTTCATGATGTGTGCAACATCTGAACATGTCGGTGAGATACCAACCTTGAATAACTACTCTCTTTTCATAAGTTTTCTCTAATTACTCTTGGCAGCATACTACCTAACATTGCTACTCCCACGGTGAAAAGTAGTATGATTATGATATATACAAATATTCGACAGGATGCATTGAGATACTTCTGGCGTATGAAAGAGCGAAAATTTTTGCTGAAAAAGTCTAAAGAATTTTCATGTGGATATGGATCTGACGGTACTGGGAGATCTAAAAATTTGCAGAGGGGCTCCCAACCATCTGACAGATTATATACAAGTAAGCGGTCCTCAGGAATGACGTTACGAACTGAAGCTGTATGTTCTTCAAAGCGTTTTCGCATCATCTTTTCGTTGTCCCAGTCAATATCAGAACCCAAAGCGTATTCACAAAGTTCATCAACCATGGTAGCATGATGCGCCAATGGGGTGAATCGAAGAAGAAAGCCTCCCAAACCTGACTTCATCTCGTTATTTGCTTTCACTACACTGGCGCAAACGCTACGATACCAAGAAGCAGAGTCCCGGACCGTCAAAACAAATTTTGCATTAGGATATTGGTGAAGTAAGTCGTGATAAAAAACACAGGTGGGCATATCCACGGCGGCTCCAAAGTTTCTGAACAGATACCTCCATTGAGATTGGGTAAGTGGTTGACGACAAGCTTCTCGCCACTTACCGATATGTTGAGGATTCTCGAAGACTCTAGTCATGTGGTAGCAAGGGGTGTTTAGCAGCTTTTCGAGAGCCAGTTGAAGGCTTTTGGTTCCAGTGCGCATAAGTCCAACTCCAATGACATGAAGATCATCATTTTTCCTCGTGTGCTGTATTCTCTGATTCATGTGATTATTTAAAATAGTCACTTGTGGGTTCGTCAAAAGGCTTTCCTTTTCCATGTTATCCGTCAACTCCTGTAGCTGATCTGTTGTCAAGTCGCCTTCAATTTCGTTTCCACCGGGACACATCCCTGCAAGAGCATGAAACTGCTTTATACTTCATGAATACCTACGCCTTGGTGTTATAGTCAGTTTTCAAAGGCTTAGCGACACTTCGTTGGATACTCACAATGATCTACCACATCCAATGAGAAGGCGATTAGAGCTGCCGCTAACTTCAAATTTCGTTTTTACTATCCAATAGGTGCTTTCTAGATTTGAAAGGCATCAGTGAAAATGCAGATCAAAATGAATGGTTGATTTTGAAATCAAAGACAATTTATCAAGAAATGATAAGGAACGTAAGGGTAAAGGGTAAAATTATGAAGAGAGAGAGAGAGAGAGAGAGAGAGAGAGAGAGAGAGAGAGAGAGAGAGAGAGAGAGAGAGAGAGAGAGAGAGAGAGAGAGAGAGAGAGAGAGAGAGAGAGAGAGGAGAGAGAGAGGAGGAGAGAGAGAGAGATGAGAGATGAGAGAGAGAGAGAGAGAGAGAGAGAGAGAGAGAGAGAGAGAGAGAGGAGAGAGAGAGAGAGAGAGAAGAGAGAGAGAGAGAGAGAGAGAGAGAGAGAGAGAGAGAGAGAGAGAGAGAGGAGAGAGAGAGAGAGGAGAGAGAGAGAGAGAGAGAGAGAGAGAGGAGAGAGAGAGAGAGAGAGAGAGAGGAGAGAGAGAGAGAGAGAGAGAGAGAGAGAGAGAGAGAGAGAGAGAGAGAGAGAGAGAGAGAGAGAGAGAGAGAGAGAGAGAGAGAGAGAGAGAGAGAGAGGAGAGAGAGAGAAGAGAGTGAGCGATTAATTACTAATTAGGAAAAAGTACTGGCAGTATCATAAGCAAGTGACATGAAAAATGAGGAATTACCTGAGGGCTATCTTTTTCGTTACTAATTATTAAAATCAGAGGCAACCAACCATCCATAATTTAGCAAGTATTTTGAACTTGTCATTATACTTCCTATAGCATCTCAGAAGTGTTTGACATTGAAATTAGCATACTTTTATGCCTGTGCTGCTTTGTCTGGCATACTGTAGACTACTTGGTTGGTAAACTGCACATCTCAAAGCATCTATTAACATCATTTGGTCATCGTGCTGCCTATATTTGAGTTGTGGAGATTGCCATCCATGAACGACAAGCCACAAGCACAGCAGTAGCACAGGTGCAAAAACACAATTAAATTAGCACAATAGTAAAGACAAATTAGCACATGCTAATTTCAGTACAAGCAATTGGTGTCAGCTACGTTATATAGCTATAGTAGTTACTTCGTTTAATGAGGACATTACAACGTGATTTTTGTAAGATGTAGGTGACAGCTTATGATAAATAGTGGTGTATAATACCATGTGTTGTATCCCAAACTATTCTAATCTGTCCTACATTATATGTGAATTCAAAGCAATTAATTTGAAGATGGAAGTTTGAAAGCTCTCACTATCATGTATCTCATGATAAAAGCATATTACATCAATAAGCATGGAGCATATAAATGCATTTCGTCTGTTTTTGAATGTTTCTATTTTCCAAAACAGCCTATCGAAATTACACAAACTTATTTCAAACTGCCAATATCAACTTAAATATTGTAATCAAAGTTTAACGTTTATGAGTATTATTGAGTGTTTCATAGTATTGTAGAATTTTGACGTGGCCTAGTCTAGTTTTCAGCGATCTCAAAATATGCTAAATATATTTTATTTCTTTCCGGAACTGCACAGTAAATACGTACTTTTACAAAGCGACATTATATCTTTCACAGTATCATATGAATTCTGATTGGAGCAATTTTCGGTGACATAATCAAAGTAGCTTGCAACATACTTAACTTCACAGCCATCAAAATTCCATGCCAAAGATAACGAACGAGTTTAAGTCATTCTGCTGATGTGGCCTTTTCATATTGCAATAATGCTCGAGTGATGTTGTGTCTGATTATAACAGCTATGGTATACTTCATCTATTAATAACTTAAACTGAAGTAATGAATAACTTAAATATTTCTCAATTAGTGAAGGTTAACTCGACGCACATATGTACATGTACATTACATATAACATCACGAGGTGAAACAAATAAAGAACCGTTTTGTTTAGTGCTAAATATATACACAATAATTGAAGTACTATGCATTTATGTAAGTGCAGAAATGATGTCTAGGTGTATTTCTGTATTCTATAAATAATCAGAGAGAATTGCAGGCTAAAACATGAATAATTTGAATGCACGCTTATTGCAGCATGAAAGCATCAGGTTAACATAACTTAAGCATTCTGCTACCCAGATGTGACACGAGCAGAAAGCCATCTATACAAGGTATGTCAGATAAACTGTCAAAAGTAAGTTATAAACTGTATCATGCTCAAATCTAGCCAAAAATGATTTCAATTTCTAGTGTATTGAGATTACTCTTCCATAATTTGTTCTAGAGTCTCAAAACTGAAACTAATAAAGACCAAGGCATATTTCCACACTTACATAAAGGCAGGATATCAAGACGCCTTCAATAAAAGATTGAAGTTGTTCAAAGAATAGAGCATGTGTGACTGATACATAGACACAAAGATAACGAAGAATTCACGATAGTTGCGTTCTGTACCACTCACCATGATATGTTTTTCGATGCAAGCACCGATGCATTCAATGAACCAAACGTGATCTTTTGATAAGTATATGTGTAATGAGATTAATCAATTGGAATGTCCTTGATCACGAAGCCGTTTGTCAAGATAATTGTTCTAAATTGATGCTATGTCACTCCAAGGTAATTCACAGAGGTCACATATCTATGAAACGTTATGGGTAAGAGAGGCCGCATTAGCGGACGAAGTTTTAATCATAGCCCAAGCAAGGAGGTCTAGATATCTGTAATTGATGTCTAGACCAAGTCATGGACTTCTATAATATAGCATCTATATTATAGAAGTCCATGACCAAGGCTAGATCAAGAAGGTCTAGATATCTATAATTGTAGATATATATTATAGATATCTAGACCTCCTTGGCCCAAGATTCTAATAGCGTTACTACATGCACAAACTTTAACGAATTACCTATGTTATTACATGTACAGTGTATAGACATAGGAATACTCTAAATGCCTTGATTTCAAAAAGTCACACAAAAACAACTTCATTTTGGCAAAATGACGACCATTGTGAAGCTCTCAGCTTATGCATCTGCTATAGAAGAAGTGCATGACTAGTATCAATGCATTACTTTTTTCACTCAAGAACCATAATGCCATCATGCAGACTGCAGAGCCATACAATATACGTTGCTCGTATATCAGCATTATTTTACTGAATAATTAGTCTAAATATTTTAGTTGTAGTTGATATGAAAATGTTGTGGTGATTTATGAGTAATTAAATTCGATTTTTTTATTTCGATTTTCCTTATCACATGCATGTATATCGTCTTCAAGATAATTTACTTTTTTCTATTTTGCCGTTACAGAACAGTCACATATGTGTATGAAGATTCTTCGCTTCCTTTTGTGTTATCTCAATCACTTCAATTGCCCTAACATTATGCAGATAGTGCTTATATTTTAAAGTAATTTTCTTTATTTTTGATGCACATTTTCTTATCTTTGCTCCTACCCTTTCTCTAATTTCTGTAAATGTTAGTATTTTAAAGTCTTAAGAACATTCTCAAAATCTTAAGATAATGTCTATCGCTGACAGCTTAGTTCGCTAAATTTATCTTCTGAATTTTTAATTACATGTATTATCTAATTCTACTATTTCAAGTGCAGCCCACCCGTCATTCATAATGCATTATTCTGATATTGAGACAAGTCCGATGACGCCCTACTGCTCCTCTACCTCCCCCTTTCACTCTCGTTAATCTATCCTTAAAGGATTCAACAATTGTCTCATTGCCAACCAAATAATGGTTTGTAGTCCACCGGCCGAAACCTCCGCTGTTATAGAAAAATGATTGCTTTATTGCACTTTTCGTAGATTCAGAGGTGGTTATACAGAATGAAAAGAAACAAATTAAAATTCAGCATAAGAGATTAAGACAAAACTGAGGCAAGATAAGTATTAAACTCTGGCGCATTTCAGGTCCACCCGGAAAAATTTTCATTAAATTATTACCAAAGTTGCCGTGGGTATGGGGTGGGTATGGGTATTGAGGCCATCCCCACAGCTCCCATAGCGCTTCTATGGGGATTCTATGCGGATTCTGAAGATTTTTGACATTCACTAGAAGCAATCAGAACTGACATCATGTCACACAGTCAACTTCGATGTTGAATTACAAAGTATCATGCAGCCTACCCATCTCACCACTTAAAATGCAGGAAATATCAATGCTGATCATTTTCACATTAGTAACACACGTTCAATAATTTTGAATGACTTATAATGATAGTTCCAGGTGTGTCAAGGAAGTCTGAAGTGGAAGAATTCTGCAAGTCTTCTTTGCTGCAGAGCCGAATGGAGACTTACAAATGTTAGCTCTCAATAGTATAAAAATGTTAGTATAAATAGCTCAGACAGAATTATTTGTGATATAATTAAGCCTGCGTGATAAATGTGATTAATCATTATTAACCTAGATTTTAAACTAATTACGATATAGAAGACTGTTGGGTCCATCCCAAAAAGCAAGGCACATGAAAATGTTGAATGACTTTAGTCGGATACTTGAACAGTGTGATAAAGATTTCTCACACCAAATTATTCAACTGTAAGCCATTTACTCACATTGCAGTCATAATTGTGATGAGAGCTCAGATTTTTCACTTGTCCACAACTTGTTAGAACTTTTATTTTCATCTGATTGGCATCCTTAACTGCACACTTAGGTGTACCTCAATAAATGGTTCATTGTGCTGCATTTCATCACCATACACAAATGGGTCAACATCCTTCAAATTCTTGTGCAATAATTCGGTGACATCAGTGGTCGAGAATATCAAGATGATTTTTATCGAAGTCTTCATCTATAATAATAGATTAGATTGATTCAAAGATTTTTCCTTCACCACGTGTATATAGTCGATTTCTCCTGCGAAACAATTCTAGACTTGAGATGCACAAAGGCCAAACTCTGGAGATAGAAATATCAATGATTGCTACATTAATTCAATTAACGAATATTAAACGGGAATATTCACACATATGAACATGGCATGATCTACTGAGCAATAATCGATGGTGATAACACACATTGGTAGACCGCAAACATATAGTAAAGGCGTAGATAAGAATTTTTGACAGGTGACTTTTTTGTGACAGAGTGACCATTTTGAAGTACTGGCAGAGTAGCAACATATTAATATGTTTTATTTATGTTCAAACTTGTCTTTGTATGTTGATGGACTTCCTATTATTTGAAAATAGCACCACTTAAGCAACCAAGCGAATGAAAAATCCTCACATTAGGAACTCCAAATACCAACTTACAGGACAGCCCAGCATTATATTATCATAAATGTAACACATGAAACAACCAAATACATCTACTCAAAATTATTTGCAGTAGTTTTCACGAAAAGCAGCTGACTGAAAATATTGTGTGAACATTAATTAAGATCAATTAATTAATTAAACATTAAGGTCCTTCAGGACTTAAACTAGCAGTTAAAATTTCAACTGATATATTGATAAATATTCATGCTTGCTTTTTTGAAACATACTGTACTTAATCACGATTGTCTACAGCAAGGAATTTAAGCATAGTTCTTTTGAAATGAATGTGTGTATGTTTCCTGAGAATACATGCATAGGCCAACATGATGTAATGTAAGCTTAGGTTTGATTTTACTTGATGAAGACTTGGTTGCTGTTGTTATGACAGCGAACCTCAAAACAGCAAACGGTAAAAGGCGAATATTGGAAACATCGAAATTTCAAAATAGCGAAATATAAAAATAGCTTACTTTGCAGAGCTCGACTGTTGTGTAGAACTAAGTACCGGGTGTCCCACAAATTTATACCCGTAGATATTGGACTTTTTAAAATTTAAATTTATAAGTGAATTTTTGATTTCAACTACAATGAAAACGCATTAATTAATGAACAAAACATTTAATAGTCTGTGTCCCCCACGGGATGCTTTTAGAGCTCGCAGACGGTTCGGAAAAGAGTTCAGCAGATTTTCAAAGATCTCGCCGTCATTGTCCATATCTTTCAGGATTTTTGTTAATGCAGTACGCACCACTTTCTTCAAGCGATTAGGATTTCGGTGAAGTAAAGCATCAACATTGTCCTTCAATATTGCACCATATTTTCGCAACGGTTGAGATCGGGAGAGCTCCCTGGCCAAACGGTGTTATCGAAGAAGTCAAATCCAGATTTCCTTCACATCTCTGTATCCGCATTGCCTTAAAGCACGGAGCTTTGTCATGCAGAAAGGTAACTTGATCAACGTCTTCTACGTTTTCCTCGTTTCTAAGAAACGGAAATACACTTTGATCAAGAATAACTTTACGAAAATATTCTCCATTCCATGTTTCACCGTCTTCTTTGATCACTCACATCATTTTCTTGATGCTAAAGCAAATGAAGACTCCAATGTAGGAAGGTCGAACTACCATTTTTCGATAATGTTCATCTACCTCAATTTCTTGGATGGATGTTGCCCAAATTCTGTCGTTTTGACTATTTGGTTTTCGACATACCCAAACAAAGAACTCGTCAGAGCAAACAACATGACGGAAATCATCTTCATCCCAATCTTTGAGATATTCGCAAAACCGTAGTCGATTTTCTTGTTGTTCAACTGTTTTGTATGGTTTTTTGAGAACGTGAAACGGTTTCATTTCTAAAGATTTCCTGTATCGATGGACTGTCATGCGAGAAGGAGCTTGCTATTCATCTCCTCTTCTCCTTGTCAGTTCCGTCGACAACTTCCGGCAACTTTGATATTGTTTGTTGCTTACCATTCGTATGATTCTCTTCTCGTGCTGGTTTAGGGCACCACCACCACCTCTTCCTATTCCTTCTTTGTCAATCTTGCAGTCATAAGGATCTCTCTCCAGTTGTTCTTGACAAACTCTTCACTTCTCCCAATTTGTTGAGCAACTCACTGGCGTGTGATGAAGGCTGCGCCGGCATCCTTGGCTTCCCTGAATGCGATTGCTCTTATCCGATCCACAAAACGTTTCTCTTCACTACCAACCATCTCTTCTTTATTCCAAAGCGAAAAATGACTTGAATGAATTGCGGACTACTTTTGTGATATGTGGTGGCATTCGATGCAAAGATACTCACTTGTCAATGGCATCGATCTGATGACATCCTTTCCATTTGTGTAAAGACAGAGCTTTCACGCGAGTGACCTTAACGGATCAGAAATAGCGCAATCCACTCCGAGTGACAAAGCAGCATGTCGTTAAAATAATTACAAAAGGTTGTGAAATGTCGATGTTCATGTCATTTATCAATCAGAATTGGAAATGATTTCTCAGATCGCATTGAAATCATGCTGACTTAACGGAGAGTAGATATACATGTAATACCTGGTCATGCTTAATTAAGAAACTGCAAAAACGTCATATATGTCTGCCCTTCGTAAGAGATATTTTTATATTCAGATTGTGAAAATCTTGTAAATTAATACAGTACCATAAAATGTTTTGAAAGGTCACATTATTAGCCTATATTCCTATCATCATGTTTTTTGTCATGTTCATGAAAGCAATAAGATCTAAACAAGGAATCGCTTTCACAATACTTTGATATCATCATCTTATACAAAGTTTTTGAGCTACACAATTAGCATACATATCAAATAAATTTCCTGTGTTAGGCAAATTCATTAAATACTACTTCAACACAAAATATTTCACACTTACTTTGCTTCAACACACTACTGAGTTTTCATTTTCGTCTAAGTTGGTGAATCAACTCCTCATTGAAAATGCAACTCAATGTTTTATGATGCTTTTCATATTGTCAAAAACTAGCATTTATTGATCATCGATGACGCATTAACTATAAACATTTCAGTTGTTTGTTAAAGCAGTATCTCATGTTTGCTTATAGATTATAAAATTCACTTATTATGCTAATTGCACATGCCAAATTTTACTCAGGATGTGGGTACATTTTAAATGGGGAGCTGTGTTGATGTTAAAAATGTAAACTAAACCTGCTGATAATTCTTGATGTTGAATAAAATAATGGCTGTTCTGGTCTGCTCTCAATTTTCAACTTAGGAAACATCTAAATATTTGATGACATATCTACTTCAGACAAAGCAGTTCAATAGTAGAGTATTGTACGAGTAAGTCAGCTATTCTCAAGTAAAGCATGCATACTTATCACGGAAGATCGGGTTTGTGGTTTTTATGTCTCGCAATTCTATTGTCTTTAACAGCGAGCAATGAAACATTGTCTCTAATCATCATCGCAAAGATTATAAGTCCCTTCATTGCATGAAGGTTTGAGTGATTCTCGCATCTACCATTCAAACGGCTTCAATTCTGCGAAAATGGAGTGACTGAAAAGATGACAAACCACACAATGAGGTATTTCAGAAATGCTGATCAGCAATAGTGCACGACAGTGATGAAATGATTGTTTGACATGCTGATGACATACCGCTGCCAGAACCTGGCAGCTATATAAAGAGGCACATAATCGAGGGACATTCATGAACTATCATTTTCATCTAATCATGATCGAGGTATTATTTGATCAGTTCATGAATTTCAGTCATGTGACTGAAAACAATAACACGTTCTAAACTTTTATGTAAACAGAATAGAGGCAAAATGCTGTGTTTACTCTAAAGTCACGCATGCAGAAACACGCACCCCAGGATTCACGGCATTTGTGAAAAGAAATTGTTGTTGATACAGAAAGTTAGCGCTGATATAGAATGTCAAAAAATCTGCATTGAATCTTAAATCCTAAATGTTATGAATTCATCGATTGTTATGTACCAGTTGACAAGGACGTTACTTCAATAGCGAATAGGAAAAGTGCAATATATCCTTTGCATTTTATATTCAATAGCTTTATGAAGTAGCTTTTATAAATACACAAACTGTCTTAGGACAAAAACTCGGTGCAAGCCAATAAATATTATGTTTGATGAGAATAATAGATAATATGTTCATTATTTTATATATGAAGCCGATGGACTAGGTGTGATAATACATTGTAATCAATCACATTATAGATAATAAATATAGATAGATCTGAGGTCACTTTTTGCTAAAATAACCGAGAGCCGAAAGCAAATGACATATGGCAAATAATGACCGAAGAAATCTATGCAATATCTGCTAATAATTTTCATCCAGGAAAATAATTACTTGCTTCGTGGAGCTTATTAACTGGTGAGCATAGAAAGCCTCACGATGTCATGCATTATATCCAATTCAATACCCGTCCCTGTATGAAATAGAAAATGGCATTTCCATTTTTTAAATTTCTTTGGCATAATTAGACAATAAAATTCCATAGTCAAGTAAGTTTGTGAAGTTGTTTGATGTTATTTGCGATGCAGATTTCTTTTATTTCAATTTTTTGCTTCCTCCTGCCCCATCAAAGGCGAGGAGACTAGCAAGTTAGGGATGTGACAGCCTTCATACATTGGCGACTCTCACCAGGAGAAGATATCTATGACATCAATAGCACTTCACCACGGAGAAGAGCTCGAACAGCTAAATGTGGCCATTGACCAACTGAAGTATCCTCATAAACATTACAGTGGAAATGACACTTTGCAGACAATTGATATTTTCATGTTACTTAGAACCAATTTTCGATTTTTTGACTTTTAAGATTTTTGTTCATTTAGGGACGATATTATCAGATTCTATTGATTGTTAAATTCATCATTGCATATACATGTTGAATTCTGCTGCTTCTTAACTTGATTTTATCTATGTTGAACTTTATCTATCTACCTATAAGCTTGACCAACTCAATCTGCATGTAGGCAGATTTATACAAGTCGATTGCTACTGTTGCGAAAAACTATTCAAGCGATCACAAAATCAGCAGCTCATATGCATCTCCTCTTAGTCACGCCATGCTCTCAGTCAAAAATCAAAAATATGTGGCACTAATGAACTTTACTAAATCAACTTAATAGTTGTGCGCAAATTGGCGAAGCGTTTCTAAAAGTGGAAACATCAGTCCGCTGGACTGTAGATGAAACAGTAGATGCATTAATTTGAAATGTGTATCATGTTTGCGATATTTTGTGTGCATCTGCATCTTATGACCTAAAATCAGAGACTTTAATTGTGAGCACATAGACTTTGAAAATTTGGTTCTAATTTCACCTATACTATTGGATTTCATATACGTCAATCTGGAAAATGAGTGATCTCCTCCATGTAAATGTGATCTCCTAATTCTTTTGATTGGATATCGTCGTTACGAATGCACAGAGATATGAAACATTTTATGAAATTTCTTTTTAATTCATCATAAATAAATGAACTAACCATATGATTCGAATATCTAATGACTTCTCTGACGTCAATAATTGATGGCACAGATGATCACCAGAAATGGAAACAGACGCTTGAAACCACATCAAGAGTCCGAGAATATATAAAAAAGTCGTTGAATAGTCATACTTCTAAAGCATTTCACATTCCTGCATCTGGAATGTAGATCACATCATTCAATTCGTCAAATAAAGGAAAACATGGCAGACAGCGAAAAAGTCATTTCAATGATGAAACATAGGACTGAAAAAAATCCATTTATTATCCTTTAATACATGGAATTTCATTATTCGAAGCATGTCTTATAACAAGGAACAAATATCAACAGAGAAAATTCCAATTTAACTTCTTACTTGAATATTGTGGAATCTAATGCCTGTTGTTCATGAATAGGGTGAAAAAACATTGCTTGTAATGTTTTAAAAAACGGTTCTTTACAGAAACCAATGCTTGAAGCTTAGATATCAATGTAATCTTAGTATCAACTATGTGTGTCTTTATTGGTATTTGAGATCATTTCATGGGGAGTGAATGCACCTAATGTACATTAAGCTGTACTTTCGGCTTATAAAATAAAAATAAAATTTCTCTTTTGGTAATAATGTTCATTAGCCCTAACTCCTGTCCAAAATTATACCCAAAAACATGCGAACGTAGCTCACTCGTGCGAGCATAACAATCAACAACAAGACGGAACTTAGCTTGAAATTAGTTTGAAGCGGCGTCATTCCATTGTCACGTGTGAAATTTGGTCATGTGCTGAAGACTTTTCCAAGCTATGTTACCATCCAGTTTTCATGTATGCCTCTGAAAAGAATGAGCGAAGGATCTCGGCAATTAATACTCATACGATGATGAAAATCATCCCAGCAGCCATTCATAATAGAATATAATGCTTACTAATTCACATTATTAATTGAAGTAGTCCTAATGAGGACTGATGACGTCCTCCAATCCGCAAGTGTACAGATCCAATACTACTGTAGCCATTGGATTAATCAGTTCTTAAAAGATCTCAGTGGAGCTTTCTCGTGGCAACGAATTAAAATTGATCAGCTTTGGCCCAATATCTGGTAAAAGTGGAAATCTTAAGACTTGTAAAAATACTCATTCTTACTGTTAATATACTAATACCATAGATTCCAAACACTGCCGCATACATGCTCAAAACAGAAGTCTAATATACTGTACTGACTACAGATGCTGGTAGTGGAAATACAGTAGGACAACGGTCATCATAGGTTAAGGAAATTAAAAATGGATATTATAAAACAACAGGAGATCGATGGATAAAAATTGGAAAAGTTGAGGTAAAGCATGGAAATACAATATTGCTATTACACCGATTCTGACACTACACTGTAAACTGTCACCTCCTAAAATCGAAGAAATCTGCATCCTAAAGCGCGACACACTAGAATTTTAGGAGGTTGCGTGAAATAGAATGCTGACATACTAAAGAGAACAATAACACTAGTGCGCTAGCCTCCTAAAACGCTTTGCTTTAGGATTTTTTTATTAGTTGCGAATAGTGTCTCGCTTCAGTGTGTGATTTAGGAGGTGTTGGTTTAGAGTGTACACATGGTGGATAATGGTATTAGTGGATAAGTGGAAAGTGGATAATGGAGGCAAACAATAGAACTACAAAGACACTCTACTACACCGAAAGCAATGAAATTATACACACTATAGCCTACCTAAGACTACACAAGGAAAATACTATTTCTTCACTTGAATTTGTTATCGTCAGTTTCTTAATCCGTCTATAATATTTCATGTAATCCCACATTTCTTCATTTGTTCTTCATTTGAAATACAATACATCGATCACTACTTCAGCTACCGATTAAATTACTGATTGTTATTTACATAATAAACATGTGTACTAAAAATACTGTGAAGCATGATAAACTGTCTATTTAATGCTTTGGATCATTTATTTGCAGCATAAAGCTAAAAGTATTGCTCATAAATCTGTTGTATGTAGTGTTTTGATGATGTTGCTGTTATTCATCAAATAAATGCATTAAAAAAACTCGATTTTTAAAAGTACCACATTTCTGATGAAAAAAATCAAATTCAAATTTCTGATGCTTCCATAGTCCAAATTTAATAAAATTTGAATATGCTATCAGAAATACGTGGAAGCTAAAAGTCACAAAAAATGAGAGTCGCAACTATTGCATTTTTGGAGCAATATCAAAAAATTTCTGTGGGTCTCATGGTTTCCCCCGGGCAAAATAAGTTCTCATCAGTGAAACATTCCATGTATAAAGGCGTTGTTAACAATTGTCTTGAGTTTCTATTCATGACACGCATCAAAAAGGTTCTGAACCCATTTGTTTCTTCCCATCACTGACAAGGATTCTGCATTGTTAATCATGAGTATAAAACCTTTTGTGGCAAATCGTCTTTCCTCGATCGCTTCCTCATCAGTATCTATTTCGCTTATTTGGGAATAAAATGCACTTGTCGCAAAGTGATCTTGAACATTCACCACATCTTCCTCTAAAAAACAATTGGTATCAAGACTTCTAACAAAATCAACAAAATAGACAACCAAAGATTGATTGACAATTATCAAGATCGTCTACATCCATCACAATGTGGCAGCCTGCAAAATATAGCAATGTAAGATTTTGAATGGATTGTTTGAACTATGAAGGCTTCATGTCATGGCCAGTTTCAGAAGTTCTCAGTTGCGGGAGTCATCGAGGCAACTCTCGATAGACGTACATGTACATGTAGAATTCCAAGAGGGGCTTTTTGCCTGTGTTAAATAGGACAAAAAAACAGGGAGCATTAACTGATAATTTGCACTTTTTCATAATTATATTTAAACATATTGAAGAAGCAGTACAAATAAGTAGCATGAGAGAAAATACAAATACACGAAGGCAAGTTAGTTAGCAAGGCATCCGAGGTTGGGCCTCTTGGAAACAGCGTGGTAGCGTTGCCGCGTTGTAGCGAAACAGAGAGTTTGGAAAATTTTATGGGTCACTTTATCATGCTGCTCTCCATGCCGGTCGGCCCATCTGCCACTTATCAGCTTGATAGTTTCCAGAGCAACGGGACCCCAAGTGCCGAAAGTCTCGACGGCTATTGGGAAGAAAACGAAACCCGCCGCTTCGCTGGAGCCCAGAACCGCACTATCCTTCGCATCTTGGCGGCGACGAGCTGCCACAGCCTCCTCAGCCGCCGCATTGATAATAGTAGCTTGCTGCAGCGGTGAAGTGACAGTTATGTCTACGGCAGTCGGTTGGCCCCGGGACCAGTTTGAGATGGTGATGTCGCCAGGGCGGCGTTGGGAATCGGGGATAAAATGGTCAGCAGAAGCTTCGGCGATGTGGAATAAAACATCCCGCATCGCGTTGTGCAGACCAATCCTGTCGCCACCGGAACCACAGACGACACTATGGCTACCCCAAACGTCAAGACGGGCACAGTTGCAAACAGGACAAGTTCGAGGGGCACTGTTGATTTACAGGCCTAGCGACAAACGGAGAAGGACACGAAACTCCCGTGAGCGAAGCCACGAAGCACAAAGCCATGCTCCGGAGTAGTCCGCCGCCCAGGAGATCAGACGAAGTTTGTCGCGGATGATGGCTGTTTCCATAAGTTCCTTCCGTTATTTCTTATGGATTGGGATGGTAAGGCGATGTTGAAGCTCTGGAAGGTCTGCACCGAGGAAATCTTCGGCATTAGCACAACCATTAGTCTTTAAACTTTCCACAACATTCACCAGCCCAGGCACAATAGCATCTCCGTCACTCAGCAGACGTTTCACGCGTGGTCCATCTTCAGCACAAGACGCAGCGAACGCAGGTTCAGCGGATGAGGTAGCTGAGTATAGGCCTAAGCCGCCGTCACGAATATGTAGACTAGCTTCAGACCAGTAAGAGTCGCTGATGGAGGCCTGGCACACCTTCTCAAAGTAGCTCCGGATGGAGTCGTCGAAACAGACAATTGAGGCCATGACGTCGCGAGGTGGAGATGTGCGAAGTGAGTGAGTGACTTTGCAAACGCCGGCACAGGATCTGAGGAGTGCCAGCTCATATTGTGAGTCGTCCAATTTCGGGATAATCTCGTGGAGAAAGCAGCTTGCTTGACTAGCGACACCCAAAGTTCTTGCGACCAAATGAGCTGATTACAGCGTGAAAGGTGATTATAAGCCAAAATGAAGAATGCAACGATGTAACTTTTTTGTAAACCTCAATTTTTGAAGTTTTGAATCAATTTGCCAGTGGTTTTGGACAACTTTTGAAGCTGATAAAATCATCTTGTGTTGATTATCATTGCGTTGACAGTTACAACTGTGTCGAATGAGATACACTTCTCAAGCATGAAGCGTGTGAAGAATGTTTTCAGAAATTCCATGGGAGACGAACGTTTGAGTGATCTACCTATCATGGCCTGCTTAAATGATGAATGCTAAGTTGTTGATATCGTCAAAGTTATCGACGAATTCTCCACTAGAAAAAACAGGCGATATTCTTTGTTTTAAATACAGCGCTTCAAAATGCACCTTGTTTGAATATATCTCTTTAGTTGCATATAGGGAAGACTCCTTACTGAATAATAAGTATTTTTTTCATTCATAATTATGTCTATTGGCAATTATTCATTATACAATCATTCGCCCCCTCAGGGTATTTCTGAAGTGACGCCACTGATATAGACTGTACATGTAAATTGCTCGATCTGATCAACGGTTCTGTGCCGGGGTCATGACTCCAACACACCTATTCAATGATATTGAAATGCCATATCATTGAATATATTGATAAATGAAAGCCATATTTTGTGATTGACAAATAGTTAACTTTCTTTAATTTCAAAAATTGCATCTGCTCTGATTAAATGACACAAGCTGTTTTTTCATCAGAGTGATCGTTAACGCGTTACCACTTGCATATTTATGAATGAAGTGACGTAAAGTCCACAATTTGACCGATGAACTGAATTTCAGCCTACCGTTTCAAAATATCAATTAAATGAAGCGTGATTAATTCACAAATTTCAGTTGGGTCAAAGTTCATTTTAAGATATTTTACTTTAAATGAAGTCATTCATCATTTAATTTAAATGCTATTAGAGGTCCATAAACATTGTGATATGTGTTCATGATGATGATTTGATGGCGTAAGTGAAAATTAACTATCAAAAAAGTTAGAGTTATGTCAAAATTTAGTTTGCAGTGTGTCGCTGGTGTACTTTATAGAAATAGATGTCCTGAAATCAAGTCAACATTCTTCAAATTACTGCATAATCAATTCATAAAGAGATCAGATGCTTTTGCATGGAATTTACGTGTGTAGAAGTATTTATTACAGAGATATGAAGACAATTAAATAACTGAATTTCAATCACACAGAAAATCGGTTAGAGCACAATGCATCTTCGAGAGCTATACAAACATAGACAAATGTGTGTCTGACTCGTTCACAATATTCTACTTAGTATATTACAATAGGATACTTAAACGTGACAGCTAATTATATCGATCGAGATTTTATATCCCTGCATTTCCGGTTTGATGCTTCGTTGAGCACGCTTTTAGTCATTGTAGCATTTTTCACTTTTATCATCAGTGAATCACATGAAATTCCATCAGAGTACTTAGACAATTGATGGGAGAACTTAATCGAATCTTTTGGAGCAGTAACTGACTTACTTATATGTACATCCCAAAACAATAAGTCTAAAAAAATAATTTTAAAAGTAACCTATAACTCAACCCATAAAAGGTTTATCATAATTCAAAGCAGAGTTTTATGGATCAACGGTGGCAATGAATTTCTATTTTTTCCAAGCAAATTCTATTGCTCAAATGTACGACTGTCAGTGCATTATATTTCATTATAGATCAACAGTGACAATAAATTTCTATTTTTTCCAAGGAAATTCTATTGTTCTTGCATGCGAATATCAGTGAATTATATTTCATTGAAGTGAAGTGTGAAATTATTGCTATGCAAGTGTTCTAATGATCAACACTCCCAATGTGCGCAATACCACAATTAAATATTAGATAAATAAATGAACTTTTTTATACTCGGAAGAACATTATGCACAGAGCCTTTCTTCCATGTGGTCGAATGTGTTATTTATTCCAATCTCATTTGTGCTGACTGTTTAGTAAGAATGCAGAGTGTACCTATTTCAAAAGTGTTAGATTTGACCCGACCAAGGTTTGGACCAAGGTCTCCCAGACGCAGAGCGAACACTCTACCACAAGGCCACAGCACCAGTAAACAGTTGCATCATCGCTTTCAATTATCCCGATGCTGAATTCTCATTCGAATCCGCAATTTTCATAACACTGAATCTGTATAGCGCCCTCATTTCTAAAATACTGAATTCGCATTCGCAGCAGTAGTTACAATTTTCACGATGCTACATCCGCATCCGCACCCTGCATGACGGATAGTAAAGTGTGAATTTTTTACTTTTGAATCAATACAGTCAATCAGGCTGCTTTGTACGTCGATGACTCACTCTAGCGAAATTATGATATGAATATATTTGATGATTAATTAAAATTAAGATGTTTGATGAGCAAGGTGATTCTGAAATTCACAAACATCAAGTTTCGACTGATTGAACAATCATAACGGAAAAATTGCCTTTGGCAGCTAGCATCACGAAGCCCGTACTATTCAGTGTTTATGTAATGTCTTTGCTCCCAGGCAGCAGGTCTTAAAAACAGCTTGCACAATAAGATGCAATGTTTAAAGAGATTTAAATTACAGATCAATAATAACCAAACAAAGGATCACTTTTTTGGTTTGACAACATTTCAACATTCATTGACTTTAGACTTTTTTCAGTTAGAGTGCTGCTGAATACAGTAAATACATGTCTAATTGATGTTTCTGTTGATATCGAAAAAGTACGAAAGCCAGTCAACACTGTTGACATTTATTAGGACAACAATCGACAGATCAGCCGCTTCGCAAAGACAACTGGAAGTAATGATTACCAAGTAAAATATAGCAAGTGTGTTATGCGCCGTGTTCAATACGAGACGGATATAACAGTTATGAATGAAATTTCAAGGAGCGTGCAAAAACATGATGAAGGTTCACCAAATTTGAGCCAAGTTTAGTGGAACTAACAAGCTACTTTTTGTAAGACTGAACCCAATTTATGAAAGTGTTCAAAAAGGCTTTAGCTCAATTTTGGTCTCATGTATCAGAAATACATATCCCGAGATGTTTCACCCTTGTCACAAAATTTTTGTCCAAAAGATGATACTAATTCGTCTGTGAAATCTTCAGAACTAGGCATCAGACCCACATCCAACCAAAACGTAGCCTATTGGACATTCGTCATAATCAGTGCTTAAAATGTTTGCTTTCAGTTTGAGGTTCTTGTAGTCCCATATTAGGCGATGTATGTGTTTTGTGAAATGGCAGTCCCCCTGAAAATGTATTCATGGAATTTTGCTTGGCGCAAGAGCTTTGCTGTCAATGGAGCAATTGATTTACGTCACATAATTTTCGTAATTCATACGCACAGAATAGCATAGATTCATGCATGTTATATCATGCAACAATTCTATGAATGAGTTCTGAAAATGGCATCTTTTGAAGGGTCTAAGGGAACACTTATTACCAGCGACTCTGTGTCTTCTGTTGCATATAACACGAAGCAGATGCTTTTAATTTTGATCTATGTTGTTTGAAGGCTTCCTACTGACACGACTGGCTCAACATTCTAGGAAAGTCCCTGTTTGACCGATGATATGATCTGTACTGTTCTAGACTTAGACTACGTATATAATGCACATGTAAATGCCTACTAAGTGGGAGTATTAACATCAATTATATTAAACTGACGTAATATAGTTTATTTTTCTGCTAAATTTTAAATAACAGCCTCTTAGAATCTGTCGGTAATTACACTGTCTTAGACTACATCCTAATGTATATGAAGGCGATATTGATGCACAATGACATGGCGTTTTTTATAATTATATACATCACTTTCTGTGCGTGTCATAGCATGTATCAATGGTGTGTCATTACACTTGTGAGGAAAAAAGTTGAAAGTCAACTTCCTTTAGTAGGCCAAACGTTTTAATAAGCACGTTAACTGTCAACTACGAGGACCAATATTTTGCAGTATGAATATATTCGCAGTAGACTAAAATACCTACTAGTGTCAAATGTCTTTGAATTTTTTGAAACTAATGATGTGATGCATATGTTTAGATAGTGTGTAAAGTATATCACACCAGCCTAATATACATGTACTGTGCAATCCATCGATATGCTTCGCCAGTTACATGAAAATGTAAAGAAGTTCATTAAGCACAATTATATTATGCTAATATATTAACGACTACAAAATTTCCATGCGTGATGATGGATGTGCAATGAGTAGTATGTTGGGTAAAGGGAGTGAAATATACATAATTCATGTAACGTTAGTGTAAGCCTCTCATGATCATGCTGTGTAGTGGTTTCTCCTAGCAAAACTCATGTCTATCGTTCACAAGAACAAGCACCTTTATGGAACACCTTGCAGAATGTAGACTACTTCCTTTTCACTTTTTCCATTTGCTTTGAAAAATGAATAGGCTGTACAAATTTCCACAAATTCTGATTCAATAACCAATTCAAAGAATGCATTTAGAGGTGTGGTATGCCTAGTCATTTTTTTGGTCTTTTTTTCAACTAAATTTCATAATCTAGAACTTTAATGGAATTTATTTGACGTGTTTATTCAAGTACGTAGTTATGTAAAAGATAATGTGTAAGTGCGGATACCACTGCAGGACGTCCGAAAACCTAAAAAAGACGCAACAAAAATTAAGCTGAAAATGCCATTTTGAGCACCATTTTGTCAACCAATTTTTTGCCGTATTATATTAACAAATGGATGAACAAAACGCTGTGAATTAATGGGTAATTTTCTAAGAAAATTGCATCGCTTGACTGCCTACGATCAAGTTAGTGTCGGAGTCTACTTTGTCTAAGGCTGTCCGAATTATCCTGTAAGCCATTTGAAAGCACTTGAGACACGCCCGAAAGTTAGTGTTAGTTAATGTTAGTAATTGATGAACTGTCCTTTTTACCCACAAAAATTTATTACTATATTCATATAGATCCAGATATTGGAGTGTAAATCCTTCACCGGAACTAGCTTGTGTTCACCAAGCAATCAGTCAGTCAATGGTATGGTTCGATAGATCAAACGTCTATTGAAGTTGGAGGGTCGTATCAGACGGGTGAGATGGGCCATGTCGGGGGTCATGGTGGTTAGTCTAATTCACATCCACATTCTCAGCAACATTTAAGAACATTCCTTTAGAGACATTAATCAAATAATATGACTGAACACGTCAATCTAACATAATGATTGTACGCACGTGATAAGACGTTTTTTGTGCGCTGTCTTGAAATCAGGACAACTGTCATCATTAGATTGACATTCTAGAGATTTCAATCAGCTCACCGAATGCGTATTGCACAGCTAATAACAACTGAATAAATGATACTCTTTTTTTCTTGCCATATGGCAAATCCCTGACAAAATTACGTAGTGAGACATTAGAATTTTGAAAAACTGGGATTCATGGCACAAAGGCTATAGTGTGTACTTTTCCTCTGTCCGAGTACACCAGTTAAATTACTCCAATGAAATTGTATTTATTTTTAAGAAGTTGATGTTGCTCAACTCTGTTGAAAACATCGGGAATTGAAGATAATGCCCGTCATTCAATTGGAAATGCCAATAATCGACTTGGTTTTGTTATATAGAGCCAGTCAACTCTTGCAAGATGTGCCTGCATGTATTTGAATAAACACAATAATTCATGTATTTAGAAGAGATGTACATGCATGCTTATAATGGTGTTTTCTATTACATGTATATTGCATTTCATTTATATCAGTAAAAGAATGCGGAGCACAATATTTGTAAATATTGTTTAATACTGTGATGAAACATGCATGCAGATGTAAACGCATATGTTGTAAATGCACGTACATCTATCTACGAGGCCTCCAATTCTGCATTTTGCTCAATTTTGATTTATCATGATTGAGCATATCCTAAATTTAGGTCACACTAGCTTTCGCTCTACTTTACTTAAGTAGCCTATATGTAACTAGCCGGTGCCTAAGGGTATATTAAAAGTCACAGTTGTAGTCTAGAACGTAAAAAATACAAGTCCAAAAGAAATACGTGCAGCTTATGCGGCAGCTGAGAATTTTCCTGCATATCAGTGCCTTTAGCGACAAGCTTTTTCTTTGCCTGTTTTTTGCTCGAAGCAGCAAATGCGGCCAATGGCCATACCACGAAATATTAAAAGTGACTCATATCTGACCATTATCCTTTCATTTAGGCTAGTGATAGAAAATCTAAAATTAAAAAATGTATAGAAACAAACTTTCATTTAGACTTTTACTTTAAATGATGATTTTGTGAAAAGCTGTCGTCAACATGTCTAGATCTGTCTTAAAGTTATTTGCATATCATGTATATTCGCGTATATTAGCGTATTATGTCTATAGTACATACCGAAGTGTCGCGAATGAAGCAAAATTAGGGAACGTAGGATGCTTCAATTAGCTTTCCAGTTTTAGATGATCCTCTCCTCAGGTAGTCGTTGTATTAGAAAATCCACGATACTATTTTGTAAACATACTATTTATCTTTGTAGAAATCCCGAAATCGCACGGTCTATTCATTAATTTTGTTGTCTTTTTGGTAGCAATTTATAGATGTTTTACTGCTTCGCTAGTGGCAACCGAATAGATGATTTTCGAATACTCTTCGATATCTTTCTTTGAAGTTCTAATTCAATGTATAGCTTACAGTCGTGTCAGCATACTTTTATGTGTGCTTATATACTCACGCCACTTATGTTTTCAAATCACATGTGCATCGTAAAGATTCCACAATCCCGGAAATCTCGGTCACGGGATTGAGTAAAATAGTAAATATGACATGACAAATCACCTGTGTAGCCTACGTTAATAACATGGGATACCGGGATGTGGAAATAGCAGAGAATCGGAACTGCCTAATTCGGTTTACTTGCAATATCGCAATTGAAAAGTCGACTTAAAGTTCATTCCGCTTTATGCACAAATTGATAACGACAACGTATTTAGTGCAACAGGGAACAGTTACGATTTTTTCACTTTCAATCTGCAATTTCCTGAGATTCGGGATTGACAGAGTGAAGGCTCGGGATTAGAGCCTGCCTACAAAATCCCGACTTTCCTGATCCCGGAATTCGGGATTACAAACTCTGAAACGTGATCGAGATTGACAAAATATAAGCATACCAGCTGTAGTCATTTCCTTTCAATTTCATGTACCTCTGTTTATATAGTGAAACGCATTTAGTTTTGGTGAGCCTCTTAATGTCGCCAAACACAAGCATTTTGAGCTACTTTATCCACATTCAACCACATTCTCACATATATGGTCGATTAGATGCATGATCAAAGCACATGTAGACAAGACAAGACAAGACAAGAAATGTATATTTGTGAAATGAAAATCATAAGTTACGCATTAAGTATAGGGATATGTCTGAAAATGTTTACAAAGTGCAGTCGCTATTCACCATTCAGAAGAGTTTTCATTTAATTTAGAGCACACCCATGGAACAAATGAATGCAGTCGTCTAGCAGATACAGCAACAGGCTGACGTAGTTGACCAGAATAAGTCATTCTATCCGGGATCAAATGATGCAAGGGGTGTAACGGAGAGGATTCACAACTCCGGAAAAATCGCATTGCTTTTTCACATCCTTTTTGAGGACAATGAGGGAAAATGAGTAATATTCACACAGTCACTGCCACAGATTATCCTATGCCCTCGACGATGGAACTTTTCAATTTTTCTTTCAATGCACTTTGGAAGAAAAGCAAAAAGTGGAGCAGCATACAACAGGAGCGGAGCAACAAGAGCATTGTATACAATTATCAATTGATCAATTGACAAAAAAGATTTCAAAGTTCGAATGACATATAATCGCTGCGCAGCAAGCTTTAAAATTTTATTGAAATGAAAATTCCAATCCAACGAAATGTTCCAGTAGACACCCAGAATCTTTATATTTTTCACAGTAGGAATGTCACAGTGTTCTGAAGAATCGAAAAATCTCCCCTTTTGGAAAAAGATCTGACTCGATTTACACAAATTTAAGGACATTTTGTGTGAATCAATCCATTCACTCACAAGTGGAATGTCATTTGGATTCTGTCCATTTACAAAAGGCTCTATTAAAGTGACATCGTCAGCATACAAAACAATCTTAGAGCAAGGCGAAACGTTTAGCGATCCCATGAAGCATGCAAACAAAGTCGGACCAAGTATTGATCCCTGTGGGACTCCTGAGTGTACATTAGATAATGGGCCAAAGTTGCCTTTCAATTTTACTCGTTGATAACGATTACACAGATAACTTTGTAGCCATAAAATGAACCCTCGATTGACATTATGAGTGTACAAATGATTTAATAATATATTGGGAGGAACTTTATCAAATGCCTTTGATAAATCTAAACACGTCATTTTCACAGCAGTTACTTCAGGATTATCAAGATAGGTTGTCACAGAGTCATGGATTTTCACAAGTGCACATTCGGTGGAACCACGAGGACGAAATGCATATTGATAAGGTCCATATAAAGATAACAACTGAGTTGATACTGATCTCAATACCAAACGTTCTAAAATTTTGCTGAGAACAGATGTCAAGGATATAGGCCGAAAGTCTTTTACAGATGGATTTCGCTTTTTAGCCACAGGGATTACATCAGCGATCTTCCACATTGAGGGAAATTTCCGATTTGTGACGGACAACGTGAAAATGTGATGAATGGGCAACGCTAGCCACAATGCGCCCTCACGTAGAAGTCGAGTAGGGACACCGTCACTACCACTGGACTTTATCACTAAATGAGACAATTCGTGGAGCACATCAGAAACAGTGAAGTTAGGCGACCAATCTTCGTCTTGTATGTCAAGCAATGCATCATGATCATCCACGTTCATGTTCTTGTTTAATTCGATCTGTATTGACTGGGCTAAAGACTCTATATTCCCAAACTCATTGATCAATTTTTCAATTTCGTTCGGTTGAGAACGGCCACGAATCTCATTTACGACATTCCATACATGTTTCGGGGAAGTTGATTGCCGTTTTGCCCAAGCTGACTTTGCCTTTATGATCTCTGTCTTCACTCGTTTCTTATAATGAACGTAGAGTTGCCAATTTCTTTCTCTATAAGCCCTCCATCGGTCATCAATTAAGGACTTAAGCAAAGGAGTGAGCCAAGGCTTATCTCGATCTGTCAGAGTCACATACTTATGAGGAATGAATGACATAGCAGTGAACAATAAATGATAGAAGTTAACACATGCTTCATCAACACAGTCTAAACTCAAAACCATGTTAAAATCAGCAACAGATAATAAATACTGATATCTATCAATGTTCGAGCGTCGAAAATCCCACAGCTTTACAGCTCTATTGGTTGGTACATAGCATTTCCCATACAGAACGACAGTATTGTGGTCAGAGGACTCAAGTGGCGGACCTATAACAGCATTGTCTTGATAACTGTTGCGTAAGTTGTCACTCAACCAAATGTGATCTAGGAACGAACCTTGTCGAGTGGGAGATTTAACACAATTATAGAAAGAAAATTGCTGCTCGAAAATAGTAGCATCGAAATGATTGAAATCTCCACATACCATAACATTTAAGTCAGGAAAATTGGATAATTCTTCATCAATAACCCGTACAAAAGAGTCAGAAATTTCGTTCAGATCAGCAGATCGTAAGCTGGGGGGAACGTACACAGCAATTAAAAGTAATTTCAATTTCAGGAATTTCAAAATGAGCAATTCAATATAACAAGAAAAGGATAATGTACCAATCGAGAACAATACAAATTCTTATTGACCCAAACACATACTCCACCGCCGATACGATTAACTCTGTCGCAACGGTGAATGTTGAAATTCTCTATTGCAACCAAATTATCAGAAATCTCCGAATGAAGCCAACTTTCGGTTACAACCACAATGCCAGGGTTAACAGATGACACAAGAAGAGATAGTTCATCAATCTTAGGGCAAATGGAGCGAGCATTCAAAAGGATAACCGTCGGGAAAATGGATGCGTTGTTAAAATCCTTTATCGAAAATTTCTTGAATTCAAATCAGAACGACGCTGGATTATATTCTTATAAATAACTACATCCTCACCATCATTTCGAAGTTTATTCAATTCTTCTCTCAGTTTCCTTTGTTCAAAAAGTTGTACTTTGGTTCGATCAGGATTGATGTACACGTGTTTGAAATTGGTTGAGTCATTCAAAGACCTTGAGTTTCGCAAAACTGTGTTCCTGAGTAATTGATTGCTGAGGACGACACGCAACAGACGCGGTCTCTCACCAACAGATCGACCAATACGCTGACAACTTACAATATCAGTTTTAGAAACTTGAGTCTGGGTTTCATCCAACAGCTTTAACAATTGTTCAAGATCACTTCTCTGCTTGTCAATCACAGATCCATGTGGATTTTCTTCAAAGCCTGACACTATAACATTATTCATCCTACGATTCCTTTCGTCAACTTCATTAAATATCTGGCTACCAAAGTTATTAGCAAAATTATCCATTTCATATCTCAAAGTTTTAATCGTTTTGTCATGTTGTGCAAGTTTTTCATTGGTACTAGCTAGAGAACATTCAATACTTTTTACTCTTTCAGTTAATTCGCGCAAATGATCAGAGACTTTAGTGATCTCCGATGTCAACTTAGATATGATTTCTGACTTCTGTTCGGCAAGAAGGCGTTTGATATCACTTAAACTGATAGAAATGACAGATGCACTATTTGACCGAGTACTCTTTGCAGGAGGCGTTGAAGTAGCAGGCATCTCATAAATTGAGCAGATTCACTACGCCAGACAAATTTCACTTTATGTATTTTATTTTGAAATCAATCACTACGTCAAAAGACACGCAATAGATTTTGGCAAAAGTCACGAGAAGGAATCGAACACACACGAACTTCCAGCTATAATCCAGACGCAGAGCCTTCACCCCGTGCCAACACCAGCCACGTAATACTCAAAAGTAATACCAATTCCGGTAATTGCAACAAGGAATTGTTGAAAAGGCCTGTCAATATTACCCAATCGATCTCGTGAAAACTACAAGTGACAGGAGTCACGGCGGCCTGGCACGTTGATACCGGCGGCAATAGATATAGCACAGTAACTGAGACTTTGCACTTGGACGGATCAATACACGAACGACGAGAGAATGCACACAACGGCCAACCGATTACACATCCAAAAATGGAACAACCCAAACCGAGAACACCAGGAATCCTGAGCAAAGGACACCAAGGAGATGATGACACTACCACGCAAATTGCAGGGGACACCAAGAGCAACAAAGTGTACCAATAATCTCCAAAATCCAACCAGTAGAAGCAGAGAAATGCACATAAATCAACCAGGTGCACAAGAGCGACAGAAACACGACCGCACAACAGCAGACGAGCAGTGTACGTCATAGGAAATGACTTGAAGACATTCTATGCCAAAAATTATGACTATGGGGTTAGTACTTTTCGTATAATTAGAGAAAACATGCAAAATTTCATTTTAGCCGAAAAATGCAATCTGTGTCCCATTGGATCTACATGTGTTTTTCTTTGATCCTGTCTGACAAGAAGAGGAACTCACTAGAACCCCGCAGACGTGCTGATTCGTAGTAGGCATAGGGTGTACATCAATCTGTGAAAGTCTCACTTTCGGCCTCGTTCCCTGCAGAAACTCGTTCTGGCTGCCGGACTATATTGTGTAAGCCCACTACGCCAATGCTCATCTTCAAAGTGGTCATGCTTTCAAATATTGTTAGCTTTGTAAAATGAAAAGCTCTAATTTAAGTCTGGACTTTTATTAAGAAACGTTTCATCAATGGAATATTAGAAATGCAACGTTAACGAATATATTGATGTGTAAAGAGTCCATATCATGTATGGATTCGTGGCATTTTTATCTTCTCTAATTTGTCTTACCATAGACGGAATACAGCTATATTGTTAACTTTTCAATCCCGGGATTGAGTAGAATCGTAAATATCCCATTACAAAGCATAGATATGCCTAAATGTTTGTTAATAGCATATGGTAAGTGTAGGGATTGCAATCCCGGGATTATTTGGGTTTGTACAAATCCCGAAATACCAGGATTAATTTATCAATTCCGTTGTTATTTTGGTAGCATTTTGTAGATGTCTTGCTGCTTCGGGAGGGAAAAGTGATTCGATTTTCGAATACTTTTCAATATCTTTCTTTGAATGACTTATTAAAAATTGTAGCCTACAAATTGCCATTGGCTCAGCATACTTTTATGTGTGATTACATACTTACGCCCTTTATATTTTCTTATCATATGTACAGGGTAGAGATTCCACAATCCCGTAAAATCTCGGTCACGGCATTCCGGGATTGAGTAGAATAGTAACCATGCTATGACAAAGCACATGTGCATGCCAATAATGTGGGATGCCGGGATGTGGGAATAGTAGAGAGAGGGAATTATCAAAAGTCAGTTTACTTGCAGTATATCACAATTGACAAGATAACCTAAAGTTTATTCCGCCTAATGCACAAATTGATAACAGCAACGTTGAGAGAAACAGGGAACAGTTGCGAATTCTTGATTTATGCACTTTCAATCTGCGATTTCTTGAGATTCGTGATTGGCAACGTGAAGAACCGGGATTAAAGCCTGTCTACAAAATCTCGACTTTTCTTGATACCGGGATTACAAGCTCTGACCCGGGATCAAGATTCACAAAATATAAGCATACCAGATGCAGTTGCAAGTAAAATGTCATGAAAATGTGAAATCACAGCTATTTCCTCAATGCATTACACGAGCACATCGAGATTTCAAAATCCCTCGTTCGGGATTGTACGACTGAAGAATATTTATATGCGTTTTTACCGCAAGCTAAGCTGAATACCAACTATGGTCAAATGAGAATAATTCTTCCTGAACAGATTAATTCCAGTATTCGGTTAACCAGAGGCCAATATGTTGAACTGTAGGCTAATGAGAAATTTGCCTCCTAAAGATCGCAATCATGGGGATTAGCTCTATTCCTAATCCCGGTATTGTGTATAGGCCTGCATCGCAAATACTCATCTTCAAATTGGTCATGCTTCCAAATATTGCTAGCTTTGGCAAAAAAGCCTCATCAATGGATTATTGAAAACGTAGCGTTGACGATTATATTGAAGTATAACGACCCTAATTCTATCATGTGTGGATTTCTAATAGGCCTAGCTTTATCTTCGCCAATTTGTCTCACTTTAGACGGAATACAGCCATATTGTAAATTTCTCAATCCCGGGATTATACCCCACTCCCGGGATTCCGGGATTGGAATCCCTATATAGGTGGTTAGTCTAATTCACATCCACGTTCAATTCTTGATTTCTCGAGGTCAACTCAGATGCGTTACTTCTCAGCAGCTATTAAGGACATTCCTTGAGAAACATTAATCAATTAATATGACTGAACATGTCAATCTAACATAAGTGCGTCAATGATTATACGCACGTGATAAGACGTTTTCCTTTTGTGCGCTGTCTTGAAATCAGGACAACTGTCATCATTAGATTGACATTCTAGAGATTTCAATCAGCTCACCGCATGCGTATTGCACAGCTAATAACAACTGAATAAATGATACTCTTTTTTTCTTGCCATATGGCAAATCCCTGACAAAATTACGTAGTGAGACATTAGAATTTTGAAAAACTGGGATTCATGGCACAAAGGCTATAGTGTGTACTTTTCCTCTGTCCGAGTACACCAGTTAAATTACTCCAATGAAATTGTATTTATTTTTAAGAAGTTGATGTTGCTCAACTCTGTTGAAAACATCGGAATTGAAGATAATGCCCGTCATTCAATTGGAAATGCCAATAATCGACTTGGTTTTGTTATATAGAGCCAGTCAACTCTTGCAAGATGTGCCTGCATGTATTTGAATAAACACAATAATTCATGTATTTAGAAGAGATGTACATGCATGCTTATAATGGTGTTTTCTATTACATGTATATTGCATTTCATTTATATCAGTAAAAGAATGCGGAGCACAATATTTGTAAATATTGTTTAATACTGTGATGAAACATGCATGCAGATGTAAACGCATATGTTGTAAATGCGCGTACATCTATCTACGAGGCCTCCAATTCTGCATTTTGCTCAATTTTGATTAATCATGATTGAGCATATCCTAAATTTAGGTCACACTAGCTTTCGCTCTACTTCACTTAAGTAGCCTATATGTAACTAGCCGGTGCCTAAAGGCATATTAAAAGTCACAGTTGTAGTCTAGAACGTAAAAAATACAAGTCCAAAAGAAATGCGTGCAGCTTATGCGGCAGCTGAGAATTTTCCTGCATATCAGTGCCTTTAGCGACAAGCTTTTTCTTTGCCTGTTTTTTGCCCGAAGCAGCAAATGCGCCAAAGTCCATACCACGAAATATTAAAAGTGACTCATATCTGACCATTATCTGTCAACATCAGAGACTTTGTTCATACAAAGGAAAACGGTAATTGTCTTGCACTGAGTAGGCTACAAGAAGATCATCATAAGATGTATAGACGGCCTCATGGGTCAAGCTTCTTTAGCTCATTGTAAGCATTGTCTACGGGCTTGTGTATTGGGAATTTTATTCATGTTAAAGCGTCATCAGCGTAATTCATTACATTTAGGCTGCTAAACCGTTTTACCAAGGGTCGTGTAGTACCTAATTACGTAGTGGCTTTAACTTCCTCCACCTCTTCCCTCCACGCATTGCCTCATCAAGCCCCTTACCCAGTACTTAATAGTCCGTGTAATCCCTTTACCAAGTATAATGAGGCATCCTTGTAATCAGATTCTTTCAACTAACGGCATGTGATAAGTCCTATGCACACTTTATTGATGGTTATAATCTTTACACATTTGACAACGGCGATGATTTTTATCAATTCGTTGATGGTCATATAGTCCGGCACGAGTTTCCGGTCGGATAGCGAGAGCGAGTTTCTGCAGGGAGCGAGGCCTAAAATGAGACCTTCACAGAATGTTGTACACCTTATGCCTACTACAAATCTTCACGCCGGCCGAGTTCTATCTGAGTCTTCTTCTTGTCAGACAGGATCAAAGAAAAACGTAGTTTATCCAATGGGACGTAGTTGCAGTTTTTAGCAAAAATGAAATGTTCTATGTTTTCTCTTATCAATAGAAAAACACTATGTATAGAGTCATGATTTTCGGTATGATATGTCTTCAGGTCATTTCCTATCATTTGTGTGTGATATTATCATGCTTCTGATCGGCGATGTATGAGAGAATGTGGTTTAATATCGATAAAGTGAGCCAACAAGTTGGTGTTTGCCAATAGTAGGAGGTCTGCCAAATCTGAATGCATATAGCTTTATGGATAAATGTTCCAGAACATGATAAGAAGTGTCCTGAAGGCTTTCTATGTCAAAAGTCATGGCTCTAGACTTAGTACTTTTCATATGATGAGAGAAAACATAGAAATTGTCCCTTTTGCCAAAACTGCATTATGCGTCCTATTGGATTTACATGTGTTTTTCTTTGATCCTGTCTGACAAGCAGAGGAACTAGCTATAACCCGACAGATTCGTAGTCGCCAAAGGGTGTACATCATTCTATGAAAGTCTCATTTCCGGCTTTGTTCCCTGCAGAAACTCATTCTGGTTACTGGACTAAGACTGTTTTGAGTGCGATGTTAATGAAACCTTACCCACTCAACTCACGACCGTGTGGCCCAGGCAATTTCGTGACCCACTTTATCTACCTGACCTATGACCCACTTCCAACTGTGCGATAAGCTACTGATCATCAAATCAGTCTTAACGAATAATCCTGGGAGAATTGTGACATTTATATTATATTATCAAAGCCATGTATTTATTGCTTTGGAGGGAAATTCATTTTATATAATTGCGCATCCCGAATTTGTTCAAGTATAGTTTAAGTATCATGGCTGCATATTAAATAAGGAACTGTAGTGATGTTGACGAATGTAGACTAAGTTCTGGTGATGATTCATCATATTGGATGAAATGGCAGCTATTTTGTTCCCATTTTTCAACTGAGGATGCAACTCAATATATGTTAAATGAAATCTATGTGTTAAATACAGTTGTGTGATCATCTGCAGGAGAAAGACTTCACCACGCCAGCTTTCCATGCAGTCGTTGTTCTTTTCATCTAGTTTTCTGGATTTCGAGTTCTTCTGTTTTGTGTGCATATTGAACTCTCATCCTCAAATGCAATCATGGCAATGTTGATTACGGTAATAAAGATGTGTATTGGCTTCAAAATAAGACCTCATTTGTTAATTTCTGTTGGATAATTAGAAAGTTATGCTACTTAAAAAAATTAGTCACATTTTTTATGCCGCACCCTGTACGTGAACATCGTTTGGACAACTTTATCGCATGAACTCAGTAGGCGTTCAAGTCAGCATTGATTCAGCTTTTCAAGAGATCTGAAATTAATGTTTAAAGGTGGATATGTTCTGCGATATTAATTACAATTTATAAAGAAACATTAAGCTATTGCAATAATTCCACACCATCAATCAATTATACTAGTTTACACCGTTCGCGGGACATGTTGTTACAACAGATAGGGCAAGTTGTTGCAAATGATAATTAGCAATAATTTATAATTGATACTGCACATATCTACATGTGTATGTCATAAAATTGCTAAAATACGCAACATTAAAAGTGAAATAACAACATTCATTGACGTAAAAACGTAGAAAAATAAGGAAGCGGGTAGAAAAACTACGAAGTCTTTAGTGAATTTCTAAAGTGCTCATAAATCCCAAACTAAATCGGTCACTCTCAGACCACTTACAGTGAGTCGATGCTCGAACCCCACTCAACGCATTCAACCCACAGTTCTACAGGGAGCGAATTTCGCTCATTTATTTTCCCGTATAGGAAAAGTAATTCTACTGCTGAAATCATTAGGTACAGTTTGCGAAATACTGACAAGAGCATGCACTTCCAAGCAGAAACCGTGAATCTAAAGCTCTTTGTCTTCAGGCGACCACATAATATGCAAAAAGTAAAACATTTGCTCCGAGTACAAGAATCGTATTTTCAATCTACAGTTCACAAAATATAATGTGTTAAATAACTTTAAATAAGAAAAGTGTGCTGTGGCAAAGGATCATCGTCGGTTAGTTGAGATATCATTTATTAGTTTTCTCTGTAGGCTCTCTGTGCCAACTTGACCCACCGGTCACCTATCATAAGTCTACCCTCGCAAATGCATCGTGCAATCATAAATAGGCTATTGCAGTTGTGGCTTTTGATTATATCAATTTGGACACCAGGAAATACATACTTGGTCTATGTGAATTAAACGGATTGCATCGAAAATCATGTGCTTATTGTTTTAATTATATGCTGATTGACTTGCAAATAGTTTATTTCAAGTGTCCTAAATCTGTGTCATTTCCCGTCCTGCACTTTAATCAAATGCGTTAGTCTTCGAACGCAAATGTTCCACATACAGAGTGTGGAGAAACGTCGACATTCTACATGTCGTGACTTGGAAATATTCAGAACGCGGAATTCATTCCCGGGGAATGATTAACGGTGCAACAATGCAACGTATTATCCTTATCAGCTGATCATGAACACAGCCTATTCAATGCCAATGTTAAGAGTATCTCAGATCAAGTCAACAATTATTGATGAATCATTGTGCAAACTCTGTACTCCACACCAAAGCGTAGATTAAATCTATATCGTGAATAACACACGTCATTCATCAAGAGTGTAAAACAATTACTGCATGGGAGTACGATCAGGACTCATGTAAACAAATTTATAATCTTGGTATTTATGTAAGCATGATGACTTACCAAATATTATATATCTATCATCGACACTTTCAAAAGTATACAGTGTTTCGCAATTGGTTTTCCCTATCTCCGAACATGAGTTATGTATGGAGGATCAAGAGTGGCTGCTTTAAAGATATCTTTTGCCTTCTGTTTATCGCTTTCTATTCTTTCATACAATGAACCAGACCTTTCGTTCAAATTTCCTTTTGTTCCCATTTCATGCATTTGCAAATAATACTTTGTTATGAATTGCCTTTTTGGGATTTCTTTCATGAAACCTTTGAATTTTGAATTTTGAGAGAGAGAGAAAAATAATGAATCGCGCTCCAATGCATGCTCATTTAATCAAATTCGTCAGCATAAAACTCAGGAGAAAATCTTCACAAATCTATCAAATAAGGCGAGCTTCCGATAACTGGTTCTCTCATGAAAGAAATTGCTATTGGGATATTGTAACTAATGGATTTAGCCTGATTGCGAGATGGAATTGCTAAACTGCTAAGCATTATTTGATTAACTCTGCTGTACACTGTGTAATATACCCTACGAATACGTAAAAGAGAGGAATTTTTATAGACACATAGTCATTTTGTAAGATGTGAAAAATTCATATGCAAGAAATTAAATTTTGTCTTCAACCTTAACAAGATAGGCGAATAGGAAATAATATTGAAAGATACTCTTGTTGAAAGCTTCCCAATATATGTCTTCAATGACATTTTCTTTTTTCCACTAACTAATTCAAGTCAATGGTGAAATGTATTCATAAATAAGAAGAGCATGGAGAACACCACGAGAAATTTATTGAAGAAAATTAATTCAGGACTATGTAACTAAAACCCCGATCTACTTCGGCATGTCTTTACGAGAGGGAAACAGCAGCTGATTTTGACACGGCAACATGAATAGCATTCATAGTAAGATAGATAGAAAATAAAGCTCTATATGACAGAGCGCTTTTAGGCCCGCACACCGTAAACGTCGCAGTTCTCAAAAACGAAGATAAGTGGTGGAGACTAGTTTCGATTTTAATCTTTCTCCATCCAGTATAAATGTCACCTAGTGATGAGTTACAGCTGAATTTACAAAGTCATGGTGAAGATGAAAGACATCAATGATTAGCAGTCAGATGACTGCGTAAATTCTGTGACATTTTGTATGACGGTTTTGAACAACAACGTCAGACAAAAGCGAATAACTCGTTCGCTACAGTGACTGTAAGGAATCACACAATGAAGATCGTTGTTGAGCTCTGGATTCAAGCCGACCTAAAGTGTTTTCCTTTTGCAGTTTCTTTTTTAGATTCGGACAATGATCCATAACCGTAAAAGAAAAATCAACAAGACTACAGACGTTTGCAAAGTGATTTGATAAGATACAAAAGTATCTAGACTTGATGTCGCACAGATGCTCCGAAATTCTTCTAAAAACGGGCGCGACGACTAAATTTCGGCATTTAACAAGGAGAGTTTCAACTGGCGGCGAAGACTATCGATTGTTTTGACAAGGGTTTTATCTAAAAGCTGGTTAACAAATGAAAATGCCCTCAAATACTATGCGCAGCTTCAAGATGAATTGACTTTTTAGTAGCATGAGTTAATTCTGTAACTCCTTGCAATTCAGAATTTCAGCTTCTATCTTTGTCCTTTAGATTTACAATCACTTTTTGTACCAGAACTTCGAGAGGTGTCTGTGAAACGGTTTTGGCTGCCGCTTTGGCTGTGTGAATCAAAAGCTTGCCTAGCTTTATGATTTGTGCTCGATTCCAGATTAGACAGTGTTCCAGATCAGTGTTCCTGCAGCAAAAAAGCTTTAGTCCCCTAAATAGGCTTATTACAATGCACAGAGAACTCCAGGACAATTTTTGGGTTTTAAATTTTTCTTGAAATTCTATGTTTCCACTAAAGAAAATTATTCTGATAACCGTACTTGATATACTTTAATTACGAAGGAAGCCTACTTCATGGGAAAATTTGTATATATGCATGTCAGTTACCTGACTACAATAATGCATTTAAGTACTTGATAACTAAATCTTTTCAAATACATTAAATAAATAGTACATACATTAAATATTTTACAGTGTGACAAGCAAAATGATAAACAGATAAATCTGTTTCTTGTAAAACAAAAAAATAAGTCTGAACTCATATTCATGGTATGAAATCATCACAATATTCATAGTGAAGAAAGTAAAAATGTATAGTCGAGAAAAATAAAAAGTAACTCCCCTGTTTTACGGTCGAAAGTTCTATTAAAGTTAAGTCAACGAAAGTTCCATTAAAGTTAATAGAACTTTCGACCGTAAAACAGGGGAGTTACTTTATACTTTTCCCGATTATGAACATGATATCCCGTCATTTGGTCAACTACGTAAAAATGTATAAGTAAAATTCAGAAACATTGATCTAAGGTAATTACTATCTGAGGTAGTTTGATGAAGAGACTGTGTGAAAAGCTGTGACACTTCAGCGATCATATGATTATAGGGGTATTTTACACAAATCTACAAATAAGTCTATCATTATATAAAGGGAAAGTATAGTTGTGATCTAATCATTTTGCATTGAGTCAGTCCTAAAAAGTATGGAATAGGATTCCGACAACGGCTAACATTTATGTTGCTCTATATATACACTTTTGATTATGGTTTGACTTCATTAACTTCTTGGCCTAAATATTTGACAAAGGTAACTAACTTCTTCATTCAGTTATCGCTTATTCTGTGCTAATTTTTTTTCTTAATTTCTTGGTCCATTAGTGCCATTTCCACTACTACCAACACAGTAATCTGATGTCTTTCGTGTAGCTTTCACAAATGCAGGTAAAATATATAAATAAATGAGTCTTTTATACTCGGACGCACACTGAGTGTGGACCTTTCTTCCATGTGGCCGAGCTTTATTTGAAGGGTTGCCGGTGGGAATGGGAAACCCATGTGATTCCCATAGGAATGTGATGGGAATGGGACGATATACTGAAACCCACTTTCCCACGGGAAAACATTGGGAAATTTTTACATCACTAATTGAAGAGTTTTAATGTTTTTTAAGCAGAAGTTAATCGCACACATTCTGATCAAGCATTCATTCACTCTTAAAGCGTTAATGCGTGTTAACAATAGCAACATGATACTGACTTGCCTGCTGTCATTGACTCATTGCTGATCTTTTTTATTGTTAGACCGTATATGTCGTATATGACGCAAGGAAACCTGCTTTCCCTTTCACATCTATTGTTCTTCATCAGGTGAATCGGGCACGACAGGGAACAATAAACAAGGATTAACCCGGATGTATTGACGTGATTAGCTAATTTTCTCAAGTAGACGATGGAGTAAGTCTGCATTTCTGTACCGAAGAGGCTAAAGAGCATCCAGCCTGCTGTCAATTTCAAGGATAAGGCCTAGGAGACTATAGTTATAGTAGTAGCTCTATGCTATTATACCCCGGTATATAGTAGGCCTATAAAGGAGTATCGTTAATATAGTTAGTATATTATATAGTATTATATATATAGTTAGTATCGTAATATAATGTTCATGCCTCTGCATGCATGTCCGGCTTATTACAGGACCTATCAATGACGATCGACATATTTCTCGTGGGATGGTATGGGAATCGAAATATTCTTTCTGTGGGAATAGGATGGGAATGGGTCGATGAATTCCGTTCCACTGGCAAGCCTGTGTCTTAACTCTTACTATTTCCTGTTGAGTGTTTAGCAAGAATGCAGAGTGCACATATTTTAGAAGCTTTGATAAGTTTGCCCTGAACAAGATTTGAATCAAAGTAACCCAATCACAGAGCGAGCACTACCACAGGGCCACAATAATTGCTTTAAGAATTGAATATTGAATAATTGATTTAAGAACTAAATATTGACTAATTGCTTTTAGAATCAGCGGCTGAGTGCACATTTGTCTTTGTCGAAATTTACCACTAAATTTACCGGCAACATTTTTCCTCTCGCCGTCCCATGTGAAAATGGATCTAAATACGATGGATCCAAACATACTCTTATTTTCATAGGAATTCCATTCCTGGAAGAAAATGGATCCAAGTCAGAAAACTCTTTAAAGAGATCTACGGACTCCACACCATGATTGCCGTTGTGGTACCTACTTGTTTACATGCTTGTATACCAGCTCCCTTTCGTCGCACGACTTTACGACGAAATTTCATTTTCTCAAGGATATGTATGACTTTATCCACATGTACCCTCACAGATGTATTTCATGACTGATTTTAAACAGTCCCTCTTCCTACCAAGGCCTGCAAGTTACACTGTAATCGATAATCGAAGAGCCAAGCAGCACCATCCCGATCAAATGCCAGGATTGTAAAGATTTGAAAGTGTTATGATTTATCTTTCTATGCCTGTTAAGATTTCTATTATCTGTGACTTCATAGTTATATCTTTGCCTTATGTGTTGCTATGAAAATTCAAACCTTCTGAAAAGACAGGTTGATTGCTAGTGTGCCATGACAGATATACTTGATCATCAAGGAAGTCGTTCTCTCATAATGAGTCCTACTGGAACCACAAATGGCGCGAACACTACACTTGACGTCGATGAGCAGACCAAATTGTTGGAAAGAATGCTACTCTTGGATCTCCTAAAACGTTTGAAAAATGTGAAAAAATGTGGAAACATGGACCACATTACAAAGATAGATGAATACGTAAAAGTGTGTGGGCTACAAGGAGATGCATCAAAAACTGCTGCGTTATTTAATTCTTTACCAGATGATATACGTTGGAAAATCTGCGGTTTATTAGAATTCAAAGACAACGAAAGTGACTGCACGTGGATAAAAACCAAATTGATCGAAATGTTTCATCCGAAGGAATCGGAGATTACGCATTTGGTGAAGATGTTTTCTTGCAAACAGAAGCACGATCAGAGTACACGGGAGTTTCTGTCTGGAATACGGAGGCAGGGATATATTACCTTGAAAGATCTGGATCCGAAAACAAGAGAAAGGCACATGATAAAGGCATCCACAAAGGTCTCAGCAGCACCGAAGTGCATGATGCATTGGAGCAAGTGAATGTAGATACACTCGATGACTCTTATTATGCGATTAAAAAGGAAAGAAGCAATGGGGCAAGTCATGACATGAGAGTAAGTGCCATTCGCGATTCTGCATCTGATATTGAAAAGCTGCAAAATCAAATGCTGATTATTCAAAAGCAATTATCCTTCATTGTTGACATTCTACAAAGGAACAAGGAGAATTCGACATATGCCCAGGTGACTAGTAGAAATATTGGAAACGGACTGAATGCGGATATTAATTACGCAAACCAATCGAAATTACAGACCAGGCCTAACCGGAACATGGTGGAAAGAGGCAGAAAACTGCAAATCAGGGAGAATACAAAATTCACCAGTGAAATGTTGGTTATGCGATGAGGAGGGCCATATAGCACGATTCTGTCGTCAATATTGTGGAAATTGTGTCAAAGAAGACCATAACGCTTCCCAATCCTTTCTCAACGATAAGAGAATTGAAAATCGCCGGGATAGAAATGTAACAAGGATCAAGCATGTTCGTCGTTTTAGAGAGACAGATAGCTCGGAATTCGACGATGATGTGACAATCGATAGTAACTCCGACATCTCTGCAGAAATTCCAGCGGTGGAAAGAAAAACCACCACAGCTGATGTTCATGTAATGACTATCCACAATAAATCCTTGAAGTCAAGGAATGCATGCAAGCGTGTCAAGAATGACAATGTGGTAAAACACAAGAGAAGCCGTGTCAGACAATATCCGGTGGATATCATACAGCTGTCAGATTTTATTGAAGGGAAAACTAAACAACATCCAAAGACCAAAACTCAAAATTTCTAATAGCCACCGTGAAGAAGCTGCTAACAAACCGATAGTAAGAGGAATGCGTGGTGGAAAATCGGAAAAATTGTTTTGTGACACTGGAGCAGAAATCAATGCAATCGATTAAGAATGCTTCCGAAGGCTGCAGCGAAACAATAGTTCATTGAAGTTATACAAAACATGCAACAAAATCATCCGGTGTGCCAACGATACAACTATGAATGTGCAGGATTGGTCAAAAATGGAAATAGAAGTCGGTGGAAGTAAAGGACTGTGTCAGATGTAATACTTGGAATGAGCGCATTAAAGGATCTAAATATCAACGTTAGTCCTCCAAACGACTGCATCGAAGTTAACGGAAAAGTTATTCCATTTTTGTCGCGAACCAAGCCACAGTCGATTTGTTCTGAGAAATTGAAATTGGTAAACTTGAATCTGTCTGTTCTACGAGTCGGGAGCAGGCAGTCGCTGAAGAAAGGACTCATATGCTAGTTCGATGCTTTGATAATGTGAAGCTCGGGAAGTGTGGAGAGTATTTTATAAGAGGAATTATTGAAACTGTTGATAATGTCGAGACAGGATTATACAAGCCGTTATTTCAATGCGAAAATAGTGAATTTATAACTGCTGCAGGATTGGCTAAACTTGATCACAGAAACGTAATTCCGATAAGAATATGGACAACATAAGATAAAGTTCGCTTGACTTAAAGTTCGCTTGACTTAAGGCACTAAACTTGGTGAATTTCATCCATTTAAGGTTGAATCGGAAAAAATCGAAATGCTTGCAAAGTTGTCTGTTGTCTAATGAGAGATGGAATTTGTTGCGTCCGAAATATCAACAACAACTAGATGGTTTACCCAATGACCAAAGCTTGATGCTATCTCAATTATTGAAGAAGTATGCTGATATATTTAGTATAACTAAACATGACATTGGTTATACTTCATTAGTCAGTCATGAAATTGATACAGGAGATAAAAAGCTAGTAGCTAGTAAGCCTGCACTTACCGAAGGATACCAAAAGGACTTGAAACAAAGTGGAAAGCATGGTAAGAGATTTTGAGAATCAATGTGTGATTCGTTCAAGCACTTCACCGTGGAACGCACGTCTGGTAGTCGTGCCAAAGAAAAATGGAGATATTCGCCTAACTGTTGATAATCGAAAATTGAAATTCAATTACAGAGCGGTCTGTTTTTCCTATTCCCAATACTACTGTAGTGAGTTGCTCGACACCTTAAGTGATTCAGCTTTCTATACCACATTGGACCTTTCATCGGGTATTATAATATTCCAATGAACAAAAATGATATCATGAAAACTGCTTTTAGTACAAAAACATCATTACGAATTTTTGCGTTTGCCGATGGGACTATCCACGGGTCCAGCAACATTTCAAAAATTAATGTGCTCCATATTTCATAAACAGAGCTAGAAACAATGTTTGATATAAAAGGACAATATTCTGGTATTTTCTAAGGATTTGGACGAACAAATTGAAAGACTTAGCATCATTTTTTCGATCTGGATTGAAATTATCTCCTGATAAATGAAAATTTATGCAAAAAAGGGTGTCATATTCGGGCTACACAATATCAAAAGAAGGCACACAAACAGATCCAAGCAAAATTGAGAAAATCATATCGTGGCCAACTCTAACGTGTGTGGAAGATTTGTGATCCTTTCTTGGGCTCTGTGGGCATTATAGAAGGTTTATTAAAAACTACGCTAAGTTGTCGAATCCTTTGGAAAACCTTTGTAGAGGAGTATGGAATAAAAGTCAAAGTCACTGAGTAAATGTCCTTTGCAACTTAATCCAGTGCAAGATGAAGCCTTCGTGAAATTGAAACAAGCTTTAACAAGTGCTCCAGTATTTTATCCTTTCCAACTGATGAAGGAACTTACATTTTAGACACAGATGCCTCTCATGAAGCGATAGGCAGTGTCCTCTCACAAGTGCAAAATGGCGTTGAAAAGGTTTTGTCTTACGGGTCAAAGAAACTTTCACAGACACAAAGAAATATTGCATTACTAGAAAAGAATTGTATGCTGTCTATTATTTCGTGAATCATTTTAAACATTATCTTTTGGGACGACGATTTATTGTCAGGACTGATCATAGAGCTTTATGTTGGATGCTAAACTGGCGTGATCCTAACACATCTCAGTATTGTAGCTGGAAAGAAAACCTGGAAATATACGATATGGAAATTCAATATCGACCAGGGGTGCAACACGTCAACGCGGATGCATTATCACGGCTGCCTTCGTGCGAACAGTGTGAGTTAAAGCACGAAGACCCTAAAAAGAAGAGAAACGTAAAAATTGTGAGCAACGATAAAAGAGACGAAGTATTCTGTCGTCGTATGCTGTCATATGAAAGTGAAATTATTCAGGAACAGGATGGGAACTTGAAAAGAATAATGAAGTTGATGAATAATGGGAAAATCGATGAACAAGAGCCTAATGAAATGATAATCACAGATGAAGAATGCAGAATGTTATGGAAATTAAGACGTGGAATACGACTGCGTGGTGGCCTTTTGTACTTGGTTGACAAGAATGACATTTATCGACTTTTGGTTCCTACGTCGGATATGATGAAATTAGTGAAATGATTCATGAGAATTTTGCACATGTCGGTATAAGGTAAACACTTAAACAAGTGTCTGACACCTATTATTGGCCGAATATGGACATTGATTTGCGTTTGGCAGTTGGATCCTGCAAAGCAGGGCTGTGGAGCCGGAGCCGAGCCGAAGTCGGAGCCTTAAGGAGCCGATGGTTTTGGTCGGAGCCGGAGCCGGAGCCGATTTATCATAAAGGCTCCGGCTCCGACTCCGGCTCCGGCTCCGACAGTTTGAGTTTTGATATAAATCTAGAATTTTGAATGTTATTAATTGGCATCATAAAAAAATTAAATCATTTGAAATCTAAAGATATGTCTTTTAAGTATACCAATGATCTGTCCTCCACGATATCTTTCTTTGCAGTTGCCGCCTTCTTTTGTATTATATTTATTATATATTTACACACATGTGTAATATTTTTTTATTGCATATGCTTCGTAAGACTAATTTCCATATTGACAACGTATTCTCCAAAATCCATTAATTTGAAGACTTGTTATATGCATGCTAACTAGATGATTGTAGATTCCTAGAGACAAATCGCCAGTCATTTATGTACACATTTCCAGTTCAGTCAGCAAAGATAATATAGCTACATTTCTTGCGCAATGTCTTAAATCTAATACGGTTGCTATGTAGGCCATCATCTATCGGTATGGCTACTGGCAGAAGCTACTGGCATCTGTGACAATGCCAATTTCCTTAGATTGTATTGTAGGCTCTTGTGCAGTCCCCCCACCTACATTTTTCAAAACAATCGATTATTCAATTTGATCAATTTTGATTGGAGGGATAACTCTTCACACTCACACGAATGACCTGACTACAAGTCCTCACATGGCTATAGCAATAAGCGATCCCCAGCCACTTCTAGTAGCGCCCTATTATCTTAATTAAAGGTATCTCATTCACAATGAATTTCCTTTGACTTCAAAATTTTTTCAATGCGAAAAACCCGAAGGCAAATTACAATGTTGACTTGCTGACGAAGTTTGCGACCAGCATGACATCGCAATTACCCACGTAGATTTTTACAACAGCACGGAATGCTTCACTCAAACCGGTGATGCTGAAACGGACATTCAATGGTGCTGTATCTTTTGACCAGAGAAAAAATGGGGGGGGGAGGACTGCACAAGAGCCGTATCGTGTAATAATATTTCACCAAATGTCATTCCCCCAGATTTCAAGAATTTTCATTATTATTTTTTCCGTCTGTCAACACTTTATGCTGATATCATGCTGACTTATATGTAAACAATAAAAAAAGACTGAGACGCTCTCAATAAAGGCGCCTTTTGACCTCCCTTTTCTATTGTCTGTGACATTAAACCGCACGCGCATTCGAAAGCTAGCAAAGTAGATGGGATTTCTGCTCGGTGCTCGCAGTCAAATTTTTATTATGCATAGCACCCTGCAACATACTGTGTGATACTCCGAGTTCAGTTTTATCAGCCTAACCATCATCAGAGGAATAGTGGCACTGTGTTATATATAAATTGAATATAATGATATACATGAATCATTGATGAATTATTTAGTGCAACTTTACGCCATAATGAAAAATACGAAATTAATATAATGTAAGTTAGGCCTTAACTTATTAAGCATGCTGCATAGAATTACAAAACTTGTCCTAAATCAGATATTTTAATTTTTTTAAGTATAATTTTCAATTGTACATTTCTAGCCTACACTGCAATGAGGCTATCTAAATTACAATTTCTACAGATGATGAGTCGTGGGCTACCCACCGATCATATTATTCATGGACCAACAGACTATTGAATAAAGGCAATAACAAATAACAATAACAACCTAAGCTAGCCTATATACACTTTAATATTCAATAAAGCAATTGATATCTTTATTGATACGGTATATTTGGCTATATAGCTGATACCCTTTCATGTTCGAGTAGATACAGGCCCTATAAGCTATTTAGAGGCATATGCTATCCAGTTTCATATTCAAGCTTTGTAAAAAAGCTTATAGCCTACTACTATTCGGCCCCTGTGACGGCTAATTAGGTATATCATCATCACTCATGTGGTCTTATTTAATGTAGCCTCGTAGTAGACTGGTTGCAGGCTATGCCAATTTATATTTAGCCAGTGCGGGAGATCTTTATCTAATTTAACCAATCCTGGCTATAACTTTATTTTATCTTTCAGAGATAGTCAGTAGTTATTTGTCATTATATTAGGCTATTATCATTTTTGTTATTAACTTAAGTCGTTGCTTGTTAATGAAAACTAATTTGATGATTGTAGCAAGCCTCTAAAGGCCACACCGTTATCCAAAAACCCGTTCAACGGATCCAGGATAACCAGCATAGATAGAACCTGAATTTGAAGTCGGAGCCGGAGCCGAGCCGGAGCCTTTCACATCAGTGTCGTGGAGCCGGAGCCGATGAGATAACGCATCGGCTCCACATCCCTGCTGCAAAGCGTGTGCAGAACGTAAATCAGCACCCACAAAATCACATGAGCAAGGCCATCTAAACACTGGATTTCCATTTGAGAAAATTTCTGTATAGATGTCACAGGTCCACTACCAGCTACTCATACTAGGACACGCTATATTTTGGGAATAATTGACAATTTTTCGCGATACCCGGTATTAGTGCCAATGCGAAGTGGTACAGCAGCTACAATAGCTCAAGCAATTTTCACGCGTTGAATTTCATTGTTTGGAGCACCTAATATAATACACTCAGATAGAGGCACTGAATTTGAGAATGATCTAATTGAGGAACTTTGCAAACTTTTGGGTGTAGGAAATCACGATCTTCCCCTTATTATCCAAAGGGAGACAGTATGATTGAGAGACTTTTTCGGACAGCTAAATAGATGATTTATGCAACCGCCAAATCTTTAAACAAAGGATGGATAGATGTCATACCTACAGTGGAAAGTCTTTACGAAGCTCAATCCAAGAAACTACCAAGTTTGCGCCTTTTGAAGTGTTATTCGGGAAAAAGATGATGACACCATTTTCGAATATGAATGAAAAATCTGAGTATCATAATCAATATGTAAGAAACTTCAAAATACCATCACTGACATCCACAAAGAAATAAGAAAACGACAGAAGTGTTATGACAACAATGTAGAATTACAAAACTCGTACAAGGTTTGAGACACAGTCTTTGTGAAGATTCTTCCTCAGCAGACAGACATTGATAAGCCGAAATTCGAAGGTCCTTTCACCATCACAAAAGTTGAAGGGAACTTGTGCTACGTTTTAAAACACTGTTACAGTGTAAGAGTTTTTACCATTAAGAGTTATTACTTAGAAAGAAATTAGTACCATCTGAAGCATTAAAAAGGTGACTGTTCGGCGAAGGGAATACCAAGGAAAGAAACTTCAGTCTATTCGACGACAGTTACGTCCAAAGTCAATACCCACAGACATCCGCGGCGGAACAGATATCCACCAGATAGGTTCGGACAGCAGTTGTGACCAAAACTGAAAGTATCAGTCTTCTTCATTTTTTCGGGGGGAAAGTGTTATGATTTATCTTTCTATGCCTCTTAAGATTTCAGTGTTATGATTTATCTTTCTATGCCTGTTAAGATTTCTATTATCTGTGACTTCATAGTTATATCCTTGCCTTATGTGTTTCTATAAAAATTCAAACCTTCTGAAAAGACAGGTTGATTGCTAGTGTGCCATAACAGATATACTTGATCATCAAGGAAGTCGTTCTCTCATAATGAGTCCTACTGGAAACACAAATGGCGCGAACACTACAGAAAGATTCCAGTGTACAGTTATTTGTCCCATTAAGAGTTACACCAACTTATGCAAAAACTGATAATCAAATGAAAGCTGAGAAGATCTGCAAGATGCTACACAAATATCTGTATTAAACACCTGTGGCCAACTAACCCCAGAAAGTAAAACCGGTGGTTTGCTCAGCTGATGTTCAAGGAGATGAATTTTAAAAATGAGGCAAATAATAATATGTTTATTTACTCTCATCTTCACAACAGGCAAAATGAAGTGAATGAAAGCTGCATGATATTTGATCTTGGCATACCGCAGTCACGAGCGACTCTGTGAAGTTTGTGAATAATCAATACCCAACGAGAAGCTATCATTATAATAAAGAGATATGCTTATTATTCCACCTTATATCAGAGGAAAATCATGCAATCAAAAGAATCGACTCGTTTCAAAAATTGTCGTCAGACATGGGAGAAAAATATAGATTCTTTTTTGTTGCAATATCCATTACGACACATTTCCTGTCAATAATCGGAATATGACATTCTTCGATCATGACATGAAGCAGGATGATCCCATCACATCTTCTCACATCTTCATCACAATTTCTCAAAAAAAGAGAAAAAATTATACGTAATCAGCGGATTTGATCGGCTTGATATGCGTGTAATAAGATGCAGGGTATAAGTTATCGATTGATAGAAAGAAAGGAATCTGGCCAGTCACACTGCTCTGAGGGACTCCACTAAGGATGACAATCCACTTAGACAAGGATTAATGATAGAGAACTGTTTGAGACAAGCCATAACTGACCATCCAGCTGACAATGGAGGTTGACAAATGAAACTTTTCACACGCATTTTCAATCGCTGCATTAAGAACACGATCAAAAGGTTTTGAGAGATCTACGGCTAACAAACGTAGTGCTCCAGTCTAAATAGGACAAGATACAATGTTGCACCAACCAACACAAGAGCACTTGTAGAACCCGAGTCAGGACGTGAGATGATAGCGAACTTCGATTGATCTACTTAGTCTCTGACCGCAAGTTAAATATATTTGCGACATAATCCGCCCAAAAGCTTTAGATATTGTGGGAAGGATGGATGTGGGTAAACAACATTGGCAATTCTCATGTGATGATGAAAATTATCTCAGCAGCCATTCATAATAGAATATAATGCTTACTAATTCACATTATTAATTGAAGTAGTCCTAATGCACAGTGGTCCAGAATTGCAATTAGGTGGACAAAATTAATAGCGCGAAAATTAATTTAGTTGGGGCGGTCATCAACTTTTTACCCATCCTTCATGAAGGATGGGTAAAAAGTTGATGACCGCCCCAACTAAATCGATATCAAGGATTTCAATGGTCATATTTTCACCTAGCAACGGTTGGTATGGCAACGGCTTTTGCATAGCAACGGAATATACGCACTAATGCCATAGATTCCAAACACTGCCGCATACATGTTCAAAACAGATAATATACTGTACCGACTACAGATGCTGGTAGTGGAAATAGAATAGGACAATGGTCACCATAGGTTACTCATTCACTCACTCCCAGTGCCTTATCCGAAACAGACGTTGGTGATCATGGTTCTCCATTTTTCTCGATTGTTCGTAGATCGAATGGCTTCGGATTCTCCGGTCTGCAGCCAATTGGAGAGACTACGGATGTAAATAAGTCTCGGTTTCCCTCTTGCTCGTCTTCCATTCAGCTTCCCAGTTACTGCGATGTTCTCCAAATGTCCTTTGCGCATCACATGCGCAAAGAAATTGGCTTGCCGTACTCTGATATTCTGTAGTACACTTCGTCTTGCCCTGCACCGACGCAACACTTCGTCATTTGAGACACGCTGGATTCAGGATATTCTCAGAATTCGTCGGTAGAACCACATTTCGGTCGCATTCTGTCTTCTCTCGTTCTCCGGGGAAATAGTCCAACATTCGCAACCGTACATCAGGATGGGGTGCATGTAGCATTTGAGGATTTTGTTCTTGATTTGGCTGTTTATTTTCCGATCTTTGAATAATTTGTGCATCTTTTGGAAAGCACTTTTTGATATCTCAATTCTTCCTTTGATTTCATCGTCGCATTTTCCGTTAGATGTTATCATGCTTCCAAGGTAGACAAAACAGTTCACTTGCTACACACAGGTTCTCCTTTCACATGGATCGTGGAGCTCGGAGTCACCTCTTTCTTACTAATAGTCATACACTTAGTTTTCTTTATGATGACTGTAAGACCTTTCTTCGAGCTTCACCGTCCAGCAATTGCTGCAACCTATTCTCTGACTCAGCGAGTAGAGCTGCGTCATCTGCGAATCGTATGCTATTGATATTGTGGCCTCCAATATTCAATCCGTTCATATCTCTTGTTTCGTAGAAAATTTCTTCGCTGTACAAATTGAACAAGTCCGGAGAGGAAACACACTCCTGACGCACTCCGCTTTGAATGTCAACAATTTGACCTAATTCTCATTTCACATTAATAGCTGCCGTTTGCTTCCAGTAGAAATTCCGGACTAACCTAATATCTTTTCCGTCAAGGTCGAGATGCTTCAAAGTGTCAAACAATAGCTTATGCTTGACTTTATCGAATGCCTTTGCATAGTCTATGAAGCAAACATATAAATCCTTGTTCAATTCAATTGAGCGAGTGCTCGCTAATGATTCTCAAGGTAAAGATGGCATTTCTTGTAGCGTTGTCCTTCCTGCAACCATATTGTGAATTCGAAATTTTAGAGCTTATGCGGCTTCGAGTCCTTTCCATGATGACTCGAAGAATAACTTTTACAATGTGGCTCATTAAGCTGATGGTCCGGTGCAGCTCACATTTGACGGCACCATGCTTCTTCGGTATCGCAATAAAGACAGACTTACAAAGATCTTGAGGTATTTCGCCGCTGTCGTATATATCATTAGCGATTTTCGTTAAGTATTCGATGCCAAGTTCGTCCAATGCATGGATCATTTCAATGACAATCCCATCAGGGCCTTCAGCTTTCCCACGTTTTATCTTGTTAGTGGCTGCTCTGATTTCGGATTTCAGAATAGGAGGGCCTTCAATGGGTTTGTCGATTTCGGGGATTCCGTCTCTGTCGTCAGAATAGAGGTCTTGTATATATTCAGACCATCGATTAAGAATGGCTTCTTTTCCCATAAGGATGCTACCATTTCTGTCTTCTATGCATCCTGTGTCTGAACAAGCGGATTTTCCAGTCAAAACGTTAATGTTTGCGTGCGCCACTTTGCTGTTATTGAAATATTGTTTTTCGACAATCTCACACTTCTCGCTAATCCATTCTACTTTTGCCTTGCTACACTTTTTCTTGATCAGCTTGTTTAGGCTTTTGTATTCATTGCTGTCTCTATCCTGAATTTTCTGTTTATTCTCAATCATTTCAAGTATATCTCTTTTCATCCATTGGTTCTTCGATATTTGTTTCAGTGGAATTGCTGCTTTCGAGGCTTCTATCAACGCAGCTTTGAATGTCTCATTGGAGCTCTAGACGTTTTGTTGAGCCGAAAGTTTGTCCTTCACATCGTCACCAAGTTGGTACGCGTGACATCGTCCTTATGCAAACGAGAATAATCAAGTTTGCGCGATTTGCTGGGCACTTTGAGTTTTCTCAGTTCCATAACCGTGAGTGTTCTTGGCAAAATACAGCAGTGGTTTGCCATTACCTTCTGCTTGGTGAACTGAAGAATTCACCATTTCTCTTAACAAAATATCATCCTCCCGAAGTCGTTGTCTCTTGCCGTCGTAGCTCTTCCGCTTTCTTCGCGTGAAACCGCCGTCGGCTGTCCACTAGGTTTATTTAAAGGCGACATATGCTCGCCTTGTCACAGGTTCGTCGTATGGTTATGAGAGTTTAGAATGACTCAGCAGCGTCACCTGCTGACTCCTCTCCCCTGCTAAACTGTAGCTTTTGGGCCGCGGCTGCTTATTCGCTTACACTTATTCGCAGCCAGCCTCCATTTCTGATGGCCTTCCACTATCCGCCATCTGTGGACGCGCCCCGTACCGGTCAGCTCCGGTTCCCCAAGTAACTTATTGACTGCAAGATGGGCTGCAGGAGGGCGGTTAAGGAAATAAAAAATGGATATTATGAAACAACAGGAATCCGATGGATAAAAATGGGAAAAGTGGAGGTGAAACATGGAAATGCAACGATGCTACTACACCGATTACAAATGAACTAATGCTATATTCTATCTGACAGTACACATGGTGGATAATGGTAAGAGTGGATAAGTGGAAAGTGGATAATGGAGGTAAACAATAGAACTACAATGACACTCTACTACACCGAAAGCAATGGAACTATACACACTATACCTAATACTACACATGGAAAATACTATTTCTTCACTTGAATTTGTTATCACCAGTTTCTTAATCCGTCTATAATACTTCATGTAATCCCACATTTCTTCGTTTGAAATACAGTACATCGACCACTACTTCAGCTACCGATTAAGGGATATAAAACATAATACTGCAGTCCGTCAGTCATCAGCAGGTACTCGCCTAGTTGTGTTTCGACCCCTAACCTGAACACTCAAACCCAGACAAGAGGGGTCCCACACATAGTGGCTGACACAATACTGAATAGGTAATTATATGTCTCGAAAGATATGCCACAAAGATAAGTCAGACATCATTCAAATGGTACGTTTCCCACATGTAAACTCGTCCTAAAATAATTAAATTAAATTAGTCATTTAATCTATAATACAGTCACCCATCAATAAATACAGTATGCTTTTTGCGATCCGCACATGTAAACAAATCCTGTACATCAATCTTTGCCTTTTCGATTCCTACAAGTAAAAAGATCCTTTGAATGAGGCCCTGACTTGTCATTTTCAGTTTTGTGGTTGGAAAGAGCCAGGAGTATTTTAAGATGTAATTATTATAATTCTTATTCTTATATACTCAGTGACAAAAAGAATGAAACAAGTCCTGATATGAATACTTATAACTTAAACTTGGTTGTACTGTACGTTTGTTTGTTGTTTGTAAAAGGAGAACTTGAATTCTTTACTCAAAAACATTTAATTTGATACTCATGATTTTATCAACTTAAGTTAGAAACGGGTTTGACCACCGCGAGTATCCAAACAGGCATCGTTGAAATCTTCGTGGCCTACATTTTCTGACTGCGCACGTTTCTGTGGCGCCAATGTTCTAGTTCGTTAGATTCAGGTTTGAATGTGCACTACGTTCAATGGAAAAGCAGATTTCGGAGACAACTCTGATGAAGCGTGATTTTCGAATGCTGACAGAAATGTTTTAAATGCTTGTCTCACTCACTGCATAGGCTAAGATTCCTATGGGTCAATCCTTTTTTCGTGCGGCTGGACGCGGCGTGGTTCGGCACATTTTAAAGCATCTTCATATTAACACATTCGCTCTGCCTGGTGCCGTCCCTCTCCATATTTCTGACCGCCCACGCCACAGACAGATCTTCCGTCAGCCATGCAGTTCCTCGATACATCCGGATACATCTTAACTAGAGGATTTTCTGTTTTGCTTCACTAAAAACCTGTATGCGGACACCAAAGTCTACGGATATTCGTCCTGTTCATCGGCTTGTTAAGGCAGTGCAACCAAACTCTTTGCCATCTTCTCCGTTGAAGAAACTGTGCTTCCTTCATTTGTCGTTGACATTATTAGTCAGGTCACATCCCTGACCAGGGCAAAGCCATAAATCCCGCAACACTGGATCCCTGTCTGAAATTAATTACTGTAGAACTGGCCGAAGACCGCAACATGGACTGGTCAAGCACGAATTACCGCCGCATGAATTCCGTAAAGTGACTCTATCCATTAGCAGCCGGGCCAACTTGTGTGAGCAAGTACGGCAGTAACACAAATGAATCTTTCTGTTTCAATGTATTCGGTTGCGGATCTCTACATGAAGGGAGCATTCACCAGAAGTTAACAGGGCCGTCTTATTATTGCCGCATCCTTCTATTGAGATAGTATAACAAGGGGAATTTGAGAAATCCATTTTTTACAACCTGTTAAGCATGACATACAATCATTCGTTGATATCTTGCTGATTTTTAATAGCCTGCACGATTGCCATAAATTTAATGAGGTCCACAATAATGGCAAAGTGAATGCGTTGGATCAGATGGAAGAACGACTTAGTGCCCGAACAATTCTGGTTGCAGGTTCCTTTAAGAACTCAAGCGCTTCAGACCCAGGAGCACCAAGAGCCTCAAAAGCTATGGGCGTGAATTGATATCCTTGTCACAGCAGTGTCTCATATTTGCTGGGTTTCTTTTTCTCCCCTTCTTCTGCGGCACGCCCTGAACAACTGGCACTTAAGTGAATATGGCTGGGTGCTAAGGAATCGCCAACTGTGGCATCCCAGGTCAATATTCGGACACGTGACCAAGGTGTCGATGACATCCCATCAACGCGCTTGCCATCAGATCTTGTTAGGCCCGTTGGCTCCAAGATGGCAATACAGGCCCTGTCTGAATCAACTTTTTATCGAAAAAAATTGCCAAGCCCAAGCCCGAGACCTGATTTTTTTTGAGTTGGTACACCATACTGATCTGAAACAAGCAAAAACGAAAATAATTCTCGGCGCAGTTTTTGAAATAGCCTTATAAATTCAAATTTTAAAATTCATAAAAATGTCCGAAGTGATTTTCCAAGCTCAGAGTATGGTTTTTGGATGCCATGAATTCATTTTTAGATAAAATATTTCCTAAAAGATGTTTATCTAAGCTTGATTGTTAGCACTATCATTGCATGCGGGGTAAGTATAACCCATCAATTTCAAAGTTTTGCGATAAAATGCGAATCCATGCACAATAGAATCAGCAGATTTTCTGATGCATCTGTTTCTTTCAGTCTATGTTTCTGAATATAGGCCTAATGTAACTGTAAACAATCAGCTGACAATATTAATGTAGAATTAATCTAACATGCAGTTCCACTTTGATCATCGAAATAGTGTCCATAGTTGAACAGTAACAATTCATTCGTTCTGTAATCACGCTCATAAGACACATGAAGCATTTAATTCATTCAATTAATTTATGCCATGTTCTGGCGCTGTGTGTGTTCTGAATGAATCATTAGGTACTTGAACATTGAAAAACAACCGTTTAGCTGCCTTGCTACATGAATGCGATAATCAGCAATGAACGGTATTCACACCGTCTTGTTATTTCTGACTGACTACTGCGTTTGTATCATTCTTCTTTGCAAACTGTGCCATCGCATCAGGACTGTCGAAGTCGAGTATGTCTCCTTTGTTTCGATAAATCTAAAGACATGAGAGAAATAACTGAAGAATATTGGACATCAATTGAAGCAAACATAATACAAGGACTTGACCGTCTCGACAATCGTCTTCCTACAGCTTTATGCAGCACTTGTAGTCGCGTACTTCGGGAATACAGGAATGGTACATGTATATTCAATCGACATATAACTGTGTTTGATCATTCTGCTATTACAACAGGTCGTGAAACGCGGAGCTCAACGAACCGTGTCTAGTTTGTGAAATTGCAGTCTCTATACCGAAGAATCTTAACAGAAAAAGCGATTGTTTAAGTTTATCTATAAGCAGAAGGGTAGGGCGCCCTCCAAGTAATTCGAATGTCAGGACTCCAACTGTCATGAAAAATTGCTCTTTTTGCTTAAACATGTTATCAAAAGAAAAATCACACGTGTGCAATAAATCAACTCGTCTTGAAAATGTACAGCAACATTTGAACAGAGCGTCTCCAAATTTCAAGGAGAAAGTTGCGTCCAGTGTTATCAAGGAGAAACGAAATTCATCTGATGGAATAGGTTCACCAATTCACTTCTCAAATTCAAGACGACGCCCTATGGTTTTAAACAATCAGACATCATCGAAATCTTCGACCATGTTTTTTTTTCATCAAGTGATATGTCCGTGATTCAAATGATTTGGAACTTTCAAATACTCGAACTCTGAGGCTTGCTGGCCATCTCAGATCAGCAACATGTTCGAGGAAATCTATTGAGCCAAATTTAAAGGTAGAGCTGCAGATTATAAACCACAAGCTGGATGATCTGTTTTCAGTCGATTCTGCCGACTTTGTTGGACAACAAGATAGTCATATGACGAAGAAGAGTTTAGTATTCTGTAATGACTTGAATTTGTTGGTGGAAACAGTTCAGCAATTTCGGGAAAAGACTTACGACAGTGTAAAGACAGGGACAGACGGAAGCGGCGGGTCACTGAAAGTTTTTGCTACTTTACACAACTCATCTAGAATTTAAGGTGGACATCGACAGCGCCATCGATATGCTGACGGCATTGTATCTGATCGAAGAGACGGCAGTGTCAATCTTTTTCTGATCGTCCTAGCCCCAGATGTGTCTGAAAATTACAGGAATCTTCTGTATATTTGGACTCATCTGTATATCCGGCAATCATCTTCAGGTACAAAAGAATTTCTATTGGTGTTAGTAGGAGTTTAAATGTATGAGATTAGTTTGAAAATGATATTTACAGTGAGATGTGGCATGATATAATGTAGATATGAACAGGTTGTACTGGGTTACATATCTTTACCAGTAGCAAAAGAATTGACCTGACATGTAAGATGAAGAATGATGAACTATGTTAGTAGAGTATGTTAAGAAATGTAGTTAATAGAAAAGAAAATCACGATAACTGTCAAGTTCAGCTTTATTGATCGATGGATTGAATTTGTGTATGATGAATGCCTCACGCAATCGTAAATTAGTGGCATCGTTGTCGTAGGCCAGAATGTCGATGATGTTGGTATGTTCTACTTGACAATTACGAATGTGCTTAAAGTGCTTAAAAACAGATGACGTTGGAGTTGAAAGGTGTTCTTTAAAGCGGATATGAAGTGGTCTAATAGTGCTGCTTATATAAAATTGATTGAATTTGCTGCAGCTTATTTTGTAAACAACATTTTTTCGATTACACAATAGTTTGTTGATTATTGTACAGTTAGTAAGAGAACATGGCTTCATATTTGTTTCATTCTTTTTCAGCTGTTGACGAAGAGTTTTGTTGCGCCTAGTTATTCGAACGTTGAGGTTGTGTTTATGAAAAATCCGTTTGATTCTAAGATTCTTATTTTAAGAATTAATATTGCTTCAGAAGGGTCCGAAATTCAACTTAGCCAGTCCTTTCAATGAAAACTCAAAACCTGACTTTCATGTAAATTTTAGCCGATTTGCTCACCAACTACGTTGGAGTGTCGAATTTTAGAATAAAAATGAGAACCAAAACACTAATCAACCACAAAAATATCCCTGGCATTCATATCTCAGTATGCCACCTCATACAATGGTGTCGAAGTCATACTTCATCAGCTTTACTATGAATTGAAGAAAATTGTTGATGACATAAGATTTTAACCCAAATATACAAATCTCTCCTCATCTGAAAAGCATACTTTGGAGAACTTAAGAAACAAAGATCTTATTTTTCTGCCCTCAGATAAAGGTTCTGAATTCTGCATTGTGAATAAAGACATTTACAAGGTAGCTGGTCTCAGACACTTAACAGACCTTTCCACATACAAACGAATTCCACATCTAACCATTACAACAATTGAACAAAAAATAAACTTAGTCTGGAAAAACATCGCCAAAGACAGACATCTTTCGACTTTTATCACTAAAAGTTACATTACAACTAACTCTACAATGCCTCAATTTTACCATTTGATAAAAACACACAAAAAAAGTGAGCAATTGAAAATTCGACCCATTGTCTCAAACATAAAGGGACCAACCGAGAAACTATCATGGCTATTGACAAAATTAAAATCGCCTATACCCTAAAACATTCCAACACACCTTGAATCAAGTCATCAGTTAATAAATTCCATTAAACATGTGACAACATATAAACAACTTTATCCTTTCAGTCATGATATCGCATCAATGTACACTTCGATTCCGATCAGTGACGCTATTTCAGCCGTGATTAACAAGCTTGAAGACAATAACATTCTTGGCGTCAAAGGCTTATCATTGAACAACATGCAAGATCTTTTGAATTTCATTCTTCACAATACATTTTTTCATTATCAAGGTACCATTTACCAGCAAATCAAAGGCTTGACAATGGGCAACTCCCTTTCTGGATTGCTCGCTTCAATTTTTATTGAGACAATCGAAAATAATGCTCTTCAAAACATCAACCATCTGCCCTTATTCAAACGATGCGTGGATGACTGCTTCGCCTTAACGAATAGTATAGAACAGGCTGTCGATCTCCTACAATCTCTGAATGCTCAACATCCAGACATAAAATTTGAAATCGAATATCCTAGAAATGATAATAGAACTCTGAGTCTTCTCGACTTCACAATCACTGTAAATTCATCCAATGACTTCCAATTTGAATTTTATAAGAAAGCTGCAAAGAAGAACATTTTTGTACATTCTAAGTCACATATACCAATAAAGACTAAAATGAACTTCATCCTGAATGAGAAGAAGAGAATCACTGAACGATGCTCAGATAAATTAACTTTCAAGAAGCACAAGGAAGAATTTGACAACTTATTACGCATTAACGACTAAAGCGAGCAAATCATACGATCTTCGAACATGAAACTCCAACGACGAAGGAATACAAGAAAACGTAACAATCAATTGGTCAATAGGGATGTTTTATATTTCCCTTTCCCATATATAACAGACAAAATAGATTCACGAATAAAACGGATTTTCCATAAACACAACCTCAACGTTCGAATAACTAGGCGCAACAAAACTCTTCGTCAACAGCTGAAAAAGAATGAAACAAATATGAAGGCATGTTCTCTTAAGAACTGTACAATAATCAACAAACTATTGTGTAATCGAAAATTGTTGTTTACAAAATAAGCTGCAGCAAATGCAATCAATTTTATATAGGCATCACTGTATACTACCAAATTGATTGTGTTGCGTAGTCAGAAAAAGTCAGATGTTGAAGTATACCTGTATCATACTGAGAAGACAATAATATACATAGCATGTAACAGCACCGAATGTAGATCACCACCAGTTTGAGTCAGGTAGATGGAATGTGTGAAAGATAGCTGTATGTGTGAGATATCAAAATGTTCATCTCAATAGATACCACCATTAGTCAGCAAATTAGCATGGCAATGTTCGCAACTGAATATACTGTTAAAGATATCAATGCAAGCAAGACACAAAAGCATACCTATCAAATGTACATCGCAACATCTCTCCCCTTTTTAAAAAAAACAAAATACGACATGCGATCCAACTTATTTTTCATCATTTCCTGCAGCGCAGGTGGTACTCTTCTAGCTGGAGGTGAGAAAGGAACCGCATTACCTTTCAACTCTATCTCATGAGTGGCACCTTTCAACCTTCCACCATTTGTAAACACAGCATCGTATTCTTGCAGTAAATTATTCAGTCCAAAAAATTCAACGTCATTTATGGAGGCTAGTTCATGTATCATCCGTAGTTGCTTTGACAACTTATATGAAAGCAACGGCATATCACTATTATCGAAAACATAAAATGCAGCAGAACATGTTTTACCATTATACGAAACCCTAGTATGTAGAGTGACCCAAAACACGTAAATGATGGTCACCCCAAGTTTTAGCATAAGCTTGAACTGGCTCTACATGAATTTTCAAGCACCTAGGTAATGATCTAATACCCAAACAATTACGGTCTGCACACGTGTCAATTTTGCATTTCACCCTTTCACCGTTTATCAGCACGTATCTATTCAACAATGATCGATCAACTGCATCAGTATCAAAAGAGTACATACTAGTTGTATATAAATTGAATTCATCAACAGGACTCACAACATCAGACTTATGCTCAAAATCATTAGAGATAGAATCACTAGCAACGTCACGAACATTAGTAATGCAATTTACTGACTTGCACTGTTTAGCGTAGTGTCCTCGTTTTGAGCAGGATCGACACGTTGCATTTTTCGCCTGACACATCGGAATGTTGGCCAAATGCTGCTTCGAGCCGCATCTGTAGCACGATCGTTCAGTTGGTTGTCCTGATCTTGTCTTGTCATCGAACCGCATTCTTGTTGAGTGATACGTTGATGGAGTGTTATGGTTCTTCTATCGTCACTCAAACCTCTTCGAATGATTGTCAGCAGTTGTCACAGCAGACAGAGAAATTTCATGAGTTGCTTGATTTCGCTCCACCCTTGCGCTTTCGAAAGCTTCTCGAGCAAGTGCGTCATCGAATTTCAATTTTATAACATCTTCTGCGAGAAGTCGCTCGCCAAGAACATCGTCTCGCACTCCAATCACTAGGATGTCCCGTAACATGTTCTGTAAGCTTGCTCCAAAGTCGCACTCTCTTCCTAGTCTTCTCAACCGGCAAGTAAAGTCAGCTATTGTCTCATTAGGTTGCTCACGTGCCTCGTAAAATCGCTTCCTTCTTAAAAGGACCGAAGTTTTACCGGAAAAATGCTTGTCGAACTGCGAAATGGCATCTTCCTATTTCGCTTTGGGCTCAGGAAGACCGTCAAAGATCGCCAATCCATCACGTCCTAGAGAGTTAAGGAGCAAAGGTAGCTTCTGATCATCAGTGGCACCAATAATTGTCAAGTAATTACTAAAAATTCGTGAGAAGTATTCCCAATCAGATGATTTTGGAGCACTTGGCAGCATTGGATTCGGTATCATCGTCGCCATTATGTTGCGCAGTCAGAAAAAGTCAGATGTTGAAGTATACCTGTATCATACTGAGAAGACAATAATATACATAGCATGTAACAGCACCGAATGTAGATCACCACCAGTTTGAGCCAGGTAGATGGAATGTCTGAAAGATAGCTGTATGCATAGAAGTAGATAATAGTATACTAGAATGGAAGTTTGATATCTTGCCTATGTGCAATGATGGCACATGGTAAAATCTATGGTTTGTAGATCATATTCGATCTAAAACATCGTATCATAGTCAAACTATTTGCCAAGTTGGTTGTGGAAGTTGTTGACAGCAAATTGCAGGATGTTCATGAAGACAATTTTAAGTGAGATGGTGGCATTGTTTTATGTGAAATAGCCCACTATTCCATGAATTAATATACTGTGTATATTTGTATCATTGACAACTATTTTCCAATTTTTCAACACTGGAATACGAATTGACATTTGGTTCACAGAGTCATAATCGAAAGTAGTCGGTGTACTGGTTGTAAGAACATTTCAAGAATTCAAAGATAACAATTCTAATTATTGGATAATTTCTTCTCCAAACGGTCAAGAAACCTAGCGCTTTTGTGGAATAAACACATCAAAAGCTTCTCTAGCGACAGTCATTTATAAGATAAATGAAATGTCGTTGGAACTTTTCAATTAATCACTAAATGATTTATGTGACATAGTGTGATGATATTTTGGAGTCTCATATTCGAAATCATGCAAATGTTTTGAAAATTGTTCAAATATATTGAACAGGGGAATCCTTCAAAATAAAATGAATACCGTAAGATTTCTTGGCCTCTGATTTCAAGCTGGACCAATGCATGCTCTGTAAATCGACATTACAAGTTGCATATGTGTCTGATTATACTGTTGATGGATTATAGGAGCGATGTTTCAAAATGATGAACATACAGAACGTTTTAAAGGATTTCATTCTTTGTCATCCTGTCGCTGCACTATTTTGTAAATTCACTATTGCTTTTGTGTACATGATCTTTGGACAAGGGGCAACAATCCAGATCATGAAGTTGACTTGATAATTAAAAATGCCAACCAGAAAACAAGAAAACCAGTTCGCAGAATTTGCTTTTTGCCCCAACTAAGTTCACCCGGAGTGTGCCATAATTTTCATGCAATTTCCATTCTAGGACTTTTTATGGTATTAGCAATTTCTATGGCTGTATGTGTGAGATTTCAAAATGTTCATCTGAATAGATATCACCATTAGTCAGCAAATTAGCATTGCAATGTTCGCAACTGAATATACTGTTAAAGATATCAATGCAAGCAAGACAAAAAAGCACAGCTATCTAATGTACATTGCAACAGTTACTTCATTTATTATTAACGCATGGTTATGTAATATTTCCGGTCATTATTTTTACTTTAGAGGTCATTATCTATGTCAAAAAACATATCTTTATTTCAACATTTTAACAAGAAATGCAAAGTCATAGCGATCAGACTTGATCATCTCGAGAAATATCACCTTCAGCTGGAGGTTTATTCACAATTGTAACTTGGCAGTCTCGAATGTTGATATTGATGCCACACGCATTTTGTTGAACACGTGGACACTGCCTCTTGACTTCTGAAAACAAAACCTCGCTGTTAAGAATCATGGAAGTGTTTTTGATCATCAAATCCGATGTTCTTTTGTAAGAGCGAACCCCGAGCACTGACCGATGACCTGTTCTTTCCATAATCATCTGTTCGTCAACTCCCGCGTTGTAAAGACGACTGGCACAAGTAGCCCTCAGACTATGATTAGTTTTTCTCCCTTGAATTCCGATCTCTTTTGTCTGTAACATCTTTTTCAGTGTATTGTGTCCCAATGGCCTTGAAGTAAACCAAATATCATCCTGAATCATTACCTTCCTCTTAGATTGAAGGTAAAACTCATAATTACTCAATTTAACTGAAATCTTTGATAATTGCGTTACATAACGTACATAGATAACAGAAGATATCTATTTTTTGAAATTTCCGGTCGTTATTTTGTAAAACGACTGGAAAATTTACCATGCGTTAATAGAGATAATGATAGATTTCTACGGTCGATAATAAGTTATTGACCTCCAGCCTTCGGCTGTCGGTCAATAAATAATTATCGACCTAGAAATCTATCATTATCTTCTACATAGCACCTTAATTGATCTGAAAACGTGTCATCTGCCTTATAAAATATAGTTCTAGAAATAAAGTGCAATTGTTTGACTTTTTTATAAAATGTTCCATGATATAATGCTAATTGAAGCTTAAATGCATTTTGTAGCTAAATTAATTATGAATAAATTAGTACCGAATACGAATTTTTCTATTTGTCTTATTCTATTTGATTTAATTATGCAGCATGCGTTGCTAACCATAGACTACTGACCACTTCGAATCATTTCAGTTACATTTGAAATTGAAATTTTAAATTATTCAGAAGCGAATATTCAATACGCGTTCGAAGCGCCATCCATCACTCACACACCTAGCAACGACAGACATCGTACTTCAGGGGGTGATGACTGTTATTTTCACCTAAACAGGTGATTCTCCAGACATGAGTGATAGAGAACAAATGAAAGAAATCATCAAGTGATAAGGCATTGTTTGGAACTTTCAATGTACCGATTGTGTCTTGTATTTGAGGCACATTTTACGGTGAATGCATTGATACCCAGACATTTATGTGTACATGTATGGAATCATGAGACATAACGCTTTGATAGTCTAGATTTCTCCAACAACTTCTTAGATAGAATGAACAGTTCGGTATATCAGGTATTTCAAAATTTGCATCTATAAATACATGCTGCTATTCAACAATACAAAGTTTCCTTTGATGGATTAGCAATCGTATTATTATGACGCTTGGTTGGTATAAGGACGAAACGACACATTTTCTGCATTTCCAGCGTCAATGATTGCATTCTAGTGATGCTGCCAATATTGATTTGAATATACTCTTTCTTTTGAGAATAATGATTTAATTCGGATGCAGACGGTTTACACAAATTTTCAGACTACAGCATTGACACCGAATTGCTTATCACCTACAAATTGTCAGTAATATTATTGATAAAGTAGTAGTGCATGCATGGACTTCAACTTCGGAAAAATTACAATCCCATCCTGCTATGTTCAAACTTGAAAGGCTCAAAATCAAATGGGAAAATGATCATCAAAATTTTTCATAGATAAGTGATAAAGATAATAGCTTCATTCCGACATGACAGTGAGAAGCGTGCAAGATTGGACCTTGGGTAAGAGATACAAAACTTGGGAAGAGCATAAAGTTCTGATATTTTATCAAATTTCCATTGGATTCACAGAATATTTCAAAGATGAAATACTTGTGATTATCAGCTATTTAACTCTGGATTTGACAATGCCGCGCATTGAAAGTTCATACATATTGTATCTACTGTAAGATTACATGTATTTTGTTGCATTTGTGCATGCATATTGAATTTTTATATATTCCATATATTTTGTATCTTCGCAGTTATCTTCACACCCTTAACTTTCTGCGATAGCCGACATTTATCCAAAAATAAATTCATTCCGATTTAGTATTCTAAATATGTTTAACCATGCACTTATTGCGCAGCTATAATATTTATCAAGTTTGTTTATATTTCTGAATGATAAAATGAAAACAATTGCTTTGCTATGAGCAATGTGTAGCTCAATCATAATTAAATCAAAGATCTTCAATTAGTAGTGAATCAGTGTAGGTTAAATTAAAAGAAAACTTTATGACGTAATACATGTACTTAGGCTACTTATTACAATTATTGCAATAATAAATTGTTTCCCACTAATACCACACTTCTCATGGGCCCAATAGGAATTTTCGCACATAAAAACACCTTTATGTCAGCACAAAATACAAAGAATACACTTCGTTTACTTGATTTCATTCATTTATTTAAAATTGGGCTTGGGTTTTGACCCCAAGTATTGACCCAAAACTGAAGCGTGATGGATTAGAATATTATGGAATGGAAGCAGTTAAGTAAATGACTTTTAAAAACGTTAATGAGAATGGAAGGCGAAAGGAAGTTAGCCATGAGTCTTAAATCGTAAGCTTTTTGACTTTTTGTGTGCGCCAACTATCATGCAAACGCATATATAGGAATTCCATTTAACTATGACTTATTCTGTGTTTCTCGGCATGCAAAAGTTGTGGTTTTACTGTCTTGTCTCAAACATTTTTTATTTTATTTTTTCGCACGTTTTTTATTTGGTTTTCCTAACACTGTACGCCCTAATCAACATGAAATATGTAGTGCAAAGCCTCTGGAAAATGCGATTTCATGAAGGTAAGTTGAAGCAAATAACAACAGTTTCAAGGATTTTGGTTTACTTATTTTCGATTCCGCAACAAAACGTGCCGCAGTGTGAATTATATCAGACATTCAAGTATACTGACTCAACTACATTACTAATTAGTATTTCAAATAAATCTGTTAAAAAGTTTTCGAAAATCTATTTATTTTCCACTCTTAAAACATTGATATATTAAAACAATTGCTACTAAAATAAACTGAATAGCAAATAGATTAATCTTGAGATCCCAGGATTTCGGAACTTGTAAAATCCAAGATATCTCGGAACTGAAATCTCTTTTGTTTAATCGTTATGCGCATACGTAATTTGCTGTGGGTGGATATCAACCTGTCTATCAACATCTATAATTAATTCTCAAGATGTGCAAAGATAGTTGAGTTGTAGCTGTCTTACCTTCCAACTAACACAGACCTAACAAGTGATTTAATGTAACCCAGTTTCAGGATACTCACGAAACAAAGCACTTGACGATCTTTTGTTTTTTCCACTGCACCGTGAGATTCTCGTATTCTTCAAATATTTGACCTAGATCACAAATATTTGTTTGAAGTTCACCTCACGACTTTGCAAATAAAACGTTCATCATAATTCAATCCTCAGAGAATGAAAATGACTCTTCAAAATGACCGCAAACGCCGGTGGTGCCCATCATAGACAGTTGAGAGTACATTGTGGCTCTGTTGACGTCCGTAAACCAGAACACACCCAACGAGTGACAGATGTTAAAGGTCAATCGGTACACTGAAGAGACACGGCAATCGGAAAATGCACCAACAGACGAATGTGGGCGTATTATCTTTGTAACGGCAGCTTACATGAAAAGATAAGTGTATAAAGTCTAGCCTGAGAAAAAGAATTCATTAATAGGGTGAAGGAGGTGTATAAAGAAGAATTTTCATTCCTCATCACATACTGTAGAGCTTTTTGTTGAGCGCTCTACCATCAATATTCTGAAGATGAAATAATTTTTGGGTGCTCCAGCGATGGGGAAAGACATAGACCTACGCGCAATATTGATCAAGTCATGTTTTTGGAAAATGCTGATTAGGGATTGCAATCCCGATTACTAATGGGATCCCGGTTTTATTTATCGGTAATTTAGTATATATTTTAGCAGTTGAAATCAAATTTTAAAATTTTCGTGTGAAAATTGAATTTATATTCGGGTAAATATTGTACATGTGATTGGTTATATATTTGTGTCCTACATGTAAACTTATTCCTATCGTGCAATGGATATTATAAATAATTACAGAGCATTATTCAAGAATACGCGAATATTTCCAAAAATAGCATCAGCTTCGATTCTTGAAAATCACTTGGTAGTTGGGAACAAAGGACGCCATCATCGAATCTACCAACTGATAGTGTGTAATATTAACCTGTGTGATTCTGATAGATCGAACTCTATGAAACTCTATGTCAGCCAACTAGTTGGCCAACTACTCTTTACTCCATGAGCAAATGATTTGAAACGATTGATTCTTCAAGGATAAAAGGATGCTTGGAAATGAATCACAATCAAATAGACAATTCTACATGTCCAATTTAATGTAGGGCTTGACATGACTTGCTTTTAGTGTAAATCCATTTTTTATAACAACATTTGTCAAAAAACATGTCTTTTGCAAGTAAAATCTTTAGTTCTGGACCGATTTTCATAATTTTTTTCATCTTGATCCTTAGGATCTCCTCTTTCCGGTCATGATAAATTCAAATTAATTTAACGAAGTTTTCTTATGAATGAGAAACTTAATATTTAATCCTTCTTTTTGTAAATGAAAAATTTAGATCAGGGCAGAAAAAGTGCCAAAAATGCCTGTCCCAAGCATAGACACTCTATCTTTGGGAAGAAATTTCGTTGTGATCTACTTAAATTATACATATAAAGTTATATGTCATGTGAAAGCACATGAACCGTAGTTTTAACCCGATTATAATTCATAATTGCACTTACATTGATTTGGGATATCTTTTTGAATTAGCCTTTGTCCTCCAAAAATTGTCTTCTGACTGATGCAATTTTGTTGTCTTCTGGCCGGTGCACATTTCTCAACTTAGAAATGATGTTTTTACTTTCCTTATACGACAAAATACATCACTTTTGAGTCTAGTTGTCGCATCAAAAGGAAGCATCAAATCTGGATCATCACAATTGAGCAATTCTGAATTTAAAAAATGATCTGTATTCCTCGACCAGACTTTTTTGATTTTTCTCAAAATTTCAAATTGTTGCTGAAGCCACATTTTTTATCCGGATTTCATGAAAACTCACAGAACTATCAAGAACCGTAATATTGTCATGACAATGATTATAATTTTCAAAATCTCGTAAAACTGCAGAAAATGTCCATCTGACCGAGACCACGAAATTATCGATCAGAAGACACCTCTGGTAATATATAGCGCAAATACAAGACTTGCAAAAATACTCATTTGGTGTGGTCGCCACTATGATTTTCGGATTCAGCGTGAAAGATTGACCATATATGCAAATGTTCAAAGAAAACGAAGTTGCAAGGTTGAAAAGACAAAAATTGTCGAAAATGTTGTTACATAAAATGGATTTGCCCTTTTACTATGTGGATTGTAAGAAAGAACGACCAAACCGTTGACACGTAATTTATGGGATAAACAGTTCGTTGTTAAGGCAGATATGCAAACGTTCACAAGTGTTGATTTAAGTGATACATAAAAAAAATTTTGCATGCATCATAGATAATGTATGGATATTAATAATATACATGTCACCACTGAAATGATATCAAATACTCGTATTTTTTTGAATATTGACAAGAGTTCAATAAAGTAATATTGCACTAATGTTTTAAATTCTTTGTGAAAGATCTTTTTAATTTTGTTTTCATGTCAATTTTGTTCAAGATTGCACAGTACCGTATTGGAAATAGTTTCGAATTCAATTTTCTGTGTGAATTACTGTGCTACTATCTTGCCGTCATTTTCAAAGCAAATTGATTGGAAGTTTTATGACATAAGGGTTATCTTTTCATATAAATGACCATATATAGAATCTTCTAAGGCAGAATGCACTCTTACAACTTAACACCTCAATCAAATTATATAAACACACGTAATTCGTGTGATCTTGTATGTAAGATCACATCTTTTTTATTATACCGGTCCATTGAAGTAATTTCCATGCAAACGCAATAACCTTTATATGTATAGCAATTGTTTTGATATATGTTTTACTCTACAAAAATAATGCCTGTGTTTATGTTATCTGGCAAAATATACATCAATATAACTTCGGTTATAAAATCAAATATGAAAGACGATATGCGGAGGTTTTGAAACGAGAAGTGACTGTGCATCAAATGTCGGTAATGTGACAAGCAAGTGAACAAAATTTACAAATGCACATTAATCACTATTTAACTGCACCGATGTGGAAATCTGCACAAATGTGACGATGTAAAAAGGAAATACTGATTACAAAACCACAATTAACTGATTGACACTAATGTACATCCAGGCGATATGCTTTCAAATAAGTCGGAAATTGTGCATTTCAAGACAGGTCATTCAGGTTAACTATCCGTTCTGTTTGCTGATCGTCATGCTATTAACATAATTGCTGGGAACTAAGTTATTTCAAAGAATGTGAATCATTATTTGCTTTTTATTACTCTTATGAAATTATCCTCTTATGTACTGACCCATGACAATGAAAGAGTACACCGAGGATTTCTTAAATGCTCAGCGTATAGGCATTTACGAAACTATTTTCAGTGCTGGCTGATTGACTTTTGATATCAGAATGATGGTATGCTCCCAAATGGAAGCGTTAGAAACATGTACGGAAATAAATCCTCTTCATCCCTAATTTTATTTACGAGGCATTCACTACTTCTCGAAAACATCTTAAGGGTAATTGAAAAATGTGAAAGTGACCACACGACAAATTCATGCTTTTACATGTACATGTATTATGTTCGAATACAGTTTAAATAGTTGATTATCAAACCAGTTGCTCAAATATGGCGTAACATACACATGTGTAAATATGTACCAAGATGAATCTGTGCAAACATGTGTCTGTTTTGGACCCCAGTTTTTTTATGTACATTCATGTAGATATATCAACTTTACACTGAATAGAAATGAAATTGAGTATAGGCTGACGATGTGGCCAGATGTATTTTATTCGATTTAGAGTAATATCATTAGCGGAGATTTGATTGAATTAGTGGTGCAGGTGCTTAAGAAACACGCTTTCTAGTGAATTCATAAATCTTAGTTATTTTCAGGCGTATTCAATGACTTTCTTTAACTTACAAAACATTATTCCGCATACTACACATATCAAAAAATATCGAAGACATGAAAATAAGTCATTTGAAACATTTTTGTCAAATTAACCGCTAAAAGACATGTTTTTGTCAGAAAGTGGGAGAAAAATCCGGATCTACCCTTTGTCTTTTAGACATGAGAGGTAGATGGAACAAATCCCAAACTCTAACTCTACCTGAAGAAGAATGAATCTTCTATAAATAAATGTTTCAACAAAGTAGGAATCCAATTGTTTACAAAATGTCTTTCTGTTATATGCATATTTCGTCCAGCTCTTTGCCCAGACACTGCATCAAATGATTGCAGAATAAGACCCACCATCCATACGTGTCTTATCAGTGCCTTAGTAGCACATTCAAACACTGAAACAAATGTTCCGGTGTCCTTGTGGTTCGAGGACATGCTTTCATGCAGAGCTGGAAACGGGTGACTGATAGGGTTTTCAAAATCCCGACTTTTCCTGATCCCGGGATCCCGGAATTGATCCCGATTTCTTTTGCGATCCCGGGATTGACAAGCTCAATGGATTTGTTGTAAAGCACAGGGTCATACGGTCACAGGTCATGCCGGGTGTACCTATAGGCTTTTGCAGGCTGAGTCATGGAGGGCTCTCAGAGGAGTTCTGAAATGTTTGAACTGTTCAATCAGCTTAGAACTTTATTGTAAGATAGACACGTGCCTGAACCTCTATGACTTGCAATGAGTTTATGTTTCAGTTTTTATATGCGGGGTATACTAAAGTATGTACTTGTAGGCCTATTGGATCATGCGGAATGATCTCATTAATGATAACAATCATAACATTGATGAAGCTAATATGTGGTTTTCTCATTTTCATGTCCATCCGTCCAAATGACTTTTGTTACGTCTTGTAAAAGCATGATGTTGTATAATACCGGTACATGTTATAGTAAACCACGCTTATTCACATATGGCTTGACCACTTTCTTAATCTCCAGACCAGTTGACTGAATACCCTATACTGTAGATTACCTATACTCGTATAGCTTTTTTGCAATATCAATGAAAGTGAGAAATTAATGCACTTGGCATTCACATATCCACACAAAAATAATTCCAAGCTCAATAGGAATACGATAAAAATTTACAAAAGTACGGTAATATAAATACATGTAGGAAAACATGTAGGTATACATGTAGAAATACACGATAAATGAAAAAGTGATTAGTGATAATGAAATGTTTAATACAACAATGTATTGTAATGGACACAATGAACAGCGTGTAGGTAGGCTGTAAGATTTAAGCATAAAGCAGAAAAAGCAGCTTTAAAGGGTATTCAACTCTGTTTGAGTAACTTTATAGGCCCTACATAGTCCTATCAGTTTGCTGAGCAAGAAAAAAGTGCTTCAGCATCACTAATTTCGACAGTGTTGCGTCGGACAATCTTGTTCTCACCTTTGTGAGGAAAGCCCTGCTCGAAGAGAACGGAGCCTAGCTAAAGAACAATATCAATCGTCGTGGCTCAAGATGAGACTGATACAGCTGAGCAAAGCTTAAAATTCTTATAGGCATCCTACTGATTATGAGATGGTGGCGAATCCCGGGATCCCGGTTACCTAATCGCGGGATTCAGAATCCCGTAAATCCTCATCGATCCCGAGATCCCGAGATCCCGGGATTGGAAGCCTTAGTGACTGTGTCACCGGATCGAGGGTCGCCGGGTCACCGATTTTGTCCGGGGTCAAGCACGTGACCCGGTTGACCCGGTCGCAAATAGGCTTAAAATGGCACAATAGGTCAAATAGGCTTAAATTGCCTACACTATCGATACTTTGATACTTTTTCGTTTTGAATGATAAGTTACCGATAGGCGCAATAAACAGCAAGGTGAGTTATGAAGAGTGATTGTTGCTCGGATTCGTTTCCTTATTTAAGCGGACTGACTCAAAGACTTTGAATTGACTATCTTATATAAAGGAAGACTCATGACTGCTGGGACTATATAGTCTCTAGGCAGACCTTAACGATGTTAGGACCATAGCTTCTAAGAATACTAGATAGGCATACTATGACTAAACTCTAGGCCCAGCCTTTGGGGATCTATATCTATGACTACTAGCTTACTAGACAGTCTTATACTATGACTAGCCTTTAAGCTTCCTAGGCCAATTACACTAGCATCTTCAACACCGAGCGAAACGTTCATGGTTACAACTTTCAGTGAATTACATGTGGATTCATGCTGCAACTTGAAACGTTGGAAGCTTCTATCAGTATTACTCTCATATCTATAGGCTAAGAACATGCGACCAAACATCTTCGTAAGACGGTAAGTATGCCTGATGTCAAGCAATCTACACTTCCGGCGCATGCTTGTTCCTTGTTTGAAAGTCGCAGATTAGTTTTCTTTTACTTTTTTAGGGACGGACAACATTTAGTTGCGGCATTACATTCAAATATGAAAAAGTTTCTGAACAATATGAAAGGGATTCCACAGGCGTATTTCTATTATACTTGTGGAATCTTTCTCATATTGTTTGATGCAGACACAGATTTTGTAAAGTTTTATTGGAGAGGTTTACTTGGAGCAAAGAATCTTTAGGAAAATTGGTCAGCCACAAGTATCGTAGCGATTATTGGTATGAGAACCGTTAAATGGCAGATTTTACCTTTCGATCTATAGCTGACATGTCAATGAATTTTATGCTTTGTTGCTTTAATTCATAGAAATCATTAGATCAAGTTTCAAGTACCGCCATCTGATGTCCATCTGAGATTGAGATTACTCACGAATATCTGGTTTTTGTAATTCAATACAAAAGTGTAGTATTCCACATAGACGACTTTGCATGTTAATTGTCCGCTAAGTAGTAACATTCTTAAAGTAAACAAGTGTTCATTAAGTTATCTAAAATAGATCTTGCTCTTTGAAATTCAATTTGAAAAGCAAAATTCTACTATAAGTGAGATTTCGCCTGCATTGAACGATTTCTCTTAAATCGCTTAGGAAAACACATCTTTTCGCGTCTTGAAATTTCCGTAACGACAGCGACTCATGGAAAAAATAGAACCAAATTCATGACAATGTCGTCACAAGTTTCAGGTGCGGTCGTAGAAATTTCTTGTGGGATGGGATCATGGGTGAACATCTTCACGCCATGAAGATGTTTCCTGAAATTTTTATGCACCTTGAAGTCATTGTTAACTTGCTAGTAGCAGGGAAAGCAATCACCTTGCATCTGCATGTACATGTGTGCTCTTTAGTGCTGTCAAGGAAGCGAGCATGCAAATATGATCAATTAAAGATGCCATCGAAGTCAGAGTATATGCAATTCATTGACAGCTGCTGGTTGCACCTTTCCTTTTAAAGTATCGATAGTCCTACTTATTTTTTAGACGAAGTTGCGAGTGGATTTTTGATTCGTATAATGCGAAATATGAATTTCGCTGTAATATTTAAAACTCCGGTTGCATCGCTTTTTAATTATAACTATAACATGACAAAAGTTCATATTTTCAACACTATGCCACACTATGACACAGGCCATCCGAACGAAGTAGAGAGGATCACCAAAATTCTAATTAGAACGTCATCTGGGTATTCCTACTTCTCACTGTCCAGTCGGTAGCACACACATGCTTGAATTTCCTCACGATGGCCTTGCTTTCAAAATTTCCACCAACGTCTCAGTAGCGATTACTGAAACGTCCAGCTGCTGCGAAAAACGACTCAAAGACCAGCACTGCACTATATCTAGTAGCTATTAGCTACTGTGGAGATGATTGCGCTACCCGCAAGTTTGAAACTTTAAGCATGATGAAGCGCCAAAGTAATTTGAAATGCTATTGCAAAAAGCAAAAGTTGAATGCGGATCAAATTCGATCGTTATCACATAGTTTGATCTGGTGGGGAGAGATCCATCCCAGCATCCCACCCCTCGGACCGCCACTGACAAGTTAAAGTATTATGATGCCCACAATTCTGCCAACAATCTCCCAACTTTTAATAAGAGCTCATCCTAGTCACTCAGTAATCCCATGCATATAATGTAATCAGTCACGGCAGACTTCTAAGGTTTGTAGGTTCTGAGGCCTGTCCGTAGTCTATAGCAGCATTCTTGATGGTTTGGCCAACGCGGTAAGAATTGCGATTTAATTGTAATTTGACATTCTCTGTATATTCATTTCCTTCATATATCACTTTGCCGCATACAGACGGCTGCATCCATCTCGACTTCAAATCCTAAGCTCAGTTGGTCGGGCCCACATGCGTACTTTACTGGTAGCCAAAGATACTGCCTTCGTATTGATTCGCTTTCGAAACTCCAGAAGCAGGACACACGCCTACTAGTTTGACATTAAGAGTGATGCCTCATCCAACAAAGAACGATCTCAAGTCTTTCCAGGGAACCATTCTACTTACATGACGATGAGTGGATGCAATTTGCAACGGCTTCATCACCAATGTCCATACCGGTAGAAGGGGGTTCACCCCGTCACATTTTTACTGTGGACTTCTTTAAACTGAGACGCACAACCTGCGGCTTCATGACACTTTTCTATTGTATTTTCAAACTTTTCACGCTAGGCTTGGACCAGAGTTGGAACCATAGAGTAAGTATATATAAGTAGAAGTGTCGACTCAAAGAGCGTCTGTATACAGTGAAGATTTTTGTATCAAAATATTCAGTTTTTAACGGGGATCACGGTTCCTGTGGTCCAAAAAAATCTATGTCTTTCTGCAAGATTTGTTATGCGGTGTTTTGCCTATGATATGGCTTATTAGAATTTAATCTAATAAGTTGTGCCTTCGTTTCTTTGGTAACTAAATGCATGTTGTACGTGACTGCTTGGCTCGTGACACGTTCGTGGCAGGGCTCATGAGCTGTTCTTAGAAGGTCAGGTCATTGATCAGTTTTTAATTATCACATGACTGACGATTGTCGTTGATGACGGTTGAAGAAGTCATTCTTTGTGTCTTTCCCTAATCAATTTCAATCTTCGGGGATCTGCAAGCAATCATACATAAATCAAAAAACCAGCCGTGTGAATGAATCAGCAATTTTCTTATTTTGCTATCTTTGATGATAAAAAGCGACAAAATAGTTATTGAAATCATCATACATTGATTCTTTGCCGTGGATACACAAAAATTGACTTAAGTTACTCATGATGAATGATTAAGTCAATTAATTTGATGCTCACTTATTATTTTGGCGCAGCTCCTTTAGTCTTCAAAAAATCCATGTCAAAGTAGTCGTTTTTCAATATAGTCCTAAACTAAGTTGATAAAACTGTGCCAGGGAAAGTCATAAACTGAAATTTAAGCAATAGAAACGACTTCAGCAGCATCTAAAACTTGATAGGCTATTCTGTTAATGTTTTAGCCAGAAAGTTAATAGTCTCTGACAGTTCGTGGAAGTAGGCATACTTTCAAACTGTCAGAGGCTATGGAGATTTCGGTTAAGTTTTAAAAGAAACTAATTATTCAGATGTTGCTGAAGACGTGTTATTGAAATTACAGTTTGTGACTTCCCTAGGACAGTTTTAAAAAGAACATTCTGGAGACCATTTTGACTTGACACCGACTTCAACAGCGCCATGATTTACTTTGGCATACTATCCACCAAATTGGATAGAAAGCTTGTCTTGATGCAATGATGCCAAACATGAATAATGGATGCCAGTAATTCTGATTTAGTCCTCGGCTATTTCTCACTCACCGGCTTCGTCATAATTCTCCATAAATGTTCAATGTAGTTGAGGTCCGGACTGTTCTCAGCCCAAGGGAGAAACCTAAACCTCATCTGCTTCTTGAAATTGGATACTGCCGCATCTCCGTGAGCTTGTGGCGGAATAGTCTTGAATACCCATTCTGTCATAACAAAAATACTATCTTCATTTGTGTGGAAGAACCGCTTAATGCATACCCTTTAGCCAACCGTTTTCTCTCACACACAGAATGTAAATGCTCGATTCCACGGTTGATGAAGGAGCCCAGATCATCGCAGATTGCGGTATGTTGACAGTTAGAGTTTGGCTAAAATCCTTTGATCTTTTATCAGACGACAAACGCAGTTCTTGAAAAGCTCAACCATTCAGTAATGACCTGTGTATACTTTTATCTGTGTATAAATGTAGTAGGATATTTTCTTCTGCCCATTGTCATCTGAATTCTGAGTTTCGCTTCTTCGTCAAAGTCGGCGCATTCGACTAAGTTCAATGGCATTGGTATATATTCGCAAGTAAAAGTCCCCTGAGTCTACATTTCGGAACGTATATCCGTTATTATAATCAATTCTTCACTTGTCGACTAAAAAGTATGCGAATGATGTTTCGACTGGTCAAAAAAAGAAATTGCTGATTCAATTCATAGGGCTGCGCACAAAATGGAAAGCAAATAAATAAACCAAAAATACCCAAGAAAGACTCGAAAACTCGTCTTCCCTGATCAGTTTCTGCTTTATAGAGCCTTGTCGAAGGGAAATTAGAAAGAATACACATGTATATTCAGAATTAAGGGACATCAAATGAACATAGATATAATGCAAAATGCCGTAAATATATCATGGTCCAAGTAGTGAATTATCTGTGGTTTTCTGGCCATGTTTGTATGATGTTATACAGTCCGTTTCATAAAAAGTAGATCATCCTAAAATTTGACTAAATAAAACGTAAGTATGATACAGAAAGTATTTTTCGTGTTATTTCATGTCCCTAATATATTTAAATGTCCTTATATAATCTGATAAGCTATGATAAAGTAACGGTTCTTAAGAAGCTAATATTTTGTGGCCCTACCCTTATTGTCAATGACATTACCAATTCGTCTAGGCATTGATTCGATGATATCGTTGATTTTTGACTGATCTAACTTTCTCCACTCTCTTTTTAACAGTGACGTAAGTTGTGATACGCCATCTGTAGGTAGCAGTGAACGACGAACGTTACGTTTTAGAATACTCCATACATTTTCTATGGGATTCAGATCAGGAGAACGAGCTGGCCAAGATAATGTCCTAAGCCCTAATTGAGACTTGCATAAGTTGACTCTGCTACTCCTGTGACACGTAGCATTATCATCCATAAATAACCAAGTCGATGGATCACCAAGTTGATCTGTCATTTGGCCAATGTTCATTCGTAAAACATTCATATAGCGTTCAGAATTCATGGTTCCTTGCTGTATGTGAAGTTCAGAGCGGCCATTGGTCCAAATGCCAGCCCAAATCAGGTGAGTCGCACCACCTTGTACCCGGGGACGATGTAAATGTCTCGGAATTTCCTGATCAGATTTTATCCATAATCTCAATCGACCATCACTATCCTTCAGACGGCCGGACTGATGCCTCATCAGACCAGACAACCCGATCCCATTGATTTCGCCAGTGACAATGACTCATTGCCCATCTGAGACGTCTTTTTGTATGCTGATCTGATAATTCGATCTGAGAGGGCCTCTTACAGCTCTTGAAATTCGACTCAATAAGTCTTCTACGAATAGTGGACTTAGAAATAGACGAGTCTAGTGCAGCCATCTCAGTTAACGAGAGACTTGGATCAACTTTAACAAATCTCAAAATTAGGCGGTCTCTACGTTTGGATGTTTTGCGTGGACGGCCAGAGCCCTCTTTACGACAGAGTCGAAAATCATCATTATGCCATCGATGCACATTTGTGTAGGGGACATTTATTCGCTTGCTTGTACCTCGCAAAGAAAGCCCTAGTTCTAGCAAGGCTGACACTTTGCCTTTTGTGAATGCGATCTCGTCATTGTTCATCGTGCTTTGTATTGTTTTCAACCGGTAAGAGATAGATTTCTAGCTGAAAGCAATCAGGACTGCTGCCAACACCACCGCAACGAAGTCAGGAAGCTATGGAACATGAAGTCCAGTTAATCACATGTAGCAGCTACATTATTATTGATGAATAATGGTGCTATACTGGCTCTGATTGACCGATTTTCTTTATTTTTGTTTAGCGAACAGAACGTTTAAAAGGATTTCCTTCTTTGTCATCCTGTCGGCACAGTATTTTGTAAATTCTCTATTGCTTTTGAGTACATGGTCTTTGGACAAGGGCCAACAATCCAGATCAAGAATTGGCCAGATAAATATAAATGCCAATCAAAAAACATGGAAGCCAGATCGCATAAGTTGCACTTTGACCCAACTAAGTTCCCCCGGCGTGTGCCATAATTTTCATGCAATTTCCATTCTAGGACTTTCTATGGTATTGTTAATTTCTATGTCATTCAGAATCATTGAAATTACGGGCTTTCCATAGATACGACTAAGTTACAGATCATGGTTGTAAATATCGTGCTTCATATTTGCGGAATTCTTCCATCCGATATTTTTACGCTTTTCATGATTTGAATGGATCGTTAGGTGGAATTTAGGTAAAGTGTGTGTTTAGTTGCAAGGATAATAATAAAATTTCAACATGAAAGAGCCTATAAATATGTCATGGACGGGTCCATTATCCAAGTCAAGCTCTGAAGATGAAAGTGTTACTACATCGCCACGTAGCAGCAGTGCTCGAATTTGTTTTAAAATGTCTGAATCGATGGTTAGCAAATGTGATAGTGGTAAGTTCTTCAGAGACAATTTCCATGTGATGTTGGAATTTTGATACATTATTGGGATAGTGTTCTTTGTTGCAGTTGGCATTTGAGTTACGGAAGCTTTTATAGATATATTTTAGATTGATAAATGACTATAACAGTAAAAAGCAAGCTATTTTCTGGGAAATTTTATCCGCATTGAAAATTGAAATTAATTACAGGATATTCTAAAGGCAACATGTGCAGGTGGCAACCTTTGTCGCCAAATGTCGTCCAAATGCCGAGGACCTGATGTTAGGTTCAAACGCCTTAGCTTTGAATGAATCGCCTATCGTGCGCCGCAATCAATTATTTCAGATTATGAAATATTAGCACAAGTCCAATTTTACTACCTTCATTTAATGTTTTTCTTCTCCGTTTGTCAATCGGCGAGTAGTTTAGTTGCAAAGGATTTCTTAATTTTCACATCACACTTGAAGTTTTTCAGCTTCGCTTTAAAGAAGGCCATGCTATTGAATAGGCCCGTATAGAAAGCCTATTTTAGAGGGTCCCTTTCTTAAATTTAATCGCATGCGGAGTTATAAGGTCACGGCTAAACTAAGAGTGAGGAATTTAAGTTTCTCGTAGCTTCGAAGTTGTGAAGTGAGTTCCTCCGTGATAGATTAAAATAATAACTTAAATAAGCATCACATTAAAAACTGGCTCTAGATACACACACTATACATACATACATGTGCATTGTGCATGCACATGTAGGACCATAGAGTAGGGATATATATAGGTAGAGTGTCGACTCAAAAAGGTATCTGTATACAATGAAAATTTTTATGTCAACAGATTCAGTTTTTTGCGGAGATTACGTCCGTGGTCCAAAAAATTATTTGAGCACTTTTGAAAAAAGTCAGAATTTGGTAATTTATGTACTACCGAGATGACTCTCCTATATAAGTAGTATAAAACAAGTTTGATAGCAAAAGGAATGAATATTTGATAATAAGCATCCTAACTAAGCGGAAATCAAGCTGATTATCAAAGGAATTTTATGATCCGTATTATAATGGAAGTATTCATGAAAAAGTCGCGACATTATTCGTGCTATCGTGGCTGAAATTTCAACTTTTTAATTCAATTTTCACCGGCATGATTTTATGATTCATTAAATTCATGTTTCATTTCTAGAATCTGAATAGTGATGTGGACCCATGTATCTTTCAAAGTTTAGTGAATTATTGTCTTTGATTATGTGATTTTGCTCTACCAGTTGCAGGTTGCCTATGATATGATCACGCTTAAGAAAATACCCTTGAGGTTGAACATGAAAGTAATATCCCATCGAATTGCTTATTTAACAAACATTAAATCTCCAAGGCAGTCATGAGAATCATTGAAATACAATTATTCTTTCTGTATTATAATCATGATCATTCAATTTCGTTGTGATGTCTGCAAAACTGCAAAAATTTGCATGTCTCACATTTGGTGACAATACCACCTGCATCTCCCTTGAGTTCATTTAATAAAATCGAAAGTGTATACACATTGAGGATTTAATAAATGAGGAGTTACCACTCTACCTAATATACCTACTCTATGTGCAGGACTAGTCATGTAATATACTTGTGAATCTAATTAGGTCTATAATTTGTTGATGTTTAAAATACACATATAAGTACACCACAGTATAGAATTTTAATTAGTCTAGTTTCAAATTAAAACGATTTTTCTGTGAATTCATTTAGTCAATGACTCCGACTGAAATCTGAACCTACTAACCTTGATTAAGATGCAATGAGAGTCAACAATATTTTCAAAACCATTTTAATTTCACAAATTGAAGATATGAATAAACGATCTTCTCTGAAATTTGAATTATGAACAGATGTTTCATTTGATTGTCACTATATTTCATGTAATCGCAGATATTATTCTATCCATTCTTCAATTCATTGCAGACGTCAATGATCAAACTGTCATCATTAACGTTGGAGGACGAAAGTTTGAAGTTTTGAGGACAAAAGTTCTCAGCAAACCTCTCTCTCGTCTTTCTTCGGCAATAAATCGAAGAGGGCGAATTTCAGAAATGAATGATATACAGTACAGAGACAATGAAATCTATTTTGATAGAAGTCCGGAAATATTTCAACACATCATTCAATATTATCGAACAGGATGCTTACATATTCCCCCTGGTATATGCCAAAGGAAATTGATCGAAGAGCTCAAGTATTGGAGAATAAGTCTAAACGCAGTTGGGCTATGCTGCAAACCAATTTACGGGGCACATAAGAAATCCAATATGATACTAGAAGCAATGATACAGAGAATGAACGATAGTGATGAGAAATTATTGATTCCTTCGGATAATTGTATCCGTCGGAATTGCGAGGGGATCGCCCTACTAATTAAAGATTATCTCTACCGAACATTTAATGATAGCCGATATGGTTCTTACTCTTCCATGGTAAGTAAGCACCTCTTTGACTGTTATTCAATATTATTCAAAAGAGTTCGCTGTTTTCATAAATAATCTAAGTCTCAAGCATTAGACATGTTTCGATCTGGTTCGCTCTTATCAATTGTGGGTAGAATTGGAACCGTGAAGTTGGATGAGGGTGAGTTTGCTCGAGCTCAACGATATCGCTTCCAGTGTACCCACGATTGGTATCGTATATACGCTAAAACAACCACTGTACACTGTAAAATACACTGTAAAACGTATACCGACAATTATTCTACAAAATTACTGACAAAATCAACCGACGATTGTCACCTCCAATATCCTACGATATCCGACGAATTTGTAGGTTCTCCACCGATATCGAGAAAGATGCTTTGTATGCAAATTAACTAAACAAAATGTTGAATATTGATTGATTTTTTCGATTAGTGATTGCTTGACTTTTGGGCAATCTGCATTATTGTGTGCTAAAACCATGATTTATTTTGACATGATTAATGAATTATCTACATTTTTGATAATATTTAAGCTGTAATTCATTGCTATTCATTTTGTCGCTTTTTGTCAGATATTGTAGGTGTTCAGTGGCAATCATCCTACAAGAACTGACAATGACCGACAAAATAGATTTTGTAGGATAAATGTCTGTCGATTGTCAGTCAACGGTTTACAGTGTAGTAAAGCGATATGCATCTCGTGGGCTCGATCCTTACTTTATTATTTGATTGAGTGCGACACATCACTGTCGATTATTTTTTCTGGAAAAAAAGAAAAGAAATTCAATAAATCTAGTAAAAGCTCTAACATAGCTATCCATAAGCTATCCATAGCTTGGTTCAAGTCAAATAAACTGCGCCTCAGCACACAAAAGACAAAGTTGATGCGGTGTGCCACGAGACAGCGCCTCGACGAGCGTCACCAGGAACCAATCCTCATCGTCGACCACTTCGTCCGCCCAGTTTCGTCCATTCGCTGTCTTGGTGTCATCATTGATTCCACTTTTTCATTCGAATCCCATGTTTCCACAACTACATCATCGTGCTTCAGAATTCTTCGACAACTTAAATCCATTCGTCGCTCTATAACGCGCTCTCTGACATTTCATCTTGTGACTTCGCTCATATTCCCAAGGGTTGAGTACTGCATAATATTTCCGTTCTTTGTGGTCTGCCGGACTACAGAATTGCCCGCCTTCAAGCGGTGAGAAATACCTCGGCTCGCCTGGTTTTCGGTCTCCCTGGTATTGCACGCATGGTATTGGTCCTGAATACCTCAATGAGCTGCTTGTTCCTGTCAGCTCACTTGCACCTCAGAATACCTCAGATCCACTTCTGCGAACTCGCTTGTTGTGCCAGGAACACGTCTTATATCGGTCGCTCTTCTCCGTAAAAGCCTCACAAGCGTGGAACAACCTTCCGTCTTCCGTCACCTCTCAAGGACCTCAAAGGCTATTCAAAGTGACTGCTGCGTTTTTTTAACGTTTTGCGATTTTTTTACAACCCATTATTGTGCAAAAGCCTTGAAGTTTTGTGAAAGCACATGCCTTTTTATAACAAAATTCGTCATTTCAATTCAAATTCATAAACGATTTATAGATGACTCGATCACCTGATTTTCAGGAAGCAATGATAGTGTTTCCGAACTTGCTAAATAACTGATGATGATATTATCATTCATTTAACTCGATCAATGGTATGAAATATGTATGAAATGAGTATGGAAGAACCTGGGAAACTCAATCTACTGGGTTAGATTTTTTGTAAAGTAGAAAGATAGGCCCGTGTATCAAAGGTACAGTACTAGCTCAAAGATTTACATTCGAGACAGATTAGTCCGGGAGCCAGCGTGAAGTTGTGCAGGGAACGAGGTAGTACATAAAACTTTCACATAGTAAGTACACCTCTAACCTACTGCAAAACTTCGCGTCTGCCGGATCAGATCATTTGTTTTTTAGAAATAGAGAGGATAACACAATCCTATGTATTTCCAGTGGTAAAATTGTGACATTTAAGGTGTTGACTCCATTTTTTCGAATTTTTGCTCATAAAAGTTACACAAATTGGTATTTTGTTGAACTGGTTATTATAGAAATCATCTACAGATCATGATCTTTCAAATGAGTTATCATTCAGTGACAGAGGATGAAGTAAAGTGTACAAACAGACACTTTTCGTTGGTGTAACTGCAAATTTTAACATAGAAATTTCAGGAAAATTGTTGATATACTTTAACGAAAAGTGTCTGTTTGTACACTTTACTTCATCCTCTGTCACTGAATGATAACTCATTTGAAAGATCATGATCTGTAGATGATTTCTATAATAACCAGTTCAACAAAATACCAATTTGTGTAATTTTTATGAGCAAAAATTCGAAAAAATGGAGTCAAAACCTTAAATGTCACAATTTTACCACTGGAAATACATAGGATTGTGTTATCCTCTCTATTTCTGAAAAACAAATGATCTGATCCGGCAGACGCGAAGTTTTGCAGTAGGTTAGAGGTGTACTATACTATGTGAAAGTTTTATGTACTACCTCGTTCCCTGCACAACTTCACGCTGGCTCCCGGACTAGATAGGTGGCTACCCAGTTTAAATAATCATCCGAGAGGGAACGTGCAACAATTATGTTGTCACCTAGCGGCAGGTTTCATAAGGTGATTACGGGACCCATTATCGGAAAAGGGGTTCACGAAAACGATAACGCGATCACCGAACGCTTAGTGGAGGATCAAAATCTGTTGCGCTTCAGAATATTATCGAAATTTAATTGCTTTGCATGTATTTCTGAAAGTGACTGAATCCTACTAAAAAATCTTCAATTTTTCGCGAATCGGCTGGTCAAATAATACTTCAATTGCTTTATTTTGATTTATATCCCTATTCCCGTTCGACACTACTTGAACGTGACATCACATTGAGCTTGCGATTTGGGTTCTCACTGAAAGTGACTGAGTCGGTTGCTAAACTATGGTTAGTCGAATAGAACATGCTGCATCTTGTTCAGATAAAGGCTGGGGACTAGGTCGCTTTATTTAGGGATGGTTGCTTGAATCCGAATCCGATATACAACTGTTGATTTGATGCAGAATTTTAAATTGTTATTAGTGTGACCTGTAAACTTATGCTTCGTATCTTATAAAAGCTATAAGACGGACTTTTCAGACTGTCATTCGTCAGGAACTCCCAATCCCAGTCACTATACGAGGGGTGATTGAAAAGTTCGCGGCCCGATATAGAAAAAAGCATATTTCGCATACGATACATATTTATTTTTCGACATAATCGCCCCTACAATCAACGCACTTAGCCCAACGGTGCTGCAATGCGCGGATCCCTTGCTCATAGAAGTGTGAGTCTTTGGAGTCCAGATACTCCTCAACGGCCTCCATGACGTCACTGTTGGATGCGAAGCGCTGAGCACTGAGCTCCAATTTCATTTTTGGGAAGAGATGAAAGTCCGATGGTGCCAGATCAGGAGAATAGGGTGGTTCCAACCATATCATCATGAATCTCCTTTGGTGTGAGTCCTTTCAAGCCGAGAAAACGAATGACAGCTCGATTTGAAACGTGATCCATCTTACGCAACACTTATCTGACTAACTGACTGATAAGTTAGTAACTGAAGTTAAGTAGCTCTGGTTTACCAACAGTTCACAGGATCGACTGATCACTCGTCATGCGCCGTCAGCACATTCCATTGTATCAATCCACATGTGCATAATGGCCTGACTTTAAGCTTTCTATGTCAGGCCACGAACTTATCAATCACCCCTCGTACACGAGATTTACTTAAACAATGAATTATACAGCCCCTTAAACAGGAATCCCTTATCTTAATTGAAGTAGTTCTTGATGAAGCAAAGCTCAAGCGTTATACCAGGTCAAAAAGGAAAAAATGTTTTTGTATCAACATGCCATCTGACCTTTTGGTAGTTCGGACTTAATGAGGACACTGAGAAGCTTAAAAAAGGATTTGCGAACTCGAAGTTTTCTTCATGTGTGCTTTTGTACTAAACCTGCTACGACGTTTGAACCAGTAGCCTATTGACTTTATCTTTGAGGCACAGATTTCCGTTTCGATCATGATCATTTCAAGGTAACTTGCTAATCACGAACTTTGGCATCGCATCGATGAAGTGTGTCACTTGCGGGAAGTCATAAGCCAACCCTAATAGTCTCAAAACTCTGCTGCATAGCTTGGACCACATTGTATCGTATATTGTTTTGATGCATCAATCCAATTACCAGCAATGTTGAAAATTAATATGGATTTTGCCGGACTCCAACTCGGTATAGTTTAGCCACCGAATATGAGTCCGGATAAAACCACCGATTTTGAGTCCGAAGCCTTGGTTTAGATGGCTTAGTTGTAGGACCAGACCCCTGAAAAATTTTTCCTTACGCAGCGCAGGATCATGAACCCGAGCTTTTCTGGTTTTCTATTTCCAAGATTGGGCTAGCTATTCCAAGTTTATTCAAGAATCAGAATATCAGTTTTTGGGCGATAGTATGTTATGACATTGAAAATCGTAAGTGAATGAAAGCGCTGATGATCCTACATAAATTATAATATATACATGAGATGTATACTCATACATGTAGATGTACATCCATTGTTACAATATGCAGAGGAAATGTACATGTACAAGTGTTAGGAAGCAACATTTACAAAGGATTCATGATGATGTGTCACAAAATGATAAAACTATGGATGATGAAACACTGGAATGAGAGGAATTTATGTGGTTCATGTATTTCAGTAGCTACATTACGAAGCAAGTACAATATAATAATTATAGCTACAAGCATTAATTATTAATCACACATATAGTGCTAAATGTTCTCTGTAATCCTTTACTTGTATTCACGTGTACTTACTTGTATGACGTTGAGTGACAAATTTAAGTTCACTACAGAATGGGCAATGGCAAGTTTGAACATGTAACCCTTCTGCTCTATAAGTAAAAGGTGTATAAACAGTGAAAATACAGTTGCATTTTTTATTTCAAAAGGAGAACAAGTACTGTTTCACATGAAGGAATGACACCGGTAATCTTTTTACAGACTGCAGTCTGTGATTCTCAAACAAGAAATACAGTGGCAATTCCTTTTCATAGGAAAGATTAGCTGCTTTATCAGTTTACAGTCATTTCATTCATCTATCTACTATATTGTTTGTACAAGTAGTAGGTAGAGATTCCTAGATCTGTATAGATGAAAGAAATATTGATGACTTATTGGAAATACAAAGTTATCTGTATTGTGTTCTGCTATTAAAGCGTGAAATCCGTTGACCTATAATAGCTGAACGGTCCATTTTTTGGAATATATAATAAAACAACGATAATCAATTTTCAATCAGTAAAATCTATCGAAGATAATCAAAATAGAATCAATATAGATAATCAATGGAATAAATCAATAAGCAAATAAACCCTCATCGGAACACGATTTGGGATAGTGCCAAGCGTATATCAGTTGACAATTTGTCAGCAAATAGTTTTTCTATATATTAGTGTCAATTCATTAGCACTAAAAATATCTGAATTGACGTCCTGGTGAAATCCTAGGAAAGTTCTGAAAATGAAGTTGTTCCTGGGAAATCCTTGAAATCATATAGGTTGTGATAAATCCTGACAATATTGCAGAGCGACCTAGCAATGATCCAGCAAGCTTGATGAATCCTAAAGAGTAATTATGGAGCAAAAACAGTCTAAAGCTCTAAACAGTAGACATGTCAAGCAAAAACAATGTGGCTAGCATACTTTCCTAGGACGACGTATGCAAGATCTACGCATCATCTACAAATCAAACGGTCATTATTACTGTAAATAGATTCGATTTGCTAAGTTACATTATCAACACTTAATACAACTAACTAATATAACTACACTAAACGTGCATTATCACAATCAATATCTTGAGCGAGTTTATACTCGGATCAAAATAACATAGAGCAGGCATTAATTTTTCAAAATTTGCCCACGATTGACGAGCATAATATCGAAGAATATGAATACTAGGAGTTCAATCATGATACTCACTGATGTCCAAGACCAAAATCCTTCTTTGCTGTTGTGCGCTGCGGTTCGTCTTCTTGTCTTTGTTATAGAGGCTATAAGGGCGATAGTAATTGAGGTCGGGACAATTTGTCTTCGTTTGGCTGACGTGATTGGCCAGTGCGCCCATAACAGCGTAAAGGCTAACCGCGAGTTGAATTCTTTTGCTCGTGCACGCGCCTACTATTTTGGCCAAAGCGTCTGTGGACATCGCTAGTTCCACGAGATTTGAAGACAAAATGTGCACATCAGTTTTTGACACATGCAACATACAGTAACGTGAGCGATTGAATGACCATAATTTGTCAACTTGAGAGATTTTTGTGATAAAAAAGCCATTATCAAGGTAAAATGTAGACCAATCAGTTATTAACCATGTGAAAATTATCCACAAGATTATCAATGCAGCATTTTATTGATGGGATGTGAATTTCAAATTCGTGAAATTTGCGCTTTTAAGTGTATGTTGACAAACTGTCAACCTAAGGAAGGTTGGGTTCTCCTCGTACCCGGGCTGTTGCATTTTCAGAAAAGTCATTTCTTCTTCGGGTACACATTCATATTAATAGCCACCAAATTTTCGCCTTACGGCTTTGTCAAGGTGTGATAAATGCATGCAATCAATCAGTGCAGAGCAATATGAACAACGGATAGTCAATCGATAAAGATATAGGAAGCAATTATGGTGAATGTGATCTACAATATTACTACTGATATGAAATGACAGTAATATGAGCAGTTAAGAAAATGAAGTAGGGACGTTAAAACACTCCCAATAACAATAATGTGTGAAAAAATATTAGACAACACGGCGAACTCTAGAATCTATGTATATCAAACAGTTTCCTATGCATATGCTAATGAATGGGTGCACCGGTGCTTCTCTACGTGTTGTCTAATATTTTTTCACACAGTATTGTTATTGGGAGTGTTTTAACGTCCCTACTTCATTTTCTTAATTGCTCATGTTACTTTCATTTCATATCAGTAATAATATTGTAGATCACATTCACCATAATTGCTTCCTATATCTTTATCGATTGACTGTCCGTTGTTCATATTGCTCTGCACTGATTGATTGCATGCATTTATCACACCTTGACAAAGCCGTAAGGCGAAAATTTGGTGGCTATTAATATGAATGTGTACCCGAAGAAGAAATGACTTTTCTGAAAAAACTGTCAACCCGACTGCGGTTGATCTACTAAGTGAAAATCTACCTAGCATGTAGTCCGAAATAGCTACAAGATCTATGCTAAAACATGGTATTGTCAGTCTAAAGATAGCCATTGTCATGAAAAAGACAAGTCAAAGTTCTAAATACTTAAAGAATAATTCGAATTTAAAAATCGAAATTGCCAATTTTTTCCAATTAAAAGTTTTGAAATCAAGAATAATTCAGATAGGGTGATGTTACGGGTCAAATTGTGGCCCGAGAATAATGCTTGAAGGTGACCCGCTGAGGGACCGATGTACAAGCGTTCACTTTGGTTTTACTTGTCTTCTTTGATTGAGTTAAGTGGGGGTATCTTGCACGAGCACAAAAATGAGGAAACTGCCAATATCAAAAGATTCGGGTGTGGCACACATCACGGTAAATGAGTTCCTTAATACTTGATTTGTACCTTGCCTTTGCAGATATACTACTACCTCTCCATGACTTTCTCAATTACATCTGTGTTGATCGGATCCGCTGTTTCAGTGCCGGATTTTCGATTTGTAAACGAAACAAATGCGAAGTTGGTAGAATCAATTCAAACTTTAACAGTTGTTGAAGCGATTGGCATTGTCAACCCCGAATCCAATGCTGGTTGAAACTGATTTCCTTTGCTTGATCTATTTCATCGTGGAAAACATACTACGACTGTATGCGGCAAAGAGCAGGCGACACTTTTTTATGAATGTTTTAAACTTCAATGACCTTTTGTGTAATATCATATCCATTTGAAATTATTTGCATATTGGACATATTCACTATCGATTGATTACTCTTTGTGGTTCTATTACGCACGGATTTCACGAATTATGCGATTGATTCGCCATTCGCGAGGTCTCGAAGTATTGCTGGATTCTCTCATGGCAAGCATTGCAGAACTTCACCTTTTATGTTCGATATTTGTCATGTCATTCATTATTCTAGGTTTCTTGATTTATGCATGCGAGAGACTCAACGAACCTCCTCATTCTACGGCTGTTAATATTCCAAAATGCTACTACCTTGCTGTTATATCTTTGACAACGGTCGGATACGGGGAAATGCACCCAATGACCACATTTGGTTACTTTATTGGTATGACTACGGCTGTAATTGGTGTGTTGGTGGTTGTTTTACCACTGCCAATTTTAGTTAATAACTTTTGTATTTTTTATTCGCTATGCTTTAGCAGCAATGAAAGCGCCACCCGGTTTCAATTGTGAAATCAATGGATTGATATCTTCGAGAGAAGAAGGAGCAAGATATTCATCTGCTGCATCACTGTGACGGTTTTAGAAACATTACGTATAGACAGCAAACTTAGAGATGAGCAGGCTTAAGAGACATCATTCATTGTTATTATCAATTATATTATAGAGTTCATAAAATTAATTTTCTGTACATACATTTAAAATATATTTCACAATTAATTGTTAGCCGTGAAGAATTTTAAAGTTTGATATGAAAAGGTGCATTGAGAAAGCGTGTTTTTCCAATAAAATCTAGTAAGGTATAATTTCGCGTGGCTGATTCATTCTTATATATTAGCATTGGTTAGGCTGATGATACTGTTATCAAGTTTTAAAAATGTAGCTTTCATTCAATGTACTTCTAATAAATAACTATCAATTTTTGATAAATGACATTTAGTTAAAAAATTACACCAATGGTAATTCTCATGCGATGATGAAAATCATCCCAGCAGCCATTTATAATAGAATATAATGCTTACTAATTTAAATTATTAATTAAAGTAGTCCTAATGAGGACTGATGGCGTTCTCCAATCCGCAAGTGTACAGATCCAATACTACTGCAGCATTGGATTAATCAGTTCTTAAAAGATCTCAATGGAGCTTTCTCGTGGCAACGAATTTAAATTGATCAGCTTCGGCCCAATATCTGGTAAAAATGGAAATCTTAAGACTTGTAACACAACCCATTCTTACTGTTAATATACTAATGCCATAGATTCCAAACACTGCCGCATACATGTTCAAAACAGACGTCTAATGTACCTTACCGACTACAGATGCTGGTAGTGGAAATACAATAGGACAATGGTCATCATAGATTAAGAAAATTAAGAATGGATATCATAAAACAACAGGAGACCGATGGATAAAAATTGTAAAAAGTGGAGGTGAAATATGGAAATGCAAGATACTACTACACCGATTACAAGTGAACTATATCTGACACTACACATGGTGGATAATAGTAAGAGTGGATAAGTGGAAAGTGGATAATGGAGATAAGCAATAGAACTACAATGACACTCTACTTCACCGAAAGCAATGAAACTATTCAGACTATACCTAAGACTACATTTGGAAAATACTATTTCTTCACTTAAATTTGTTATTTGTTGTCGCCAGTTTCTTCATCCGTCTATAATACTTCATGTAATCCCACATTTCTTCATTTGAAATACCATCGACCACTACTTCAGCTACCGATTAAGGGATATAAAACATAATACTGCAGTCCGTCAGTCATCAGCAGATACTCGTCTAGTTGTGTTTCGACCCCTAACCTGAACACTCAAACCCAGACGAGCGGGGTCCCACACATAGTGGCTGACAAAATATTGAATATGTAATGATATGTCACAAAGGATAAATCAGACATCATTCAATTGTTACGTTTCCCAAATGTAGACCATCCTGTCATTAAATTCCTACCATCAATAAATACAGTATGCTCTTTTCGATCCGCACATGTAAACAAAATCCTTTATAAAGCGACATTGCCCGTTACGATCTTCAGAGGGAGCTAAATCTCTCAACAAGATATGGTTCAAGAATCAGAGACAATTGCAAAAGGTTACAATTCCTTTTGAACGATGTAGAGAAGCTGAAGTGATCCCCAAATTCCTTCAATTGAGTATACCTCAACATCTGCGACAACAACAACAGCCTTTTTCGCAAATCTCAAGACAAGGCTAAGAAGACAAATCCAAGAAGCTCACAAAGAAATTGAAGAACTCAAGAAAGTGATCAATGAAGAGAAAGATGAAGTATTCCGATTTTGAATGGCGTTATGTGGAGACTTTTCATGCAACCATTTCAATAACTCTGACCTGCTGATGAGACAAAATCGTCTCAACGTGTAAATTTGAACCTGCTTATCGCTAAATCTAAAATACCCATGAGTCAGTTTGATAAAAAATTCTCGTGCCAACGTTATTAATTTATCTAAGCATAACTTAACTACCGACGAAAAGTCAGCCCTTGCGCTGGGATATTTCGATGTCGTGGCCCAACAGAGTTAACCCTATCGCAGTTAAAACAGAAACTGAGGTTACTTACCACAAACTTCAATCCATGAGCGTTCTGAATAGTGATGACCTAGACAGAGTTCGCTCTAAACTGAAAACCACGGCTATGTCTCTTATTCAAACACAAATTGATAACTTCAAAAACGTAAAACGTCATCTCGCAAGACTTACGTAGCCTCGCGAAGAGAAAGATATCTATGTTGCCAAGTACGATAAAGGTAATGGTATTTGCATCCTAGATAAATCATATTACCTAGAGAAAATGTATGATCTGTTGTCAGACAACAGTAAATTCAAACGCTATAAGCATCCGTCTAATGCTAAATAAAACCATCCTTTTATTCTCGCTGAGGACCGTTATTGAACCGAAGACTTTTGAAATTTAAAAATGACGGTGATATCACCGCGGCAATACAGTAAAATGCGTAGCATCGGCTCTCAACCAGCTCGTCTGTACGGGCTTCCGAAAGTCCATAAATCTGATGTTTCTCCACCTCTCCGTCCTATATTAAGTATGCCGCAGTCCTACTGTACTAACCTCCTCAGCAAATTTCTTGATGAAATTTTGAAACCTCACATCCCTAGGTCTCTTGAAATTAAAGATTCTTTTGATTTTGTCGAAAGTTTAAAAACTGTTGCTGAGAACGACTCTCTCTTCTTGGTGTCCTATGACGTCAGAAGCCTTTTCACTAATGTTCCTCTTGAGGACACTATTAATCATATTTGCAATTTGATAGATTTTTCAAAATTCTGCCTTAAACGGGAAACGCTATCCAATCTTTTGCGTCTAGCTACTCAGGATGTCCTCTTTCAATTTAACAATGAACTTTTTGTTCAATTTGATGGCATCGCTATGGGATCATCCCTAGCACCTACTCTAGCCTCTTTTGCCATGAATATGGTTGAAGTCAAATTAAAAAATCTGATTTTCCGATATATTATCGACGCTATGTCGATGACATTTTTGCGATTTTTAAAGCTGAATCTGAAGCTGAAGATTTCCTTACGTTACTTAATTCCATTCATGGTAACATCCAATTTACCATCGAAAAGGAAGATAATCATAATTTACCATTCTTGGATGTGTTGGTCAGTTTTCATAATTCCTCTTTTGCGACTGCCGTGGAGAGTCCGACCTACGAATACTGGAACTTACGTTCTTTTGCTTCTTACGCTCCAATGAAATACAAAAAGTCTGCGGTTCGTTCCTTGTTTATCAGAAGCTAACGCCTTAGTAGTTCGCAATAATAATTATGAGAAAGCTTTGTGAGGAAATCACCAGCATTTGTCTCAGTAATAATTACCCTCTTAAGTTGATCGAGTCTATCAAACGTGAAGTTGAGAATAATACCACTACTGATGATGAAAGTAAAACGGCTATTTTTTGGTCATTACCGTACGTCAAAGAGAAAGAGCGCGAGACTTTAAAATCTGTTCAAGTTATTAATTCTATGTTAGATAAAACTGATTATAAATTGCAGGTTGCATTTAAAACATTTAAGACCGCTAGTATTATTTTCCCAACAAAGACAAAGTCTCTCCGTGTTTTTCATCGAACATAGTCTATGAGTTTAAATGTCGACAGTGCTCAAACTGTTATATAGGTGAGACACGGAGACATCTATCTACGAGAGTGACAGAACATTTGAAAGGCAAGCCTACGCCAACTGAAATCACCCACCACCCGCATGAGTCAAGCTTAATGGACTTCAAGGTATCTTTTAAACAGCTCCTCACCTCGCATCGCTGAAACACTGTGCATCAAATCAACCAGTGCCCACCTAATTAAGAGAACTGTTCATCAATTCCGCTGCACATGTTCTCTAATTTTAGCTTTTTTCCAACTGTTTAAGTGAGTTGTGTTGTGACCATGCAGTTTGTATATAACCCTTTGTTTCCTCTGATTGTATTGTCCTGAAGATGAGTTTTTAATAAACTCGAAATCGATTGACAACATGATCGTCTTTTCCTGCACAAAAAGTTTGGGCTCCTTATCTTATCATGCTTTAAAAGCGACATTGCCCGTTACGATCTTCGAGGGAGCTAAATCTCTCAACAAGATATGGTTCAAGAATCAGAGACAATTGCAAAGGTTACAATTCCTTGAACGATGTAGAGAAGCTGAAGTGATCCCCAAATTCCTTCAATTGAGTATACCTCAACATCTGCGAAAACACAACAGCCTTTTTCGCAAATCTCAAGACAAGGCACTAAGAAGACAAATCCAAGAAGCTCACAAAGAAATTGAAGAACTCAAGAAAGTGATCAATGAAGAGAAGATGAAGTATTCCGATTTTGAATGGCGTTATGTGGAGACTTTCATGCAACATTTCAATAACTCTGACCTGCTGATGAGACAAAATCGTCTCAACGGTAAATTGAACCTGCTTATCGCTAAATCTAAAATACCCATGAGTCAGTTTGATAAAAATTCTCGTGCCAACGTTATTAAATTTATCTAAGCATAACTTAACTACCGACGAAAAGTCAGCCCTTGCGCTGGGATTTTCGATGTCGTGGCCAACAGAGTTAACCCTATCGCAGTTAAAACAGAAACTGAGGTTACTTACCACAAACTTCAATCCATGAGCGTTCTGAATAGTGATGACCTAGACAGAGTTCGCTCTAAACTGAAAACCACGGCTATGTCTCTTATCAAACACAAATTGATAACTTCAAAAAACGTAAAACGTCATCTCGCAAGCTTACGTAGCCTCGCGAAAGAGAAAGATATCTATGTTGCCAAGTACGATAAAGGTAATGGTATTTGCATCCTAGATAAATCATATTACCTAGAGAAAATGTATGATCTGTTGTCAGAAAACAGTAAATTCAAACGCTATAAGCATCCGTCTAATGCTAATAAACATCCCTTTATTCTCGCTGAGGACCGTTTGAACGAAGACTTTTGAAATTTTAAAAATGACGGTGATATCACCGCGGAGCAATACAGTAAAATGCGTAGCATCGGCTCTCAACCAGCTCGTCTGTACGGGCTTCCGAAAGTCCATAAATCTGATGTTTCTCCACCTCTCCGTCCTATATTAAGTATGCCGCAGTCCTACTGTACTAACCTCAGCAAATTTCTTGATGAAATTTTGAAACCTCACATCCCTAGGTCTCTTGAAATTAAAGATTCTTTTGATTTTGTCGAAAGTTTAAAAACTGTTGCTGAGAACGACTCTCTCTTCTTGGTGTCCTATGACGTCAGAAGCCTTTTCACTAATGTTCCTCTTGAGGACACTATTAATCATATTTGCAATTTGATAGATTTTTCAAAATTCTGCCTTAAACGGGAAACGCTATCCAATCTTTTGCGTCTAGCTACTCAGGATGTCCTCTTTCAATTTAACAATGAACTTTTTGTTCAATTTGATGGCATCGCTATGGGATCATCCCTAGCACCTACTCTAGCCTCTTTTGCCATGAATATGGTTGAAAGTCAAATTAAAAAATCTGATTTTCCGATATATTATCGACGCTATGTCGATGACATTTTTGCGAGTTTTAAAGCTGAATCTGAAGCTGAAGATTTCCTTACGTTACTTAATTCATTCATGGTAACATCCAATTTACCATCGAAAAGGAAGATAATCATAATTTACCATTCTTGGATGTGATGGTCAGTTTTCATAATTCCTCTTTTGCGACTGCGTGGAGAGTCCGACCTACGAATACTGGAACTTACGTTCCTTTTGCTTCTTACGCTCCAATGAAATACAAAAAGTCTGCGGTTCGTTCCTTTTTTTTCCTTTGTTTTTTCCTTTTTTTCCAGAGCTAAACGCCTTAGTAGTTCGCATAATAATTATGAGAAAGCTTGTGAGGAAATCACCAGCATTTTTCTCAGTAATAATTACCCTCTTAAGTTGATCGAGTCTATCAAACGTGAAGTTGAGAATAATACCACTACTGATGATGAAAGTAAAACGGCTATTTTTTGGTCATTACCGTACGTCAAAGAGAAAGAGCGCGAGACTTTAAAATCTGTTCAAGTTATTAATTCTATGTTAGATAAAACTGATTATAAATTGCAGGTTGCATTTAAAACATTTAAGACCGCTAGTATTTTTCCCAACAAAGACAAAGTCTCTCCGTGTTTATCATCGAACATAGTCTATGAGTTTAAATGTCGACAGTGCTCAAACTGTTATATAGGTGAGACACGGAGACATCTATCTACGAGAGTGACAGAACATTTGAAAGGCAAGCCTACGCCAACTGAAATCACCCACCACCCGCATGAGTCAAGCTTAATGGACTTCAAGGTCATCTTTAAAACAGCTCACACTCGCATCGCTGAAACACTGTGCATCAAATCAACCAGTGCCCACCTAATTAATGAGAACTGTTCATCAATTCCGCTGCACATGTTCTAATTTTAGCTTTTTTCCAACTGTTTTAAGTGAGTTGTGTTGTGACCATGCAGTTTGTATATAACCCTTTGTTTCCTCTGATTGTATTGTCCTGAAGATGAGTTTTTAATAAACTCGAAATCGATTGACAACATGGTCGTCTTTTCCTGCACAAAAAGTTTGGGCTCCTTATCTTATCATGCTTTAAAAGCGACATTGCCCGTTACGATCTTCGAGGGAGCTAAATCTCTCAACAAGATATGGTTCAAGAATCAGAGACAATTGCAAAGGTTACAATTCCTTGAACGATGTAGAGAAGCTGAAGTGATCCCAAATTCCTTCAATTGAGTATACCTCAACATCTGCGACAACACAACAGCCTTTTTCGCAAATCTCAAGACAAGGCACTAAGAAGACAAATCCAAGAAGCTCACAAAGAAATTGAAGAACTCAAGAAAGTGATCAATGAAGAGAAGATGAAGTATTCCGATTTTGAATGGCGTTATGTGGAGACTTTCATGCAACATTTCAATAACTCTGACCTGCTGATGAGACAAAATCGTCTCAACGGTAAATTGAACCTGCTTATCGCTAAATCTAAAATACCCATGAGTCAGTTTGATAAAAATTCTCGTGCCAACGTTATTAATTTATCTAAGCATAACTTAACTACCGACGAAAAGTCAGCCCTTGCGCTGGGATTTTCGATGTCGTGGCCCAACAGAGTTAACCCTATCGCAGTTAAAACAGAAACTGAGGTTACTTACCACAAACTTCAATCCATGAGCGTTCTGAATAGTGATGACCTAGACAGAGTTCGCTCTAAACTGAAAACCACGGCTATGTCTCTTATCAAACACAAATTGATAACTTCAAAAAACGTAAAACGTCATCTCGCAAGCTTACGTAGCCTCGCGAAAGAGAAAGATATCTATGTTGCCAAGTACGATAAAGGTAATGGTATTTGCATCCTAGATAAATCATATTACCTAGAGAAAATGTATGATCTGTTGTCAGAAAACAGTAAATTCAAACGCTATAAGCATCCGTCTAATGCTAATAAACATCCCTTTATTCTCGCTGAGGGCCGTTTGAACCGAAGACTTTTGAAATTTAAAAATGACGGTGATATCACCGCGGAGCAATACAGTAAAATGCGTAGCATCGGCTCTCAACCAGCTCGTCTGTACGGGCTTCCGAAAAGTCCATAAATCTGATGTTTCTCCACCTCTCCGTCCTATATTAAGTATGCCGCAGTCCTACTGTACTAACCTCAGCAAATTTCTTGATGAAATTTTGAAACCTCACATCCCTAGGTCTCTTGAAATTAAAGATTCTTTTGATTTTGTCGAAAGTTTAAAAAACTGTTGCTGAGAACGACTCTCTCTTCTTGGTGTCCTATGACGTCAGAAGCCTTTTCACTAATGTTCCTCTTGAGGACACTATTAATCATATTTGCAATTTGATAGATTTTTCAAAATTCTGCCTTAAACGGGATGGAAAACGCTATCCAATCTTTTGCGTCTAGCTACTCAGGATGTCATCTTTCAATTTAGCAATGAACTTTTTGTTCAATTTGATGGCATCGCTATGGGATCATCCCTAGCACCTACTCTAGCCTCTTTTGCCATGAATATGGTTGAAAGTCAAATTAAAAAATCTGATTTCCGATATATTATCGACGCTATGTCGATGACATTTTTGCGATTTTTAAAGCTGAATCTGAAGCTGAAGATTTCCTTACGTTACTTAATTCCATTCATGGTAACATCCAATTTACCATCGAAAAGGAAGATAATCATAATTTACATTCTTGGATGTGATGGTCAGTTTTCATAATTCCTCTTTTGCGACTGCGTGGAGAGTCCGACCTACGAATACTGGAACTTACGTTCCTTTTGCTTCTTACGCTCCAATGAAATACAAAAAGTCTGCGGTTCGTTCCTTGTTTATCAGAGCTAAACGCCTTAGTAGTTCGCATAATAATTATGAGAAAGCTTGTGAGGAAATCACCGCATTTTTCTCAGTAATAATTACCCTCTTAAGTTGATCGAGTCTATCAAACGTGAAGTTGAGAATAATACCACTACTGATGATGAAAGTAAAACGGCTATTTTTTGGTCATTACCGTACGTCAAAGAGAAAAGAGCGCGAGACTTTAAAATCTGTTCAAGTTATTAATTCTATGTTAGATAAAACTGATTATAAATTGCAGGTTGCATTTAAAACATTTAAGACCGCTAGTATTTTTCCCAACAAAGACAAAGTCTCTCCGTGTTTATCATCGAACATAGTCTATGAGTTTAAATGTCGACAGTGCTCAAACTGTTATATAGGTGAGACACGGAGACATCTATCTACGAGAGTGACAGAACATTTGAAAGGCAAGCCTACGCCAACTGAAATCACCCACCACCCGCATGAGTCAAGCTTAATGGACTTCAAGGTCATCTTTAAAACAGCTCACACTCGCATCGCTGAAACACTGTGCATCAAATCAACCAGTGCCCACCTAATTAATGAGAACTGTTCATCAATTCCGCTGCACATGTTCTAATTTTAGCTTTTTTTTCCAACTGTTTTAAGTGAGTTGTGTTGTGACCATGCAGTTTGTATATAACCCTTTGTTTCCTCTGATTGTATTGTCCTGAAGATGAGTTTTTAATAAACTCGAAATCGATTGACAACATGGTCGTCTTTTCCTGCACAAAAAGTTTGGGCTCCTCATATTATCATGCTTTAAAAGCGACATTGCCCGTTACGATCTTCGAGGGAGCTAAATCTCTCAACAAGATATGGTTCAAGAATCAGAGACAATTGCAAAGGTTACAATTCCTTGAACGATGTAGAGAAGCTGAAGTGATCCCCAAATTCCTTCAATTGAGTATACCTCAACATCTGCGACAACACAACAGCCTTTTTCGCAAATCTCAAGACAAGGCACTAAGAAGACAAATCCAAGAAGCTCACAAAGAAATTGAAGAACTCAAGAAAGTGATCAATGAAGAGAAGATGAAGTATTCCGATTTTGAATGGCGTTATGTGGAGACTTTCATGCAACTTTCAATAACTCTGACCTGCTGATGAGACAAAATCGTCTCAACGGTAAATTGAACCTGCTTATCGCTAAATCTAAAATACCCATGAGTCAGTTTGATAAAAATTCTCGTGCCAACGTTATTAATTTATCTAAGCATAACTTAACTACCGACGAAAAGTCAGCCCTTGCGCTGGGATTTTCGATGTCGTGGCCCAACAGAGTTAACCCTATCGCAGTTAAAACAGAAACTGAGGTTACTTACCACAAACTTCAATCCATGAGCGTTCTGAATAGTGATGACCTAGACAGAGTTCGCTCTAAACTGAAAACCACGGCTATGTCTCTTATCAAACACAAATTGATAACTTCAAAAAACGTAAAACGTCATCTCGCAAGCTTACGTAGCCTCGCGAAAGAGAAAGATATCTATGTTGCCTAGTACGATAAAGGTAATGGTATTTGCATCCTAGATAAATCATATTACCTAGAGAAAATGTATGATCTGTTGTCAGAAAACAGTAAATTCAAACGCTATAAGCATCCGTCTAATGCTAATAAACATCCCTTTATTCTCGCTGAGGGCCGTTTGAACCGAAGACTTTTGAAATTTAAAAAGAATGACGGTGATATCACCGCGGAGCAATACAGTAAAATGCGTAGCATCGGCTCTCAACCAGCTCGTCTGTACGGGCTTCCGAAAGTCCATAAATCTGATGTTTCTCCACCTCTCCGTCCTATATTAAGTATGCCGCAGTCCTACTGTACTAACCTCAGCAAATTTCTTGATGAAATTTTGAAACCTCACATCCCTAGGTCTCTTGAAATTAAAGATTCTTTTGATTTTGTCGAAAGTTTAAAAACTGTTGCTGAGAACGACTCTCTCTTCTTGGTGTCCTATGACGTCAGAAGCCTTTTCACTAATGTTCCTCTTGAGGACACTATTAATCATATTTGCAATTTGACAGATTTTTCAAAATTCTGCCTTAAACGGGAAACGCTATCCAATCTTTTGCGTCTAGCTACTCAGGATGTCCTCTTTCAATTTAACAATGAACTTTTTGTTCAATTTGATGGCATCGCTATGGGATCATCCCTAGCACCTACTCTAGCCTCTTTTGCCATGAATATGGTTGAAAGTCAAATTAAAAAATCTGATTTTCCGATATATTATCGACGCTATGTCGATGACATTTTTGCGATTTTTAAAGCTGAATCTGAAGCTGAAGATTTCCTTACGTTACTTAATTCCATTCATGGTAACATCCAATTTACCATCGGAAGGAAGATAATCATAATTTACCATTCTTGGATGTGATGGTCAGTTTTCATAATTCCTCTTTTGCGACTGCGTGGAGAGTCCGACCTACGAATACTGGAACTTACGTTCCTTTTGCTTCTTACGCTCCAATGAAATACAAAAAGTCTGCGGTTCGTTCCTTGTTTATCAGAGCTAAACGCCTTAGTAGTTCGCATAATAATTATGAGAAAGCTTGTGAGGAAATCACCCGCATTTTTCTCAGTAATAATTACCCTCTTAAGTTGATCGAGTCTATCAAACGTGAAGTTGAGAATAATACCACTACTGATGATGAAAGTAAAACGGCTATTTTTTGGTCATTACCGTACGTCAAAGAGAAAGAGCGCGAGACTTTAAAATCTGTTCAAGTTATTAATTCTATGTTAGATAAAACTGATTATAAATTTCAGGTTGCATTTAAAACATTTAAGACCGCTAGTATTTTTCCCAACAAAGACAAAGTCTCTCCGTGTTTATCATCGAACATAGTCTATGAGTTTAAATGTCGACAGTGCTCAAACTGTTATATAGGTGAGACACGGAGACATCTATCTACGAGAGTGACAGAACATTTGAAAGGCAAGCCTACGCCAACTGAAATCACCCACCACCCGCATGAGTCAAGCTTAATGGACTTCAAGGTCATCTTTAAAACAGCTCACACTCGCATCGCTGAAACACTGTGCATCAAATCAACCAGTGCCCACCTAATTAATGAGAACTGTTCATCAATTCCGCTGCACATGTTCTAATTTTAGCTTTTTTCCAACTGTTTTAAGTGAGTTGTGTTGTGACCATGCAGTTTGTATATAACCCTTTGTTTCCTCTGATTGTATTGTCCTGAAGATGAGTTTTTAATAAACTCGAAATCGATTGACAACATGGTCGTCTTTTCCTGCACAAAAAGTTTGGGCTCCTCATCTTATCATGCTTTAAAAAGCGACATTGCCCGTTACGATCTTCGAGGGAGCTAAATCTCTCAACAAGATATGGTTCAAGAATCAGAGACAATTGCAAAGGTTACAATTCCTTGAACGATGTAGAGAAGCTGAAGTGATCCCCAAATTCCTTCAATTGAGTATACCTCAACATCTGCGACAACACAACAGCCTTTTTCGCAAATCTCAAGACAAGGCACTAAGAGACAAATCCAAGAAGCTCACAAAGAAATTGAAGAACTCAAGAAAGTGATCAATGAAGAGAAGATGAAGTATTCGATTTTGAAATGGCGTTATGTGGAGACTTTCATGCAACATTTCAATAACTCTGACCTGCTGATGAGACAAAATCGTCTCAACGGTAAATTGAACCTGCTTATCGCTAAATCTAAAATACCCATGAGTCAGTTTGATAAAAATTCTCGTGCCAACGTTATTAATTTATCTAAGCATAACTTAACTACCGACGAAAAGTCAGCCCTTGCGCTGGGATTTTCGATGTCGTGGCCCAACAGAGTTAACCCTATCGCAGTTAAAACAGAAACTGAGGTTACTTACCACAAACTTCAATCCATGAGCGTTCTGAATAGTGATGACCTAGACAGAGTTCGCTCTAAACTGAAAACCACGGCTATGTCTCTTATCAAACACAAATTGATAACTTCAAAAAACGTAAAACGTCATCTCGCAAGCTTACGTAGCCTCGCGAAAGAGAAAGATATCTATGTTGCCAAGTACGATAAAGGTAATGGTATTTGCATCCTAGATAAATCATATTACCTAGAGAAAATGTATGATCTGTTGTCAGAAAACAGTAAATTCAAACGCTATAAGCATCCGTCTAATGCTAATAAACATCCCTTTATTCTCGCTGAGGACCGTTTGAACCGAAGACTTTTGAAATTTAAAAATGACGGTGATATCACCGCGGAGCAATACAGTAAAATGCGTAGCATCGGCTCTCAACCAGCTCGTCTGTACGGGCTTCCGAAAGTCCATAAATCTGATGTTTCTCCACCTCTCCGTCCTATATTAAGTATGCCGCAGTCCTACTGTACTAACCTCAGCAAATTTCTTGATGAAATTTTGAAACCTCACATCCCTAGGTCTCTTGAAATTAAAGATTCTTTTGATTTTGTCGAAAGTTTAAAAACTGTTGCTGAGAACGACTCTCTCTTCTTGGTGTCCTATGACGTCAGAAGCCTTTTCACTAATGTTCCTCTTGAGGACACTATTAATCATATTTGCAATTTGACAGATTTTTTTCAAAATTCTGCCTTAAACGGGAAACGCTATCCAATCTTTTGCGTCTAGCTACTCAGGATGTCCTCTTTCAATTTAACAATGAACTTTTTTGTTCAATTTGATGGCATCGCTATGGGATCATCCCTAGCACCTACTCTAGCCTCTTTTGCCATGAATATGGTTGAAAGTCAAATTAAAAAATCTGATTTTCCGATATATTATCGACGCTATGTCGATGACATTTTTGCGATTTTTAAAGCTGAATCTGAAGCTGAAGATTTCCTTACGTTACTTAATTCCATTCATGGTAACATCCAATTTACCATCGAAAAGGAAGATAATCATAATTTACCATTCTTGGATGTGATGGTCAGTTTTCATAATTCCTCTTTTGCGACTGCGTGGAGAGTCCGACCTACGAATACTGGAACTTACGTTCCTTTTGCTTCTTACGCTCCAATGAAATACAAAAAGTCTGCGGTTCGTTCCTTGTTTATCAGAGCTAAAACGCCTTAGTAGTTCGCATAATAATTATGAGAAAGCTTGTGAGGAAATCACCAGCATTTTTCTCAGTAATAATTACCCTCTTAAGTTGATCGAGTCTATCAAACGTGAAGTTGAGAATAATACCACTACTGATGATGAAAGTAAAACGGCTATTTTTTGGTCATTACCGTACGTCAAAGAGAAAGAGCGCGAGACTTTAAAATCTGTTCAAGTTATTAATTCTATGTTAGATAAAACTGATTATAAATTTCAGGTTGCATTTAAAACATTTAAGACCGCTAGTATTTTTCCCAACAAAGACAAAGTCTCTCCGTGTTTATCATCGAACATAGTCTATGAGTTTAAATGTCGACTGTGCTCAAACTGTTATATAGGTGAGACACGGAGACATCTATCTACGAGAGTGACAGAACATTTGAAAGGCAAGCCTACGCAACTGAAATCACCCACCACCCGCATGAGTCAAGCTTAATGGACTTCAAGGTCATCTTTAAAACAGCTCACACTCGCATCGCTGAAACACTGTGCATCAAATCAACCAGTGCCCACCTAATTAATGAGAACTGTTCATCAATTCCGCTGCACATGTTCTAATTTTAGCTTTTTTTCCAACTGTTTTAAGTGAGTTGTGTTGTGACCATGCAGTTTGTATATAACCCTTTGTTTCCTCTGATTGTATTGTCCTGAAGATGAGTTTTTAATAAACTCGAAATCGATTGACAACATGGTCGTCTTTTCCTGCACAAAAAGTTTGGGCTCCTCATCTTATCATGCTTTAAAAGCGACATTGCCCGTTACGATCTTCGAGGGAGCTAAATCTCTCAACAAGATATGGTTCAAGAATCAGAGACAATTGCAAAGGTTACAATTCCTTGAACGATGTAGAGAAGCTGAAGTGATCCCCAAATTCCTTCAATTGAGTATTCCTCAACATCTGCGACAACACAAACAGCCTTTTTCGCAAATCTCAAGACAAGGCACTAAGAAGACAAATCCAAGAAGCTCACAAAGAAATTGAAGAACTCAAGAAAGTGGTCAATGAAGAGAAGATGAAGTATTCCGATTTTGAATGGCGTTATGTGGAGACTTTCATGCAACATTTCAATAACTCTGACCTGCTGATGAGACAAAATCGTCTCAACGGTAAATTGAACCTGCTTATCGCTAAATCTAAAATACCCATGAGTCAGTTTGAATAAAAATTCTCGTGCCAACGTTATTAATTTATCTAAGCATAACTTAACTACCGACGAAAAGTCAGCCCTTGCGCTGGGATTTTCGATGTCGTGGCCCAACAGAGTTAACCCTATCGCAGTTTAAAACAGAAACTGAGGTTACTTACCACAAACTTCAATCCATGAGCGTTCTGAATAGTGATGACCTAGACAGAGTTCGCTCTAAACTGAAAAACCACGGCTATGTCTCTTATCAAACACAAATTGATAACTTCAAAAAACGTAAAACGTCATCTCGCAAGCTTACGTAGCCTCGCGAAAGAGAAAGATATCTATGTTGCCAAGTACGATAAAGGTAATGGTATTTGCATCCTAGATAAATCATATTACCTAGAGAAAATGTATGATCTGTTGTCAGAAAACAGTAAATTCAAACGCTATACAGCATCCGTCTAATGCTAATAAACATCCCTTTATTCTCGCTGAGGGACCGTTTGAACCGAAGACTTTTGAAATTTAAAAATGACGGTGATATCACCGCGGAGCAATACAGTAAAATGCGTAGCATCGGCTCTCAACCAGCTCGTCTGTACGGGCTTCCGAAAGTCCATAAATCTGATGTTTCTCCACCTCTCCGTCCTACATTAAGTATGCCGCAGTCCTACTGTACTAACCTCAGCAAATTTCTTGATGAAATTTTGAAACCTCACATCCCTAGGTCTCTTGAAATTAAAGATTCTTTTGATTTTGTCGAAAGTTTAAAAACTGTTGCTGAGAACGACTCTCTCTTCTTGGTGTCCTATGACGTCAGAAGCCTTTTCACTTATGTTCCTCTTGAGGGACACTATTAATCATATTTGCAATTTGACAGATTTTTCAAAATTCTGCCTTAAACGGGAAACGCTATCCAATCTTTTGCGTCTAGCTACTCAGGATGTCCTCTTTCAATTAACAATGAACTTTTTGTTCAATTTGATGGCATCGCTATGGGATCATCCCTAGAACCTACTCTAGCCTCTTTTGCATGAATATGGTTGAAAGTCAAATTAAAAAATCTGATTTTCCGATATATTATCGACGCTATGTCGATGGCATTTTTGCGATTTTTAAAGCTGAATCTGAAGCTGAAGATTTTCCTTACGTTACTTAATTCCATTCATGGTAACATCCAATTTACCATCGAAAAAGAAGATAATCATAATTTACCATTCTTGGATGTGATGTAAGTTTTCATAATTCCTCTTTTGCGAATGCGTGGAGAGTCCGACCTACGAATACTGGAACTTACGTTCCTTTTGCTTCTTACGCTCCAATGAAATACAAAAACCGTCCTGCGGTTCGTTCCTTGTTTATCAGAGCTAAACGCCTTAGTAGTTCGCATAATAATTATGAGAAAGCTTGTGAGGAAATCACCCGCATTTTTCTCAGTAATAATTACCCTCTTAAGTTGATCGAGTCTATCAAACGTGAAGTTGAGAATAATACCACTACTGATGATGAAAGTAAAACGGCTATTTTTTTGGTCATTACCGTACGTCAAAGAGAAAGAGCGCGAGACTTTAAAATCTGTTCAAGTTATTAATTCTATGTTAGATAAAACTGATTATAAATTTCAGGTTGCATTTAAAACATTTAAGACCGCTAGTATTTTTCCCAACAAAGACAAAGTCTCTCCGTGTTTATCATCGAACATAGTCTATGAGTTTAAATGTCGACAGTGCTCAAACTGTTATATAGGTGAGACACGGAGACATCTATCTACGAGAGTGACAGAACATTTGAAAGGCAAGCCTACGCCAACTGAAATCACCCACCACCCGCATGAGTCAAGCTTAATGGACTTCAAGGTCATCTTTAAAACAGCTCACACTCGCATCGCTGAAACACTGTGCATCAAATCAACCAGTGCCCACCTAATTAATGAGAACTGTTCATCAATTCCGCTGCACATGTTCTAATTTTAGCTTTTTTCCAACTGTTTTAAGTGAGTTGTGTTGTGACCATGCAGTTTGTATATAACCCTTTGTTTCCTCTGATTGTATTGTCCTGAAGATGAGTTTTTAATAAACTCGAAATCGATTGACAACATGGTCGTCTTTTCCTGCACAAAAAGTTTGGGCTCCTCATCTTATCATGCTTTAAAAGCGACATTGCCCGTTACGATCTTCGAGGGAGCTAAATCTCTCAACAAGATATGGTTCAAGAATCAGAGACAATTGCAAAGGTTACAATTCCTTGAACGATGTAGAGAAGCTGAAGTGATCCCCAAATTCCTTCAATTGAGTATACCTCAACATCTGCGACAACACAACAGCCTTTTTCGCAAATCTCAAGACAAGGCACTAAGAAGACAAATCCAAGAAGCTCACAAAGAAATTGAAGAACTCAAGAAAGTGATCAATGAAGAGAAGATGAAGTATTCCGATTTTGAATGGCGTTATGTGGAGACTTTCATGCAACATTTCAATAACTCTGACCTGCTGATGAGACAAAATCGTCTCAACGGTAAATTGAACCTGCTTATCGCTAAATCTAAAATACCCATGAGTCAGTTTGATAAAAATTCTCGTGCCAACGTTATTAATTTATCTAAGCATAACTTAACTACCGACGAAAAGTCAGCCCTTGCGCTGGGATTTTCGATGTCGTGGCCCAACAGAGTTAACCCTATCGCAGTTAAAACAGAAACTGAGGTTACTTACCACAAACTTCAATCCATGAGCGTTCTGAATAGTGATGACCTAGACAGAGTTCGCTCTAAACTGAAAACCACGGCTATGTCTCTTATCAAACACAAATTGATAACTTCAAAAAACGTAAAACGTCATCCTCGCAAGCTTACGTAGCCTCGCGAAAGAGAAAGATATCTATGTTGCCAAGTACGATAAAGGTAATGGTATTTGCATCCTAGATAAATCATATTACCTAGAGAAAATGTATGATCTGTTGTCAGAAAACAGTAAATTCAAACGCTATAAGCATCCGTCTAATGCTAATAAACATCCCTTTATTCTCGCTGAGGACCGTTTGAACCGAAGACTTTTGAAATTTAAAAATGACGGTGATATCACCGCGGAGCAATACAGTAAAATGCGTAGCATCGGCTCTCAACCAGCTCGTCTGTACGGGCTTCCGAAAGTCCATAAATCTGATGTTTCTCCACCTCTCCGTCCTATATTAAGTATGCCGCAGTCCTACTGTACTAACCTCAGCAAATTTCTTGATGAAATTTTGAAACCTCACATCCCTAGGTCTCTTGAAATTAAAGATTCTTTTGATTTTGTCGAAAGTTTAAAAACTGTTGCTGAGAACGACTCTCTCTTCTTGGTGTCCTATGACGTCAGAAGCCTTTTCACTTATGTTCCTCTTGAGGACACTATTAATCATATTTGCAATTTGACAGATTTTTCAAAATTCTGCCTTAAACGGGAAACGCTATCCAATCTTTTGCGTCTAGCTACTCAGGATGTCCTCTTTCAATTTAACAATGAACTTTTTGTTCAATTTGATGGCATCGCTATGGGATCATCCCTAGAACCTACTCTAGCCTCTTTTGCCATGAATATGGTTGAAAGTCAAATTAAAAAATCTGATTTTCCGATATATTATCGACGCTATGTCGATGACATTTTTGCGATTTTTAAAGCTGAATCTGAAGCTGAAGATTTCCTTACGTTACTTAATTCCATTCATGGTAACATCCAATTTACCATCGAAAAAGAAGATAATCATAATTTACCATTCTTGGATGTGATGGTAAGTTTTCATAATTCCTCTTTTGCGACTGCGTGGAGAGTCCGACCTACGAATACTGGAACTTACGTTCCTTTTGCTTCTTACGCTCCAATGAAATACAAAAAGTCTGCGGTTCGTTCCTTGTTTATCAGAGCTAAACGCCTTAGTAGTTCGCATAATAATTATGAGAAAGCTTGTGAGGAAATCACCAGCATTTTTCTCAGTAATAATTACCCTCTTAAGTTGATCGAGTCTATCAAACGTGAAGTTGAGAATAATACCACTACTGATGATGAAAGTAAAACGGCTATTTTTTGGTCATTACCGTACGTCAAAGAGAAAGAGCGCGAGACTTTAAAATCTGTTCAAGTTATTAATTCTATGTTAGATAAAACTGATTATAAATTTCAGGTTGCATTTAAAACATTTAAGACCGCTAGTATTTTTCCCAACAAAGACAAAGTCTCTCCGTGTTTATCATCGAACATAGTCTATGAGTTTAAATGTCGACAGTGCTCAAACTGTTATATAGGTGAGACACGGAGACATCTATCTACGAGAGTGACAGAACATTTGAAAGGCAAGCCTACGCCAACTGAAATCACCCACCACCCGCATGAGTCAAGCTTAATGGACTTCAAGGTCATCTTTAAAACAGCTCACACTCGCATCGCTGAAACACTGTGCATCAAATCAACCAGTGCCCACCTAATTAATGAGAACTGTTCATCAATTCCGCTGCACATGTTCTAATTTTAGCTTTTTTCCAACTGTTTTAAGTGAGTTGTGTTGTGACCATGCAGTTTGTATATAACCCTTTGTTTCCTCTGATTGTATTGTCCTGAAGATGAGTTTTTAATAAACTCGAAATCGATTGACAACATGGTCGTCTTTTCCTGCACAAAAAGTTTGGGCTCCTCATCTTATCATGCTTTAAAAGCGACATTGCCCGTTACGATCTTCGAGGGAGCTAAATCTCTCAACAAGATATGGTTCAAGAATCAGAGACAATTGCAAAGGTTACAATTCCTTGAACGATGTAGAGAAGCTGAAGTGATCCCCAAATTCCTTCAATTGAGTATACCTCAACATCTGCGACAACACAACAGCCTTTTTCGCAAATCTCAAGACAAGGCACTAAGAAGACAAATCCAAGAAGCTCACAAAGAAATTGAAGAACTCAAGAAAGTGATCAATGAAGAGAAGATGAAGTATTCCGATTTTGAATGGCGTTATGTGGAGACTTCATGCAACATTTCAATAACTCTGACCTGCTGATGAGACAAAATCGTCTCAACGGTAAATTGAACCTGCTTATCGCTAAATCTAAAATACCCATGAGTCAGTTTGATAAAAATTCTCGTGCCAACGTTATTAATTTATCTAAGCATAACTTAACTACCGACGAAAAGTCAGCCCTTGCGCTGGGATTTTCGATGTCGTGGCCCAACAGAGTTAACCCTATCGCAGTTAAAACAGAAACTGAGGTTACTTACCACAAACTTCAATCCATGAGCGTTCTGAATAGTGATGACCTAGACAGAGTTCGCTCTAAACTGAAAACCACGGCTATGTCTCTTATCAAACACAAATTGATAACTTCAAAAACGTAAAACGTCATCTCGCAAGCTTACGTAGCCTCGCGAAAGAGAAAGATATCTATGTTGCCAAGTACGATAAAGGTAATGGTATTTGCATCCTAGATAAATCATATTACCTAGAGAAAATGTATGATCTGTTGTCAGACAACAGTAAATTCAAACGCTATAAGCATCCGTCTAATGCTAATAAACATCCTTTTCTTCTCTCTGAGGACCGTTTGAACCGAAGACTTTTGAAATTTAAAAATGACGGTGATATCACCGCGGAGCAATACAGTAAAATGCGTAGCATCGGCTCTCAACCAGCTCGTCTGTACGGGCTTCCGAAAGTCCATAAATCTGATGTTTCTCCACCTCTCCGTCCTATATTAAGTATGCCGCAGTCCTACTTGATGAAATTTTGAAACCTCACATCCCTAGGTCTCTTGAAATTAAAGATTCTTTTGATTTTGTCGAAAGTTTAAAAACTGTTGCTGAGAACGAATCTCTCTTCTTGGTGTCCTATGACGTCAGAAGCCTTTTCACTAATGTTCCTCTTGAGGACACTATTAATCATATTTGCAATTTGATAGATTTTTCAAAATTCTGCCTTAAACGGGAAAACGCTATCCAATCTTTTGCGTCTAGCTACTCAGGATGTCCTCTTTCAATTTAACAATGAACTTTTTGTTCAATTTGATGGCATCGCTATGGGATCATCCCTAGCACCTACTCTAGCCTCTTTTGCATGAATATGGTTGAAAGTCAAATTAAAAAATCTGATTTTCCGATATATTATCGACGCTATGTCGATGACATTTTGCGATTTTTAAAGCTGAATCTGAAGCTGAAGATTTCCTTACGTTACTTAATTCCATTCATGGTAACATCCAATTTACCATCGAAAAGGAAGATAATCATAATTTACCATTCTTGGATGTGATGGTCAGTTTTCATAATTCCTCTTTTGCGACTGCGTGGAGAGTCCGACCTACGAATCCTGGAACTTACGTTCCTTTTGCTTCTTACGCTCCAATGAAATACAAAAAGTCTGCGGTTCGTTCCTTGTTTATCAGAGCTAAACGCCTTAGTAGTTCGCATAATAATTATGAGAAAGCTTGTGAGGAAATCACCCGCATTTTTCTCAGTAATAATTACCCTCTTAAGTTGATCGAGTCTATCAAACGTGAAGTTGAGAATAATACCACTACTGATGATGAAAGTAAAACGGCTATTTTTTGGTCATTACCGTACGTCAAAGAGAAAGAGCGCGAGACTTTAAAATCTGTTCAAGTTATTAATTCTATGTTAGATAAAACTGATTATAAATTTCAGGTTGCATTTAAAACATTTAAGACCGCTAGTATTTTTCCCAACAAAGACAAAGTCTCTCCGTGTTTATCATCGAACATAGTCTATGAGTTTAAATGTCGACAGTGCTCAAACTGTTATATAGGTGAGACACGGAGACATCTATCTACGAGAGTGACAGAACATTTGAAAGGCAAGCCTACGCCAACTGAAATCACCCACCACCCGCATGAGTCAAGCTTAATGGACTTCAAGGTCATCTTTAACACTAGAAGCACCAAAATTTTGTCACACCTTTAAGCACCAATGAGTCAAAAATGACTCTCATCTATTTTTCTGGTATTTTGCGGTTTTTATCCAAGTGAAATGCTTTTATATTGATATTCATTGGAATTTCTTGTAATAAAGAGTGCTGCTAAGCAGTTTTACAAAAAGCTGTGATTTTTTTACATTGCAGGAGGGGATTACAATGGCCTAGCTATAATTTCATATGTAGAATTAAGAGAGAACAATCAACATGAAGAAATATCATTTAATGTACTTATCTCAACCATTTAATCCTAGGCTGGCAAATCTTAACACATCAATATACATGTATTCAATATGACATAAACAAGTCAGCGGTCTACTTTCTAAAGTAGGCCTATTTACTATAACTAATATAACTAAGTACATAACAACATATAACTACAAAAGTTCTACTAAGAGCAAAGTTCAGATATTTTCGCATATGCTGCAAATGGTAAAACACATCTTCGAACCATCGGAGTGCTTCCCACAGACATGCTTTGAGCACTTCAAGCATTTGGTTGATGACATATTTGTATATTTCTGGATGAGACAATGTGTGCGCTTGCGTGATTCACTCCTCTGAATAGGAAGTGCGGGACGGTTCTCTGCAGCTTGAAGCCCTTTTGAGCGCAATTCTTTTACGAGCAACAGCTGAAATTCGCGACGCGAAATATCACAGTTTTTTGCCAGTTAGTAGATAATCCACGCGTTCAGCGCACACATGTCTGAAACATTATAAAACACACATGCCGGCAACCTGCGCGTTTGACAACGAGTGGACAGCTGTCGAAGCATTTGGTCAACATTGTCAACACCACATTTAGTTTGATTATAGAAGTGTATGATTTTTGGCTTTTTCTTTTTGGTCTCGTCAGTTGAAATATCATCATGCAAAGAACTCGAGAGACAAACGGTCTTGCTTTTCTTGCATTTGTATGCTGTGAGAACAGTCTTGCTGCCAGATAAGAATAATCGAGAATCAAAAATTTGACAATTCTTCATCGAGGGCTACAATGACTGTCCGAACAGGCGGCCGGCAAACTGGGGATTATCCTCGTGATCAGAGATCGTAGTTGGTGAGATCTGGCGAAAGAGGCGCCTGACAGGGCTACAGCCCTGAAGATACCCTTTGCCAAACCTCACTTTTGAAATTGGAGTCCACATCTGGCAGTTCCTTTCTATTTTTTCGAATAGTACCAACTAGGCTGAATCCTTTCTGCGCAACTTCAAAGTTATCACACGCAATATTGTGACCATTTCGCTGAAAATCTTCCACCAATTTATGCACAACAAAGCTTGAAAATGGTTGTGTCGGAGGTCTAGTATGATGTTTCCCAAGATAGGGAAATCCATTGCAAATGTACTTGGTTGCGAGATCAACAAGCAAGAAATATTTGTGGCTGAATTTATCTGGTTTTGAGGCAATATATTGAGTGAAGGGGCACCTACATTTGGATGGAAATAATTGTTCATCCACAGTCAAGCTCTCACCAGGAACAAACCATTTTTTTACAGTTTTCGATAAACGGATACCATATTTCAGAGGCGAGCGCAAATCTGTCTTCCTTCAGACGTTCTTTCCTTTCAGATTTGTAATCAAATCGAAGGAATTTCATTATGGTTTCAAATCAATGCTTTGACATCCAATTTCTAAATACGGGAGCTCCCCATTCTCGTGACCACAAATCTCTAACAGGAACATCGCAAGAGACACTACCACGTGCGTAACATGAGCCAATGAATGTTTCAAGTTCATCCAAAGTCAAATTGAAATCCAACATTTCACGGTCCACTGCTTCCTTTTCTTAGCACTTTAGTACGTGGCGCAAGATTGACTCGCTAAAAAGCAATATGAAGGCACTGTAGGCTGATGTGGAAACTCTTGCGGCCGCGTAGGAGGTGATGCCGGTGTTTGTACGCCTGATATTTCGCATTGCTATTCTTCCCACTTGTCTTGACTGAGTTATCTCAGTCCACTGTGTATGGTTCATTTCCGTGGTAAGCAGTTGATGAAGTCGAAGCGAAAGTAGAAACACACTCGTCGTCGTTTGAATTATCTAGACATAAACCCATTCGCTCAGCTAAAGGAGGTGGAGTAGGACTTGATAAATCGTCGCTCATTTCTGATGAATCAGATGAATCACTTTCGCAAATGTCTTGAATTCCATTACTATCGGCTACTTCTGGTTCATAATCACCAGATTCAAAAGGATCCGTGGATTGCATCACAATCAATGAATGCTTGCTGCGCCGAATAATGCTTTGGATGATTCATTTTGCTAGCTGTGACACTAGCTTGCAGTTGCACTATGCAGGAAGATGTCTAGATAGGAGTGATCAAAATAACGCTTTGCAATGCAGAAAGATAACTGTGACAGCGCGTGAGTCATTCATGCTTCGTTCATAGTTCATCGATATCTACGAATTTCCGAATAGAGATATGTTAAATGTGAGAACACATGTTAATTTGAATAAAAACAATTACGAATTGCAAAATTAGTCTCATAAGTCAAAATTGACTCAGTGGTGCTTATAGGTAGACCAGTTTTGATTTCGGTGAAATGATAAGAATTATGCGATTATATCGCGTGGACACACAGTTGATATCACTAAAATAAAAGTCACCAAAAAGCAAGGACCTGACATTTAATTGAGAGGAGCAGAAGTGACGACAATATTCAGAGTGAGTCAAAAATGACTCACGCTGCTTCTAGTGTTAAAACAGCTCACACTCGCATCGATGAAACACTGTGCATCAAATCAACCAGTGCCCACCTAATTAATGAGAACTGTTCATCAATTCCGCTGCACATGTTCTAATTTTAGCTTTTTTCCAACTGTTTTAAGTGAGTTGTGTTGTGACCATGCAGTTTGTATATAACCCTTTGTTTCCTCTGATTGTATTGTCCTGAAGATGAGTTTTTAATAAACTCGAAATCGATTGACAACATGGTCGTCTACAATATCTACATATTCTACAATATCTGACTACCTGCGAGGCGAAAACATGAAGGGCCATCTGTAATGGGATCATGCTCTCCGGAAAAGTCAGTTGCACCACAGAGAATGAGAAGTCATCCACCTTGTGATATACTGAAGTTCTCAAGCTGTTCTGTGAGATTTGTATTTTCACATCAAGGTAAACTAACTCTTTATTGTTCTCCGCCAACAAGTCAGGTGGATAAATTCTTTGAATCAACGAATCAAAGTGTTTATAATTGATAACACATATATCGTCTATGTATCTTGATGTAGGTGATTTTAGGTCATTTAACAAGCGTGCTAAATGATATTTCTTAGTTTTTATCAAATTTTGCATAAAAACATATTCGCAGTGTAAGAGGAATAGGTCAGCTAGGAGTGGACTAGAGTTTCATCCCATTGGAATGCCTTTAATCTGCCTGAAAACTAAATTACCGAATGTGACGTAGGTCTGTGATAATAGGAAATGTATGGCTTCTTTTAAATTCTGTTTATCAAACCAGTGATAGCCATTATATTTTTTCATTGAGCAAAAGGATTTATCATATCCAATGCAAATAAATTTTCTATTTGAGGATTTAAACACCAAATCCATAATAGCGAATATGTACTCTTCAATCAATTTTTGATCAAGATTCGTATATAAGGTTGAAAAATCGAAAACTTGCAATGAATGAACTTGTGTCGAATTTAATCTAGGTGTAGAAATTCTTGTGTGGACTTTATACTCCAGAAACAATCGAAACCGCTATTTCTCTTAATTGCCATACAATATCTGTGAAAATTGTCACGTAAAACAGTTAAGGCTGAATTTACTTTGATGGAAAGCTTTTTCGATGTGCATTGTCGTGCACCTGACATGAATCTAAATTTGCATGGAGTTTTGTGAAATTTTGGAATCCAATATAATTGTGGTAATTTAGTTTGATTAATTGTGGTACAGATAGTTTGAACTCGCTTTTCATAACTGTTGTATGCTGCTTAATTGCATTCTGCGCTAAGATTGGCTCTGGACCGTAGGTATCATTACCCGATATGTTCGACGTGGAAATATCAATTCCCAACTCGGCCCAAGAGAATTTGGAGATAAAACTTTTTTGCAAATGAAGGCATAATTATTCGATGCTTTATCAACTGGCGTAATTATGACGTTATTCTTCAATTCTTTCAGATTTTTACCCATTTTGACATTAATAGTGTGTCGATTACTGTGTGCGCGAAATCTATTCGAAGATTAAGACAGATAAACAACAGACTAGTATTTATACGTACTATTAGTCTATTGTTTGCAGGATAATTACAATTATGATGAATGCATCACCTCATTTTTGTCAAAAATGAGATGCTTAGAAAAACAATGATAGGACTCCGGCCCATAACTAGACCCGAAATATAATACAAACAAAGGAGGCGAGGAGCCGAGTCGTATGCATTCAACTTAAAACGAAATTTGATAAACTTTCATCGAAAATGATTGATAATTGATACAGCAATGATCACTAGGGATAGGTTCAAGTAAGCCTATAATGATCTATGATGTAGGTTACTAGCTCATTTTCAAAAAACTAGGCTTTACATACTTGCAACCCGGAGTCGGAGTCCTATCAACCCCCGGAGTCGGAGTCCTATCAAAATGATAGGACTCCGCATCCCTGATTTGAGCAATAAAGATGAGATATTTTCATGTGTTCTATGTTCATCCTTTTGCAGTTTCTATTGTAAATTACTTGCATCTAGTTTGATAATTCAATTTTGAGATATTTTTTATGGCATTCATAACATCAGTCATTCGATTACTTATCTTCAATTAAGACCAACATTATTTATACTGGGTTGAATCATAAGTTAACCCGTCTGCCACCAAGATATTTTCAATTTTCAATTTTCTATAACTTCTTCACTTAATTTTCGGCATTTTAAGAATCATGTGAGACTCCCCAGAACCACGCTATTTGTTCGTCCTTCCAGGTGCAATGTTTTGTTCGAAGCGTTGACCCAAAGGTGTCAAGTCGCAATTTTGGCATAAGCAATCACTGGACGCTTATTATGGTCACTGAGTGCTTAATCCAAACTCGAAGAATCAGTCACAGTATTTCATTTTTATTCAAAATTTGGATAATTAAAGATATCAGAACAATATAATCTAAATTGCATTTCACTCTCGATGGCTTTGGAGGTCATAGAAATGATTGAAATGAGTTTGAAATGCATTATTGCCCGGCATTGGAGGATATATAATGAAGATATATTACCTTTCAAATGACAGCCTAGGCTAAATCGTCGGCGCGTAGCGCCAAACGATTTAGGCTGATCATTTGAAAGGTAATATATGCATTGTTACTGAACCTAAAATCTATGACATCAAAAATCCAAGATTTTGATCCGTAAAAGACTCAAATCTATGATAACTTTATACATAGCCCATGCAGCTCAGAACATTGAAGTATGCAAAGCTTCAGATTGTGAGCCATAGGAATCTCTTCAATGTCACTTTCAATGGGAATGCGAAGATGGATGGTGAAATGCTCCTACCTCAATGGTATTACATAGCAAATCAGACGGCCTTAATTATGCAATCAAGGCCGTCTAATTTGGATTTGGAGATAATATCTCCAAATCCAATTTAGACGGCCTTGATTGCATATATTATATTCATATATTATATGAACGACTTTCATAGAAAAATGACATGTGAAATACCGGCTGACAGCCCTGTTTACTCAGTAACAATGTAGGAATACCATATGAGATTTCAAGGTAAGTAATCTCATGTGGTATTTCCATTGTCTACTTATATACATCTACATCTATCCATAGACTTCCTGTAACAGAACATTCTTCTGCAATTTAGTAGAAGTCTATGATCTTAGCAGGAACTTCTATGCTATAAGTAGTAGTTATACCATAGACAAGCGTGGTCTATGGAGATTTATTTTCATAGTTTCAAAACATGAGTATTCTGCATAGATCACGAGCTTTAGCGAGTGATCTATGCAGAATACTCATGTTTTGAAACTATGAAAAATCTCCATCCATCACACATGTCTATGGTATAACTATAGATTTTCCGACAGAAATGTAGAAATATGCAGATCAAATGTAGAATATGCAAATTAGATATCACCTTTTGCAAATGAAATACACCATTTACAATTCAAGTTCAGTCTATCAGAGTTCAAGTTAGTCTATGATATCTCATCAGAATTCAAGTTAGTCAATCAGAAGGCAAGTTCGTCTTTAATCAAGGAAATGCTTATATTGAATTCTGATTGACTGAACTTGAGTTGTAAATGGTGTATTATTTTCAGATCAAATATAGATATATGCAGTATCAAATGTGGGAGCATAGAAATGATCGTGATCGAATGTAGAAATATGCAATTCAAATGTCGAAGAGATATGATATCTTTTAACTTTCAATATTTATCTATAAAGAAAATCAAATTTCAAATCATTAGAAAATCAGAACTGAGACAGGCAACAATGTACCAGAAAATCAGTGAATCTGATAAGAAAAGAATTATTGAGTGCCATCGTAATGGAGATGATTACGTAGAGTTGGCGAGACATTTGGGCATGAAGAATAAGACTGCATACGCAATAATCAGACGATATCAGACCACAGGCCACGTGTCAAGGCCTCGTGGTGGAAATAGGAGATTGAAAGTCTCCGATGCCATCCGACGGACGGCAGTGGAGATTGAGGAACACGCAGAGTTCACATTGGAACAAATAAATTCCGAATTAAGACTAAGAGAACCTCATCAACCTCATATCTCCATTTCCTCATTGTGCAGTGTTCTTGACGGCGAAATGATATCAATGAAAAAACTCGAAGATGTTCCCACCGAAAGAAATTCCTCACGCATCAAAAATCGTCCTCTTGATTTTGCTGAGTGGCTACTTCAAGAGGGAGTGAACCGCCGACTGGTGTACATCGATGAAACTGGCTTTAATTTGCATACAAGGCGAACACGTAGAAGAGCACGTGTCGGGAAGCGCGCTGTAAGGGTGGTGGATGGAAGCAGAGGTCCAAACATCACCGTGTGTTTGGCAGTTTCGCCACAAACTGGGTTAGTGTACCACCAGTTTTATGAGGGTGGAATGACAAATGAAAGATTCAATGAATTTCTGAGTGCAGCGTCCAACCCTCTCACCGGCAGTGAAGCTCATTTTATTTTTGATAACGCTCCGACTCATTCTAGGGCTAGCGTTGAGTCTTCTTTGCACAACATCGAACGGCTTCCTGCATATTCACCATTTCTTAATATCACCGAAATGGCAATCAGCGCATGGAAAGCCCACGTAAAGCGATCACTGGCAGATGTCAGGGATCAATTAAATGGTCCAATACCCTCAAATGTCAACAGGAAGCAGCACAGAATGTCAATTCTTGCTCAATTGGGTGAACAGGGTGTTGAGACCATAACAAAGTGGTTGGGAACCACTGCTTTAATGATTAATATAACTGTGTGCTCTTCGACATTTGAATTGCATATTTCTGCATTCGATCACGACCATTTCTATGCTCCCACATTTCATACTGCATATACACTCAAGGAAAAAATAAAGTACCCGGTGTAAAAAGTTATGTTAACAGTGACAAATTTATCATTTCAGTCATTTTTTTCTACTCGTTGGTGTGAAATATGAACTTTAGAAGTTAAATCAATAGTCAAACCATTAGGCCTCAACGAGCGAAAACACAGCGAGCTTTTCCAAGCGTTTTGCAGCAAATACAAAGTCATCATTGCAGCATTTGTAGACTTCCATAATGCACGCAAAGCAAACTAGAGCGATTGATAGCTTGTGGACATGCGGTTACTCGAGACGCTTGGGACGCTCGTGTTTGCTTTGCTTTCAGTGTAGCTGAGGCCTAATGCTATGATTCCATTCATTGTTCTTTCATGCATACCGAGCTGTACTCTGTTCAATCCGCTAGCTACATGCACCACAATCATTGACAGTATCGTAGCATTAGCAAATTAGTCATGGCGACACGTGGATGTGATTTGACTGAATTCCAGAGAGGTCAAATCTACGCCTTAAAGTTTCATGCGAATTTTTCAAGACCTAAAATTGCTGAGTGCCTCGAGATATCAGAGAACACAGTCAGAAAGTACCTACAGAGGCTATCAGCTGGTGGAGATGCTAAAGCAACCAATCGAGCTTCTTGTGGCCGTAGGAAAAGTACAACTGAAGATGACAAGGAAATTTTAACTTTCTCTTCGAACCATCCTTTTTGCTCTGCCAGAGTAATTAAGCAAAACTTAAATCTAGAATGCACCAGAAGGACCGTAACAAATCGATTGCTGAGCGGTGGTTTCAAGGCATTTACACCAGCTAGAAAGACAGCCTTGACAGCAGATCATGAACATCGCAGATTGGAATCGGCTACAGAAAAGTCATCGTGGACTTTGACGAGGTGGAAGAAAGTGGTGTTTTCTGACGAATCGAAATTCTGCTTGGGTCAGTCACGAGTACAGTATGTCCGTCGATCGATAGGAGATCGCGCATGTAATGGTGTGGGGTGCATTCTCAAGTAATGGACATACGAGCCTGGTGAGAATTCAAGAGAGATTGGATGCCCAAAAGTACATCGACATCCTTGAAGGTAATCTTCTTCCAGTATGGAATACAATCACTCAAGCAGGTGGCATCTTCCAGCGTGACAATGCACCGATACATTCGGCGAACCGGACGATACTGTTCCTTCAACACAATGGAATCCCTACCTTAGACTGGCCTGCATTTAGTCCCGACATGAATCCCATCGAACACGTGTGGGCACAGATGGAACTGAAACTCCAAAGAGAATATGAGGACCCAGAAGACAGTGACCAACTCTTTGCTACGCTTGATGTCATCTGGAATGAAGTTATGGATGATGTCAATTATCGAGCTTCTCTTATCAGTTCAATGCGTGATCGCGTAGAAGCAGTACTGGATGCTGAAGGTGATTTTACGAGATTTTGACTGTTTTCTATGTACTAGTACGCCTTTCGTGACTTTATACGCGTATTGATATTGTTTCTGTGATCGACTCTGAAGCACAAGTAGTGCATATTGTCTTGTTGTTTTCGAAATAGAGTTAAATGTCTAACCGGGTACTTTATTTTTTCCTTAGGTATCTATATTTGATCTGAAAATAATATTTCATTTGCAAAAGGCATAGAAGTAGATAATAACACACTTTCTATGGCATTGTTAATTTCTATGGCAAAAGGTGATATCTAATTTGCATATTCTACATTTGATCTGCATATTTCTACATTTCTGTCGGAAAAACTATAATTTGTACCATAGTTTTTATGTGCAACTGGGAAACTGTCTATGGACATAGAAGTAGATAATAGTAGACTTTTTATGGTATCGTTAATTTCTATGGTCTATGGAACTTGTGTATGGAATGCATTAGATATTTTAAGGCCTACAGAGCATCAACGGAAATTTAAATACTCTATGCCACAAAATGCATAGCAACGTTGCCATGTAGCTTAATTTTAAATGTCAGTTATTTTCACAGTTTTATTGGGAGGTATTTCAACATGAGTGAGCAGTTCCATGACGATGCATATCGTTTTGCATCACTTACTGATGACGATATTAATGACTTGATCATTGAAAATCAAAGTAAAAACACTATTAAGAACACAAATTGGAGTCTGGGAATATATAACAAGTGGCGTGTGTAGAGAAATGCAAGAAACAATGTACAAATACCAGAACTATTAGATCATGCGACGCCAGGGCACTTATCATCATGCCTAGCAAGGCTAGTGTTTGAAGCCAGGCGTCAGGATGGCAAGGAGTACCCACCCAACACAATATACCGTACCTAATGTTAATCGGGTTGTTGCGACACATGCGCGAAAATGGCAGAACCAAGTGGAACTTCTTGAATCGCACAGGTGACAGATTCGCATACCTCCGACGAGTATTGGAAGCAAAGTTAAAAGACCTGAGCAGGCGTGGCATTGGAATCGAGATAAAAAGAGCTGACGCACTTACCAAGCAAGACGAGGAAGTATGTTGGCAAAGTGCTTGTTTAGTTCTGACAGTGCAGAAAGTTTGCTACACACTATCTATTTCTACAACAGCAAACTATTCCACTTGCGTGGCTGTGACGAACACAGACGTATAAAGATTCATGACATTACAGTAGGAGAAGACAATGTGGGAAAATATGTTGATTTCACAGGAAATACTTCCAAAAATAGTCAAGGTGGTATGAGATCATTGTCAAAGAATATTGAGGCCAAATCTTTGCGATATTACTCTAAAAATGAAGATCATAGACTAGTTGACTTTTATCAAGAGTACATCACAATTTGCAAAAGGCTGTTCGAGGACGACCCTAGTTGTGATGCCTTTTATCGACGACCGCTCACAAGCATCATGAACACTATTCGCTTCTCAAAGCAACCGATGGGCGTAAATTACTTGTCCAAAATTATAAAAAGTGTGGCATCGAAAGCTGAGTTAAAAGGCAGATTTACCTCACATAGTGGAAAAGCAACTGGCATTTCCCAAATGTATGATGCTGGAGTTCCTGAAAACACCATTCAGCAGAGAAGTGGAAATCGATCGCTCGACTCATTGAGAAAATATAGCAGAAGCAGAAACAGTGCATTAAGTTTGGTTGCCTCTGAGGCTTTAACACCTGGACATTCTTCGGAATCGCACCATGAGCATGATGTTGCAGAGCAGGAAAATCCAGTGTCCAGCAGCAATTCAAATGTCTTAAGTCATGAATTCGTATCAAGGAAAATGACTCCAAACGAAGATTTTGTTGTTCAAGGTGAACCTAAGAGAAGAATGCTGGTCGAGGCCGATGGTAATTCTAACATTATGAGATTCTCATTTCTGTAAATAACTGTTGTAAATACGTGTAAAGAACTTTTGTAACTTTCATGCTTATTTCATAGCTTTCTTCTAATTTCATAGACTTCTTGTTATTTTCACAGTTTTCTTGTTATTTTCATAGTTTTGAATAAATAGTGTGAAATTAACTAGATATATTATCTTATGCGGCGCAAAGAAATAATTGATAACTATGGTACAAGTATTGAAAAATGACGGCAGGGTAATGCCATAGCTGCTTGCCGACAGCAGGCAGAAATGTACAAACTGCCATTATTCCTATTTTATTGCACCATAGATTTAGAAAGATAAGTAGACAATGCACCATTATATGCCCGCCAATTTCACATAGAATTCTCACCATACCAGATTGCCATGAACCGTCGCCCGTCACTACAGCTTGAGAATCCATTAATGAATGAATTGGTAAAGTAATATTTCAAATCATTTTTAGATAGAAATCTGAATTTCAAATCTATTCACATTTGCAAACATGCATAGACTTTCAAACTTTCCATTAATTACCATCTATTGAGAGAGCAAGCTTCCATAGACTTCAATAAAAATCAATCAAAGATTTCTTCATCTCTCCACTATCTGTTACTAACATTGATCATAGACTTCTAAATTTCTCTGGACAGCGCACTGTAAGTCGCTGGATACGAAAATTACATACAAACATTATTTAAAATTACATACCAAAATCACATACAATTTGAAACTAACATCAGATGCGAGATTCTAGTATGTTTACAGAGATCTGGTATGTTTTTCATACGAAATCTCACTTACTTTCGTATGTGATTGGTATGTAGCGATGCGAACTATTCTATCTGTGATTGGCTGTTTTACACTGAAATACGAGTTGTTGGTATGTTTTATATACGAGATCCGATGCAAATTCATCCTTATTCGTATGCCTCTGGTATGTATTTGGTATGTGCAGCTTTAAGTCACATAGCAAAAAAATATGTGTATTACATACTACTGTCAAATAACTTTTTTCAGTAATACCAGTCGCGAATATTTTTTGTTTGATAGAGTGATATTTAACTAGATTAGATTTATTGTGAATTATATGCTCCACGAGATTGTCGTCGCTGCTACCTGTCTAGTAACTTTAACAGGACGTTTAGTTAGCTCTACTTTATGAGCCAAGTTGATAAACATCAGTTCATTCAAACGATATCTTTAGTGAAATCTTGTAGACTTATATATCTCAAACATAAATATTTTTGTGTTCATGAATTATAATGTGTTTTTATTTCGGATTGATAATATGCTTAATTTCAAAATTACAGTACGCGACAGCAAGTTTTAAACTTGGCATAAATCTACGGACACGTACATTTTTCAACACTTTCTAAATTTTTTTTGCTATTAGGAAATATCGACAAATTAATAATCATCTGAAAGAGAATTTTCGGATCCATCATTTGAATGTTGTTGAATTAATTATTTTTGAAATTGGTGGTTCCTAGAAGGCCATAAACCCGAAAGCCCGAAATTTTCTTTGACTTGTTTTGACAAGCGCATAAATCAATTTGAAACATTCTCCTTGTGATATTCAAAACCGTCACAAAATAGGCTTTCAGAAAGTAATAGTTTGACAGTGCTTTCTCGAAGTTTATAGGCAATATTTTGAAAGTATTATAGATAGAAAATGTGGCGATTTTTTCATTTTCAGAATATTTCTTCGAAGGCTCTTAAATTTACCCAACAAAAGCAAAAAACACTAGTTTTGAGGTAAATAAATGCCACCAGTTAGTTAACAGCGTTATTTCTGTTATTATCGCAACACATTCTGAAAATGAAAAAATCGCCACATTTTCTATCTATGCTACTTTCAGAATATTGCCTATATACTTCGAGAAAGCACTGTCAAACTATTACTTTCTGAAAGCCTATTTTGTGACGGTTTTGAATATCACAAGGAGAATGTTTCAACTTGATTTATGCGCTTGTCAAAACAAGTCAAAGAAAATTTCGGGCTTTCGGGTTTATGGCCTTCTAGGAACCACCAATTTCAAAAATAATTAATTCAACAACATTCAAATGATGGATCGGAAAATTCTCTTTCAGATGATTATTAATTTGTCGATTTTTCCTAATAGCAAAAAAAATTCAGAAAGTGTTGAAAAATGTACGTGTCCGTAGATTTATGCCAAGTTTAAAACTTGCTGTCGCGTACTGTACATAATGCATAATTGTTGATGTTTGAATACTTATTGATTATTCATGAAATGCCTTGGACGTACGTGTATTAAAGTCGAATTCAGTATTAATGACTCTTGAATGTCATTATATCACTACTTACAAAACAGTAGTAACATTAGTGTGATCTTTATTGACAAAAGGCCTTAAATCAAGATACTTTTGACATGATTGATGCTTTCTTTTAACATTGTGCTGGTATGGCTTTAGTATGTAAAGCATACCACATTTGAAATAACATACGAAAAGCACACAAATGTATACCAAGAGAATACAGAAATATACCAAAAAAATATTTTGGTATGCATCCTTCGTATGTGATTGGTATTGAGCGATTTACAGTGTGTGAGCAAAATTTAAAATCATTTTCTACATGTTCAGGCCAGTCAACATTTCTGCTACAGAAGATCGAATTTTGTAGCTAATCGAAGGGAAAGATGACTATTTGATGTCTCTCATGTGCGATTCAATCTAATGCAAAATACCAAACAAGTATGCCGCTGCTGGTTGTCAACCTAAATGCAATGATGGTGTAACACCAATGCATTCCACTGCATAACAAGGAATTTTGAATCCGTATAGTTACATCGAGTTAGTAGAAAGTATTTTTACCCCAACTAAACATTCCGTCTTGTGTGACCTCCACTTCCACGAACCTGACGACAAAACCACCACGAAGTACATAGATCATTATCACTTGAAGAAAGTGAAAAAATGAAAAAAATGTAGGTGCAAAGAAGAAAAAATGAAAAAATGAAAAAGCGTAATCTAAAGGACAGTGTCATCAAAATTCCTTTATCTGTCTAAATTCTTCTCCAAAAAAACTATAAGCTGAGATTCGGTATGGCCACGTTTTTTAGTACATGTCTTGCCAATGGAAGCACATTCGGAAGATTCTTTCCTATGAAGATCTTGCTTAAAATCTACAAGGAAATCTGGGTCTGTGATATCTCAAAGCGATCATAGACTAAAAATGGCGAACATAAGTTGAAATCTTCCCTTCAATGTCGTCTGCGAATGTTCGTATCTAGCACGTAGAGAGAAATCCATTCCAACAAGCACATATCATATATCACAAGTTTTCCAAATATATCAATCTGATGACTTTTATATAATATCTGGATGATGAGTCAGTAATAGAAATTCGAAATCGGATTCAGTTGTGTAATACTAAAAAAATATAAAAAAAATATAAAAAAAATATTGTCAGCTATAAAGGCTGACAAAGTTGCTGGTGAAGTCGAAGTCTACGGACGGAAGACTAACGCTAGATCCACCCATATCATTGAACATGGTAAAGGACAATTTCAAGAGGAAAAGAGAAACCGCCGATTCCCACACTTTAAATGTCCTGAAATCAAGAGGAACAGAAGACGGAGATCCTTCTTATATTTCTTATATTTCAATGAAAACAATGATGATGGACTCAATAAGCATTCCCAACCTGATGTAATTCCTGTTGTGGATACACTGTCAGAAATATTAAGTTGGCAATGCTCGACATCCCTGAAGCTGCAAAACTTTTGAATAAAATTTATCATGGGGGGTCCAAACTATCTGTGCTTCAACCATGCATTCTTTGCTGGAGAATATTTTATGAGATCAAACTGAATAGTTGTCTAAGAAAACAGCTTTTTGCTTTAAAAAATGAAAGGATGGTGCTCAGAATAGGCTATCGATATATTATTTCTCTTGGTGACTTTTCCGATTACTTTTTCGCAAAAACATGCTGCGCATACGTGCATGAATCAGATTTCAGAAATTGCAATGAAATATTTCAACAGCATGTGCAAGAAATTTGTTCATGACATCTCAGATACCTAATTTCTGAGACTTATTAGAAGAAAAATCGCAAAAATTAGCTTATAACGCGGAGGTCTAGTACATGAATTCAACGCATAACCATGCATTCTTAAGCGTCCTTCCAATATACATAAATATGCACACATGCTGTGCTTTACCTGCATTGTTCTGGCAATACGATCTCTAAAATCTGATAACGCTTAAATGCTTAATTAACTGCTAACGCAGCCTCGTCTATGTCTGATATTACTGCCCTAAAAATCCATGATATAATGCAACATTCTATAGTTTATCTATATGACTAAATATCTGTGATGATTTTTCCTTAAAAGTAGAGGAATTTCGAATTTCACTGAATCAAATGAAATCAGAAGAACTTCGCTGATCAGAAAAAGCGGATCCCCTGAATTATATCGAAATTCAATCGATTCTCATGCCTTCCAATCGTTTCTCACATCAACTTTCAAGTGAGCTATGATAAACTTGCATCCGTTAATTTTCTTGCTTGACAGTGGCTAAAAAATTACAAAAAGCAATATTTCAATAAGAAAACAAGTCTGACAATATTAGGCGCGATGCAAGCGAACATTTCCTAGGTTTTCTTTTGATACATGGCATCAATCGGTGGATTACGAAAGAAGCAGTGATATCGTAAAGTAATCACAAGGCCGACGTCTCCTGTGATGAGTAGTAATCACAAATAATAATCTGATTTGACGTATAATCGTTAATATAAGATTTTTGATCAAATTAACATGAATCTGCTTCATCGCTATGCAAAAAGCGTGTTCCATAGTAGCTCTGTCACTCCCCGTTCAAGCGCTTTGACATCAAGTGAAAGAAAAACACGATAACTCTGTCTGATTACCAACAATATATCTTTATCCTACCTTAAATCGTTTTATCATTTTGATTATTCAATTAAGTCAGGGTGACAAATACATGGAGGCCATAAGACAAGCTAGGTGACAAATATGAACAAATCTGTCCGACTAAAAGGAAATCAATATGAGTCTTTGTACAGCATTATAAATTAGTCAATCAATAACATTTAAACTAATCATTTGAGTCTAGTTTGCGTAAAACATGTAGCTAGCTGTGTTATATATGATACATCCTAATGCATCACAGGATGTAAATCAATCATCCGATGGATGATTGAAGAAATACATCTTTGATAATTACAGAAAATATTTCAGCATCGAAGAATTGCTCTCTCCAACCTTAAGAAATGCCATGCTGGTAAGTTTTCTGGACTTCAACCATTCAAGCTGAGAAGTAACCTGCACAAATTAATGACAGTCTGTTATAGGACTAGGCTGATAAATTGAAGGGTTATCCTGATGAACTATTTGAAAATTCGACGAGAAAAAGTCACGGAATTCATCAGCTGAGAACTTTAGTCGAAACAGAAGACCGGGTGCTTTCACGCTCAACCAGCAAGACGCATTTCGCTCTGGCTTCTTTACTTGAGAGACCATAGGGAAGTTTTCGAAGTCGTAGGAATGATTTCAAAAACGAATGGCAACAGTTCAACATCTTTGAGTAGCATAAATATAATATAAATTCCTTTTAAGACTATTTAATACCTTCATGAAGTCGATGAGCAATATTATATTATTTAAGAGCAATATTTTTTTATTATAACCAGGGCTGTGGAGCCGGAGCCGGAGCCTTAAGGAGCCGATGGTTTTGGTCGGAGCCGATTTATCACAAAGGCTCCGGCTCCGGCTCAGATAATTTGAGCTTTGATATAATTCTAGAATTTGAAAGGTATTAATTGGCATCATAAAAAAAATTAAATCATTTGAAATCTAAAGATATGTCTTTTAAGTATACCAATGACCTGTCCTCCACGATATCCTTCTTTGCAGTTGCCGCCTTCTTTTGTATTATATGTATTATATTTACACACATGTGTAATATTTTTTTATTACATATGCTTCGTAAGACTAATTTCCATAGCTTTTAGTGACAACGTATTCTCCAAAATCCATTAATTTGAAGACTTGTTATTTGCATGCTAACTAGATGATTGTAGATTCCTAGAGACAAGTCGCCAGTCATTTATGTACACATTTCCAGTTCAGTCAGCAAAGATAACATAGCTACATTTCTTTCGCAATGTCTTAAATCTAATACGGTTACTATGTATGTTACCATCTGTCGGTATGGCTACTGGCATCTGTGACAATGCCAATTTCCTTAGATTGTATTGTAGGCTCTTGTGCAGTCCCCCCACCTACATTTTTCAAAACAATCGATTATTCAATTTGATCAATTTTGATTGGAGGGATAACTCTTCACACTCACACGAATGACCTGACTACAAGTCCTCGCATGGCTATAGCAATAAGCGACCCAGCCACTCCTAGTAGCGCCTTATTATTCTAAAGGTATCTCATTCACAATGAATTTCCTTTGACTTCAAAATTCAAAGGGTATATTTCAATGCGAAAAAACCCGAAGGTAAATTACAATGTTGACTTGCTGACGAAGTTTGCGACTATGACATCGCAATTACCCACGTAGATTTTTACAACAGCACGGAATGCTTCACTCAAACCGGTGATGCTGAAACGGACATCCAATGGTGCTGCATCTTTTGACCAGAGAAAAAATGGGGGGAGAGGACTGCACAAGAGCCGTATTGTGTAATAGTATTTCCCCAAATGTCATAGACCTGTGGATTTCAAGAATTTTCATTGTTATTTTTTCCATCTGTCAACACTTTATGCTGATATCATGTTGACTAATATGTAAACAATAAAAAAAGACAGACGCTCTCAATAAAGGCGCCTTTTGACCTCCCTTTTCTATTATCTATGGCATTAAACCGCACGTGCGTTCGAAAGCTAGCAAAGTAGATGAGATTTCTACTCGGTGCTCGCAGTCAAATTTTTATTATGCATTGCACCCTGCAATGCCATTTTTATTACACCATAATGAAAAATACGAAATTAACATAATGTAAGTTAAGCCTTAACTTATTTAGTATGCTGCATAGAATTACAAAACTCGTCCTAAATTAGATATTTTTAATTTTTTTATGTATAATTTTCAATTGTACATTTCTAGCCTACACTTACAATTTCTACAGATGATGAGTCGTGGGCTACCCACCGATCATATTATTCATGGAGCAACAGACTATTGGATAAAGGCAATAACAACGTAAGCTAGCCTATATACACTTTAATATTCAATAAAGCAATGTTATCTTTATTGACACGGTATATTTGGCTATATAGCCTATACCCTTTCCATGTTCGAGTAGATACAGGCCCTATAAGCTATGTAGAGGCATACGCTATCCAGTTTCAGATTCAAGCTTTGTTAAAAAGCTTATACTACTATTCGGCCCCTGTGACGGCTAATTAGGTATATCATCATCACTCATGCGGTCTTACTTAATGTAGCCTCGTAGTAGACTGGTTGCAGGCTAGGCCAATCTATATATTTAGCCAGTGCGGGAGATCTTTATCTAATTTAACCAATCCAGGCTATAACTTTATTTTATCTTTAATAGATAGTCAATTTATGCAAAAATATATGACAAGTATGTTATTTATCATTATATTAGGCTATTATCATTTTTATTATTAACTTAAGTTGTTGCTTGTTAATGAAAACTAATTTGATGATTGTAGCAAGCCTCTAAAGGCCACACCGTTATCCAAGAAACCCGTTCAACGGATCCAGGATAACCAGCATAGATAGAACCTGAATTAGAAGCCGGAGCCGGAGCCTTTCACATCAGTTTCGTGGAGCCGGAGCCGATGAGATAACGCATCGGCTCCACAGCCCTGAAAGTAAATTTTTTTTCAAAATCATCGAACTTCGAATCTTGTGGAATGATTGTAGTTTTTTGATGTTCATAGTTGAGTAGGTGTCCACAGCATTTTGCACTTTAAAATTTAGGATTGCAAATTTTGTTCGCTTGTTTCAGAAGCAAACTACTTAGCGTCACTGAAGCAAATATCTATTTTGATGTTATGCAGCACATTTTGATTGCAATTCAACATGTAGCGAAATGGTTTTCAAAACACCATGCATAGGACTTCAATTGGTCTTAACTTAAAAATTTGTGAGCATACCGCCATCGAATTTAGAATGTTTGAACTAAGGCGTTTAGTCCATGAAAATGGAGTGTGAAGTAGTTCGTTTCAAATACATACAAGTGCTAAGTGGTCATGCAAGATTACATAATAACAGCTTGCCATGGTATAGAGTAGGAAGATGTTTACAGACTTTTGGATACTAAATTGTCCATTCTGCTCAGGTTTTGACATATAGAATAATTGTAAGAATAGAAAAACATGGCTTCTAATATTAGTATATTTTTCTAGCGTCATCTTGTGTATTGTGTCAGTTGCATACATCATATCAAGTAAATATGTAGTTGCCTGATCAGAAATACTGGTAATGTCTCCGGTTCATCAACTTCAACTCAATTCACCATTCATTATGTATGTCTCTGTTTGGTTTATCGAACACCATGGAACAGCTAGTGACCATAAATAATTGCTATATCTCTCTCTCTCTCTCCCTTTAAAAATTCACTTAATTTCATCATTTTTTGAAAATGTTATCATAATATGCATGCAAACTTCACTGCAAAAAGTCACATTTAATCTGCCCAACAGTTAAGCAATTTTAAAATTTTTGGATGGATTGACATTTTCTATAAACTAACTGATATGATTATCTGTGTTCGATAATCTCACCGAAATTTCTCAAGTTTGAGACTGGGTATTGAAATATAGAAGTATATGCATGTACACCAGATATCTGACCCAGACATCTGAACTTTCATAGACATAGTACACACGATTTCCATGCCAAAAACAGCCAAGATTTGGTGCTGCATACATGATGTTCAAATTTGAACTATTTCAGTAAATTCCTATCGCTTACCGGAATACCGTGTGCAAACCCTGTCATTCTGAAGCGCATGTCAGAAAGTTAATGTTGAGAATAGTGCAACAATACAGTGTTGTTGAAGTGCGACAACATTGAACGAAGCAACATGGAGCCATTTCATACTCACTCCTTAACCTCTTCAATCGAAGAAGTGCTAAAAAATTCAAGACAATCTCCGATAAAATTCAGATCTCTAAACTTGAGCTTCAGCGATGACCATCAAGATGTGGATAATTCTGGTAAGACAAATACTGCATATTTTGGCTATATAAAGCTCATTCTGAAAAGATATTATTTGGCATAACTTTCGCTGCAAAAATCAGATACAGCATTTGACCTGCAGAACTCTCTATAAATATTTGTGGTGTGGCAATTGAAGGACATGAATTTCTGCAGGCTTATTGAATAACATTTCTGTATATATTACGTATACGTAATTTCCGGAAGCCTAAAAAGCTATCTGATAGTGTAGAAATGACAATTACTCGTTCCATAAAAGCTATCCTTCTCGCACAATGTCGATAATCTGAATGTAAATGAACTATTTTTATCTCATTCACAAAAGATCGAGAAAAATCATTCTAGCAGTAAATTTAATATGTTTTCCTAATTCTATCAAACTTAATAAATTAGGATTTCTTAATAATATTTTGATAATATTTTGAAATTTCAGGTGATCAGCTGATTCCAATAAAAATTTGTGAAAACATGACTTACACTTCCCTTACAAGCTACATGAATAAAAAGTCAAAATTATCATAATAAGGCAAGCTGTAAATAATTATTTTAACTGTCTTATTCTAAAAATAGTGATTGTTAGGTCTTCGATCAAATTATTGCCTTTTTTCCATCACAAAACATCACTCAAGTCGCCAACTTATCTCTCTCGCAGCGGCATTAAAGGTGGCGAGAATGTTTAAAGGCCGAGAACTTTAGTCATGAATTTCATCGACCAAGTAGATAACATTTAAATTGCACTTGAATGGATTCGATCATGCTACCATCGACAGTATCCAAATCGGTTTCCACTATTCTATCGACTCAGTCACCGTTTAAGCACTGACTTCATCATCTTATTTAATGTGTTCATAACTGATCTAATATGTCAGTAGTTGTTCACATCGTTCGAATGGACGAAGTGCGTAATAATTTAATAAACACGATGTTTATGTGAAGGACCTATCAAATTAACAAATGAATACTAGCACTAGTTGAATGCTGCCATATTACAATCAAAATATAGTCGAATTAAGACAAGACACTGTCAAACAAATTCGAAGGATCCAGGAAACGGAAGATGCCGAAGTTAAACAACTACCCTAGTGGAGAATCCTGTAAATAATTAGGTAATTAAAGTCATGAACGAATGAATACAAATTAATACTAACTACATAGATTAACCTACTCCAGTACAGAGTAGGAATTGAAATACGAATAAAGGCTAGCCGACCCAACTTAAGACGGGAAGGGAAATAAATTAAGACTTATAATCAATTTTTATTTTTACAATCTAAGAATTAAAACGAGAGTTCGTCATGGACTTGACTGGAAGCTTACTTAAAAAATAACAAATGGTGACAACCAAGAAACCCAAGAAACCAAATAAGATTGCTATGTATAGAGTCATCAAGGAGGAACCATGTGGCCATGTGGCTGCATGAAACAAGGTTCCTTGAAGCCCCTAACCTCAAACCTATACCACATGGCGGGGCCAGGCCAGCCATATAGAATGCACGATATGGAAGGTCTCTTCAAGTCTGAGCCAGGAATATCAGAACCTAACTGAAAATACAATTTTTTGGAATTTTTGAGGATAAAAGAAGCAAATTAATCTGGAAGAGGGCTTTTAGTCCAACATACCAATGATGGAAGGCATCTGGCGGGGCGAAAAACAACCAAACTTATAAACGAGGAACCTATTACTTGAGAAAGACTTTATGCAAGCATTAAACAGCAGATTAACCTTATAACCCCTTCCTTTGAAGATATAGAAAATGCCCTTAGCTCGTGATGTGAAGGCGGAGTCATCAGAGTTGGACAGCAAGGATGTTTAAGCCAGTGTTCAAAGGTACATCAATCAAGTACTAGTATTACTTTCACTAATAATATCACCACCAAAATAATTCTGCCACATTGTAATCTTGAATACTAGCAGTTTAAAAGTCTGGCTTCAAAGCAGGTTTTACATGGATTTAAAAAAGTTCTGATTCTTCCTTTGGCAATTCAGCTAATTCATTTAGAAAAATTTCAATATTGGATGCAAAATATGGTGTCTTTAAAAATAGCAAAAAAGAAATATGTCTTACATCAATCTGTATAAGATCATCAGCATTACTGCACTAATATAGAATTAGTGACTTTAATGCAGAATCCTTCAGAATAATGACGAATGACACCTATCAAAGTCAATGTCATGTTATTTAAAGCCAATATTCATTAATTTTCAGAAGCAAACCTTATAAGCTCAGTGTACAAGTCACTTCAAAAAATGTAGAAGATATGCAATAATTTGCTCGCCTTTGATTAAACGCTAAGAGTGGTCGTGGTACGGACTAAATCAGAGACTTCAATCAGACCTCTAAAAAAGAGAATATTTTCATGGCTCCCTCTGCGACTCATGCCTGAGTTGAAAGCACGAGCTAAATCAATAGTCACAACTTTTGGCATGCAATATCGTCAGGTCATTTTCTATGCCGCATGTGTTTATGCCTCCGATCGGTGATGTATACGAAACTCTATTTAAAGACAGTAAGTTTTGGCTAAAATTTAGTCTGGATGTTGTGTTTGACGACAAAAAATAACAATTTGATAGATGTAAATGTGTGCAGCTTCTTAAACAAAGTGCGATTACATGAACTATATGACCTGAAGATGGTTCTACACGCCGTAGTACTTCCCAGTTAATCACAGAAAACACAGGCAAATGTCATTTTACCGAAAGTCTCACTCTACATCCCATTGTATCGATATATGCTTTCCTTGATCTTGTTTGGCAAGATCAAATAAAAATATGAGAAAAGACAAAGATGTACCGGGTAGACCTCGACAGATGTGCAGCAGTGTCACAGTAGGCATAGGGTGTATACCACACTGTGAAAGTCTCATTTTCGGTCTGGTGCTGGCCGCACGACCATATGTCGAAGGGTCTTGGGTCGGAGCCTCCGGCATCCTTAAAGTGATTGAGTTCTTATCTTACCGTGTCAATCTTATATACATAACTAGTTTACAGCAGGGTTTCTTTCGCTGGTAGCTGGACCACGGCTCCGGCTCCGACCCAAGACCCTTCGACATATTGTCGTGCCCCCAACACGAAACCGAAAAGATATTTTACCAGAATGATGTACCGAATGGCTACTGCGATGCTGAACATCTGTCTAGGTCTACCTGGTAACTCCTCTCGTCAGATAAGATCACAAGAAGGATATAATGTATTCAATGGGAGCAGGCTGTGGTTTTCGGTAAAATGATATTTGTCTGTTCCTTTCTTTGATTAAATGAGGATTACTACGGCGTGTAGAACCATCTCTAGGTCATGCTGTTTAAGAAGCTAAACACATTTAGATTTATCAAATCGTTATTTCTCGTAAAACGCAGCATCCTGATTAAGTTTTAGCTGAGCCTAATCAAATCTTTCAATACACTTTCGCATATGTCACTGATCGGAGGCATAAACACATGAAAGAGAGAAAAATGACTACCATGGTAAAAATTATGACTAATGTGGCTTAGTTAGTGCTTCCCGTTTAAAAGTTTTTGTGAACCATGAGTCGCAGAGGGAGCCATGAAAATTTTCTCTATTTATATGGGACTGATAGAAGTCTCTGACTTAGTCCCTACCACGTTAGAGCTTAATCAGAGGCGAGAACAAATATTTCATATTTCCATAGTGAGGCATCAACGATTAAAAAGAGATCTTTTAGTCAGACACATTGAGAGGTATTTTAGTCAGTGAAAGGGTTTTCAAAGACTTCAATCGTCGCGCTGTTGGACATGCACGTGCACTTTTGATCGTGTCTGATGAGAACAGGAACCGGGTAGAACTCTGTAGACGCGCAGATTCGTAGCAGCCATGGGTAGGGTGCACTGCATTATCCGAAAGTTCGATTTTTAGCCTCTTTCCCTGCAGAAACAGGTGCTGCCGGTCATACGAGATGATAAAACCACTTAGCTCTCAGGACTCTAATATTCATCAATCAAGTGAAACATATTTCCACATTGAACTTAAATTAATTTTGTATCAAAAGTACTTCTTTAGAAGCATTTTAATACTTCATATAGGTAATCTATTGAGAATGAGACACCTATAAAATAGCATTACATTTTTAAGGGAATAATAATTAAGAATCAATAATGTGCTTTCGGCTTGATCTTAAGGAAGTCCGCGATCTCCTCTGAAATCCAAATACATTATTCGCAGTTCGCTATGTATTGAGAGGAGATGAAGGCCAGCAGGTTTTGAGAGGTCTACAACGATAACCTACAATAATGACACACTTGTATTCGTTCCAACTGTCAAATATCGCTATATCTTGCAAAATGACTGAATTCTATATGCATATAAAGCTTCAAGGCGCAGCCGAAGTCGTGGTATTTTCTGTCGGCTCCGACCTGCTACCACGGCTCTGGGCGGCTCCGGCTCTGAAACCCTTTTTTAGAGACAGAAATTCAGTGCGCTCATATATTTTACTTTTGAATTAGAGATAAATGAAGACATGTGACTACCTATTGCTGATTGGGTACGTTTAAATTCTTATTTTTAAACAGAACAATGACCGAAAATTATTCACTGAAGCACGAATGATCACAAAAATTGAATTCAGTGCTGAAGAGTGAAGATCAACGATCGTTCATCAAAATTCAGTTCAAGAAAAATAATGGTGTACAAGAAATCACAGATCAATTCACATGAGCATGTCGAGGAGATGTCTTCAAAGAAAAAACAGTGCGAAAGCGAGTGTTCTGACTCCAGACTGGTGACAGGTCAGCAGTGGATCTTTCTCGCTCTGGAGTGTCACCCATTGCAGTGGCTCCTACTAATTCTGGTCTATATGAACGGTTTTATTAATGTGCATTCAGTGCTTCCACAATGAACTTTAAACGCCACTTGTTATCGAAAATTTCACAAGATCCAACTTCGAGCGGCCATCCTGAAGAAAAGACCTTAACGACTGGATGACGTTATAATTTTGCATGATTAACTTTGACACATCCTCCATTGTCTCCCGACCTCAGCCCCACTGACTTCCATCTTTACAGTTACCAGAGTCCTGGAAATGCGTAATTGAGTTGGCAGGAGATAACTTCAAAATATCTTTATATAGAATATTGTTCTGATAGTTGTTTTTACTTTGCATGTAACTGTTGCATGCAATTATTCTACGTAATTCTGAAGTCAGCAAAAGAAACTGGCAAGGATAAATAGCGCTATCCGGCATATTTACCGACCTGATTCATTACCGTGGTTCGTTCATGGTCACATGCAACATCGAATCAATCTTACCAATGGTAAAATTTCAAAAGACTGTGCGATTTTTGGGAGTTCAGCTCGATAATAGCCTTGATTGGAAAGCACATATCGAATATATTCAAAAGGAATGTTCCCAGCGGATGTACATCCTTCGACGAGTGAAGTCGTACATCAGCAAAAGTCACTTTATTTCCATCTACTAGGGCTCAGCCACACTGAAACAAAGCAAACACGAACGTCCCAAGCAAACGTATGTCCGCAAGCTATCAATCGCTCTGATTTGCTTTGCTCGCAGTGTGGCAGTCTACAACTGCTGCAATGATGACTTTATATTTGCTGTAAAACGCTTTGCTCGGAAACGCTTGGAAAAGCTCGCAGTGTGGCTGAGGCCTAATGCCTTGGTGCGCTCGCTCATGGAGTATGCTTGTCCTGCCTTTTTCGGTCTGTCTCCCAATGATGCCTTTTCGCTTGAAAGAATTCAAACTCGATGCCTAAGAATTAAAGACAAAGAAATCTAATTGGCAAGTATTAGTGAAGGAAGATGGATCCAGGCCAGAAAACTCTTTGAAGAGATCGAGGGACTTCACACCATGATCGAAGATCTGGTACCTTCTTGCTTACCTAGTGGACGCATATCAGCTCCTTTTTGCCGCACTAATATGCGACAAATTTTTTTTCAAGGATGTGTGTGACTTTATCTGCACAATCAGAAGCTACTTTGCTCTAAAGTTTTATGTTCAAACAGTATTGTAATTTTCGATTTCCATTTCAAGAATCAATAAACGTCTCTCTCTCTTAATTCACACTTACATGGAAGTAATTTCAATACTTGCATTTTTTCAGAAGCACCACCAGACAAAACGATTGTCATCAATGTTGGTGGACGCTTATTTGAAATTTTGGAATCCAAAATATTCATCAAAGAAACATCGAAATTAGCAATTATATTGAATAGAATACAAAAGGGATTTAATTTACCTGAAGATTTTGATATGCAAATTATCGATGGTACTTTATATTTTGACAGAAATCCTGAAATTTTTCAATACGTCGCAGATTTCTATCGCAGTGGGAAGTTGCATTTACCACCTGGACTTTGCTTATTCCTTGTGAAAAAAGAACTTGCTTATTGGTGTATCAGTACGGATGAAATTGAACATTGCTGTCAGCAGACTTATGGCGCTCATAAAAAATTTGATCAAATAATGAAATCGATAATGCGGCGAATGTGTAGACATCAACATATGTCAACAAAAATGAGTGAACATGTGACTGATCATTCGCTCAAGCACAGGATCCGAAATAAACTGTGCAGAACTTTCCATGACATTAGTTATTCATCTGTGAGTTCAATGGTAAGTGAAAGCGGGCATTTTTTGACATTGTCATGCACAAGACATAAAGGATTTATAGACTATTAAAAGTATTTTGCCAAGACTTACAGCCTACGACAATTTTAGGAGGTAGGAATATGTGGACATGGCTCAATTTGTCTGAGCATATCGATTCATTAATGAGAGAATTTTAAATCTTCAGTATTTTGTTCAATAGCCTTTCCACAGACTTATATACTTGCATACTTGTGTTGCCTTTCAAATGGCTTGCACTGAATCATATAGTCTACATGTACTGAGTTGATAGGCACTATGCCTTCACTTCCAAAAAAAACTTGTTTTCCATGGATGTGCTATACCCGGCATATGTTGGTACTATGTCGACCATAGTGAGGCATCTTGTTAGAATAAAGAGCGAGAATAGACAATATCTTAAATGACAATCTTGAATTAGGATTAATCTTGCCAAGATTGTCATTTAAGAAATTGTCCAATTAACAACAACCAAATCTGCCATCAAAAATGTGTGATTTATCAACTGAACTGTGACAAATGTGGTGACTTCTACATTGGAAACACTATCAGACCATTGTATATCCGTTGCCGTGAGCATAAAACAAACAACAAGTCTTCCATGTATAACCATCTTCTGGAATGCCACGGTTGCAACTTCTCCACAACCATTCTTTCCCACGATATTGATCCATCAAACCTTAGACTTCGTGAAGCATATTGCATACGAAAAATGAATCCCACCATCAACAACAAAATCGGGCTCAACAATTATTCAGATTTTCTTTTTGCTTAAAATTTTCCATAACGCAAAAGTTATAAAACAAAAATTCTCAATAATGTAAAAATCATAACACACGACAATATTTTATATTATAACGGTATCAGATTTCTAATTCACACCTTTATTATATCTTTGACATCTCAGAACTCTGTGCTAAGCACATCAGATTCTTCCAATTATTTTACAGCTATTTTATACTTGTACGCATGTACTGATAACTCATGCCTTTTGTATTACCAATCCATTACTACGTCCTATGTGTTTTCCTATCTAGTCAGGTCATCATTAAGATGCTATTGGTACTATGTAGCCCATTACTACCTGTTTCATAGCCCATCCCTCCTTTTTATATTCAGTCTTTTATACTCATTCTATATGTCATTGTGACATAGACTTTTGTACATAGACGTCGTTGTGAATTTTGAATTTTATACTGAACCTGCCAATTTACTTCCTTTTATACCTGAAGATAGTTAACGGATGTTAACAGAAATTAATTGTAATAGATAACAAAAATAAAATCAAGATCAAAATATCAAGATCAAATAAAATCAAAAATAAGATATTGGCTCTTTCCAATTCAACTCAAAATGTGCAGCCAAAACAATTTATTTAAAAATTATCAGATTATGTTTTTGCAATTGTGTATTTGACATTTTTATATAGGAATTCGATGTTGATGAAATACAAAGCAGTGTTGGCTGGTGTAAAAAGGGTGCGTAAATATGCGTGAAATCTCCAATTTTCTACATGTATATCTAAAACTCATTAACAACAAAATATTTCCGAAATACTTGTTTTGAACATAATAAGATAAAGAACTATTCCGCGCAGAAGGGTCATAGCGACACAATGATTACAGAATCTATCGATCGAAAATTTACGGTAATAGTCAAGAAAAGAAATATTACTAAAATTGAACTTAAAATAGAATTACTAACCATTGTACTCAGATTTATATATGATGGAAGTATTCTAAATCATTAAAGGAAACTTATTTCTTCACATGACAGTAATTAGTTTTTTTGCAATGCTTTTCATATCGCCTCAAATTACGGAATTCTACTTTCTGTTTGCATCTTTAGAAATATCAGTGTTCGTTTATGTAATTACGCAATGTGCATGAATTAATCTGCATTTATCTGAATTTCTTCTTTTCAGGTCTACCTATACATGTCAACTACCTTCACTTTAACGTCTGTGATCATCGGTTCCATCATATCGGTTCCTGAAGCTCGAATTTTCAATGAGACAGCAAAACATTTGACTCAGCATGTAACATGCTTAACAGCCGTCGAGTACCTGGCGATATCGAAGCCACATGATGTTCTTTTAGACATAGACCTAACTTGCACAATTTATTTCATAGTAGAATATATACTAATGTTCTTCGCTGCTCAGAAACGGTCACATCTTCCGCTTACTATATCATATGTCAATGAGTTAATTTGCAACGTGATATCGTTCTGGGATTACTTTACATACTGGAAATATTCCGTTCCAATTGGTGACTCCCTTTGGTTTTACTACGCCCGAATAAGCAGAATAATTCGTCTGGCACGCCATTCACAAGGAATGAACATCCTTGTAAGCTCACTCATGGCGAGCATTGTCGAGCTGAATCTTCTTGTATCAGTTTTTGTTATTTCTGTTGTTTTGTTGGGTGCCTGTATGTACATTTCAGAACGATTTTATGAAGCTCCGCATTCGACCACTTCCAATTTGTTTAAAAGTTATTACTTGGCAGTTATCTCATTGACTACAGTTGGCTATGGTGACATCTTTCCAACAACTATGGTGGGTTATGTAATGAGTATGATCATGGCTACCATTTCCATTTTAGTTATTGTTGTTCCAATCCCTATTATAGCAAATAATTTCTGTAATTTATATACTAAAGCTCAAGCCGCAATGAGGGCTTCACCCGGAACATTTTAATTTGTATTGTTGTTATCTCCTGTCATGTTAGAGACTTACGAATATAAATTATTGCCTTAATCTATCATAATAAGTATTGTTGCATTTTTTTACTTTCGATTTTGACAGAGAGACCTCTCATCTGCAGCAGTTGCCAATACAACTGCTTATGATTTTACGAAAATCAATGTGCCGCATACCAAATGTGAATCTGACCAAGTTCAGCAAGCTCAAAGAAAAATGAATTCGTCATTATTGAAGCCCGTCTTTAAACTAAAAACTAGTTCATCAACTATTTTGGTCATTTTTTAGAGATAAACATGCACATTATTCAAATTATCGTCAATAAAATATTTTCTTAAAGGAGTTTTTTATTCTGTTTTAAGTCTTATGCTAAAAGTTTTGCAGTTTATGCTATGCAGTTACATATGACTGAAACACAATTATCTTAAGATTTTAGTCAACAAGAGGGCTACTTTGCCTAAAAATTCCAACGTAAAAGTTATTGAAACGACGTCAAATTCAAACCGCTCAATTCAAGTGGGGATGATTCGCCCCATATCTTACTTATGCTGTGGTCCAACGCTCAGAAAACTCAAATTTTTTAGAGTCGGCCAGTTTCGATTATTTATAATTCTAATTTAATTTATTAAGTAGGTGCATTAAAGTTTTTTATGTGCTAGTCCTACTTAATGATACAGTAGATTATATGTGGTACATAATGTTCTGTTTATACAATGAAATCAACCTAGAAATAGAAAATATGCGATTAGCAAAGTAGTCTACATTAATTAATAAGTATAGCAATCATTAATTTCCAGAAGATTGTGCAGAGGAAATTGCTTGCATTCTATCAGTAGGTTTATCCACGTCTGGTGAAATGGCTGGGAAACTTTATGGTTGATGGTTTGATGCAAAATAATTTGAATACTCAAAATTATCTTTCTTATTTATCACTTTATAAGTTATACTGCGTGCATATTAAGTTTACAAAGCCTTTGAGGCAAAAGGGTAAAATGCTTGTTACTTTGCTTGATTTTCATGATCAAATGAGCAAACTCATTTGAAAAGTTGTTCATTGGCTGTTGGAATCATGTAATTTTGATTGTGGAGGCATGAATATACCGATCTTCTCATATATGGCTGAATATGATTTTCAAAATTCAAGGAGACTGACTGAAAAGATAACTAGCAATATAATGCGGCATAACAGCGAGCACGATACTGGATATTTAGAAATTGAAAGTGATACTGCCCAAATTAAATCAAAGATAGTAAAAGAAAAAAAATGTGCGCATTTCTGAAATCTTGGAAGTCCTACGTGAATCAATGGACTGTGACCAGCGACGCGCAAATGAAATCGTCCAGTTGGTTAACCGCTTTGCCCATAAAGAGTGAAGGTTATGCTCTATCAAAAAGAGAATTCTTCGATGGTCTTTATTTGCGCTACCGATGGAGCATGAAATGGCTACCTGACACATGTGGTTGCGGCAAATCCTTCAGTGTGGATCATGCAATCTTGTATGAAAGGTGGATTTGTGCATCGGCGACATGATGAACTACGTGATCTAATTGGCTCTATGTTGAGCAAAGTCACAAAAGATGTATCGATAGAACCACACCTAATACCATTATCTGGAAAAATCCTGCCTCTAAGATCAAATACGGCAGACGAAGCAAGACTTGACGTCGCTGCAAGAGATTTTTGGCAACGTGGAGCAAGAGCATTCTTCGACATAAAGGCTTTCAACCCCTACGCTCAAGTTCATATTTCCAAAACTCTATCCTCTGCATTGGCGTGCAATGAAGCAGAAAAGATGAAAGCATATAACCAACGAGTGATACAAGTGGAATATGGTTCATTCACTCCACTGGTATTCTCTCATGGAGGCTACGGAAGGGAAAACGACAACTCCCTCACAGTTCTTACCACAAAACTGTCAGAAAAGCAACATCTTCAGGAATCAGTCGTAGCAAACTGGCCAAGGGGCAAAATTTCTTTTGCTCTGCTACGCTCAAGAATTCTGTGTGTGAGAGGATCAAGGTCGCTGTGGTCAAAAAATGCTCTCCGTTGACCCTTCAGAAATCGCTTTGTCGTACAATAATTCGGCCCTTCCATTATAGTCCGATTTACATAACTGTTCATTCAGCTCCACTTGGATGGTTTGATGCTGAAAATTTTTATACAAGTGATTTCTTTTTGTGAATTAATTTTTGTACTTATTGCAATCAATATTCGTCAATAAAAAATTTTCCATCTTTGCAGGAAAAAAATTGATTGTGGAAATGCTGTTTTCCTAAATGTTTTAAATTTGAAATTACGAAAGCATTCAAATATATTGTTTGAACTTGATGGCCATTTCAGATTAAAAGTGAACAGATTCGCTGTGTGTTCACAACAGTAGAAAAATTTAATGCTTTCACACTTATAATTATACTCACTGACATAAATAATGAAACCAACTATCATTGACTTGAATGGAAGTTTGTTTCATTTTTTTCTATGGTTTGAGATGATATCTCGCTTTCTATGTATCACCATTGAACTCCATATGATAAAAGAAATGATATAGGACCATCAAATTTCAAAATTTGATATTGATCACAGTAACAGCTAGAAGTTGAACAGAATCACCACCTACTGCTGACCAGATTTGACTTATGAAATGGCGCACGATAACTTTACCAGAGGAATGGCAATTGGGATGATGCGTTGTGGGCAAAGTTCTACAACTGTTGCGAAAGAATTGAAAATTTCAAGGGTCGTTGTATGGAGGTGGTGGTGTCGTTGGAAAGCAGAAGGAAATGTGGAAAAGAAGAACGGATCAGGAAGACCAAGGGTACCATCCAAGCGGACAGATGCACGCTTAGTTTTAGCTGCTAAAAGAAACAGATTTGTGTCCGTCCTGAAGCTAATTGTGTACTGGAAGGTTGCTGGGAATGTTGCCTGTAGCGTTCGAACTGCATATCGAAGATTGCGAGAAGCTGGTATACAGTCTCGACGACCCGCTGTGAGAATTCCGCTGAGCCTGGAACATCGAAGGAGACGAGTGACGTGGGTCAACGATGGTCGGATCCGTGTTCATCGCTTGCCAAGTGAACGATTTGCTCCATGTTGCGTCAAAAAACAAGACCGGTACGGCGGCGGTAGTGTCATGGTTTGGGACGGTATCTGGCACAATGGAAAAACACCAGCAATCGTAATGAAAGGAACATTGACAGGACAGCGATATGCCGACGAGATCGTGACACCGGTCGTGGTTCCAGCAGTGACATCGAATCAATTGATTTTTCAGGATGACAACGCAAGGCCCCATCGCGCTTCAGTGGGTCTCTAACAGGATAGCAAGCAGTGGAATCCCAACCTTGGAATGGCCCTCACGTTCTCCCGACCTCTCCCCCATCGAGCACTGCTGGGATGAACTTGGTCGCAGAGTGAGGGAGAGGTACAACCACCCACCAGTGTCTTTGAAGATGTTGGCCGACAGACTGATCGAGCAGTGGAACCTCTTAGACCTGGCATTCATCCAGCGACTGTGCTCATCCATGCCCTCACGCATCGATGCTTGTTTGGATGCTCGCGGTGGTCACACCCGTTTCTAACTTAAGTTGATAAAATCATGAGTATCAAATTAAATGTTTTTGAGTAAAGCATTCGAGTTCTCCTTTTACTCGTACATACAACAAACAAACGTACAGTACAACCAATTTTAAGTCATAAGTATTCATATCAGGACTTGTTTCATTCTTTTTGTCACTGAGTATATAAGTATAAGTCTTGACTTAACAGTGTACCGGTGTATTCTCGTGCAGCGTTGTTGAAATTAATTACTATATATATATGACAATGTGGAAGTGAATGAAAATTCAGAAGACAGTTTAGAAAATATTACGGAAGCAAAATCATTTAATCTTTCCACATAATTCTTTGAGATTCTGTGAACTATGTGGCTGCGATGAAGGCTTGAATGTGACAGGGTGTGTTCAGCACATTTCGTTTATCGGATGGTGAGATGCCGTAAATAGCATTCATAACTTGTAACATTCTAAGTTTCTCTGATTGTTTGTCTTGCATTTAAAATCGCACTGGGGTGTGCTTTCTCATGATATCATTTGGTTCATTGACCAGTTAAATTTGCTCTACAAATGTAGGATATGTAGCTTTGATGTCATTGTATTTTCTTGTTTCTTCTTTTGGCTATATGGTCTTCAATAAGCCACAATAGATTTCAACATATGCCAGGTCAAATAAGTAGAAATTTTGAAGATAAAGAAACTCATTCATGAAGTCTGTCATGAATTCATTTAAGAGACTATAGTTAGTTTAAAAGACGCAAATTCATCTCAATATTTTGTCAAAAAGTTTTCCATTCTACTGCTATTTAAGCATGCATTTATTTTTTGTCAATTGCTGCGATATTTTATAATATTCTTCAAAAGTTCATCATGCACTATTTACTATGCTAATGTTTTCAATCTACTATATTGGTGTCACCTGCAATGATCTTCAGAAAACAGCTTTCTACTAATTTGATTTTCTTCCGCAGAGAAATTTTTAGAATTATTTGAAAGCAAAGTTCATAAAACTCAGATATAGTGGACACTGGACATACATTTCTCACTGCACAGTTCGTTCCTGAAATGGGGAGAAAATGAAATTTTACGAGTTGTCTCTGTTGACATCAATAGGCTCTCGTCGATAGAAATAACTGAATATCAATTACAAATAAGCAGTTTTTTCAATACTGTCTGTTATTACACAGCTATTCATCAATAAATAGCAAGAACAAATTCAGCCTACAACGGCCTACACATACTGTTTGCATTCACGATGCAGTAATTAAGAGCAGCAGTTTTCACAAGCTTTTTTAGCTATTTCGCGAGATGGCCCGGTGACATTGCGGTGTATGCCTTCATGTAGTACAGTCCGTTTCATAAAAAGTGGATCATCCTAAAATTTGACTAAATAAAACATAAGTATGATACAGAAAGCATTTTTCGTGTTATTTCATGTCCTAATATATTTAAATGTCCTTATATTATCTGATAAGCTATGATACAGTAACGGTTCTTAAGAAACTAATATTTTGTGGCCCTACCCTTATTGTCAATGACATTACCAATTCGTCTAGGCATTGATTCGATGATATCGTTGATTTTTGACTGATCTAACTTTCTTCACTCTCTTTTTAACAGTGACGTAAGTTGTGATACGCCATCTGTAGGTAGCAGTGAACGACGAACGTTACGTTTTAGAATACTCCATACATTTTCTATGGGATTCAGATCAGGAGAACGAGCTGGCCAAGATAATGTCCTAAGCCCTAATTGAGACTTGCATAAGTTGACTCTACTACTCCTGTGACACGTAGCATTATCATCCATAAATAACCAAGTCGATGGATCACCAAGTTGATCTGTCATTTGGCCAATGTTCATTCGTAAAACATTCACATAGCGTTCAGAATTCATGGTTCCTTGCTGTATGTGAAGTAGTTCGAGCAAAGCTGACACTTTGCCTTTTGTGAATGCGATCTCGTTATTGTTCATTTGTGCTTTGTATTGTTTTCAACCGGTAAGAGATAGATTTCTAGCTGAAAGCAATCAGGAGTGCTGCCAACACCACCGCAACGAAGTCAGGAAGCTATGGAACATGAAGTCCAGTTAATCACATGTAGCAGTTACATTCTTGTTGATGAATAATGGTGCTATACTGGCTCTGATTGACCCATTTTCTTTATTTTTGTTTTGCTTGATAGCTTTTGGCTTGTAGAACAACATATTACATAACAAAGGAAACAAATGTAATTTTGCAAGAGTGAGGTATGATTTTGTGTAACATTGCTAAATGAAGATCAAATCATCTACTACTTTTTTATCTGTAACAGAAAAACAACTCAATATTCATGCTTGAAATTTCCAACAACGATATTAGTAAGCACAACTGACATATCTTCCAAATTTCAGAGAAATTCGTTTAAGTTTGGCGGAGTTAGACAAAGTTGAAGTTGAGGCGATGTTTAAGGGTGATCCACTTTTTATGAAACAATCTGTAGTTAAATCTGTTAAGATGTGATGAAGATATCAGTTGCAATCTCTATGTATATATATGTATATTTATATTAAAAAACATCAATAAATACATGAGCAATTCCGCGAAAATTGAGACATGGTCGGAAAATTAGAAACCTGCTACAGCTGCCGCTCGTCTTAATTTCTATCAAGGAAACGTTCGAAACCTCACACAATTTTAGCATGGTAGTCTCGGTGAGCATCGTACAGCTGACAGCAGTGAATCAATAAGACATAAATTAATATAAATGGCATTTCTAATCACTGACTGAAATATTGAAAATACACCTCACCGGGAGCTCAATCGCTGTAAATTCGTTGAATGCTATTATTTGACATATCTAAATGGACTATGAAGCTAAATTTTGTTAATGAAATGGCTATCATGGCATACTCGGAGAGTAAAAAAAGGCTATCAACATAAAAAACGACCGTTATACCAATTTGATATGGAAGTTTGTTAGTTAGAAAAAAATTGACTATTGCAATTCAAAGTATTCATGATTAACAAAGATCTTTCATTGAGCCAAAAGATTTTTCATTGAGCATCTGAATCTTGGTAATGATCGTATCATATAATCATGATAACAATCGTTTCACCTTCACAAATTTTGCTTGGTGGGATTTCGTAAAGCAAATTTACGACATGAATACTTTTCCATATGGACAGAAGGAGTGTTTATATAAGGCAACATTATTTAATTTGGAATAGTGACAACCAAGCACAGATGACTAAGATGCAGGCCAATCCCATACTTAATCAAGTTTATTTGACAAGACCTGTGAATAGAGCTAAGAAAGTATTCCCTCATGCACCAAAGCGAACATTGGAAGTAGAGTTGGAGCTGAGAAAATGACACACTACTAAAAATAGAGGTGAATGGTCCCAGTTCACTGCTATGTTACTGAAGTTCTGAATGACAGGGATACCAAAATTTTTAGGACCAGCAGTAACTTCATGAGGACTCATGTTTCCAGCAGCACCCATTGCATGTCAGTCTTTCTCTCTCGTAATGAGTAGATGAAAAATATCAAAAGCATTGGCTTCTTTGCAAAGTGAGAGATATTTAAAATATCTAACAAAAGATGGTATTCCGAAGCTAGAATTCCCAAATTTTTGTTTGCCGCGTCTAAATTGTGTGTTATCGGAGAACATTCATGAAGGCATATGCTGCATAGCATGCGAGATAACTTTTCAATCATTGAGTCCGATCAGTGCATGTAAACTTACAGATTATAGTGCCACTTAATCCTGGTCGTGGTTTTAGCAGAACCAAGGATCTTATGTCATGTTTTCAGCAGAAGTTTTATGGTGAAGACCTCACCAAACCATGTTCAAATTGTCGCGAATATGTATACATGAATAATTGCTGAAGAAATATTTTGAGGATATCGGTCCTCATGTGTCCAAGCACTGTATTATCCTTGAGAAAAAAATAATTTGCGTGGGTGAATTATTCTTCCTTTTCATTCTGCATCTTTTGAGCTGATGCTTCCATATTATAGAATGCACAAACGCACCAAACACCAGCAGCGTTACCATTATGAGAGGGACAAGCGGCACATGAGAATGGGCTTGCGTTGTAAGACTTTGGTAGATCAGCAAGGCGGTTGTTGAGAATCAGCAAAGATGGGCACTACTGCAGTTTAGTGCACCCTCTTTTACCCCTACTGCAGTTTAGTGCACCCTAAAATGCATGTGAGAACAACATGATTTAATCAACAGAATGATTGCCGTTCGTTCTTCCCTATAGTTATAAATGAGTGTCTTTGTGTCTTCGTGTGTCTTCGTCTTCGCACATTACACCGAGCGCGCGCTTCGGTCTAATGTGCGTAGTCATCGTTTGCGGGAGAATGCGCCGTTGTTTTAGGGTGCACTAAACTGCAGTAGGCGCGTTTCCGTCTCTTTCATAGAGGGTGCACTAAACTGCAGTAGTGCCCAAAGATGCTCGACGAGAAACTGACCATATTGAAATGCGGTGCTAATGACCGCCGTTGCTCAAATGGTAGAGAGTTTTTGACTTGTTGCGGAAGATGATTAGGCTGATCATCTGGAATTTCTAATTAGATGTGAAATAGCTGCTTCTATCTAGTGCTTTCTGCATGAATAATTATGACTGAATAGTCCGGCAACCAGAAAGAGTTTCTGCAAGGAACGGGGCCGAAAATGAGACTTTCACAGAATGCTGTACATCATATGTTTACTGCGAATCTGCACGTCTGCCGAGTTCTAGTGAGTTCCTCTTCTTGTCAGACAGGATCAAAGAAAAACACATGCAAATCCGATGGGACGCACATTGCAGTTTTTGGCTAAAATGAAATTACATGAGCCAGCAACAACAGAATTCTGCATCATTACCTACATTACATCTGAAGAATTTCAGTGTTTTTTCTGTGTACAAGCACTAAAATGCAGATTGAAATGGCACAGCTGTCACAGCAAATTGTAGAATAGCTCTTCATAATAAAGTTGTTCGATTTCAATGATTCGCGATACATTCAAAAGTAAATTCTGAAGAAACGACCGTTACCAAGCATTTTGAGATCTGTAGAGAATTTAAGAAAACAAATTAATTTAGTTACTTATGATGTTGCTACAAGAGTGTGTGAAATATGTATGTATACAATAATGATGTCATAACTCCATGTGCAGAAAAATCTCTTTATGTACAAGTAACTGAAAAGCGTGTCTTTTTCAAACAACCGCTGCCAGGCACATTTAGTGCTATAAGTGGAAGAAAGAATGAAATTGTATCAAAGCCATTGTGGAGCAATTATCCTGGAAGCAATTAGATTTCGAATAATAATGGTCCTACGCATGCAAACCTTTACATGCCTAACCTAGAAAATAAGGTTTTCCAGTAAATAAAGAAGAAGAACAGCCTATCGCTTGTTACCGGTATGTTGATGATACTTTTGTCATTGTTAATGATAAGGCTCATTTGATTTAGATTATTGAGAAATTCAAGTCAAACACAGTTTTGAACTTCACTTAGGAGTTTGAAGAATATAACTCAATTGCCCTTTTTGATTTCCTAATCACACGCAACTCTTGTTAAGGTTTTCTACTTATCGTTGGTCTAAATCAACGGCTGCAATTTAGTGCCTGCACATTACTTCCTTTACTTCTCATAGATACGTGATTTCAGTAATCAAGAGCTACATTCATCAGGCTCACCATGACAAGCTTTTAATCAAGAAATTGTTAATCAAGCAGCAAATATCCAATCATCTATTTTGACAAAGAGTTAAGTTCAATTAAGAATACGTATCTCAACAACGAAAGGAGCAAGCAAGATGATAAGAGTAAAATCAAATTTTATTGTAAGGTCAGATGACATCAAATTTAAGAAAAGCGTTTCATTAATACTGTAAGTGATAGTACTGATGCAAAGATTGAAAATGGAATAATTTATTGATCGAACGGAAATTTTGACACGATCTCCAGACATACATGGTCTGCAGATCGCCGAGGCCATTCTCATAAAGAAAAGATACCCATCTCTAAGTCTCAGAAACAAAGGACTTACTCGACACCTAATGTGCTATAATCAAGGAATAAAGCAGGAACCATTTTGATTATATTTACATTATGCTGGAGTTTTGACTTTTTGAGATGTCCATGTTCTTCATCACGTATCATAATTGCATCATTGTACATGTCCATATCAGAGATATTCATTTAACTCTCACTTGCAAGATTTGTTGAAGCTTGAAAATGGAATGGCCGTTGCTGCTTGAAACGTCGCGTAGCAACATGATTTATTTTGCTATAGAATGATATTCTTTTTTTATCTTACGAACACCAACACCAGAAAAAAAGGTCAATGCAGAAAACGGAGGATCGCTTCACAAATGCATAAAATCAAGTCTTGCCATCATCTACATGTGCAATAACATTTACATAGAAAATATGAATTGTTACCAAAATATACGAACATAAAACTGCATGACAAGAATTTGAGCAAGAAAACATTTAATGAACAATTTCGTTCGGACTTAGTTAGCATGGATTACGAAATCCAAAAAGAGAAAAAATATGTATCCGAAAAAAATCCCACGCCAAACAAAAGGAAAAGCCAATTAATTTTGCCTATCTCGCAGGCTTCTCAATGGTTGAATTAATTTATTCAAAATCAAAAATCAAGGACATGTATTGTTCATGAACAACTGAAACATAGCACTAGAGATAAATCTTTTTCATCCTTAGTAATGGTTTCTTCCTCCTCTTGCCATTATCGGTATGGTTTGAAAACTCGTTGACTTATTTATTATTACTGCAATATATAATTCATCTAAAAAGGGAATTAAAACCTTTCGTCGGGTAGAACTGAGATGCATTCCACACGTAGGAATTCGAATTTCATTGGCATTTTAGTCCAACCTTTCATTGTGAAAAGTCAATAAGGCGTAATTTTCCCATATGTGAAGTTAGCTGCACCGATATGTATAACACATTGAAAATCGAATATGCCACTCTCGAAAACAACATTTACATGTACATATAATTTTACAGTGTGCCAGCTTGTGTCTCTCTTATGTCCACTTATTTCTCAAAATGATATAGCAGTTTGCCAGAAATCGTCGATCAAAAGTTCAGGGTGGTACGGTTGTGATGTTAGCTGCACCAAATTACTAAAAATATCTTCCATCGCATATTCATGAATTTTCAAACGCATGAACGTATAAAATGACACGTCTAAAGCATATGCCACTCATTATCTCACCGAAATTCACAATAATAATTGAGAAAATCGATCAAATGGCTTCGAAGTGGTACGGATATCAAGTTAGCCGTACCACTTGTGAAAATCGCGTCTACCACTCACATCAACCGACCAAATACACTCATTGGGAGTGTTCTAACTTGTGTCACTCCTCAGACAACCTCAACTCTTCGTAGAATACGCACAAATACGAAATCCCCCCCCCGCAGACACGCCCATCGACCCATCCGTATCACTTGTAAAAATGGATTGTGTCACTCACATTGATATGCTTTCTTTACTGAGTGGGGCTTATAGAATTTTGCTTTCGACATTGAGTCTCAATTTTCCAACTTTTCGCGGTCATATAGGCCTACAGTAACATCGAGAAAATCAATTATCATGCGATGTAAGAGATGTAGCCACCACGAGACATCTTTCGGCCTGTTGGGCCTCATTAGTCGAGGGTAAGTTTGAACCAGGTTTTTTATTTGTACAATAATAATTATACAATGGCAAGCATCAAAAACAAATATATACACAGTATCTTATACACGTAGGCCTATGATGGGATTGTTCTCTACATGCAAATGCATGCTTGCAGTGTTAGTGAACTCATTTAAAAAAACGCTAAAGTAATCGGAGTTAAGCAGTGAATGGATATATAGGACAAGAATGGCATTGATTCATGTGATATTACACGTCAGTAAATTGGATGTGAATTTCATTGTATTCCTTACACTTTTCTGACTACTAGACTGACATTTCCTGTCAAACATAAGTTATGCCGGCAATTCTTATCGAGTTTTAAACAATCAGTTCATCCATATCAATTGACAGCTAATTCTCGAACTTATCATGTGATGCAAGCTTATCGATCTTGGAAGCAGTATTTTCAACTAGTCATGGAAAAATTATATTTGAATTCCCAGCCGCATAAATGAAGTAAAATCTATATTACTATAGGAATGCAGTGAGAGCGATAGGCTATATTTAGACTTTGGTTTCATAGGGGATAATGAGGGCATCGCATGATCGCATCACCGTCGTCAATAGTAAGAATTCTATTTTTTGGCAACTAGAAAATCGTTGACCACCTAAATTCTTTGATGAATTATAAAATGTCTTGAGTTATATAGCAAGTCGGCGCCCTTTAAAACGAATAAAATTGAAGACCTCTCATTTCATTTACAAGTATATTTTATAAGTACATGCGCAGGCTATTATAATGTGGAGTAAATTATAATACAATAACGTGTTGCATTCATACAATGCGGGAGATCAAAGACAATAAGCCAGTGTATAGATGCATGTGTGTAAATGAGTAACGTCAATATGTGACATGTTGTGTGTTAGAGAATGGATCACACATGGCATCCATTGTTATTTTGCTTGCGAGCTTCGATGAACGGATCTCCTGTATTGATGTCGTCATCACATATGACGCAAATGCCACTATTCTATTTCAGTGCTGCAGCACAGCTGTTAACTTGACATAGAGATTGGTGCGCCTTCCATTAGCAAACACAGCGTCTAACTCACAAAAATCAACATAAATTGAATCGTTAATAGTTCTCGTATACTCTCTCACTCGATCAATTTACTTGACAGTTGCTACAACTTCGTCAATTGGTAAGCAAGGCATCCTGAACTGGTAAGGAGACTCAACAATAGCGGTCGAAGTATTGTTACTTCAGCTTCTTGTGACATTATTTCCAACCTATGAATAAGCTGCCCGAGATGAGCTAAGGCCTAGGCTGTTATTGGATTATCGTGACGACTTAAATAGGCGTATGATTCTCACAGCATGATGAACTGTAATACGCAAAGTGGTTTATCCTCACCAGAAGAGCCACGCATGTTGAATCTGCCATCTCTAAGTGACTCAGAGAGGAAGCATCTACATGGTGTTTTACAACGAGCAGAAGAGGTCCAACGACAAGAAGAATGGCGAAAAGTGTAAGTTAAATTTCATTTTGCAATGATCAAAAGAATATTCTGTTTTAAGTTCTGAAGGCTACAAACATCATCAAGATTGAAGTTTTATTCGATGACAGTTATGCGCATGTTCACTGATCATCCTTCTTTCTCGTGACCCAGTCTTTGCAGGCTAAACGTTGAGAATTAAAAAAAACTGGCAACAGCATCGGCCTTTTACAATTTACTTTTTAATTATATTGTGTGAGCATGAAATCAACATTTTTAAAAAAATTCATCTTGCATTGACATTTATCATAGTTCTACCATAAACAATTTTGTGAATCGCAAGTATAGTGACAGAAATATCTAAGATAAGCTAATTTCTTACTTCTGCTATTGTCAAGTAATTGATTACAATTTTAGATTTAATATTGCATATGTGAAGCCTACACATGTAGACTTAATGCTGTTCAGTTCAAAAGAGAAAACACAGAAAATTCCATTTTTGAAAGAAACTCCAGTTACCGTCCCATTGGATTAGTGTGTTTTTCTTTTATCCTGTCTGACAAGAAGAGGAACTAACTAGAGCTCGGCATACTCGCAGATTCGTTGTAGACATAGGGTCTACATGATTGTGTGAAAGTCTCATTTTCGGCCTCGTTCCCTACATAAACTCGTTCTGGCTGCCGGACTAACTGCTCTGTTAAAATGTTGGTAATGAGCAGCGCGCTCGGCCCACCAACAGACTGAGAGTCCATTCCACGAGGCGGTTAATTTTCATGGTTCCACTATGTATTGTTTAACTGCATTTACAAAAGCCTACAAATATTTGTCAGCTGTATACCTACATAAGCATGTATGGGTCATTAGCCGATCTAGCTGTGTAACTACATTAAAAGAATTCGGCTTATTCATACTTGATTTTCGTTGACTAGATAACTTGTCTTAAGCTATAACAGGTTAAGTGATCAAATTATCTCATATTTATAATTTAGAATGAATCCTTGTCAGTAAGAAAATGAAAAACGACTCTAATTGTCAAAACACGAACATGAGCAGGAATACCAAGGCTCAACACGACTCGAAACACGATCGTGCTATGCATGTACAGACGATTGATGATGGTTTTTTTGTTGATGCATGTGAGAATAGGATATTGATAGCACCGTGCTTCAAGTCACTGTAACCAATGTTTTTTGTCTCCACGATTGTTAATTATTCATGCTACATTCACAATCAATTTGTTCTAACCATTCTTCATTTTCTTTATAATATTTCATTTTTAATTTAAAAGTCCAATTTTTAAAGTCATGCTATTCTTGGTTTATTCATTATCTAATCGGATTCATCGGTATTGAATAGGCGAATTATTCGTAATTGTCATTTTTGATTATTTCTAAAAAAAGTGCAATTTATTAAGAGTCTATGAAACAATACCTTGGTGTGATGTTGTAAACATAAAGCAACACGGTAGTGTAGGTCATATGTCATAAATGTAAGCAATCTTATGTCACATCTGACAAGCGTTTGTCAAAAGAATTCATCGATGGTAGTAGTTAATTCGGTGCGATGGGAATCAGTCAATTGGATTCAGTATCTTAGCGACTGAATAATGAAAACACCACAATAAAAGAGCAGTAAAGTAATCTAGCTGCTAATCGATAGGTTTTGAGAATGCGCGATAGGCCTTTTCTGTTTTAAGTCCCTTTTGATATAATGAATGCTCATGCTGATATTTTGATACATTGATACTTTTATAATGCATTTTATATTTATATTCTCCTACAAGAACATTCATGAATTCCATCAAAATTGAAGCATCATTCAGAATGCGATTTTGCAGTAAGTAAGCAGTTTACAGTTTATTTTGATTTATAAAGATTTCGTCAGTTTATCAATGCATGACTTAGAGTGGTAAGTCCCCTCAAGTGCTTGGCTTTCATCAAAACAGTTTAAGGAGACGATATGCAATAGAAGTTGAAAAAAGCATCCTATTATAAATAGATTGAGCTTTATATTGAGATCTAAGTCGATACAGTTTTAAATATTTGCAAAGTCACAATTATTTGAATTACTCTTAGGTGTAGATTTAGTATTTCGAAAAGTATTTTTTAACGATGAGAATTTTTGACTCGACACAACATAGTCTTGGATATTGTACAGTATGTCAATCATGCTAAAAATAAGTGAGGCTATCCAAGAAAATCACAATCAAGTGTATTGTTGATTTTTGTTGCAAGACAGTCTCTAACTAAAATTTTTACTGCGTTGCAAACTTCCCTGTGCCAACCAATTAGTTAAAATGAACTGCTACTTACTAGCAGGTTCACTTGGCTGGAAAAGTTACCAAATTTAATGCAGATTGTCAAGTAGACGATCGGTGTCGGAGAAGGTGGCTGAACCTCTATGGAAAATTGCTTGTGGGTTGGTCCAAGAAGACACCTTATAAAGGGACTCACCTACTAGTATCTCGAAAGGAGAACGAAGAACCTCAAGTCTTAAACTCACATTTGAAGACAATGTCATTCTAAAATGTGCTGCTGTCACATATACTTGATCGAAAGAAATCGAAATATTCAATACTGGGCTAAAAGGAACTAAATCTTCCTCAGTGAAGCAAAATCACAAGAAATAATATTTCTAAAACCAAGAACACATCTTGATCCACCAACGCCATCAAAAATATCTCGAATGAGATAAATCAAGATCCTCGGAGCAACATTCGCTCGAAAGTTGCAAATGTAAGGTCATGTGAGCAAGAGTCTGGAGCAATGCAATAAAAGTATTCATGTGATGAAGTTAATTAGAAGTCCAGGAGCAATGGCGGACAAAAGTGATCAATATAATATCTTAGGCTGCATCCAGCTGGTGAGATTTTAATATTGTCAAGGACAAGAGGATCGATCTATACATAAGATGCGGAATGAAGTGTGAATGCAGTAGTAGCAAGGAGTCCAAAGAAGCTGCAACTAAGACTGAAACAAGACCATTTCACAAAATCATACAGAACTAAGACCAAGTTCCCCACCGTCCACTACCTCCAGAAAATCATCATCGAAGGAACCTCAGACCAAAGCAGCATTGATGTAGGAGATCTACGAATAGTGTTATTTGCCGATAGAAACACATGTATATCGGTCACATGATCCACAGACTTCGATTTGCTTTGACTGAAATCCACTGACTTTAATCCACCTTATTTCCTAATGGGATCTACTATTTCCAATAAATACACGATTTGCAGCTGGGTGTGACATTCTCTATTTAGGATTTGCGTATTATCCCACTGCTGTTCAATAATGTCGTATTTGCTGAGGTTTCGATGGTGTTAGCAGCACATCTCAGTGAATCTTGACAGTACATGATAGCCAAATTTATTGAAACTGTAAAGGCCTGTTGTTCTGAAGTGACTGTAATAACTGTCATTACAAAATTTTGTTGCACCGGAATATGGCCTACATCTAGATGTGCTGTCCCGCAAGCATGTTTCTTCTGTCCCAGTAAAGATACCAACTTCATCTGTTCGCATGAATGAGCTTTATTTTCACTTCGTGATAAAGTGGTGCTAAAGCGCACTCTTCTGTCTGCGAGTCAGAACACTCATATCCGCTTCACTGACAGCAAGAAAGACGAATTCACGAAATAGATAATATGATAGCCAGCGAGTCCCGCTCTGGTAACTTGTGCGTCATCATCACATCAACTACAACGCTTTTATCAAATGTTTTCTCAGAACTCAATAATTTTCCAGGGCTCAATAATATCTCCTTACCTATTTTCTTGCTATATGGGATCACTTGTGCCTCGCTCATCAAAAGCTGCAATGTACAAATATGCCGATGATGTGGTAATCGTTGTCCCGTTCGATGAGAGTAACAACCTGAATAATTTGATACAAGAGGAAATTGATAAAATGCAGAATTGGTCTTTACAAGGACGACTTGCGTTAAATGTGGAAAAAACTAACTTGATGATAGTAAGCAAGAGGAATCAGCACTTTTCATTGCCATCTGTGATCACCCCTCAACCCGAACTCAAGATTTTAGGGGTCATCTTTCAGAATAACCTAAAATGGAATTCTCATGTCAGCTATATCTGTCGCATTGCTTCACAAAGAATCTACCTTCTAAAGCAAATGAAAAAGTTCCAATCGACTACCAAAGAAGACATGGTTGAAATTTATTATTCCCTAATAGGAGGTATCATTGAATACAATGCCCTACTTTTTGTCGGTTTATCAGCGAAAAATGCCTATAAAATAAAGAAAATCAGAAAGCGTTGCCATAGAATTATATGTGATTTTGAATGTCGCTGTCAACTCCTGAGAAGTTTTTCGAATCGTCGGGAAGCAAGAGCGTTAAAAGTTTTTCGTGAAACTCTACAAAGTAATCATCTTTTACACTCCTTAGCACCTCAATTTCTTCCCCGATCTAAGCAAGTGCAAGTGCCTCTCTGTAAAACCAAAAACGCAGAAGCTCATCTTTTTTCCTTTATTGTGCTCGTCTCTTTAACTCGACGCTTCAGAAATGACTTTACATTTGAAATGCATACCACATGTATATCGCATATTTTGTATTTACCGTGTCACTTATCTTTACTCACTTTGTACTTGAAAATATGACAATAAACTCGGAATGCGTCATCGCTAAGGTGAATGAGGGTGTAGGAGTTCTATGGTAAAGGATACTCGAAAGTGCGAAGTGAGACCCAGAGTAGCAACAATCTACGCCAATCCTCCCATCACCAATCAAACAGCAGCCCTGCACCACCCTTGGAGGCCCGGATATGTTGCAACGGATGCAGGCATAGAGGGACACTCCATAAAGCCGACACGGGACATTGATGCTCTTATGGGAAGTTCCCCATCAAGCTCCTTAACACCGATTCCTGCACCTGTGTCATGCTGACAACCAACGAAAAGCAACCCTGCCAGCAATCATCCATACTATCAGTGATCCGTTCACTAGTTCTGACTCTGTCGTCTCAGCTCATTGCTAGTTACATGGGTGTGACAGGCATCCTAAGTGTCAAACACAACATTTTGACCAATATTAGCCGCATTTGACCACATTTTCACATACATAACGCCTGAAATATGATAATATCTCTGATAGGAAATGACCTGGAGATATTCCATGAAAAATTTATGGTTCTAGATTAGTACCGTTCACTAAATCAATGAAAACACTGAAAATCTCATTTCACCCGAAAACTTCAATCGGCTTCCCATTATATTTACATGTTTTTTCTTTGATTCTGTCTGACAAGAACAGGAACCCGCTAGAGCACCGAAGACACGCAGATTCGTTGTAGCCATAGGGTGTACACTACATCATTCTGTGAAAGTCTCACTTTTGGTCTCATTCCCTACAGAAATGCGTTGTGCCGCTGGAGTATGAAATCAACCAATGTCTAATCATTGCCAATATTCATACATGTTTGTCTATATACAATCCAAAATTCAAGATCAGTTGCGCAACTTCGAAATTCAAAGTCAAAAATGCGCTAAGCATCCATAGATTTCAATTACCACAATTACACTTGTTGATTGGTTACCTGTATTTATGATAATAATAAATATAATAATAATAACTGCATATTTATGGAGCGCCATTACTGGGTGAGCTCATGGCGCAACAAAATCATGCAACATTACATGTAAACAAAAAACACAAACACGTCAGCGAGATTTATCATTTACTTTGATAATCATATATCTCATTCCGTGCCTTGTTTGAAATCATCACGATCGACAAGTAATTGAAACAACACTTCCCTAAGGAGCAGGGTATAGATCGATATTTTTGTCAGCTACGGAATAGGCTACATGTAAATTACACAACTTAACTGATATATCAAACCAGTCAGCAACAAATGCAACAAGATATTAAACGACCTCTTATTGTGAAAGAAGGGTCACATAACTGACAAGCAGTAAAATGGTTAAAACTGCCTCTATTCACAAAATATAACAATGCATGAATAGACACTACAATATAGCCAACATAAACCATTATGGCAAGTTCTGACTTGCAACGGACTGATTTCATTGAATTGGTATTATAGTAGAATAAATGGCATAGTTTTTAGATTCATCAGTCTCTCAAAAAATTGAATATTTTTATACAACGAAATCATGTTCTGTTGTTTACTTGCTCGCTTTTACAGCTGATACTTTTCATTTCAACTTTCCGCTGCAAGTACTGAGAGTGCTTTTATGCATTGATACTGAATGTCTTGGTGTAGGATACTTGAATGAACTAATTTAAATGTTTGCGACTCTGCTTGCAGCAAAAATTGCGAAAGCCATTTTCTATTGATTTTCAGATTGAAATGCAAAGTTGTTGTTGACAGACTTTTTAGAGGTGGTGTATTGCATGCATATTGTATCTCAAATGCATTATTTTTCAAAAATGCAGAATGTCAAATTTGTGACTATGGCATATGCCCATTGTTGAAAATTTAAAGAACAATGGTCTTTTGTCAAAGCTGGCAAGTTTTGTTCACTTTCGTTGTTAAGTAATTTTGAATATTATTGAGTATTTACGGTTAATGTTTAAGATAAGTGAAGTAGATACATGTAGGCCCGTAATCATTCGATCCAGGAAGTACTGTACTAAAAATATGATTTTCGGTCATCATTCTATTTTCTAAGGAGAATAAAATCATGATTGTAGTGAATATACATGATGCGATATAGCAAACATCAAAGTTCATTAATTGAATATAAAATAACGACGTAATCTTTATGGTTTGTTGGAGGATGAAAACTCATGGAATATCACAAAAACGAAGCAGTAAAATGAAAGTCAAATAGTACTTTAGGGCCACATTGTTTGGATTCCGTGTTCACTAAATTAAGCTCAGTTAAATTAAAGTGATCAAATTTTGATATATTGTCGTGCTGCAAGCGAACGTAATTTCGGCAGGTATAAGTACCCTATCATAGATAAATGACACAACTAGTCTTTATTCATGTTCTTGTTGAAGTTCTCTTAAAAAGCTCAGCACCTCCTGAAATATGGGAATTGTAAATTTTCATACTAACGTCCACTTAACATATTTTTCATATCTACATATTATGTGAACTGGTGATAACAAGAAACAATGACAGCATGCTCGAAGAACCCACTGTTACATTAAAATTCAATGCATGAATACATTAAGCGATAAAGATAATCAGTTGTTATTTTGACTGTTTCAGAAAATTGCGTACTGCATCAAACATCAATATTGTTTCAAAGTCTTTTTCACAAAATCAGGAAAAGGAAAGGAATCCTAGCAAATGTTCTGCGTGTGGTTCCAATCTGTTATGGTTGATAAATCCTGCAAAAAGTTGTGACCGCTGCCAAGAATCAACTTGCAAGAACTGCACACAGTTGTTTGATGGTGGATATCGTCAATTTTGTTCATTTTGTTTTCTCGATCTGTAAGTTTAGAATAAGCTTCTAGTAAATACAATTAAATTCAATTGCAACATTTAGTTTTAGAGTTGCAATATTCTTCAAATGAAAAATTAAAAATGTGTTTATTGTATCTGTAAACTTCCTAAAATACATATAAAGGACATTTATACTTCAAATCATCCCATTCTCATGGATAGGACTTATTTGACTTATCTGGGGAAGAAGAATGTGAATAGGACATAAAATTGCTTGAATAGAAATCGAAGTACAGGAAATAGAAGTTAACGTGGCTATGACTTGGAAAGGATTGCTTGTGGTGATTACTCTTTACCATGTCTAACACCTCATTCGATCATGAGTATAAACTTATTGGTAGTTCTTCATTTTTCAAGCCGTTTCCATTAACTACTTACATTACTAGTGATATTGCTATTAATTACTACTTTCATTTTATCACTGTTAAATGCACGCTGCACAGACGTCTGATGCATATATGAAAATAATTTGGTCATCGCATTTCCTAGAGAATACCAGACCAGTGCAGCAGTGGCATAACATGAATAAAAATAACATGCTTATTTCACAACCAAGCAAACGCTGATGTTCCATGAGTCCTGACAATGACCACAAAATAAAGCTTATTACTGGCTACGCAACTTGCCTTACCTACCATATTTATTCCTTGTAACAGAACAGTAAGTGCACTCATGTCGCAATTTGCAATCAGCCGTACGCAGACTATGTAGACCTGATGATCATTCAATTATGCTTTAAATTGCCTACACCATCTGTTATTGCTGTAGAGGAAATATGTTTCAATATTTCCTTTGATTTCTACAATCTTATTTGATTTCATTTTATATAAGAATGATATTTAAGGAGTTAGTGGAATCAAGTTAACAATGCACAATAATGACATATGCTAATGACGCCCTAAATCTTCTCATTGTTATTATCATAAGCTATCATTATCAAGGCTTTCATAAGTTTGAACAACCGAAACGGCTTCTAGCCCTGATATGGAGCTTGTGTATAGAGAATTTAAAATGTATAAGAGAGACATGTAGAACGGATAATTATATATGTAGATATTGTCAAAAATAGTTAATTGTCACATCAGGAGTGTCATCATTCATTAATAAGACGATCGTTGAGTTTCATAACAAAATTTCTCAATCGTATATGTACATGACTGCATTATGTCAATGTGAGCAAGAATAGAAAGGAACCATGTTTTCTTTTTTAGTAAGTATCGTCTAGAATCTGGAGAATGGTTCATCACAAAAAGACACAAGGCCAACAGGACGCAGAAGTTTGCTATAGAAGAATTACGTGATGCCTTGTCACCATCAAAAGGAGGTAACCGTCATGAAATAAAGCAGATATCGACCGCTGCCAGCTGTATCTAATAAATGTCTTGATAAATGAACATGCTATGCATTATAAGTGGTTAGCAAATGTGATTAAAATTGGAAATAATTTTCTATATTAAACTTAATGGGGTAAAGGGCTATAACAGAGCGAGTCTCCTTATCATTGCAGCCGGACGACTTCTATTCAAATGCCCATCCTGGTTGGAGGGAAATATAAAATATATGCTTCTTAGTCTCCCAATAGACTACTTTGACCCGTTGATAAGAGCAATGCCTGGTTTGGAAATACTTTAAAGTAGAAGAGAGAATTCTCCACTCACCCGGAATCAACAAATTGTGTTAACATTATAGTTAACAGGTTGTTGGCTGATTAGATTTCTCTTTGACAATTCTGAATAGATAAAGAGTATTTCATTGATGTCGTAGTATCAGGCTCATAGCTTGCATGTTTCGTTTTTTGCACGGTTCGTGAGCTTCCTTACATAGTCAGAAATGTAGCAGCTTCTGCATTCGCACAGTTTTGTCGTTCATTCCGTCTGGAATTGAATAAGTCATGAGCAAGTCGAAACGTCGCCCTATATTTTTATGTCTCAATAGCAGATATAGAAGAATATTTGGTTTTTCTTTCAATACTTATTTATTAAAATCAGACTTGAAAGTTTATGGTAAAGTTGTATTTTTCTTTATCGGGTTTTCATATGCTTTCTTTGTTCTAGTCACCAGCAATTCTGAAATATGAGGTATTTTAAGAATCTCAACTTTTTAGAAGAAGTGCCTTCTATCTGTCCTACCATTGAATGTCTCCGAAGTCTGAGGTTTTTCAACATTACATTCGTCGCAAAATGGAATTTGGAATTTTTCAAATTGGTAAAGCACACAAAAACTGAAGATTAATAAATGTATTGATATAAGATTCTCATCTTTAGGCCGTATTTTAAATTTATTATTTAAGTTCGAGATGCTCATTTGATGAGTTTTTTTTACTCGCAAGCCACGGAATGATGAATTAATCAATAATCGACCCATGGGGGAATCACGGCCCCAAGGACTTAAAGCAATTATTTTCAACCCCTTTCTGTGTCAAGACTTTACATACTTACATGCATGTTCATATCCTAAATGAATGATGTATAGATTATAATTCATCATGCAAATAATTCAAGGACTTACTGCTATTAAATTGCTAAATAACTCATGCCGGTGTATACATGCATGTAGGCTTGCCGGTCTTCATGTACCGGTACATAAGGTGTACTCAGCATGTTTTATCTTATAATTTGAGGCAAATGCTCATTGATACACTTTAATGGTAGTTATTCTGTGGTTTAAAATAACTAATAGTTGTAAACTCGTATGTTTCGTTGCATGTTTAAATTTCAAGCCTGCCAGAACATCTAAAAATTGGTGTAGGCCAAAATTGAAATGTGCATGCATTGTATATTGAGTGTGTATCAGAAGTATAATGGCAAAGTAAGACAAGCAGAAATACTATCTGGTAGTCCTATGTATACTATGTAAGTACTATGTGGTATATTTCATGTTTGCAATAATCCCAATCCCCAAACTTGATTCCACAGTCGCCATTTTATGACGATCGGCTGAGGAACGGTTCCTAGACAGATTTCAGTATTTGGTGTGAATAGCCTATCTTAATAAGATCCGTTGGTTTCTTCGATTACCAAGCCTGCTAAACCTACACGTTTGTTTTAAAAGTTTCAATATGTCAATGTACAGTTGAATAATCTATTTTATAGATTGATATTCGAATTGATGCTGGAAATATCTCTGCATGAGCCCAAATTCTCGCTCCGGTCTCATTCCGGGGCCATGGGTCAACAAGCCTTAGACATGTGACATAAATGCCGTCCAAAGATCATAAATAGATTTCAAATTAAGACGATTTGTCACTTTTAGAGTATATAGGTTATTTATTTTTCTAACTTAACTGCCCTCGAATGAATTATTGAGATTTCGCTTGGAGGTTTCAACATTTCATAAAGTTTGTTATTTAATTTGATAATTTCAGCTTACCAAAAACGTGCTGGTGGGAAATCTCCCAATGTGTCACCAATGCCAAAACGAGCTGGCGATGACCGTAGAAGAACCGTTCCTTCTATTATTGTAGATGAATGTGAAAAGCAAACAGCAGTGACATTGCCTCACAAAAAGACAGTAAGTTATGCAACAAAATGACCATATCAGGGAACTCCGCAAGTTATTTCATATTAGGACTTTGCAAAAATTGCAAAAATGTTATTTTATCTTTCTACAACCAAAGTTGTCATGGGGTTTTGATAGCCATTCCATTTTCATACAAATGGGGATCTTCTAAGGTAAAGCTTGCTGTATGAACACTTTCTCTAACCAGCTCTTGCCAGGCACGGCAGAGTTTCAAGCTTTTAATATAATCTTTGTATAAAGCTTAGGCGAGCTTCTATTCACCTTGTTTTGAGAGTTCAACTCAACTTTTTTTACATAAGATGAACGTCAATGTGACTTGTAGAAGTTCTCGATAATGAGTGATACCAAAAAATTGTTATATTAATTGAGTAATTTGTATATCAATCATCGTGTTTTCGAGCATGTCATGCCTTTATCTCGATGACCTTGATGGTTTCACCTCACCCAGAAGTCTGCTTCAGCTTCATCGATGTTATGAAATAATGAAGGTGTTATTTGAATTTCTAGGGCGAACTACAGCTTTTTATTCTGCTGTCTTTGGCAAGCATATTTGATCACAGTGAGTCTCATTATACATCTACATATGGAACGCATACAAGTCACTTAATTAAAGCTGTCATATAAGTGAGCTTCTCAGAATTGGCATGCATGAATGTCCCTAATATCCGCTTCATGTTGGAAGCAGAATGTATCAATCAGGGTCAGACGACTAGAAGCAGCAGAAGGAACAGGTATCAAAGTCTTACGTGCGAAATGTCTCCATCAGCATACCCGCTGACAAAGCCACATAGCCTAAACCTAGAATGCGAAATTTATCCATGAGAATTCTGATAAAAAATGAACATGGATGAAGAATGACTTCATGCAAGATATTTTGTCTTGAGAACGGGCAACTAGTGATTTTCAAACTTAACTGATTCGTTTCATTTGCATATTTATTGCATCATAACATGCGTAAATTGTATTTCAGATTTCAGTATATTTTATGAAGATTTTTGATCTGGCCTAATCCGAAGATGCACAAAGTATTCACATTGAAAGTAGTACAGTATAATTGAAAAAGTAACAAAGTAGCAAAAGTAGTTAACCCTCGTACTCCGAAAATATTTTGGGCAGCATGGCCTACGAAATGGGGTAACACGTACCCCAGAGATTTTTTGTTTTATTGATATCTGTGGTGGAGATTATTGCTGAATAAGATAAAAAAATAATCTCTACATTAGCACCTGTTGATTTGATCACTTAAGAGTCCTCAGTTGAAAGAAAAAAAGACAAAATTAAATGAAAAATCAAAAGTATCTATTTTTCAAATTGAACAGGTAACTTACTACCGGAGACAATCACAGTAAACCATAAAATGTGGCTGCGAACAAAAATATCTATTTTTTGAATTAGGTAAGTGTTTTACGACTGTAAAGAATCACAGTAAACCATAAAATGTGGCTGCGAACAAGAAAATTTATTCTAAAATTGAACAAGTGTTTTACGACTGAAAACAATCACGGCAAACCAGAAAATTTGGTTGCGAATGATCCGCACAGACATACATGTTGCATTTGTGGCAACAATTTCGACTCTTGCGGTCCTTCTCTCTGCCACACTTTTAACATCGTCCAGTTCCGAAATTCGTCGGTGGTTCTGAGTCCAATGAAGCGTCCAAAAGCCCGCGTCTTTGCGCTGCTTCACGCAAGTACGTAGGTACACCGACAAATGAAGTGGCTTTCCACTTGTTGATTCGCTTTTTCATTTGTTCTGCAATCAACTGTTCTGCGAGGCATTCAAGGCGCAATCGGCGTTGACGTTTCTTATTTCTTTGAAAATTTTGTGGAAGTTTTGACCACTCCAAAACGAAGGCGTTGTAGCCGGCTGCATCCAAAAGGAAAAACAAAACATTCTTCGTCCAACGCCGAGTATTGCGACGACAGGTGTATTCACTCACGAGTTTTTTTAAATGTGTCGACAGGACCCTTTGTCGCGTTGTAAGCACCAATGATTTCGGGTTTCGAAATAACCTCAGGACCTGTATTTGATAAAATCATTTTTTGACTGTGATGCTCCGTTGACAACAATATCACTGCTTTGTTCTTTTGAGGCACATAAGAAACGAGTGTCTTTTCTCTTCTGAATCCAAACTGGCTATCATGGATATCTCTACGTTTGCTCGGCAAAAATGAGGCTGGAATCTGGGGCTTGTTATGCCGCAGTGTGCCCAGTAATGTAAGTCCATTTGCCCATAATCTGTCCGATAGTTCAATAGAGGTGAAAAAATTATCAGTGGTAACTCCACGTCCAGTTCTGTATAAAGGCTTTGTCAATTCGAGAACAACATTCATACCAATGTTATTCGCTCGAGCTGCGTCGTCGGTGTTCTTGCCAAGATAAATTTTCACATTCATGAGATACGCAGTATCCACATCGCAAAGACAGAAATATTTCAAACCATATCTCGCAGGCTTGTTTTTCATATATTGTCGAAAGCGACAATGACCTCTGAAAGAGTACAAAGTCTAATCTACACACACGTGTGATCCAGGCTCGTAAGCTGTACGAATATTGTTTTTAAATTCTTGGAAGATGTAATCCATTTTGTAAAACTTGCCACCATTCGAAGTACGACAAGAGACGTCATCAAAAGTTATAAAACGACTGATCTGCATAAATCTGTCTCGAGGCATGGCTAATGCAGTGATCTCCAAATAATGAATCGAAGTTCGCTTCCATATTTCGGCAATATCAACTTTTCGCTTTTTTGTCACTCCAAAAAGAAGAAGCAGACCAAAATATGCCATTATTTCTTCATCACAGACTTCTTCTATTTGATCAGGCATTCTTCGATTAGTGCATTGAACAATATGACGAATCATTGTCGAAGTAAATAGGCAAGAGAAAAAGTCAATCGGTTCTATGCAGTTCTGAATAGGTATTTGCACTCCTGATCTCACTCTTACCAGATTGTGACGTCGATAGGATGAAGAATGAGGAGGGCGACCTGACCAGGTAGTTCCATCTTTGCCTTTGAAGTTATCCTCTTCGTTTTCACTATCATCTTCGGAGGTATTGTCACTCTCTTCGGAGCAGGAACTCTCACTTCGGTTGTCAATTTCAACAATATCTTGTTCTTCATCGTCTTCGATATCATTCAGAAAATCATCTTGGTCATCCTCGCTATCACTGTGAGCAATCAATTCTGCTATCCTTGCTGCGTACTTAGCCGCCATCGCTGAATCGACAAACAAGAAAAATGGGCCTCGCCAGCAAGAGCATAATCCGTGAACGACGCTCATTCACTCATTGGCTCTGCACTACGTCATGATTTGCCTTCCCCACGAAGGCACGTGAATGCGCAATCGCACACACAAAAGCTGTTGTAAGTATTGATTTTCCGAACGCTTTGTCCGTGCTGCCCGCGAAGAAAAGATTTTCATTCAGTTACATGACAGATGAATTGTATGCGTGAGTGTTGCATGACTCGCTTCACACAACCTTGATGATCATGACGGTTTCGATACATTTCGTAAAAATGAATTTCTGCTAATCTTTCTCTGAAAAGCTGACGAGAAGGCCTACATGAAATACCATCACGGCCGTAACAAAACTTTCCTGCGGCCGTGGGCAAGACCATATTTTGTACCGCCAGGCCCCAGTTATAATTTTTACCCTACCACTGAGGCGCAATTATAATGGAAACCTGCGACCCTAGGCAGACCCCCTCCCCCCCCCATCTTGCTACGGGCACGAATGCAACGAGAAAAATGTAAATCCAATAAAAACTGAACATCTGATATCATTTTCTCATTTAGTCAAGCTGAATGAGAAGTTACGTGGACATAGTTTGATTTTTTATCTTGATGATGCATGAAGAAAAAAGTGACCATGGACACCGAAAAGGGGTACACGTGTACCCCACATGTAATAAGTCGTTGAAAACTCTTAATAAAATGAAACTTATCCTAATTTCAAATACCGTGTTATATAAAGCAAGTTAAGATATTTAAACGCTCCGGAGTAAATTTATCAAGAAAACATATGTTCATAGATATCTGCAAATTATTATAGCTGGGGTACACCTGTACCCCATTTCGTAGTGCGAGGTTGATATTGGCTGCATGACGTGATATTACGACTGGCGGGCATTGTACTTTGGTTTAAAGTGTCGTCTTTGTGGGAAGAAAATTGATAAACAAACAATTGATTATGTTGATAGCAAGACAAATAAAGCTCTAACCTTATTCCATACACACTGTCCAGTTTTTTGCTGCCATAATGCTCTTTGCAGAACTGATGCCTGCAGATAGATGTTTGAAAATAAAATAAGCCCGTATTTTCATGAGTATTGATTAAAGGAAGCGCATGAGACTTCCATAAATCAGTGAGCACAAATGATAGTCCATATGCTTGATATGAATGAATTCACCATATTGTCTTCTTAATTTGAAGCTCCTAGAATTTCATAGAACAGCTAGAAGTCATGAAATACAGTAAAAGAAATTAATGCCATTAAAAGGACATCTCCAAATTATGCCATGTAGTGTAATGTAGTTCTCCTTGCTAATCGTTCAAATTTGCTCGTTCATGAGAGAAAAAAACTGAATTACGATAGTCAGTCCAGCTTGTTGGTCCTGTCAACTCTATTAGGTCGACATTACTAAAATTGTGCGCAGGTTTCCGACGTTTCAGGAGACATTCATCTTGAGAATCCGCAGTTGTGCTGTGTTTATAAAATAGATCTTTCGACATTTAACTTGCTGGGGAAATCAACTTTGTTATTACTAGAATACAGGAGGTCTACTATTGCATTGTAAGAGATGTTTCAAGTGCACCATCAATCCTTGCTATTTGTCGTACCGCTATTCGTGCTTCTCGATCCATAATAGCAACAAATAACGAGGACCCTCCTGCATGTGTTGTGTTGTTGCAATTGAAAAGGAAAATAATCAGGACAGATAAATTGCATACCAAAGTGATAAACTGTCGCAGTGAATTAGTAATCATTTTCCTTTGCCATTCAATGCAAGCACCCGCATTGTATTTAATTACAGAATATTCATCGCAAGATGTTGGAGAGAGATTTTCATGACGCACGATCCGATTACAGTGACGATTCTTCATATTTGGGATCATCAGCCTCTGTTTCGGTGAGTAAATTCTTGTCAACATTCATGTATGATTTTCTCCATGCATCATTATGAGGATGAAAATATTTACTTAAATTGTTCCTTCTTTTATTGTCATCGACTATAGAAAGATGATTTGATTGCCGCTTAGAATTTCATTGATCATCTGACATATCCAGCGGATAATTTCCCTGCAATTTAGAATATCGGTGGAGTGGAAAATGTTATAAGAAAACTTAAGTATGATAGAATAAAAATACATACATGGAAAGTAAAGCATTTTGGTGGAGCAACACACGGTATAATTATGTGTACAGTTTATATCTAGCATCAAGACAAAACTAGAGCTGTTTGTTGTATCCTAGGCACAGGGGTTAAGTGCTTAGCCTAGCAATCTTTTGATTCAGAGGTCGAGCCCCGGAAGTGTCATTGGAAGTCGGCAGGAAGGGCATTCGTGCTAAAAGTACCACAATGCTCCAGCAAAGTCTGACTACGTCAGTACCGTCAAAGCCCCCAATTTGGGGGAGTAGTGACGTTAAAGCTTCATTTTTTTATCTAGCATCAAGATAAAGTTAGAGATATTAGATCGAAGAAATTAACAAGTTTGCCTAAGTTTTCTGCTAAAAGTGATTCAAATAACTTTTCGTGTACCGGTGGTTCACTTCATCAACATGGTCATTTCATCGACAGCTGTATAATACTCGGCCAAGGGTTTCATGCATTCATGGATAGCCAAAGACATAAATTAGCTCACTAATTCATAGACATCAAGCTATGATGTCTTTGAGCTTTATCAGGGACTCCTGTCTTCTGACTTTGGACACAGACATTAATGAAACAACCTGTCGACGAAAAGACCTGTCGATTAAATGACCTTGTCAAAGAATTGAACCACAATCATCGGTGTGTAGAGTAAATTCGTTCATTATAAACAATTTATAGCAGAAGAATTTAGGTTTACAGCAGGAATTTGGAAGTTTTTATATTTTGTGGTAAATCGTTATCTCTGGTTTGAAACAGTAGACGTTACATTGCATTGCAAGATAGATCTTTTATGATAAATGGATTGCATGACTACCAATCGAAACAATACTTAAATGCTAATATGTAAAGTGCATCATCGACAAACACAGCCTTGTCTCTACTACTCTGGTTGTGGCAACTCAGTAACACGATGAAATTATCTTACGCTATTATTAATTTATCTTAACCCTTTTTCTACCGATGTCCAATATATTGGACAAATTTTAAATATTTTTTGAAATATTGAGCCATGTTCATTGATGACTAGATTCTGCATATCAATCATCAAATACCATGTTTTTCATGCAAAAATATTTTGATCCATCAAATGAATCAACTTGCCAGACAAATTTAGCTCGCAAGAGTTATAAACTATAAGATATATACTATATAGAGATGACATAAAAAAATTAAATATAAACTATATAGAGATGACATAAAAAAATTAAATATAAACTATATAGAGATGACATAAAAAATTAAAACATAATTCAAATTTTGAATTTACCCCTGATGTTGACCAAGTTTTAAAGCGAAAATATGAATGCACAATAACTATAGCATGATATCACTAATTCACAACCAATATTCGTTATTACTCATGCACAAGTCTCCGTAATAGCCGTGTCCAATATATTGGACATCAGAAGACAACTAAAATTTTTTGTACACTATATTGGACATCAGAAGCCAACCAACAACTCGCAAAAGATGTGTGAATGAGAACTGCCACGATTTTGAACTATGTTATCAGTCACATTCTTAGTTCTTTAGCAAGGTCATTGCGTTGTGGGTAACTTCAACACTGATTGCACTGATTGTCTGCTATTCTTAGTCGCCGATACGTCACACACAGACTTGATGATTAGTAGGACTTCCCATTCTGTCTCATGATGACTAACTCTAGGCCTATTCATTGAACAATCCTAAATGCTGACACAATCACACACTCACGATCAGGTCATTCTATCACCGTCTTCATGTGAGTTTGACGCACTGTAGTCATGTTTGATTGTGGTACTCAAGTAAAGATTTTTTGGAAAAGTGTAGGATCAGAAACAGGACATTGGTGGCCAGGCACTACAGTAACGGTTTTTAAGAATTCATATCATGTAGATTTTGATGGCTTTGGCAATGGATGGTGTCAGACTGTTAAGAAAAAGTTTGTACTTGCCCGCAAAGGTGATATGGTGAATGTTTCTTCACCTCATTCAGAAAGTCCTGTAAAATCACTACTGACTGACACTGCCCGCAAAGGTGATATGGTGAATGTTTCTTCACCTCATTCAGAAAGTCCTGCAAAATCACTACTGACTGACACTGACCGAATCGATAGTGACATCCATGGAATGGACATTGACATCGGCCGAGACATTGGTGACGCCGACCGAATCGACCCTGACGCCCAACGAATCGAGACTGACATTGACAGAAACCGTCATGAATCCAACAGGGAAGAAAGGAATAGCAAGATATCTAATTGTAATTTGGGTGAATAAGTTGCAATGAAAGAAACTGACAATGTTTCGTGTCAAACTGAATGCACGCGTGAGCCTAAACCTAAACGTCGACGTCTTGACGCCAATTATTATTCGACTCGTATTAGAAACACTGATGAAATAACGACAGTCGAAATTCCCTCCGACAGCGAGGACGATGGATCGGTTGTGGATGACGAAGCTGACATTGAGCGACCGACTTCACATAGACGTAAATGGACAAGAGAAAACATTCCATGCTTGGATGGAAATCATTTTGAAACTGCTAATATTGCAGGAGCCGGACTAGAATTATCCGACAGTTATCAAGAATTGATTAGTGAGAACAGTACGCCTCGCGAGATCTTCAAGAAATTATACTTTACAGAAGAAAACATTGCAGAAATGGTTTTCCAGTGTAACTTATATCGTGAATTCAAGAACCTAAAATGTCGCAAAGTAGACCCGGTTGATTTTTTGAAATTTATTAGTGCTCTCATCTTCTCTGGAAGTATTGGCTTGCCTGGTATCGCGAAATATTGGGCACGGTTCTCCAGACAACCACTAGTAGCCGACAATATTTCCAAGAATACATTCGAAGAAATCTTGTCCTGTCTCCACTTTGGAGACCCTGTATTGGAACCGAAGAAAGACTCACCAGGCTATAACAAATTGTACAAAATCTAAATGCTTGTGGATATGATGAATAATTCATTCAATATTGTCAAACCAGAAGCACGAGTGGCAGTGGATGAACAGATGGTGACATTCAAAGGCAAAACTGCACCATCAAAGAAACCTGTAAAACATGGCTATAAAAATTTTGCCTGTGTAGGTACAAGTGGCTTCATCTATCGAGTAGAGTGATATACTGGAAAAGAAGCACCTGGTCCAGTGAAATTGTTTGTCAGTCGATCTCGATCAGCTGCTAATGTTGGAGAATCTGCAGATCAGCCAAAACATTTCAGCAAGTCATCCATCGCTGGTTGTTTGGCGAATGATTCAAGGATTTCCAGCTGATACGGAAATCTACTTTGACAGTGGGTTTGGTACATTGCCGTTATTCGAAGCACTGCATGATCTCGGATACAAATGTCTCGGGACAATGAGAGAAAATCGATTGAATGAAGTCAATCTGATGTCTGAAAAGGCAATGAGTAAAACACGTGGACTCATTGATAACAAAAGTTACTCTCATGGATCGGGTAGAATTACAGCCTTGGCATGGTATGATAATAAGCGAGTGCTGCTATGCTCCAATTTTGTTGGCAAAGATCCAGTTACTTCATGCAAGAGATACAATCGGAGAACCAAACAGATGGAAGAGATCCCAGTCCCAGCTATCGTCAGACAATGGAATTCCTTCATGGGAAGCGTGGATTTTGCAGATATGATGATATCACAATTCCATATTCCATTTCACTCAAAGAAATGGTATCGACGATTAGTTTTCAGACTTTTCGATTACATGCTATACAATTCGTGGATTGTCTATTGATCATTCCACAATGACTCGACTTTCAGTGATTTTCGATTATCCATCGCAGCCGAGCTTCTTTCAGGCCAGTCGAACTTGGATGCCGACACCCAAGATGTGCTCAACTCATCGACCCAATCTCTCAATCGATCAAGTGTAGTGCCAAACAGTTCAATCCGATATGACACAATTTCTCATTGGCCAAAATATGATTACAGTTTGAAAAATGCTGCCAGGTGTCGCATGGAAGGCTGCACGAAGAAAACATTTTGGAAGTGTTCAAAATGCAATGTTCGACTTTGTTTGAACAAAGATCGTGAGTGTTTTGTGCTTTATCATGCAAAGTAGAGTCAAGTGTTATATCCTGAATTAGTTGAGAATGAAATTTTGGTTGGATACAAGTCAGGAGAGTGATAATGCAGATTAAATAAAAGACGTACAACCTAATATAACGCCTTATTATTATTTTAAAATTGAAATGCATTTTAATATCTTATGATTTTGATATTCCCAATGCTGATGAAGTTAGTGTGCTTCTGATGTCCAATATATTGGACATTCTCAAATAGGATCTTTTGCTAACTAATAAATTATTTGCGCGATGCTGTCATGTTTTGAACCATGAATGGATATCGCATTTCAAATTTGACTGAATAGAAATGATTGGAAGGTCTTCAGTAGAAAAGGGTTAAATTATCTAATATTTTAAATTGGAATTGAAATTATCCCCTAACAGAAATGACACTGCAACCTTCATTTGCACATTTCTAATAGCCCGTCGCAATACTTATTATGGTGATCAGATTTGGTAAAAGTTGTATTCTATTAAAATATATGACATTTTTATTCTATTGATATTCTGCATTGAATGATATAAATTCTTTCGGAACAGCAAATGTCAACACAAACTCCTGCACATTTTTAGTTGGATTGACTCCGACGAGATGTTGACGAATACTGTTTTCATACAACTATTTTTAATACGATTCTTCTGATGTCTTCACAGCACCTATTACACCTCTTCATTTGTGTTGAAGTTTTCAGTTACGTGAAACATGACGACTTCTGCATGTCGGGGTAAAATATGATCAAATACTTCCAATCGCCGAAAATCATTTCCATGGTTGCATGCAACACAAAAATTCATATTTCATTACTAAGCTTGCAACTTTCAGATGCTTCACAGCTTACATAATGAAGATAGACGTCTTAGTTTACCTGTAACGGTAAGTCTAAATACACTGAATTAACTTGAGCAGCATGTTAAAGCGACTAATTTGCTTAAAAAATGCCGCCTCATGATTGAAAATTTGATTTATATTTTGCTCAAAATTCGTAGCATCATTCGTGCAAGTAGCGCCAAATTATTTTTGTTTCATATAGTTAGCTCTCCAGATCTACTCAACTAAAACTCAAGTGGAATTCAAAGTTGAAGCTTCGAGCAGTATGCCGATTTGAAGTTAGGTCTGAGTAATTACCTCAGTCAAATCAGCGATTTGTAGACTTTATTGATGGATACTTTGTTGCTTTTTTGTCTCACGAATAGCATCGAATAAAACTTATTCCATCTTTTGCGGAAATGCATTGAAATAACTGATCCAAAAATCCCTGTTGTGCCACAACCTGTTCATCAGGTTGATTATTCAAAAGATGCATCACGCGCGATATCTCAATTTCCTGGTTATAAAACTGTTTAAGAATAAAGGCACCACCTTTTTGGATTCTAATTAAAATCTTCTGCAACCTACAAGGAACCAACTGGTTTTTGAATAGCTTGCAACAAGTTTTTATTAGACCGCAAAATGGTGCAGAAATTATGTCTCACCCAACTCTTGCAATTATTGATATCTGCATCCTGTAAAGCTGCATCGAAGCATGCATCTACAGCGTATATTTTACGTAGCTAAAATTTAGGATCGAGCTAAATATTTGCTTTGTTACCGCTTTGATGCTTTTAAGTCCACAATAGAACAATGTACAGCTATGGTGTTGCCATAGAGGGTATTGTCTTAAAAGGGTCCTACTTTCCGCTTTATCATCATTACCGGAGACAACAATTCTTAAAACTTCTAACCTCTACAATTTTAGAAGATTCGAGTGATTGATAATGTACCTGGCTTGATAAACTTGAAACTTAATGCATGATTTCAGCGCAATATCTCGCCATTATATGCATATATTTCACATTCAAGTTATCTTATTAGGTACAAAATGCATGCCAATTAGTCATGGCTTCTCATATTTCATGGTTTCTCCTCCTCGGAACTATTTTTCGATTTTGCAACTCTTTTTTGCTCAGCCGATAAAATTTCGTTTGTTTAATGCGAGTAGTATTATGCTTTCACTCAATTGCGCTGTTAATCGCACAATGCCAAAAGTTTTCCTTGCATTGTATCAAAGCACTTCTTTCCATTATCATCACGCCAATGAATGCCAGTATTGTGGTATCAGTGTGGTGTGTTAGAAGCCGTTATAAAGATCGTGAGAGCCGTCCTATCTTTGGCGGCTCTCTTTGCTGATGATCTCCTCCTGGTGGCAGATAGTGAGGAAGAGCTTGTGGGCAGACTGTAATCTTGGAGGGGCTCTCTTCACAGTAAAGGCATGATAGTGAACTCCAGTAAGACAAAGGTCATGCTATCACACCTTGAACACTTTTCATTAGCTCGGTGACGTCATTGATGCTAGCGGGGAGCAAGTGTAGCAGTCAGGGCGAGGATCCGGAACGGTTGATGCAGGTTTCATGAAATGGCTCCCTTTTTGACATCTAGAGCAACTGCATTTTCAATGAAAGCGGCCATCTACAGGTCATGCGTGCGCACCAGCATGTTATATGGAAGCGAGAGATGGGTCATGTCATCAGAGTGTGTTGAGGCGACTTGACTTGAATGAAATGAGGATGGTCCGTTGGATGTGCGGAGTCTCCTCTCGGGACCGCATGTCCAATAAAGAGGTCAGAAATAGAATGTGCCTGGAGCCTGTGGCTGACTCCATAAGATGTCGACTAAGATGGTGTGGTCATGTGGAGAGGAAAGACGAATCTCAGTAGATGAAGGGCGTGAGGAAATTGCAAATGGATGGTCGAGGACCGGCTGAACGTCCAAAGAAATCAAGGAGTGTTGACACAAAGTAGACCTTCGAGCGCTCGGACTCCGTAGGAAGATGCAAGCTACCGAGCGAAGTGGAGAATGTATTATGTGAGTTTTATCACAAAAGAAGCTTGGCGCTGTTACAATAGTCAGATGTATTCCATGTTTCCGCGAGGAACTCGTCTTATAAACTGGCGGTATTACATAAGCGGCTCTTTGCCAATGAGCAGAAAAAGTTCCATTTCAAATGATGCGATTGGAATAATCGACTGGCTAATTCTGTAAATATAAACAGCAATTATTTTGTAGTTCTTTTTGTCTCAGATGTTATAATGCATGCATGCATGGATGCAACAATTATGCTAAAACCTGTAGATAAATCTTTACCTGCACATAACCTTCTTTTTCTAGCAAGAGCATACTAATGGTCCAAGTAAAGCTGAAATTGAATCCTAATCAATTAATCACGCTCTGGCGGGAGGCCCTAATGTCTTGCTTATCCGGAGTACTGGTACACTTTTACTTTTATGAAGTAACAGAGCGAAACCATCGATAAAACTGCCCGGATTTTCAATTGCTTCTGTCGCCGGCACGACCCCGCGATTTTTAGGGAAACCTCGGCAACTAAGATCTTGACGATGGTTCCAACATAGAAGTCAGATTTTTCGCTCAAGTTAGTGTTTCTAAAATAGACAGCAGCTATTTGTTGATGATAATTTCTACAGTTCGGTCAAGCACCGATCTTGGTCAGCGTTGTCAGATCTCAAGAGTGAAATTACTGGAACCTGTACTAGTAGCGGATCCTGTCGGAAGGCGGCACATTTCAAGGTATAAGAGAAATACCAATAGCCGTGAATCTTTGCTAAGTACATGATGATGGCACCTTAGCATTGTCAACCACTGGAAGCCATCATTGTTTAGGCAGTGCTGTCATGATAACACGTGTAACTCACGACGTATGTCTGTTCTAGTTCTATAATGCTAGCTAGTGTCGGATTTCTATGGTTCTAGCCTTGCTGGCTGCATAACATTCAAACACCGTACAAACCTAATTCAACTTGAACTCACACGATTGAATTGCTGAACCAGTCTGATCTTTTCATGCTATGATAAGATTTTTTTCTTTTAATGTTGGCCCTAAGTTGTACTGTGTGCTATATGCTATGTTATAATATAATTTATAATATAATATATAATACAATGTATATGTAGTCAGACATTCATAGCAATTAGAGAAAAGAACCACTGCATTGAAGCGGAATTCGAAACATTGGAATTAAATTCATCTTATGCCTCAAATGTTTATTGATAATATTTTACCTTTCTCAGTAGCTTATGTCTTCTAATGTATTATCAGATGACGTAGTCGAGTGAAATGGTGTTTATTTTGTTGATGAAAAATATTTATTCAAGACTACTCTTAACTTGGTAGCTATACCATAATCGTATATATGATACAAGTACATGCGTATATTTAATCGTATGTATTTTTCGAAATATTCTTAAGATATGTGAAGATGTGCTACTATACCTAAGGCAAGCAGAATAATGAATAAATAGGTCAGCTAAATTCTCATTTACATTTTTTATAATATCTGCACCATTTCGAAGTTTCAACCAATATCAAGTCAAACATAGCCTTCAGAAAATTTGAGATGATGAAATTATTGCTATTTTAGTCTGCGAATTGACTACCCGTACTTGATAAGCAACTCATTTCACTCGATTTTTCATATACAGATGCTTTCCACATCAAGCGGCAGCAGACGTCTGAGCGCTGTCTCGACAGTAAGTTTCAGCTAATTAAAGAGCGAGAATGATAGATTAATAATTCTTTAATTTGCTTAATTATTCTAACATTTTCTCTAACTTTAGATTCTTCTAATTGAGGCTGTCCAGCACTACTGCTGCGAAATTTTACCACAGCACATAGCAATTGATCGAAGAAAGGATTGTGTGTGAAGAACAATCTTGATTTTCTAATGCCTTTATCAGAATTAGCTGCATTTTTTATCATAGAGATTCAATCATGCTATATTGATGCTTAGACGTAATTTGAATAACGCTATGTTACAGTTTGGAATAGTCATTCACTCAATTAGTTTACAACATATACCAGATCAGATGATTCATTTCTTAATGACGCAAAATTTATTGCTGTACAGATGCTTTTCGAAATCTATTTCTATCTTGCAATGTACATGTACATGTGCTTCAATCAACACATGAATAATTTTCAGGCAAGTGAATTTTTCGACAAGTAATGAGCAATTCAAAAGTGCTCGAAACCCTGCAGGCCTACTATCTGTCGCCTCTTTCTCTCCCCTCTATTTATTTGCTTATATTTCTATGTGTTGCATCTATTGAGTCCTTTACTATTATAAAAATAGATTCACACACCTGAAGATGATCTGCATTTACTGATCGAAATACATAGCAAGAATAACACTGATTTTGAAAACTCAGTAAAGCATTGGTTCTTCTCAACTGATATTGAGGAGCTCGTACTTTACTAGACATGCATATGAATTGCAAAAGTTACTAATTTGCAATTTTCAAAATGTTATTGCCTGAACATTTGTCAAATAATTTCATAATATTTTCTGAGATTTTTTCTACGGATTTTTTTGTTTTCTGATTCAGAGAATTATTTTTGAGAAATCGGCTATGCTGTTTTCTTCCTCATGTTTATTCCTTTTCAGTATGCCGTCGCATTCTGATGGTAATCCATCAAAATTTACAATTCTAAGACAACATGCATTCGTCTATGAATAGTATCTAAAAAAAATTGTGAGCCTAAATTGATCTCAAGATCATGTTGTTGAAATTCACTTCGATGAATTGCCAGGCAAAGATAGTCACTGATAAATTGAAGTCAAAAGTGCTTTATACAGTGTATACATCGGCTATTCAATTGCCTCTCTAACATTGATGACATGATATTGAATGCGTTGTCAGGATTTTCATCATGATAATTCTGACAATTGAAACTGATTTTGTCATATAACCTGACTATTTACCGAATATTCGATGGCTCCACACTTACTACAGTGCATGTTTTGTGTTTTGAATGAAATACCGAATGACGTCATGCAAAAAATTACGATATGTGAGGTCTGTAACGGAATATATCTTTTGACTGTACAGATGCTTTCTTCAACATCCAGTGATGAAAGACGATTAGGTCATGCTTCGTCGGTAAGTATTGAAACAATCAGTGATCAAAATACTGTACTTTGTTGATTTGCTCTGTACTTTTCACACTTTCAACCTTAGCATGACACGCTTTTGGTATTAGACGCTGGCCATGCCCTCTGGTGATGTCTTTCCCAAAATATTGTTTTAAGTGATTCGATCAGATTATGAAGTCTAAGACCCGCAGTTTCCGCGACACATCATTAGGGACCCGCACCTCACGATGATTTTGTGAAGTCACTCATGCATCTGCGTGAAAGTGACCAAAAAAGGGGTCGAGCAAAAAGAAGCTGGGAACAGGAAAGACAGGAAAGATTGGCTATTACATTTTAATAGATTGCACTTCAAGCGTACAGGGCGTCCGAGAAAACATCATGCACTTTCACAGTCTCATAGACGTAAAATTCAAGTCTTATATTGAATTGATTCAATAAATAAATGACTATAACTAAAATAAATTACTCAAAATTGATGTGATAAGCATTGCTCGTCCCGTCTCCAAACAAAAACCGATTAGGGAAATAAAATTTACTTTCAATAATCATAAAGTATTGTCAAGATTGAATATTTCAAAATTGCAATGCAATTGATTGTGACTGATCATTATTTACTTGAATTCACTTCTGTGATTTTGTAGTCAAATGTTATTTTTAGTTAAAAGGGGTGTGAACAGGGGCTCTTTCGTGCTCTCCACAACATAGGCTAATGTGGTTAAAAAAACGCGTTGCAAATATGTACTGCTATTTTCATAATTTACAGAAATTGAAATCCTCTCTCCAGAATAGTTATTCCAATACAGGCAGATTTTAGACAAGACAAGCAATCAAAAGCACCGGTTCCGAATTCTGCCATTAGCAGTTAAGATCCGAATCTTTTATTATATTATCTTAATGACATTGGAATCTGGGAGAGAAGTTTAAATCCGACATACAATGAACCTTCACCTTACGAAATATCAATCAGTCAAATTCTACACGATATAATATAGACAGGATTCCAACCAGTAATCTGCATGTATCTGCTTTGCTCGTGTGGATAAATTTTAAAACGCAGAAGAGGCCTACAACATGCATATCGGTCTCGGTTTCTTCTCGAATATAAAACAGTTCGAAAACAGAGCCAATTTTCTCCGCGAGGCGTCAATTATCGGGCCATATATCTGGACATGCCACATAAGTGACATGCTCGATCACCTTCAAGTCATAGGGATTATGCTCTTCTCAATATTATGAAACATATTACTTCCATACAGTAATTATGTATATAGCACGTAGGTAGAGTGTCACCTACTACCAAAGTCAGCATACAGTGAAGATTTTTGTATCAAAAGATTCATTTCTTACGAAGATTATCCTCTTGACGTCTAAAACATATTAGGTCAGTTTTTATTTTAAAAAGCGAAGAATTAAACTTACAAATTGGATTAATTCAATGAATCAATATTCTCATGTATGATTTTGTGATTCACTAAATTAGGATGATTTTTGTTCTGAATAATATTGTGGATTAATTTATATCTTAGTCGTCTTAGATAATTGTCAGTTATTGTCAAAGATAATTGTCCTAGATTATGATGTGTTATTCCATATGTTATGTCAGTATCAAGTAATTTGTGACATAACAAGCGCAAGAAAATACTCTTATTAGCAATGCTGACTCCTAAAATTATAGTCATTTGTATCAGCGGTATCTTTGACATAGAAAGCAACATTACTACCAACTGCAGACTTCTAGGCGAGCCGTTCGTTTACCTCACGGTTGATCGTTTTTTGTTCCACACTTCTTTACTATTTACGGCCATGGGACAGACCTGAAAATTTACTTTCACTTCTTGCAAAGATGTAATTGTCCAAGCAATTGAGGTATGCTGGCGAGGATTTGTCTTGATGCAAATTACTTTGTGTTAATGCTAATATAGCGCATAATGCATATACATAGTCCAGTTGGGCATTTACACGCTCACATGTGTATGAATCACGCAGACAAGAGGATCAAAAAAAGAACAAAAGATTGAACAATTGTACATAATCGAATTTGATTGTTATTATGCATGTTCTTAATTAGAGATAGATCGGGTGGATTTTATTTCTAAGTTGAATATGCATCGTCCGTTTCTTCACAACCAAAACTTATGTATTATTGGCCATTCTTAACGCATGACATAATCAAATTCAAATGCATCAAGATTACAGATTAAACTACGTATTAGACATTTGGAAAATTCAAACATGCACGTAGAGGTAAGGTACATAAGCTTGCAACATGTAAAACAAATGCATTAATTTCGGAACGAGCAGGCCATAGCCTGAATGTTTCTGACAAAGCACGCGTGAACCAGACAGGTCTTTTTCTGAAATAGTCTGGGCGTTCTTGTCGGCTTGGAAAATTCTGGTCCGCTTACAAGTCCAAACAAGCAACACAGTTATAGATCAAATTTACTATTGCACTATAAGCGATAATAAGATTTGCATGCTTTCTTCATTATAGAATAAAACTTAATAATTTGCATGTTGTTTCATCTCGGACACCCTGTATAATTAGAGAAAATGTCCTCTTTGAAATTCCTCAACACGAAGCAGTCTATTTTTGCCTTTTTGCTGCTGTTATTGACACTGAACAAATAGTGCCCTCTTCCAGTTTCCTTTAAATTTGGCATAAATTTGGTTCCTCTATTCAATTGATTTCCGGATTACTCCGCTCATTACAATACTCAAAAGCTGATCCATATTTGGTCAAACTGAGTCAGCAGACTTTTACATCTGTGTTAGCAGCATCAACAACATGGTTGCAACATTGAGTAATTCCTCTAAGCTTGAATAACATGTATGTACAATGCAGGTGTCATGTGTTGGATTCTGATGATCTACTTTTAATAGGTTATGGTTCAACTACTTTGAAATCTCAATTAGCTTGACATTTCCTGTTGATTATAATGGCTTCTGGTGCAAAGATGTGTGAATGAGATTACCTAAGAAAGAGCTGTAGATGTAGCAAGTTCTTGTGTATATTGTCACATAATTTCATGAATGCCTCGGAAATGTTCAACTTTGTTTCAGACAGTAAATTTTTTATATTTTATAATGTTATTCAAATCCTGCAAATGGTGCATCAAATCAAAGATGGCTATTTAGCAAAGTAAATCGAAGACATTAGTTGAAGGAAACTTGCAAATGAATCAAGTGAATTCTACATACAGTATGATGCTTGAGTAATTCCTTCACTGCATACTCTTATCCATGTTTCCTGTACAAAGTTTTTTACCCATTATTTGAATGAAAGCCTGATCTAATATACAGTCGACAGTGGTTTGATGGATAAGTGGCTAATTACGCGTTTAGCCATCAGCAGGTAAGAGGTTCGAGTTTAGCTCCGAAAAAATTGGCAGCAAGAGCTTCAATCCTTCACCCATCTAGAAAGTTCCGACGTTAGAAATCCTGTATGGGATAAGAGATGTTCATGTCATTTAGTCAAGCGTCAAGTAAAGAAGCATGCTTTTGATTCCATGCTCAATTTGAGCTTATTTGGTAATCATGCTATCGTTTGAAATCAGACATTGTGCCTTTTACCTCCTGATTACTAATTCATGTCATTAACTAACCACTGAGCCACGAAATCACCGGATCGCCGTCTAGTGCCACTCAGTTTCATAGTAAATCACAGACGACATATTATGCATGTATGGATGCATAAAATTCGTTCAGAACCAGGGAAAGATTAGACATCGTTAAATTGAACTATTCCACGAAAATCGTGAATTATAACTGATAGGCGTTCTTTTTGCTGCAGTGAACGGTGTTTGCGGTGTTTGGTAATGAACAGTCATTCAACGCCGTTCATTACATTCTCTATCAAAAGTGCATAAGCACACACGTCCTGTATTTTTGTATTTTGATGAGATTCACTAGAGAAATGTTCAATGACAGTGCATGACATAGTCCGACAGCAGCCAAAACTAATGTCTGCAAGGCGCGAGGCCGATCATGTGACTTTCGCAGAATGTTGTGCACATCATGGTCACTACAAATCTGCATTTCTGTCGAATTACGTAGCTCTTCTTCGTGTCTTCAAAGAAAAGCACTCGTAAATCCACAAAGATTCAAATTGAAATTTTCGGTAAAAATGAGATTTTCTGATTTCTTAGATCAAGTGGAAGTACATGTGATGGCATCCACATGTAGATCTACCTGAATCTTACTTTTCACGAGTGTTTCTCACGCAACGTGTAGACGGTTCATCATCAATATACACAACTTCTGTTTTTAATCATCAAGATTTCAATCACAAATTGTAGGAACTACTCGTATATTTGTATAACCCGCCGTCAAATAGAAGTTACACAAAAATTGCAAAAATATAACCTGCGCTATTTGTTTTGTTTTTGAACGTCCATCAGCAGCATAGAATTTTGACAAACTGACCGTCCCAGCAATAATCCGCTCTAGCAATGTCAATAACAAAATCTTCTGATATCCGTCTTTGAAACTGAAGTTTTTGAAGCAACCGATTGTCTTGATCTTCGTCGTCAGGCACTATTTGCAATTAGTTATTGCAATTAACTGACGACGAAGTTGTGCTTCGACATGTCGCGAATAAATCGCATTTAATTGGCAGATTGGTCTTTTACCTGGGGAAATTTTCCTCATGTGTGTATTGATATGACTTTGAACAGTCTATTATTCAATAATACTCGCAAAATCTGATTAAATAATATCAGCGCACTGACATTGAAAGTTTTTGCTTGTGTGATTAGTAAGGGAATTGCTATCCATAGTACGAAATATTGTCTGATTTCAAATTTTCAGCTATCGGATCCGACGTCGGAATATGCGATTGCAAAATGTTCATTGTCGATTGTTTATGAAGAAAAGGAGGAAGACTGTCTTAGTGAATTAGCTATCCTTGACTACGAGCAGGGGTTTTCTGATGTGACAGAGGCTCCAGATTCAAATATTCACGATTCTACAACCATCGATGATGTTCCTGACTCGAGCACAAAGGCTCACGAGATAGATGATGATCCTAGCAAAATATACATGAATCAGACCGAAAATCTGCACTCCGCAGGTGATAGAGATACTACGGCCAAAAATGAAGTAGGCCTGCTTCCTTCCGTCGCTCAGGAACCAATTTATAAGGAGCTGACATTAACTCTGCCCAGAAAACGCTCAATGGTAGATTTGTTTTTAAAGTTATTTTAGTTGAACGCTTCATATTCGAATTTTATAACCGTTTTAACTCTGCTTTTGGAATCATGTAATAACGTATTGAATTACATCAATGTGTATTTATGTTGTTAATTTCATGGTGGTCTCCGTGGTACAGTGGTTAAGTGCTTGGCGAGCGATCTTTTGGTCCAGAGGTCGAGCCCCGAAAATGTCACTGGAAGTCGACGGGAAGGGCTTCCGGACTAAAAGTACCACAGCGATCCAGAAAGGTCTGACTATGTCAGAACCGTGCAGCCCCCATTTAGGAGTAGCGACGCTAAGTCTTCATTTTATTAATTTCATTGTGATATTGAAGTCCATGCTATAAAGCAACATAAAAATCATTTCACAGACGGCATCATTTCACAAGATGTGCAAATCTAGAAATTGTGCATAGAATGTGAAATAGAAGTGTGACCGGACTTAAGAACTAGGCACGATCAATTCTGCCTGAATGCTTTCTGAAAGGAATATTTAGAGCATGAATCATGCGCGTCTATGCTGAATTAAGTTCGAGCCTGGTGAAGTTTCTCCAAGTGGGAAATTTGGTTTTTTGACTTGTCCTACACTAGATATTCAATTTCGCTTTTGGATGAATCGACATTGAAGCATGAAATCGAATTAGATTTTTGAGATTTTTTATCTTGTGAATTAATGAGTTTTGTCAAACTGCGACGGGAAAGCAGGAAGCGTTTAACTTTGTTGATCACTAGAACTTGGACAATATATTGGGAATCCAAATACTTCATTATCATATTCAGCTATTCCATGAACTGGTTTGTCCAGCAATATCTTTTTCATCGATTGTAACATACGATGATTTTATCATTTTACCGCTTTAACGGCCAGCAGTAAGTATTGTGTCCCTAGCTTTATTTGATCGCATCCTTTTGCAGGCAAGTCAAGAGTCTTTATTCAGCTTGTACAGCTTGGCTGACGAAAATTTCGAATTGCCAGCAGAAATGGCAACTGGCGACGTCCAATTGTCGCTTGAATATGACTACCGAAAAGGCAACTTGCTTGTCATAGTGCGCCAATGCCGCAATATTCTACCCTACACAAAAACAAAGAAATCGTCTGACCCGTAAGTATTTGAAGTGATTCAGTTTTTTCCTAACCCATGTGACATCTCGATTTGTACTCATGTTGTTATGTGTACATGCATAATAATATGCAGAAAGTGAGTTATGAATTTTCAAACTGAATTTGAATAATTTAATGTGATATGATTTCAGAGAGGGTGATTAATTCTACATCACAGAAAGTAGAGCAAAGTTGTTAGGGATACAGAATTAGTCCATTTTATAGAATGTAAGGTATGAAACTACTTTGCTATGAAATGTTATTATTATGTAGGTGCCATTATACAAGTTATATATAGCCTATACAGGCTGTTATACAGGCTTATCCAGTGATTAAAGCACCATATCAATCTTTATACCTAAAAATATATTAAATAGGCGTGTGTATTTTCTAAACAAAAATAATTCATTTTGATAACAGCATATATATTTAACATAAGTAAAACCATTTAATAACATTTGACTCAATGACTCATATTTGACTCTGTCCTCGTTTGACTTCATCTTTTGGACGTCATCATCATATTGCGATGTTTGCATGGACCCATGTCGCACCAACATATGGCGACAACAGATATTCCACGTGCAGAAGACATATTTGCAGTAATACCATAAAAAGTAAAATGACAGTTTGTCGCTTTTCTTTGATGCACAGCTAAGCTCGTGCAGTTTGGGCTACGGAGACGGAATCAGAAGTACTGAACGTATGACAAGTGGGTAATTCTCCAGGAAATTCAACCGTGTTCTTATGCTGTCGCACAATCAGTTAGAGATCCGTTCTATGAGTTACGTTTTCAACTTCATCAATTTTTATGTTGAATTAAATCGATAAAATGATTCAAGTAGTTTCAAATTCCCTAAACATGCATATTGTATATGTAATATATTTCCTTTAAATGTTCGATTTTGCTTGAAAATGTCAAATTGCTCTCTCAAAAAATGATATAGTGTCTCTCTAGACAGACCACAGATTTCATAGTCAATTTTTTAAAATTCTGAACATGAAAGATTTATGGAGCCATTCATTAAGGACTTCCGAAGAACAATGACAGCTTTATATTATCTGCTTGTTTTACACGTTTTGAAGTGTAGATCAAGCTGTTTTGCTCGTTTGTTAGTGGAAGTTTCAAATAACACCGTACAAAAACAAGATGCAATGCATACGGCGACTGATCTGATTGTAGAAAAGAAATAAGTGCTGCTTCATTTTTTCTGTTTTGAATGTCTGATTCGCTCTCAAAATGTGGTTCACAAAACCGAGAAGCTTCGATTCACAGCTGTAATAACTGATTGCTCTCTTTGCAGTAGCGCGTGCTCTGCAGGCGATATATTTTCTGTGGTCATACTCAAAATAACTTCGCTGTCACGTTTCTGAAGAACATATGTTTTGATAGATCGGGGATCTGAAGGGAAATGATGCAAACGCAGACGTATGCATTTCCCAACTTCCCTCGCTGCGGATGTCCTTTATCAATGGCCCCTGATTCTGATTTAAAACCTCCTCATTGATGAATTATTGAAGCCCAGATAATCACTTGAGGTTCTTCTGTCATTTTCATTTTTGCCAATTCCCTCAATTTAGAAAGAAAACGTTGAGATAGGTGCCACTTCCAATCGTTTGGAATTTGTTGTTTATGCCATATCAAGACTACATGCAAACGTACACCGCAATGGAGTAGCTGCAATTCTTATCAGTTAAGATTTGGCAGGTTTTTCTTGGAGAGGAAATTTCAGATCCATATCCACGAAAATTTTTATGGATATTCATGGTCTTTTTTCATGGATACTTATGGGTAACCACGGGTATTTTGAAAAGTGAACAAACCGCATATACTGCAGCTTATGTATAATTCATATGGTAATATGCTTGAAATTGAAATACATCGATGCTAAAATATTATTCTAAAAATATTTAATGATTTTTCCTGTGCTAAAAATGACCTGCGCACATTGTAAATGTATAAAATAGTTCTTTTCCTAAGTTTACAAAGTCCAGTGTCTACACACGGAATTCAGAATGCTTCCTTTGTGTTCTCCTTAACATGGTCAATCTAGAAATTTCGAAAATTCCCATCAATTTGAGTTAGCTCTCCATGGTCCCTCATGCAATATTAATGCGCTGTACTGCACTGATCCTGTCGCACTAAAACTTAATTGACGTTGTTTTTCTGGTAGGTGTGACTAGAACATTTTTAATGTATTGCGTTGTCTGTACGTGATTTCATGTCACTGTTGTATGTTATTTGTGCATGTCACATTAACTGAACGTTTGATAGAAGAAAATTCATACCGAAGAAAGTGAATTCAGGAATTCAATTACATTAATAGCACGTGAAGTTGTACTTCAGCACTCTTCAATGACTCTGAATAGAAATTCAAGAGGCAAGTTATTACACTATAATATTAAATCAATTAACTCCCCATGCTCAATAAGATTTAAAAGTTGAAACAACTGCACTCAAGGCGTGAAATGTTCGTTCACATGCGCAGTTAGAAATAGTTCAAACAATATGCCCTTATGTGGTATGTTGCATTGGATAGAAAGAAATGGACTTGTCCTCTTTTTGGGTTATGTCCTGTTCAAAGTTCGCTTATTATGTTTTAACTTGAATGCTCGCGCCTAGTAGACATTTAGATCAAAGGCATTAGCAAATATGGTCAATAAGTCAATAGCCATTTGTTGGCTTTTGCTTATCTAAACATAAGCAAATATGGTGTGTTATTAGTGATTAGGGCTTCAATAACATGGCTTTTTCAAATGTTTTAAAATATAAATAACGATATGTTACTATTCTGGATTCTTGATTTGAGCACTTTCCATAATTTCATTTCAAGTGAGCAGCCTATTAGATTAATCGGCAGTCTCAAAAACTGTTTTATGTGAAACAGGACATATTTAATGTCGCTAACTGTACCGGCATCTTCAACTTCTGATTTCGACTCTCTATATAAATCCTTGGATAGACTGTAGGATAGCTAGTTTAGCGTTGCCGGAACAGGGGGGGGTAAAGGGGGACAGAAGTGCCCTTTAGTAGAAATGCAGTTATACATGTAGAAGAATTGTTTTCGAGATTTAAGTTCAAGTAGCAGTATCTCTGATGAAATAGTTTTCTTCATTGCTCAGACATTTTTCAAAAGAGAAATAGAATAGAAAAAAGAAATAGTAAGTTGATCTTGAATAAGCATAGGGAGGCCAATTATTTTTTTTTTTTGGTAATGAAAAATATAGTCCAGATTCCATGAGTCTCCAGTGTTTTGAAGTCTTTTAATTAACAAGATAGTATCAGTCTACTAAATAACTCGAAAGCATGATGCTACACGCTTATGTACACTCATAGACCCCTACACGGAAAGATCATGGGTTTATTAACGATATCAACGCTATCATCGCCGGTATATCATCCATTAACGATATAGAATTATTTTTCTCGGAATTGCAACTTTTTATGTCACCTTTCTACGTAGCTTGCAAGTGGGGCCTCATCTTGTACAATAACATTGAAATTACTTGTAGACCATTGGAAAAGTACAAATGACGTTATCAGAAACATTTTAATTCATCCACGAATGTATTTATGCAATTGATATATGAATAATGACAACATCAAACAAACACTACTCACACACAACAGCTTCACATAGATAGTCCGTTTCCTAAAGCGTTACGCAACCTAAAACACTCTTTTAGCCTCTGTTTATTCTCATTCGGTTATTCCATTCTTCCGTGTGGTCACAGTGGTTAAGTGCTTGGTCCAGAGGTCGAGTCCCGAAGGTGTCATTGAAAATCAGCAGGAAAGGCATCTGGACTAAAAGTGCTAGAACGCGCTCTAGAAAAATTTGACTATGTCAGCACCGTCCAAGCCTCCATATATGGGGAGTAGTGACGTTAAAGCTTCATCAAATTTAATCATAGGTTCACACTTAATTGATTTCTAAAGCTGTTCGCTTGGTCAGCCGAGAGCCCAAGACACTTGGTTTAGGAAACAGTGTAGTTTCCTGTTGCTTTATGAAATGAAGTAATCAGGGATTGGAAGTTTGATACTTCATAGCTGATCATATCCTAAAACTGGCCCCGTCTCCCATCATCATTGATGAATTACTAGAAATCTTGGGGATCCACTCATCCGATGCAACTACAACGTCTAGAAAATGTTATTTTTGTAAATAGGTGCTAGCAAGAGGTCCATCTGCAGATCAGAAATTCGAAATCCTCTTGACTTTTCTCCTGAACTCAACCGGGGGAAACAAGACTGATCAAATGGCTTTTTAAATTTTTAAATTTTTTTCAAATGGAAATTTAAGTTTGCCAGTGACCGGATTGGGCCGATCTTGATAAAACTTGCATGTTCTTTGAAAGTGCAAAATGAGTGATATTGAACCAGCCTAATGTCGAAATTCTAAAAGATTATTTCATCTGAAATCTTGACACAAGCCTGATTCAGCGTTGATATTCTTAATTTTCTGTATCTGTCGTAGTTTCGTCTGTAGGTATCGGTGAATGAATTGACCAAAATTCATATTCTTTGAATCTGCTGACCACATCTAACCAGACACAACTAACGGTATAAACCAGACAATCTAACACACGCTCTACCAGTATAAAGTACTAAACATATCCTTATAACATGGTGTAAGGTTAATTGAAATTCAGCATCTTCATTAATGGAAAATTGTGTCATATATTTTTGGCAACCTTTGTTTTGGTAAAACTTTTTAGTACTGCATCTGGGAGCTCCCACTCTGTTTTTCACAGCTGAAAATAGCCCAGTTAAAATAGGTTTATGGTCTAAGACAATTTAACATTCAAAACATATTTAAATGCACTTAATATGCACCCCTTTTGAAATGCATGCACAAAAGCGCTATTTAGAATGCAATGTGTGATCCATGCTGTGTTTATAAACAAATTGTTGTCAACCGACATTATTGGTTTACAACAGGATTTCCAGATACTGTATATTCAAAAATTAACAACCACATTTATAGGTGCGAATTAAACCTATTTTTGAAAAGGGGGTTGGTACTGTATACAAACACGGTCATGAATCCACGTTCAAAAACCTGATCATAAAGACAGTTCTGAAAAATTGCTTTTAAAGTTGATTGCGGCCCACGGGAGGTGATTCTTAATGACTATTCAACGTAGCAAAGTGCGTCAAGGTAACAAAGTTGAAAAGCAAGCAAATGACTAGTTAATTTTCAATAGGGACAAAATATGATTTAAAAGAAAATTTTTATATCCTAAAATGTCTAAAAATTTTAAAAATACTTGCTACAAGGACAAACAACGCTTCTCCTCATGTGTAATGAATTGTTGAGTAAGTCGTTCTGTTCAAAATTATGTTTATCACTTATATATTGAAAAGATCCTATTTAACAGTCTACCCATTCAGATGACAAGAGGACAGGTCTGTTTCCAATCAAAATACCAGATCTAGCTAACACAGCGGGATTACGCTATCTAAAATCTACCAGGTGTGTAAGAGAATTAATATTAGTTCCTTAAGCTAAAACGTGAAATAGAATTCTACAAAATATGCATACAAATTATTTGACTATTTTTAATGAGGTCATCAACAGAAACTTGGTCAGGACGAACGCGTTTCGACCGCTAAATCCTGGACGCTCAAACCCGACCAAGCGCGATCCTGTACATTTAAGATGCACAGCCTCAAAAATTAAATTTATAATAGAGAAATATTATCATCTATCAAAAAAAAGAAAAAATAGAGTCACTATTGACTGATATGTACCTCAGGCATTTGAAAGAAGGACAGAGTCCAGCCAGTAGAGGTCAAGAGGCGGGGACATAATCCACCTTCAACTCAAGACGTGCTGCAAAAACAATTCAACGTAGCAAAGTGCGTCAAGGTAACACAGTGTATTACAGTCAATAAAGCAAGAGTTCTCCAATGAAATTTAATTCGCATTGAAAAGTAAAAGTGCTTTTGTTCCTTTGCCAGTCCAGTTGTTCAATTGATATTAGAGGCATTATCTTACAAAATACAACATGCAGAAATTGTGCCTTACGTTGTGAAGTAATTATTACATGAATTTATGATTTGTAAACATCAAATCCAGCTTAACACCAGAAAATGACAACGATAAAAAAAGGCATCAAACTATCAAATTCAGATTTATTTGTTTGAAGAAAGTCTTTTACCGCATGGCATGATTTGAAATTATGCTGCTGATATTTTAATTATCAATATATAACAAAATAATACAATGCTTTATTTGAACCGAAATAATTAAATAAAGCTAAGTCAGTGATGCGGATGTCAAACAGTAGATACAAGATAGATTAACAAAAACGTCATTTTTCATTGCTTAAATTTAGAAAGATGTGTTTAGATTTGATGTCATCTGAGCAACAACACCCCATAATTAAAGTATCAGTTGACATTATCACGTAATATGCATCGAGTGATGCATTCCATCTAATAGCAGCAATCTTGACATTAAAAATGTGAATCTTAAATGACAATCAATTACTATTTTTAGTATTATCATGGTGTTGTACGGCATACGCCATTCTATATTATGTAAAGCAACAGAACATCTGATTAGAGTGTAAACGGATTGTGTTCATCTTGAGAAAGACCATATAATGCATTTCAGAATGTATAGCTGAATGCTGAAGGTTTTCCTGTACTTGAATCTTTAATAGTAAACTACTGTGCATCTTTTGTTGCACTTACATATATCAGATAGGATGCAAATTGCCATTTGTATTGATGTTAATTGGTTTTTGATTAATGCATTCACAATTTCAGCTATGTGAAGATGTATCTTCTTCCCGATAAGACACGGTTAGCAAAGCGGAAAACATCAACCAAAAAGGCGACTTTAAACCCTGTATACAATGAGAATTTCAAGGTATTTTAACAATCTTTCATCAAGTATAAATTGCTGTTGCCTTCGAATAATCACTTGTTTAAAATAGGTTTCAAATGCATTAGTTCTTGGCAGTCTGTTTAAGATGGTTTTAAGCAGCACTGTGAGCGATATATCGATTGATCGCCTATAAATACCCTAATTGTAGAATTATTGAAGGCACGATTAATCGTGTGATTATGCTGGTGTGCAATCTGATGCACAAAGAACGTCTAAATGGCTGACAGGAGGACTAACGAAGCATTAAGGCTTCAAGAAGAATATTGTTTGATCAAGCATTCTTCGAAAATATCTTGTCGGGAAAATAAAATCTATCATACTTCAAATTAAAGTCAATAGACCACTTTTAAGATTGATGGGTGCTTACTTTTCAATTAAGTCCCTTTCATGGTTGTTTCATTTCAATACTGTTTTACAGATGCAGCCTTAGTATCTAAAATCCTCATGATTATTTGTAATCATTCAATTCTACTCATGAATGTGGCAATTGTAAGCATGTAAATGTAATCAAATCTGAACAGATGTAACCACCACGGGACATGTTTCGGCTTGTTGGGCCTCATCAGTCGTGGGTATGTTTGAACCAGCGACGTTGGAGCTAGAGGACGTGCAAGCATGCCCTCCAACCACGAGGCCACCGAACCATCTGTTGAGAACGTGAATTAGCCAGAAAGGCATTGCTTTAGCGCAGACATGTGGAGGGTGGATTGCATTCTGCAATAACTTAACACCGCATCCCAAAATTGAGGTGCTTCACGCAGGCGCTACACATTACATGCAACCACGTCGAAACATGTCTCGTGGTGGTTGCATCTGTTGAGATTTGATAAATTTATCAATTGCCAGGTTACTTGTCTTAACATGTAAATGTAAATATGCAAAAATGAAGGAATGGGAATATGTCCATCAAAATGTCTGCATTACAATGTGAGCATTCCATTTCGAGACACCATCATAGCAGCATTATCAATGCATAAACTAATAGTCAAATTAATTCATTTTTTAACAGAAAGCAAAAAGAAAAAGCACATTTTGGGATAGAGAGCAAAACATAATTTTAGATGGAATAGATCATGGCGCCATGCAAAGTACCTCTAGCCGAGTCTGGAAAGTGGCCATGAGGCGTTTACAGACAAGGGATGGGCGCGAACCCTATCAAGTGCGGCATGTGCGACCACTGGATCCACAAACGATGTAGTGGTGTGAAGGGAACTTTAAACGCACCTGCGTCTCATTTTGTGTACCCAAGGTGTTCTAGCCGGCCTGAGGTAGAGACTCCGAGTGAGTTTGATGAGTTAAGTGTGGGTGTTGACCGTTTCATCTCAGTTTAACCCTTCTGTTGCCTTGGTGATCTGTTGAGTGCCGCAGGTGGATCCGACCTTGCAGTAACTTCGAGAGTAAGGTGTGGATGGAAGAAGTTCCATGAACTTGTACATTTCCTGACATCCAAAGCTCCTACCTTGAAAATGAAAGGCCATGTGCATTCTGCTTGAGTCTGTAGCGCGATGATGTACGGGGGTGAGACGCGGGCCGTGAAAAGTGATCAGATCATGAAGATTGAAATAACAGAAAAGGCAATATTGAGAAGAATGTGCGATGTGAGGCTGGACGATGGACAAGGAAGTGAAGACCTAAGAAAAAAGATGAACCTGGAATGTGTTCCCAATGTTCTACGAAGAAGAAGACAGCGGTGGCATAGCCACATTCTGAGGAGGGATGAGAATGACTGGACGATCTCTCCAGTTGGAGGTTGACGGCAGAATGCCGAGAGGAAGACCATGGAAGCATGGTCGCAAGTCGTCTCCGACGATCTTCACGCTCTGGACCTGAATCCAGCAATCGTCTACGATCGACAGGAGTGGAAGCGCGACATCAGAAAGCTGCGACCGTCTGACCCAGTTCTACGTGGACAAGGACGAAAAACGGGGAAGTAGGTAAAGCAAGTAATAGCTAATTCTTGTGCGCTTGTAATCAGCAAATTAGCATGTCATGTCCTATTAACGTCGGTTACTTCACTATGCCGAAGATGTGGCTGACAAAGAATAAGCGGCTTCAAGAAAGGAGCTTCAAGAAAGGACCACTGACCAGCATGCCGTCAAATCAATGAAAAGGTATTGAAATCAACAGGCAATTAGGCATGTCTTCAATGATCTTAGAAAGCATTTGACTCTGTCAACCCCAGCTTCTATGTCGGATATGTTAAAGAATTGGAATACCCCGCAAAGTATGCCAATTTCATCAAACTATTGTGTGAAAACTTTAAATGCTTTGTTAGACTTACCTCCAACCTGTCGACGGACAGTTTTACACCACGTAGAGATAGGGATGCTTGTTGAGTCTTATTCTGTTCAACCTGTTCAGCATATTATCAGCGGATCAGCAATATGAAAGAATCGATTAAAGTATCAAAAATCTAATTACTGACGATGATCCATCAGGCCTATGCAGTTGACGTTGTCCCTATAACTGACAATCGAGACAACTGTATGTATGCATCTACTATAAATGCACTCACTCTGGACAAAAGCAACAGGTTATAGACTGGATATATCCATGATCAAAATAAAAGTGATGATCTCTTCACGTGATGATCCTTTTAGGAAATGACGGAGGAGCGTCCAAGACTTAAAGCATCAACTGCCGGCCTTTGCGATGATGCTTTTGTCCAATATGACGTAACGAATATTACTCGTCTACATTATCATTGCTGTTTCTACCTAGGACGTGTGCAGCATGTTCTTTTGTCATTGGTATTTTCCTCTATCCTTTCGTGGGCTACTTTGCCGATTTTTAAATCTAGTAAGCTATGAAAAGTCTAGTGATATACATTTTTCTATATTTTTTATACGTAAAGCTGGCTTTATGACTAACTTTTTCGATTGCGAGAATGTGTCAGCTACTATATATAACACTAACGCATTGTTTCTGAAACTTTGCAAGAAGCGTACAAATTCTTATTTCAACACTTTTTCTAGAGTCAATTTTGCTTTTATAAAATGTAATATGTAACATTGCATAGAGGCAATATTGACCTGCAAAAAGTATTGAAAAAGCATCTGTGCGCTTCTTGCAAAATTTAAGAAACAATGCGTTAGCCTTGTATGTAGTGCCAATTATTTGGAAAAAAATGCATATCATATTATGCACAATATATATTAAAGAGCATATTGTCTTATACCCCTTTAATTTCCGGATGACTGATGTACGTGTAAGTGATTATGAGGGTCTACCGTTCATAATCGCCTCACAAATTTTATCGTGAAGAATAATGACAATTTACGTCGATTAGTTTAAGTCAATTTTATTCTTGAATTATTTTAGAATTTCTAGTCTACACTATTGATCTTTTTTTAAAATAATTTTCAACTGCCCTACTTAAAAATTAGGCTGTCATCATGCAATATTAAACTATTTTCAGCAGCTCTGCGCGATCAAGATCGCATATTCGCAAACGTAATTTGAAAGTGTGTCCCGATGATATAGACATGCAATTTATGTGCCATTCATCAGAAATTGTTCGGTAAAATCAAATAGACGGAGAAGCAAGCTGCTGTCGTCAGTAACCCCAGTTCACTTGAGTAAATATCGTTCGATGGGCAATGACATTGAAGACGCGTAGTACTCATTCCAGTTATATCCTGTCTTCCTCCAGCAGTGGAAACAATCGGTTTTTGCTTGTAGCACACATGTTCAGGCAGGAAAGGGTTAAGAAATGAAATACAATCAGCTAGCATCACAATCTCAAATAAAATCCACGTTAAATAAATAACATTCTTTAAAAAAACTTATGTAGATCTGATTGGCATCATGTGAATGTAATGGAGAAAAGGTGTGTTTGCGTTGTGTTTGCCTTGAACCGATCAGGGAATCTATGAAAAAGTAAGGAAAATGTCGCTGACAACTAAATTTAGAATGATCGACAACCTCGTTCTCAGTGTATTTTCGCATGGTTGAGAGACTTGGCCCCTGTCAGAACAAATCAAGTGGAAAATTCATGGATTTGAAATGTCTTGCTGCAGAAATGTCCTTAACAGTCTTTAAATGCAGCACAAAACAAATGCGGAGAATGCGCGCAGTTATCAAAAGTATGTACCAAGAATCACTGCGATTACTCGACAACAACTACAATGTCTGCGACCCGTGAACAGAAGAAACCTCGATGAACTGACGAAGACCTCCACGCTTAGCTTGGTTGAGGGAGTCAAAGCACGAGGATGACCACCAGACACCTGGTTGAACCTTTTACTGAAGGAATTTGATGCCTCCGATCGGTCCCAACGCAGAACAGGGATCCAAACCTGACTTTCTGACATTACACTTTAGTTTGACAGTCGTTAACCCAACTCTTGGCAATATGTCTCTCTCCTAATGACCAACTTTAATCTCCACTACTTGTGCATGTTTTCCATGTAGTATATGCATAAATGGTTTTATGACATATTTGATAGTTAATGCATATTGTATATGATGTTAATTATATATAGTGTTGTGCGCTATATTATACCATTGGTATTATTGCATTATTATTATCATTACTGCCATTTTACTACTTAGCTTTGCACTACACTATTTGATAGCATATATAATTTATTAATCAATATATTTAGCAGGTTAGAAAATGCATTTGAGAAATTGATTTTGTGGTCACACTGTAGTCAGAAATCTCGTGTACATAATGTATTACATATAATAATATTGATGAAAAATTATAAAAATTGATAAACATGATAATATTGTCACTGCATCGTCGCACCTATGCTAGCACGCAAATGTGCGCATGTGATATTTAGTATTACATGATAACATCTAATTCAATAACCATTACTTTCAGATGAATCAATAAGACAGTGTAGCTATATTTTTTCTCTCCGTCTACACATGTTCATTGTCAGTTACACACCATGCAAAGCAACAATAGTAACAGATTAGCTTCAAAGAAATTGTCGATTGACATCAGATAAATATCATGACGCCACTATTTGATAATTGATAACATGGCAGCTAAATTCAGTTAGCAATAGAAAACTAGTAATTCTTCTCTTCAGATCATTTCTGCTCAAATCTTAAAAGCAGTTAAAAACCCAAGAATCAATTTTTTGACATGCAATTTTTTTTGTTTTCACTGTTTGCAGTTCAGTGTTATAGTATAATTATCTCCAGAGGTGGACGCGATTCGAAAATTCCGATTTTATCTGATTCGTCGTTTCAAAAGTAACATTAGCCGGCCGATAACCCGATTCAAACGCGGAAGAATCAAATACAGAATTGCCGGTTTTCCACTTATCTGATTCGATTGTAATTTTAGAGCGATTCGATTAGCTAGAAATAGCAAGAAATATTCCTTTTTGCATTCTATTTTTGAATAAGTGAATTCAATTTCTTTTGACTTTTCCCTATCCATATACCCATGCCTATGTTATGGCAACTTTCATAGATCTTAGTGCATTCATTTTCGTCATACTTATTTTCCTATTTCTGATTAATATGAGATGACTATGCTTTTGCGCAGAGGCATTTTATTCGAGAATGACAACATTCAACCCCGAAAGTAGGATGAAAATCTGAAAGACAAGAAAAGTTTAATGGAAGTTGATTTTCCGGATTTTCCCATTGTTTTTGCTAGTTCATGGTCACTTAGCTGCCTTTGGATACTAGGATTTGCACGATCCCTATCGACATAGCGTCATAATGTAAATCCGCTTCAGATGCGATAATGCCTTTGCAGTCGCAAATTCTTCTTCAAAGAGAAGTTCACTGATTTCAGATAAAAAGTCAGAAATTATTGGTCATCATTCCGCCTTCAATCATGCTGAATGGACAATGTCCACGTGTTCGCCTAGTCATCTTAGAAGACTAATGTCTGCATGTCACTGTATACAAACCATTGTATAAAAGCCTTGCCTTCTTGTTCTCTTTCCATTGGATAGGTGCGGATCTTAACTGCTTCTTAATAACAAGTATCCCCTCCAAGCCTCGGCTTATGGCTTGGACGCAGATAGATGAGCTTGGTGAAAACTCCTGCTGCACTTTCTCTTTAATCTCCAACAAGGTGATGATAAACTTCTCTTCCACTCATCTCACCAATGCGGCTACCATCGATTCACTCACCTTTGTATAACTACGTGCTCATCAGATGGTCGGTTTCAGTCTTTCAAAAATTGGCTATCATGCTTCTTGCAGTTTGCCTATGGATGCCTAACTGATCAGCATGCTGCAAGTAGTCTGACACGAATTGTCAAGCCACTATCAGACGATCTCGAGCAGTTTGCGCTATACTCATGCATTTTATAAGTCTGGTGTCGATAACATGCATCGCCACTCTGCGTGTTGATATAAGACATACGAGTGAGTATAATGCCAGACACTCTCCCGGTTAGACGAAAGAGTGAGATGAAGGTGACAATATCCAGAAGCTCTACACGCAATCTTCCAGAATTTGAATCTCAGAATAACGATATTGAATGTACTATGAATGCATCTTTGTTATATGAATATCAGATTGAGAAGGAGTATCTAGAAATCGGACATGATAAATGAACAGATATCTTGCTCAGCAGAAACTGAATTCACTTATCTAGAAATAGAATGCAAAAAGATATATTACGTAACCTTGTCATCATGAGTTTTTGAATTTTTGACTAGCCTAATTGCTTAAATCTATGTGTGCTGTCCATTTCATCATTAAACTTAGTAAAGCTAACTTCGAAAATTGGAAAATTAAATAAAGCAATGACCAATGTTAAAATTTCGACGGTTAATTCAAAATAACATTTCTACGGAAAAATAAGCCTTTTGGATTTCATCGCTATCCCCCGATTCACGATCTGCTCTTCCGTCTCATATCTATTTGTCATTTATCTACTTATGGCCAAGTGCATTCTCGTATTATTTGTGGTATCTATGGTGACAATCTCATTTAACACTGAACGCGTCAATTCTTACGCACTTTTAAGTTGTGCTTATATCCGGTGCTTTAATGGAGGGAGAATCATAAGACGCGGAGTGTCCCTTTTTCAAAACTGTTTTTGCCGTTGTCCGAAACATTTTTATGGAATTTATTGCAGAATTAAATACATTGGACGAGGAAGCAGACGTTCGCGTCGCTCTCAGCAGAATGTGTCATCAAAGTTCCTAAGTTTGCTCACATCAACTCGACAAGGAACCGCTAAAAGGAACTCTTGAAAACTCTTCGACTTACATATTTTGAGTTTTTGATGTAGGAGAGACCATTTCTATGACAAAGATGCATGTTCTAGAGAAAGCGACTTACTTGTCTCGAAATAAGACAAAACACGGATGACTGTGGACAATCAACTCCTTTGTCGGATGTAGTGATTTTTTGATAAATTGCAACAGATCGTAAAGAAAATTCGTCCATGAACCACATAATTATCTTGTGCGGTGAAGTTTATTTGCATCAACATTAAGACACAAGTGACCGATTGACTTCCACAATCATCCCTACACTATCTTCGAACCGTTTATGAGATCTCTTGCTTACAGTCACATTTACTGCGAATATATTTTCACTCGGTATTTCATTATGTACCCTAACATTTTAGAAAAGGTTGTATGAATTGCAGTGGTGTAATTATTATTAGCATTAATTGGTTTATACCAGAAATTCCTAATTGGTTATCTAAATTTTTGAATGATAAGGAATTCTGTCTATAGGATGTCTGTACCCAACCAAGTTGAACTCATTGCTGACGATTACAGTATGCTCATTCAAATTAGGCCTGGTCGTGCCTGTTCTGAAATAAGAAAGAATTGAATGGAGATGTAATGAAGCACAAATATTTCCGGAAAGAATTACTTTGATAATATTAATTATTTAATGAGTTTAATAGCCGCAGCGTTTGAAATTTATTGATAATAATTTAGGTCCTAATGAAATATTGATAGCTTTTATTTGGCATAATGGAGATCTGCAACTTTTCCCATTTCATATGTGGTACAACTAAAGGATGAAGGGGTCACATGTTGTTAGAAATGTGGAGTGCTTGACTCCGATCTCATGATCACAATTTACTTTTCATCTGCATGTACATTTTATGTTTCCTTAAATGCTGTATTTGCTCTTTCCGTGTCCTCAAAGATGCCATCCTCGTTCACAATTTATGCTGACCTTTACTGCTTGAAGAATTCGAGCTCGATATGAGCCCTTCATATGTCACTTTCAGTGTGATTCTTTAATCCAACAAATTACAAATTCTAGTATTCTAGGTGCAGAATGTAGATGTCCGTAGAAATTGATTTTTTTGTTATAATTGTTGAGAAAAACATGTGTAAAGCAGCGCAAATATGTAATTATATGGAATAATATTTTTGTATCAATGAGACTTATTCAATGCTTCTATTTGGTTTTATGGGTTAATTTCACTATGATTCTAGCGAGCAATTCAAATACTTATACACTGAATAATAGATTTCTATCAGACTGTTCGCTTATAACTTTTGGGCATCGAAACGACAATCAAATTCATAGAATCGTTTCCAAGAGAAAGCAGTGACAGGATGTTAGAAAAATATTGCAGTAGAGCAATAAAGCCATGATGAAGTTGATTTTAAGTAAAACAATGATGTTTGCTTGTAGCAAGTCTATATAACTAATTCCTTGAGTGTCTTTCAGTCTTCTCAGCAAACACCTGGGAACATGTGTTGTTTTTGTAATTCAGAGACATTTATCACAGTCTCAGTTGTACTGAGAGTCGGTTTTACGATGTTTGCTGTCGCCATGTAACTTCATATAGTTGATCCTAATGATTCATGCAGTATAACCCATACATTCGGCCATTTTTTCAAATTTATCCAAATCAATCGGAGATAGGCCTAAACTGAGACACAATTTCCGCATTTGAAGATCCTCAAAACAGCTATGGAGATATCAAGATCATCAATTACTGCTGTGAAAACTTTGCCAGCAGTCTGTTTTGAGTGTTGAACAATGAATATAATGATAGCTTTTATTTTGAACATTGACTTATGCTGACTTGTTCATGTAGGCCAACCAGTCATGCACGATCATGTGCGAAAGCAAAGTATTCACATTTTGTGATCTTCTAATATACCGCACATGCACGAGCATGATGCAAACAATGAATAAATGAATTTCATTCATTATGCATCACCGTGGACATGCACAAAATCATTTTTCCTCTGATAGTAAAATTTTTGTTATGTGAATTTTTACACCCTCTGAGACCTGAGTGGAGGGAGGGGGTGAAGTGTGGACCCCTTGGCCCATCTACCATACTTCTACTCATTCAATTGAAATGAAATAACACATGTAGATTCATTGTCAAAAATGATGTTTTTACATGGGCATGAGCGGTTGATATATCACCAGCACAAAAGTAAAATAGAAACATATGGACCCCCACTGGACCCCCCCTCAGGTCTCTAGGGTTAATATGCACTGCTTGTACACACGATGTCATGTTTGCAATGAAAGTAGAGACATTACGAACTATAAAACATGCTTCATCAATAAAAAAGTGAGAACATACCTGAATAACCTTTTCATCGCATGCCAAATTTTTATGAAGTCAAGTTTACAATCACTAGCTTCGTGCATTGCTGCTCCGTGCAATAGAAGTTTGGGACACTCAATCAGTCAATAAGCAAAGTAAGAAAATTTCTCAATCTCAATAATTTATTCGACTTTACCTTTATGCGTCAACATAAAATCAACGGTGCCACAATATTTCGCGATGCAGCACAGTAGGCAAAGTAGTCAAGGCATCCATGATATACCAACTCCAGTCTCCCAACCAATTGGCGATATTGTGGACAACGGGCTCGAAACTATGCTTTTGGAAGTATTATGCTATTGAAGCCACAATTGTAGATGAGGTAGCAAACACCACAACATTTGGAAACCATCAAACGTCTATGAATCAATGTTTTAAGTATTACCTTGCTACTAGACATTAAGAAGGTTGGTAAAACTGTGGTATATCAAGCACAGAGTTTTCGAGTGATTGTCACGTCCAGGTGCTTCTATATAAAAGTGCATGGGCAATATGCGTGGCCTACTTTGCACACTGTGCTGCTGTGCTGTATCAAGATTGCTATTTCTTGCCATGATGAATGCCATGAATTCATAAAGACATCTTGCATCACAGTTTTTGAAAAATGTACATTTTATATTTTTTTGTTTCACAATGGCTGTTGAATATAGCCGAAATTAATTATTGTTATTTAATATACACAAGACCATCAGATACTTGAATTTTCCAACCAAAATGAACAATTCAAGCAATCAATGCATATTTCAAAATATAAGCAGCTCATCTATATTGCCTTTTCAACGATAAAAAGATTGCGTGCGTTCCAGGCATCGTACGAAGTAAGGAAAGGTTCCAATATTATTGCCTTGATCTTCACTTTTGATTGCAATTTTTGCCGTCATAGGATCGATGTTGCCTCGGATCGAAATGTTCATTTGCGTTTAAATGGGCCAAATGATGCAACTGAAAAAACGCATCTGATGATAATGTATGATTGGGTTTCTGCTAGTCAGATACACATAAAGCAATTTTTAGACTAAACTTAACTCAATGTATGACAATTGAAAGATATAGGAAAAAAATACGAAAATTCTTCATCGGATTCCTGCATCAAAAATATATCAATGGTGTCACATGTAGACATCCGCTTGCACTCTCTTCTACAGGCCACGGGCCACGATCAAGCCACGATGTAGTCGCCAGATGGATTTATGGCTCAGAATACTAGAATAGACAATGCGTCAAATATCTATATTCGAAATTATAATATATATATAACTTGAACTTTAGATTTTCTGCTTGTTCTTACGGCCGTACTTTATTTTTCAGATACCTTCTCTAATGTATCGGTGATCTTTTTGTTTTTTTGCAGTATCGTGTTGAAAGCGGGGACATCCATACACGAGTCCTGTGGGTTACAGTATGGCACTGCATAAGACTTGGTCACAATGTCTTCCTTGGTGAAGTTCATATCCCATTAAGTGATATTAATCTCTCAGATCCTGCCCCCCAGTGGTTCAGTCTCCATGAAAAAGTGAGTCATCAATAATTTTACTGTATATTGTGCATTTATAGAATTTACATTATGGTGAAACATAATCCAATATTAGTAACACTTGAAACGGAACTATTCTGATGGAACCTAACACACCTTAATCAAAATTCAATTCAACTGCAAATTGTGTGTAATGTAGCATATATAATCTTGTTTTGTCATGTAAGCCACATAGCCAGATAGCTTATTTGATCAAGGCACGTAATTACAGTCCGTTTCGTAAAAAGTGGATCATCCTAAAATTTGACTGAATAAAACATAAGTATGATACAGAAAGCATTTTTCATGTTATTTCATGTCCCTAATATATTTAAATGTCCTTATATAATCTGATAAGCTATGATACAGTAACGGTTCTTAAGAAGCTAATATTTTGTGGCCCTACCCTTATTGTCAATGACATTACCAATTCGTCTAGGCATTGATTCGATAATATCGTTGATTTTTGACTGATCTAACTTCCTCCACTCTCTTTTTAACAGTGACGTAAGTTGTGATACGCCATCTGTAGGTAGCAGTGAACGACGAACGTTAAGTTTTAGAATACTCCATACATTTTCTATGGGATTCAGATCAGGAGAACGAGCTGGCCAAGATAATGTCCTAAGCCCTAATTGAGACTTGCATAAATTGACTCTACTACTCCTGTGACACGTAGCATTATCATCCATAAATAACCAAGTCGATGGATCACCAAGTTGATCTGTCATTTGGTGTCATTTGGTGTCATTTGGACGGCCAGAGCCCTCTTTACGACAGAGTCGAAAATCATCATTATGCCATCGATGCACATTTGTGTAAGGGACATTTAGTCGCTTGCTTGTAGCTCGCAAAGAAAACCCTATTCTAGCAAGGCTGACACTTTGCTTTTTGTGAATGCGATCTCGTTATTGTTCATTTGTGCTTTGTATTGTTTTCAACCGGTAAGAGATAGATTTCTAGCTGAAAGCAATCAGGAGTGCTGCCAACACCACCGCAACGAAGTCAGGAAGCTATGGAACATGAAGTCCAGTTAATCACATGTAGCAGTTACATTCTTGTTGATGAATAATGATGCTATACTGGCTCTGATTGACCCATTTTCTTTATTTTTGTTTTGCTTGACAGCTTTTGGCTTGTAGAACAACATATTACATAACAAAGGAAACAAATGTAATTTTATAAGAGTGAGGTATGATTTTGTGTAACATTGCTAAATGAAGATCAAATTATCTACTACTTTTTTATCTATAACAGGAAAACGACTCAATATTCATGCTTGAAATTTCCAACAATGATATTAGTAAGCACAGCTGACATATCTTCCAAATTTCAGAGAAATTCGTTCAAGTTTGGCGGAGTTAGACAAAGTTGAAGTTAAGGCGATGTTTAAGGGTGATCCATTTTTTATGAAACAATCTGATTGATCGAGAATATGGTAACGCCAGGTGCTGAACAATCGTGTTATTTATTCTTTCATGACTTTCATTTATACTAGGTAATACAGAGCCTCCGTAGGTTCACTGAAATGACCAAGCTCTTCGAGTGGTACCACCATGGTGCAATATCATGAGCAACGTTTTGGCAGTGACGAAATGTATGAGTAAATAGTAACCGGTGGATTCCAAATCTTCTATTGCATCATGGGTGCTCCTATTTCCCCCCCCCCACATTTTTCAAGTTTTCCAAAATCATCAAATTTCGCCAAAGCTAGTCACATTGGGTTTAGAATAAACTAGATCTATCACTAAGTGACACTACAACACGACTGAGAAGTCTTACTTGAACCCTGGGATGAAGAATTGGTCCCTTAGATACTCAGTTAGAATACAAGGTACAACTGTGATCATAAACTTCGTGTGATTGTTGTCTCAGACAAATGATGAGCAGTTGTCTAATTCTGAGGCTGTAAATGTTCTACAAGTCAGATAAGAGGAGTTTTGCACACTCAACGCTATGCGGCGTTACTGAGACTGCCCGTAGGAGCAAGAGAAGATCGTTGACGATGCAACACTCGTGGGTGTCAACAACAAAAATGTAGAGGGAAAGAATAGAAGTACCGCAACATGTGTAGTTAGCATATAATTGATGCATTTTGACTAAAAAAGAACCAAATTGACCTATGGTACAACTTCAGATGGATTTTCTTTGATTTTGGATGACCTACAATTCTGCAAAATCAGCAGCATATTTTCTGAAGTGACTCAACAAAATGATGAATTGATCGAGTGCCTTCAGTCGATAAACGCCGAAGGCAAATGACATTCTACGACCATTAGGTCTGCATAAAACACGTTGTAAATCAGACACATACGAAATATGTTCCATTTCTAACATGCGTATGCATATCTCCATCGTATTCACGGAATCAAGGTCTACTTGCAAATTTCTTGATATATCTGTTCATAAAACCGCTCCAAAACATTACACTGCATGTATCTCTACTGTCTTTTTATTGGATGTGTTTTGGATATTTGGATGCATTATTTTCTCTCTATTTGCTTTAATATGACTTCCATCTCATCACGTCCCGAACTGCACTTGCTGCAACTGACAATATGCCAGGAATAATGGTTATGTAATATGATGATTGACAATGAGCATTTCATTTGCTGACATTAATGCTGTAAACAACTATTCTAATATTTTCACTGACCTCCGATGTTTGTCATATTGAATGTTATTGATTCCGTGAAGTTTGTTTTATTTCAGCGAGAAATTGATCTGCCATCGACAAATCTTATTTACAAAGGTGATCTCAATATCTCTGTAAAGCATACTCCAACGCACGATATCCTTATCGTGAATGAACGACAAGTAGATAGTAGAGGTGAACTTCATGTGTGGATCAAAGATGCAAAGAATTTGATTCCAGTTCATTCTGATGGTTACTCCAATCCTTTCGCAAAAGTGTGAGTGCATGTGAAAGATTTGTCTTCACGATGTTTATACACTGTACATGGTTGGTAAAAGTAAGATATGCGAGCAAGCAGCAATTGAAGTTGCAGATAAAATTAGTAATGAGCGCCGTGATCGCTTTGTGAAGCTAAGAAATTATATACTTCTCACTACTGCTAAGAAGCAAGATTTCTGGGCTACTACTTAAGTTTCTGGACGCCAATGAACAGGGCATTTTTTGACGTGTAGGTGATGAACCCAGTGACCTAGTCAATGCAAAACTGGGAAGGTCCGCCGTTTTATCAACATCATGAGAGTTCATCATGGAATACAATGCATGGATTTGGAAGTACACTTGGGTTCCTCCTGTCCATTGATATGTAGTTGTTCAGGAGGAATGGGACATGAAGCTCAGGAATTTTACAAAAGATTGGCTATGAAGATCTATGAAAAAGAAAGGAGAAAGGTATAGCCAAATGCTAAGATTCATACGTTTGAGACTGATTTGATATTCTTGGAACCTGCATCATCTCCCTATGGGGAGAAAGAGGGCGCACAACCAGGGACGATGGATTTGGATTGCGAGTCGGCTTACTGTGGTGTGACCTCTGGATAAGCAAACTCACCACTTTTGTAGAGCTGTTTGACACACAACTTTTTGACTTGACTGAATTTGCTAATTAACTTGTTACATGTGCAATGTGCATGTATATATTTTATATAATATTATATTGGAATAATATTTATTTATTTATTTAATTCAAGAAAGAAGCAACTTAAAGTGAAGCCAAATAATAGAAACAGTTGAAACATAAACACCGGCGAGTGAATTTGCAGGGATCCCGTATGTCCGAATTTTCAAATCATGCACAGTTCACGTACGACAGACAAGATAATGTTGCTGGTCAAATATCAGTTTAGTGTACATCCTCATGCCAACCATGATTCACATGATATCGTGAAAGAAACATAACGTTGCTGTGAATACATCGATCACTCATCAGAGGGTATTTCAAAATTGCGCGTGCTATAGAGATCGGCCATGTGTGGAACTTTCATGGTTTATGTCAGCAGGAGTCGTCAAAAATTGATAATAGTGAAATACATTGACTGCTACCACCTCACCATCGAATAATAACAATTAATTGGTAGATTGACTCGTGGAGTAGGGATAGGTAGAGTGTCGACTCAAAAAAGTATCTGTACACAGTGAAAATTTTTATATGAAAAAATTTAGTATTTTGCGGAGGTTGCGTTCCCGCGGTCCAAAAAATTATTTGACCAGTTTTGAAAAAATTCAAAATTTTGCAAATTTATATACTACCGAAATGACGTCCCTATTCAAGTAGCATGAAACAAGTTGGATATCAAAGGGAATGAATATTTGCTAATAAGCATCCTAACTAAGTAGAAATCAAGCTGATTATCAGGGGAGTTCATGAATTGTATTATAATGGAAGTCTTCATAAAAAAGTCGCGATATTATTCGTGCTTTCTTGGCTGAAATTTCAAGTTTGTAATTCAATTTTCACCGGCATGATTTTATGATTTGAATTCATGTTTCGTTTCTTGAATCTGAATGGTGATGTGGACCCATTTACATCTTTCATAGTTAATTGAAATCATTGTATTTGATTATGTGATTTTTCTCTACCAGTGGCAGGTTGCTTATGATATGATCACGCTTAAGAAGAAACACTTGAGGTTGACCATGAAAGAAATAGGAACCCATTGCTAATTTAACAAACATTACTTCTCCAAGGCTGTCGTGACACTGAGAATCTGTAAAATACCATCATTCCTTCTGCACTGCAATCATGATCACTCAATTCAGTTGTAATTTCTGCAAAACTGCAAAAATTTGTACATTTGGTGAAAATACCACCTGTATCCCTACGAGCTCATTCAATAAAATCGAACGCATATACACATTGGGGATTTAATAAATGCGTAGTTATCACTCTACCTAATATACTTACTCTATGGATTGACTTATGCAGCAAAAAAAACGCCATTGTTCGTGAAATTTCGAATTTTCAGGAAAGATGAACCGGAGCCGCACCATCCGCTAAGCTATCATTTAAGTAAAAATTATTTTCGGTCAATTTGAATTGAAAATTTTCAATAAGATCAATCATACTCGAGTTAGTATTTGCTTGCTTTTTCTTACACGCAAATTAATGAAGCCCAATTTAATTTGATTAACTTTCGACAACCCCTGTCAGTCGCAGGTGACCTCGGGTATGTGGGATTGTTTACAATTCATGGACGAGTGGAGTGCTAACTAGGATTAAATAATTACTGATCACTAGATATCAATTCTAAAGATCTAAAATGACACATGCAGTAAATAAATGGTCTAAATGTTCTTGATGTATGTTTTTACACACATGCTGAATTTATTGCAATAATAATGAACTAGTAAGAAATAAATGATTTCTTTATTTTTAGAGTCCTACTCCCTGACAAATCCAAGAAAGGGAAGAGAAAAACGGATGTTATTAGAAAGACCTTGTGTCCATCCTGGAACACTGTTCTTCGTTTCGAAAATATTGCAGCAGCTGAATTGCCAAGGCGCAGTCTGGAAATAACTGTTTGGAGTCGCAGTAGATTACGTGGCAATGAATTCCTCGGCGGAGTTCGCCTAAATCTTGGCAAAGGTATGTAATTGATAAAAAATGCATCAATTTTTGTAGCTTATCGTTGCAACGGATTGGGATTCAGTGCTGCATGTAGCTGTCACTAACAGTAAAAGATTGTAGCGTGAAATTCATCACTACTACATATCATCAGCAATTATTTGGCGCATCATTTCATTACCTATATCTATTCTTATCCATTTGGTTTTGGTATGAAATTACATAATGACTGACAATTGTTGTGTGAAATTTGTGCGATGTGCGCTGGACTTTTTGTTCATGACCTAAGCAATAATGCTTGGCAATCATAGTTGCGTCAGAAATCAATTTTTGCATAACAAAATGGCCCCTGTTATGTTTTATTTTCGGTGATTATTGTAATACCACGATTATGCATTCAAAATCTGATCATTCTTGCATCCGTGCGCTACAAGACTTTTGTGAAACATGATTTAGAATAGGATCAACATCTGTTTGAAAATGATTCGGTCATCTTTGATTAAAATTATAATATGCATGCCTCTATGTTGCTAATAAATTGATTTTTATTGTGCATTCCGAGGTAATGCATGTCACATCACCAGCAGCATCAGCAGAATTCTAACAAATGTTATCGGTGACTAGCCAATTTGCACCTTACCCGTGAAGCCTCCTCTATACTTACACTCGTCAATATGTCCGTGAAACTTAATAGTCGCCTAGTGGCACCGGGTGAGTAAGTTAATACTTGCATGGCAACTTACTTATTATAACTAACTTAATAAGATGCCTGACTTAATAATGATTCCCCGCATTGCAGTCATTGATGTTCATGAATTACAATCTATTAAAAAGTCACATTCTAGCTAAGCATATAACTTATTATGTTTTAGTGAAATATAGTCATTACTTAATAATATACATGCATTATGTAGGTGTAATATACATGCATTATGCATGCATTCCACAATGTATTACACATTTCTTACGTAAATTACAGGCATTGCTCAATATTCATGCAAGGTACAGAGAATTAACTAAATCAATGGCGCATACTCATCATGTAATAATAAGGCGCATCACTCATTGCACCTTCGAAGAAGAATTCAGACATACGGACCATTGCTGTCGGAATATTTATCGTCGCATCGTCTATAAGATAGCAGCTCGCTATGGAAAGGAGGAACTGCAGGCCAAATTCTATCTCCATCAACTGGGAGTCGGAATGCCCAATGGAGCCGAAGCAATAACCCATACCGTCGCAATGTTCTCCACAAGAAAATGAACTCCAACCAGCCGTTTATAATGCACAAGATCGACTTCAAGAATGCTTTCAACTCTGTTCGAAGGGATGTCGTCTTATCTGAAATAAAGAAGTCTACCAGGCAAATATTTCCGCTAATGTGGCAAATGTATGGTTCACCCACAAACCTTTTCTATGAAGTCCACATTATTCTGTCAAAGGAAGGGATGCAGCAAGGAGACCCCATGGGTCCTCTGGGATTTTCGATAGCTGTACATCCATTGATAAGAGATCTCACCAGTAGTATTAACTCTTGGCATTGTAGATGACGGATGCCTGAATGGCACCATCGATCAAGTGTGCAAAGATTTGAAGACTATTATAAGTCGCCAAAAAGAACTTGGTCTCTCATTAAATTTACCAAAGTGTGAAATTTTTGATCCTCTCGATCTGTGTAATTCTCCCACTGAAAGTGTTTTTCACAATATGAGGATAACATCGTATTCTGACGCTACCCTTTTGGGGTCTCCCTTGTTCCCTCAAAGTGCTGAGCGGTATCTAATGAGAAGTTGAGAGACATGGACAATTTTGTTGACCGCCTGAGTGACATTGAGTCACATCATGGTTTTTATATTTTAAAAAATTGTTTTAGTATTCCGAAATTTTTGTGCATATTGCGGACATATCCCTTTTATCGATTGTCAAGTATTTTATTGAAGTTAGATGAACTTCAAAGGAAATCATAGGAGACGATTCTTAATTGCACGCTGACACGCGAGTCATGTACACAGACCTTTCTCCCGGTGAAGTTTGGAGGTCTCGGATTGAGGAGAGCTACTGATCTGTCTCTGCTAGCTTTCATTGCGTCAGTTAATGGCGTTGCTAGGACAGTATCAGAGATCCTCCACGATTTCCAATCAGACCCTGATCTTAGTGAAGCCATACAAACGTAGGAAGCAAAGTTCCCTGGACATGTTGCACCTACAGGAGAACAAATTAAATATCAGAAAGCATGGGATAAATGAGCATGGGTAGCTTTGCGTTATTTTGCCAGTAGCACCCCTGGAGCTGGTGCTTGGCTAAACACTATCCCACTTCCAAGTCTGGGCCTCAAACTAGACAACGAACAGCTACGTATATCAATAGCTCTCCGACTTGGAGCCAACATTTGTGCACCTTTCATATGCAAGTGTGGATCGGACATCGACAATTCTGGCACGCATGGTCTGAGTTGCCGCTTTAACTCAGGAAGACCTGCACGACATACGGAGGCCAACGACATTAATCGAAGATCGCTAGTTTCTGCCGGCTTGTCTGCTATTCTTGAGCCGCAAGGTCTCTGTCGTGATGACGGGAAGAGGCCGAATGGTGTAACTCTAACCCCCATGAGCAGAGGTAGACAGCCTGTTTGGAACTTCACTTGTGTCTATACCCTGGCCGCAAGCAACCTCCAAATTTCAAGCCTCGAAGGGGGAAAGTTAACTTCACGAACGGAGGACAAAAAGGCGAGAAAGTATGAAGGTCTGCAGCATTCATACGTTTTGTGTCCAATTGCAGCAGAAACACTTGGTGCCTGGGGAAGGGATGCGCTGTCGATGATGAAGGCAATAGGCAAAAGGATTGCGGACGTCACGGGTGAAGCTCGGGCAACAACGTTTTTGAAACAGCGCCTGAGTCTTGCAATACAGAGGAGCAATGCAACGAGTATATTGTCTTGTTTCCCAGTGTGCAGAGACCTGAAGGAACTCAGATATCTTTGATTCTCTTTTTAAATGTAAACTTTGTCTTCTTCTTTGTATCTGCTATGAGATTTCATCTAACATTAGAATATAATTCACTAAATCAATAGCCTATTGGTTCATAAGCTTTTACGTTTATATAGCCAACTGTAAAGCACCAACTTGACTTTGTGAAGTGCTAGATATACTTAAACAAAAGGCATTCAAAAGGCAAAATTCATAAGTTGAATCTTTAATTTACTATTAAACAGTGTCAAAAGGGTAGTTGCAAGGTAGACCATCATTTCATTCGTAGGCTTACTTGGTTGCGTCGGATTTCAGGAGTCGCCAGCATGAGTAACTATGTATGATAGTCCTACGAGTTCTGTATGCTTGTAATCATTTACATCTTGTTTGCCGTGATAAAGATTTTAATCAAAATAATGGGTACTTCTATTCTTCCCCCCCCACATTTCTGTTGGTGACACGCGGAAGTTTTGCATCGTCAACGATCTTCTCTTGCTCCTACTTGTTCTCACTAACGTGGCATAGTGTTGAGTATGTAAAACTCCTCTTATCTGACCTGTAGAATATTTACAACCTCAGAATTAGACAACAGCTCGTCATTTGTCTGTAGACAGCAATCACACGACGTTCATGATTATAGCTGCTGTGCCTTGTATTCTAACTGAGTATCTAAGGGACCAATCCTTCATCCCAGGGTTCAAGTAAGACTTCTCAGTCGTGCTGTAGTGTCACTCAGTGACAGATAAAGTATATTCTAAACTCAATGTGACTAGCTTTGGCGAAATTTGATGATTTTGGAAAACTTGAAAAATGTGGGGGGGAAAGAATAGAAGTACCAAATAATGCAGTAAAATATAAAGATTTTTCACAATTCACACTTTCTGCATTTGAAATTGACCACCTTAAATGTTGTTATAAAATGTTCATGACACTGATATTACTTACATTCACTTTTTCCAGGAAAGTATGAAGGTGAAGAGGCAAAATGGATGAACGCGTCTGGATATGAAGTAACTCTATGGCGCTCTGTCATTCAAAGGTCGAACACGTGGGTTGAAGGATGTCTCTCTTTGAGAGCAAACATGGATTAAATATTCAATGCTTTCAATTGACTTTATAAATATTGATTTAAACTGTAAATAATATATAATACAATTCGCAATAATAATTTCGTTTATCCCATAATTTTCATATACTTTTATAATAAAGAAGAATGAATGCCTTTATGCATCTTTTTGATTTGCGCACAGGGTGCATGCGTAGGACATCTAGATTGAGCTAAAAATGTCGTGCAAACGACATTGCAGCGAACAAATTTATCATATTATTTCGAATTTTCTATCCATTTGACTGCTAGTTCTTGTAAGCTTAAAGAGATGAACTTTCGGAGTAAGGTATTCGTAGATATAAATTTTACATGTCGAGTCATCTAATCGGAGCCAGCACAACGAAATATTTCATTTGAAAATAGCGCATGAATTGGGCATAAATGTACCGTAGAACATTATATCGTCATAGGAATACATTAATCGTGTCATGGTTTTATCATCATTGCGACTTCATCATCTTCACAATTTTATCATCAACTTGGGTGGTAACCTCTGCGGGAATCCCTATTTTCGCGGGCAGCGGTCACGGACATGTACAACAATTGCTTAATCTGAGGATTCATACCCGCACAGTGGATATGCAGGTAGGGATTCATGACGTAGGCCAATGTATGTAGGCTAAACTTATTACATAATTGAATCTAGTCACTGTCGAATTTAGTCACATCGTATTCTTTAGCCACTATTTCAGAAGGCTAGACCAATGCCATGTTGGCTGGAAACTTCCAAGCTTTGTATAAGCAAAGCGTCAAATGGGTGAATATCAACTATCGTCACCCAGCAACCTCGTGAAGCGTGATGCTGCTAAAGTGTGATTTAAGAAGCATGGTAAAAGCGTAGAAATACACGAAAATGTAAAGTCAGCGTAGTTGCTACATACATGAACTTATTGCAACAAAAGGTAATTTTTCGTGAGAAATCACAAAACTTGCAAAATTGTTTTCTTACACATACTTGAATTACTACCAGTAGGTATACATTTGAGTAGTACTGAAGAGGCATGCACAATTCAGGCAGCTATATGCTGATTACTGATATGAAGTCATAATATTAATATATTTAATGTACCGGTATTAAAATAGCCGAATCCACTGTGTTAGAATGTTTTGCAAATAAAATAAATATTCGCAACTTTTCTGACATGCTATTGGATAGGTCATCGTCATCGCCAGTGGCCTCAGTAAAATGAATACTTTATCTTTTTCTTAAAAATACTCAAAACGCAAGCTACTGTAAAAAAAGTACTTCAAGAACTACGGTGGAACAGACTAGTGTTTAATGGCTTAATAACCTAATTGTGAGTTGTTATTTGATATTTATTTTGCACACTCCATCATTTCAAAATAAACACAAAACTTTTCATTTCTACATCAGATATCTGTCAAAAGAGCATGAAGTTGTACATTTGATAATCGTTTGTCAATCAATCTATATTTTTTGTCTTAAGAAATAGAAAATCATGGACATTATCAAATTGAGAATAAATTCAATCTGAGATGAGGTTTTAAGAAATAAAATTTTGATCGTGGATTAGACTTTCTATGAATTATTTTGTAAAGAGCAATGAAAGCAATTTTCTGCGACCGTTTATTTTTTATTATTTTTTATTATATTTTTTACCGTTTTATTTTATTCTCAATATTTCGGCTTAGCCTTTATCAAGGGATGCAGAAAAGGAAATTATACTGAATGTCATTAAGAAAATTTAAGCTAACCTATCTATAAAATACAACTACTAATAAATTACTACACGGTCGCAGAAAATTGCTTTTATTGCTCCTTACAAAATGAATGAATCCAGACTGATGGCAACAAAAAATTAAATTCTATGAATTATATTAGATTTTTCTATAAATTGAGAGGATATTCTAATGAATTGCTCGTCAGATTCCGATAATATCATCATTGTATTCTACTGTAGCTTTAGCACTCATGAGCAAATGCTGGAAACTGATCAGTTCACCGGAGCATTTTCGTAATCGCATGAGGTCATATCTGTTGCACGACTGCTGTTATTAAGATTAGGTGGATAATTGTGTCCTTCAATTACCCTTGGCATGCAATGCGTCATGTGCAAATCATGTCGATGAAACTTTAAAAGACAAAAGAAAGCACGATTTTCAAGATTGGATCTCGATTGCCGGGTCAAGCATTGTTAGTTATACAAATGATTTTCTTCGATACTTCTGCACAATCAGTACTTTGGACTGTGGGATGCAAACTTTAATGAAATAGTTAAAAGCTTTTCGAAGCACTAATAAAACACAAAATTTCATGGGACAATTAATGAAATAATGACGTCATCATGATAGTAAAAATTTATAAGCAAAAGTTCAGACTTAATGAACATTTATAAAGAAAGTCCCGCCCTTGATTCGTTTGCTTTAATAGCTATCTTACTAATTTGTTTATCTAGACTTTTTATGGATTCATATTCTGTTCTACAAAGGAAAACCGCAATAGTAATCCTAATATCCTAAAGCATATGATTAATAGTTCGGCAGCCCGAGCGAGTTTCTGTAGGTAGCGAGGCCGACAATGAAGTCATTACAGAACAAGTCTTCTCGTCTGCCGAGTTCTTCCCGATGCTTCTTGTCAGACAGTATCAAAGAAAAATACACCTTAATTTAATGGAAGGCAAATTGAAGATATCGGTAAAATGACTTAGTTGACTTTCTTTGCAGCAAAAATTACTAAGTCTAGAACCATAATTTTTAACATGGAATGTCCTCAAGTCATTTCCTATCAAGTTTAGGCCTATGTGCTACATCTGGTGGGTTATGCATGCGAAAATTTAGTTAAAAGTGTCTAAAATTGGCCAAAATGCAGTGCATGCAGACATTTCGAGGCTTGCCAAATTTGAAAGTGCTAAGTTTCACAGACAAAGGTATATGAGCATGTCAAGAATTGACCTGAAGACATCGCATGTCAAAAAGTTCGGCTCTAAACTTAGTGCTTTTCACTTAATCACAGAAAACATAGAAACTCTCTTTTTATTGAAAGTTTCAAATTGCATTCAATTCTATGCCATGCCACATGCAACATCTATGCAAGAAAGTTGGACATGAATCAAGTTGAGACCCCCTGAAAGAATGCTCATATTTCAGACATTTGATGTTGCAAACTTTTACTTGACCTGAGTCAAAGTTACCTACCAAAAAAAACGTAAATTTTAAAACGTCCAATATTTACGGGCATATCTTTGCGGGACACCCGGTAGATGGTTATGGTCCTAGCTTTTGACACAGACTTCATTATGCCACATTCGCCGTAGTCAGAGCCTACAGTAAAGCATTTCAAAGTTGCCTAAAACCATCTGCAATAAAAGTTCTGCTAAGCTTATGGGCATTGGTAAATTCACAAGTTTTGAAAAGATCTAGTCCATAGATGGTCTAGTCAACTTGTTTCATTTGACTTAGGTTAGCTTTGTTATTCATATGGCTGCATGATGTAGACCCGGTGGGGGACATGCAGCGAAAATAATTGAAGAATGCATGACGCGCCACGGCTTCACACAAACAAGTAAATAAAGACGGTTCCAATCATACTTTTAGAGGACTTTCAATAAAATGTCACCCTGACATAGGATTCGAAATATAGAGATTCTATCAACATTCGATTTTAGCAGTAAAAGCCATTGTATACTGCGTAGAGTAGTAGACTGCAGAACTACTTGCAATTTTGCAGTGTCTTATTCACTTACCTTATGCATGACGAGTATAAACGAATGTGATGATATTTTCTAAATTTGTACTCGATGAGTCTATTCATGATCACAAACTTCTCGACTTGTAGGGGACCTATCTTTGGTGGGCTATTAATAGCTTATATAAAGTCTCTCAATTCCATTGAGTTTTAAAGCAAGCAGCTATTTCTTGACGCCATTGTGCTCGTTGTCGCAGCGCCATGCGTTCTTTGCAAGAAAATTTCATTATAACTACTGTTGACAAAGCTTCTGGTAATTTTTCTTTTACTTGTAAAAGTTTTATTTATCTGTCTTGTTGAAAGAACTTGGTTTTGACATTCAAATCTTCTACCAAATTTATTTGCAAACTTAATACGTACAACACAAATAGAGTTTTCTGTCCAAGTTTTTGATTTTTCAACTCTGTACACGGATCTCAACCAACAAAAAGTTGTCTCACATCTGTTTAGTCTATTTGATATTGTTTTCAATTCCACATCAAGGAAATATCTACATTATGTGTTGGTTGGAATAAACAATGTTTGCTGAGAAAGTTTTTAATACACTTGTTTTGACATTGTTAAGTTTAAATAAGCTGTTTAGCGTTGTGTCAGAATGATACGTCACTTGCAGGTAAAGTTTTCAAACAAGTTCGATACCTTCCGACAGGGTTGTGGAGCCGGAGCCGATTTATCACAAAGGCTCCGGCTCCGATAGTTTGAGCTTTGATATAAATCCAGAATTTTGAAAGGTATTAATTGGCATCATAAAAAAATTAAATCATTTGAAATCTAAAGACATGTCTTTTAAGTATACCAATGATCTGTCCTCCACGATATCTTTCTTTGCAATTGCCGCCTTCTTTTGTATTATATGTATTATATTTACACACATGTGTAATATTTTTTATTACATATGTTTCGTAAGACTAATTTCCATAGCTTTTAGTGACAACGTATTCTCCAAAATCCATTAATTTGAAGACTTGTTATATGCATGCTAACTACAGATTTGTTTCATAAAAAATGGATCACCCTTAAACATCGCCTTAACTTCAACTTTGTCTAACTCCGCCAAACTTGAACGAATTTCTCTGAAATTTGGAAGATATGTCAGCTGTGCTTACTAATATCATTGTTGGAAATTTCAAGCATGAATATTGAGTTGTTTTCCTGTTATAGATAAAAAAGTAGTAGATAATTTGATCTTCATTTAGCAATGTTGCACAAAATCATACCTCACTCTTATAAAATTACATTTGTTTCCTTTGTTATGTAATATGTTGTTCTACAAGCCAAAAGCTATCAAGCAAAACAAAAATAAAGAAAATGGGTCAATCAGAGCCAGTATAGCACCATTATTCATCAACAAGAATGTAACTGCTACATGTGATTAACTGGACTTCATGTTCCATAGCTTCCTGACTTCGTTGCGGTGGTGTTGGCAGCACTCCTGATTGCTTTCAGCTAGAAATCTATCTCTTACCGGTTGAAAACAATACAAAGCACAAATGAACAATAACGAGATCGCATTCACAAAAAGCAAAGTGTCAGCCTTGCTAGAATAGGGTTTTCTTTGCGAGCTACAAGCAAGCGACTAAATGTCCCTTACACAAATGTGCATCGATGGCATAATGATGATTTTCGACTCTGTCGTAAAGAGGGCTCTGGCCGTCCACACAAAACATCCAAACGTAGAGACCGCCTAATTTTGAGATTTGTTAAAGTTGATCCAAGTCTCTCGTTAACTGAGATGGCTGCACTAGACTCGTCTATTTCTAAGTCCACTATTCGTAGAAGACTTATTGAGTCGAATTTCAAGAGCTGTAAGAGGCCCTCTCAGATCGAATTATCAGATCAGCATACAAAAAGACGTCTCAGATGGGCAATGAGTCATTGTCACTGGCGAAATCAATGGGATCGGGTTGTCTGGTCTGATGAGGCATCAGTCCGTCTGAAGGATAGTGATGGTCGATTGAGATTATGGATAAAATCTGATCAGGAAATTCCGAGACATTTACATCGTCCCCGGGTACAAGGTGGTGCGACTCTACTGATTTGGGCTGGCATTTGGACCAATGGCCGCTCTGAACTTCACATACAGCAAGGAACCATGAATTCTGAACGCTATGTGAATGTTTTACGAATGAACATTGGCCAAATGACAGATCAACTTGGTGATCCATCGACTTGGTTATTTATGGATGATAATGCTACGTGTCACAGGAGTAGTAGAGTCAACTTATGCAAGTCTCAATTAGGGCTTAGGACATTATCTTGGCCAGCTCGTTCTCCTGATCTGAATCCCATAGAAAATGTATGGAGTATTCTAAAACGTAACGTTCGTCGTTCACTGCTACCTACAGATGGCGTATCACAACTTACGTCACTGTTTAAAAGAGAGCGGAGAAAGTTAGATCATTCAAAAGTCAACGATATCATCGAATCACTGCCTAGATGAATTGGTAATGTCATTGACAATAAGGGTAGGGGCACAAAATATTAGCTTCTTAAGAACCGTTGCTGTATCATAGCTTATCAGATTATATAAGGACATTTAAATATATTAGGGACATGAAATAACATGAAAAATGCTTTCTGTATCATACTTATGTTTATTTAGTCAAATTTTAGGATGATGCACTTTTTATGAAACGGACTGCAGATGATTGTAGATTCCTAGAGACAAGTCGCCAGTCATTTATGTACACATTTCCAGTTCAGTCAGCAAAGATAATATAGCTATATTTCTTGTGCAATGTCTTAAATCTAATACGGTTACTATGTAGGTTACCATCTATCGGTATGGCTACTGGCAGAAGCTACTGGCATCTGTGACAATGCCAATTTCCTTAGATTGTATTGTAGGCTCTTGTGCAGACCCCCCCCCCCACCTACATTTTTCAAACCAATAGATTATTCAGTTTGATCAATTTTGATTGGAGGGATAACTCTTCACACTCACACGAATGACCTGACTACAAGTCCTCGCATGGCTGTAGCAATAAGCGACCGTCACTTCTAGTAGCGCCTTATTATTCTAAAGGTATCTCATTCACAATGAATTTCCTTTGACTTCAAAATTCAAAGGGTATATTTCAATGCGAAAAAACCCGAAGGCAAATTACAATGTTGACTTGCTGATGAAGTTTGCGACTATGACATCGCAATTACCCACGTAGATTTTTACAGCAGCACAGAATGCTTCACTCAAACCGGTGATGCTGAAACGGACATCCAATGGTGCTGCATCTTTTGACCAGAGAAAAAATTGGGGGGGGGGAGGACTGCACAAGAGCCGTATTGTGTAATAATATTTCCCCAAATGTCATAGACCTGTGGATTTCAAGAATTTTCATTGTTATTTTTTCCGTCTGTTAACACTTTATGCTGATATCATGTTGACTAATATGTAAACAATAAAAAAGACTGAGACGCTCTCAATAAAGGCGCCTTTTGACCTCCCTTTTCTATTGTCTGTGACATTAAACCGCACGCGCATTCGAAAGCTAGCAAAGTAGATGGGATTTCTGCTCGGTGCTCGCAGTCAAATTTTTTATTATGCATTGCACCCTGCAACATGCTGTGTGCTACTCCGAATTCAGTTTCATCAGCCTAACCATCATCAGAGGAATAGTGGTAATATGTTATAAATAAATTGAATATAATAATATACATGAATCATTGATAAATTATTTAGTGCAACTTTACACCATAATTAAAACTACGAAATTAACATAATGTAAGTTAAGCCCTAACTTATTAAGTATGCTGCATAGAATTACAAAACTCGTCCTAAATTAGATATTTTAATTTTTTAAGTATAATTTTCAATTGTACATTTCTAGCCTACACTGCAATGAGACTATCTAAATTACAATTTCTACAGATGATGAGTCGTGGTCTACCCGCCGATCATATTATTCATGGACCAACAGACTATTGGATAAAGGCAATAACAAATAACAATAACAACCTAAGCTAGCCTATATACACTTTAATATTCAATAAAACAATGTTATCTTTATTGATACGGTATATTTGGCTATATAGCCTATACCCTTTCCATGTTCGAGTAGATACAGGCCCTATAAGCTATGTAGAGGCATAAGCTATCCAGTTTCAGATTCAAGCTTTGTTAAAAAGCTTATACTGCTATTCGGCCCCTGTGACGGCTAATTAGGTATATCATCATCACTCATGTGGTCTTACTTAATGTAGCCTCGTAGTAGACTGGTTGCAGGCTAGGCCAATTTATATTTAGCCAGTGCGGGAGATCTTTATCTAATTTAACCAATCCAGGCTATAACTTTATTTTATCTTTAATAGATAGTCAATTTATGCAAAAATATATGACAAGTATGTTATTTATCATTATATTAGTCTATTATCATTTTTATTATTAACTTAAGTCGTTGCTTGTTAATGAAAACTAATTTGATGATTGTAGCAAACCTCTAAAGGCCACACCGTTATCCAAGAAACCCGTTCAACGGATCCAGGATAACCAGCATAGATAGAACCTGAATTTGAAGTCGGAGCCGGAGCCGGAGCCGAGCCGGAGCCTTTCACATCAGTGTCGTGGAGCCGGAGCCGGAGCCGATGAGATAACGCATCGGTTCCACAGCCCTGCCTTCCGATGAGGCTAGCCCTTTACTAGCGGATTTGTTTTTAGCACATTGTGAATTTGTTTTTGTGAAGTCTTTGTTAGAAGAATAGAAATTTGAGCTTGCAAGTTGCTACAAGTACATCTCGCTATATAGTTGACATTTGTCTTATAAACTATCGTCATTTTGAAAAATTACTCTCCAAAATATATCCTAATGACCTCAAGGCTGAAAGAAGTGGTGATAATGATGAATCCACTGAATATTTAGATTGTTTACGCACGTCAGTACATCATAAAGTAGACTATTTTCCTACGGTGCTGTGAACTTTTCCAGATAGCCTAATCCCCCGAAAGATGCCCATTCATGCATTCGCGAGTCAAATAATTAGAGAGAGGTATTTTGTTAAAGCATATGAATTTGTTACAAAAGTTTGGAGCTTCTTCATGTAAAGAGCTTTTCAATAGTTGTGTGTAATTGGTGTCACAGGGTCGACTGTTCTACAGCGGGGGTTCGTCCGACAACAGGGCATACAGGAAATTAAAGGACCCGAAATGCAAAGCTGGTTGGTGTTCCTGCTGACGAACCTAAAATGTGATTCACTGGTGTCGAGATTTGTGTTTGACAATATGTCATTTTCACTCGTATAGCTTTCAATTTGTGTGTTTTGTTATGAAAATTTTAACTTTGCCTGGCTTACCTGTGGGAACGCTGATTAGTTCTCTTGAGGACTACCTAAATTTCTATAATTATATAAAGTTATAAAATATTTGTATATTTTTTGCAAGGCTGCAAATCATTTGAAATCAAATGATAGACCACCAACATTACAGCAGTGTCGCGTCCTTATCTCATTGATATATCAAGTCGTGCGGCCGTGTTCGTGATAGTTTTTAGGTGGTTTTGCGACAAGTGCAAGACTTTTCTGGTATTTTGCAGCCCAGTTTTATATTTCACCACATTTCATACTTATTGAACAATGGCGAAAATGCTATCATTTTACTCAAGAAGTGCAATGAAAGATTACTGTCTTCTATTATCTTCGGTGTAGCTCTGATATTTCAAAACTAGTTTTTAAATTGAACGTTATCTCGCATCTACTTGAGGGATTAGTGAAGCATACATGCAGGTAGAAAGCGGTCTCCAGCTACAGGATGGACTCAAGAACTTGATTTAGCAGCACGCAGCATCCTGTGTGTGGGCAGGTGTGTGTACTTTCATGTAGGTTGAGTCTTTTCTATCGGAATGGTTCACAATCATTTTACTGAAATATGCGACAATTATTAAAGAATCTTTCATAATTGTATATATGATTTCATACTTGTATAAAGTAAAATGAACGCTGTGTATACACGCCCCTATATGCTAGAAATCTGACCATTTTCAAGATAGTGTTCGTAAGATTGATTTATAAATCAAGCTGCGATAGGCACAAAAAGCGAATGTCATCTTTGGCTATCTTTGGTAGTGGGCGCAAAACATCCCAGGCCATTTTGATTAGAATTCACAATCTTGAATCTTGTAGTACCTCTTGGGAAAAGTAACAAGATCGTGCAGATTGCGGGCTACGCGATAAGACTTGTTAAGAAAAATCCAGCAATCGAGTAGAATTAAATTTCCATTTTGACATGGCATTCTCATTGACACATGTAGATGGATATCTATTCGCAGTGGGGGAAGTAAGCTGCATGTCAACGATCCATTCTCGAAAAAATCAGATGGCGGATTCACTTCGTCCAACATCCAGATTTTTCTATTTTAGGTGGAATGAATATGAATCCACAATTGCGACAATTCCAAAGCACCAGTCGTCCAATCAAGCAAAAAGTAACTCCGGTTTGATAAAAATGCCACAAGGTGAGAAAAAAATTTTCAGTGTAAAAGTTAAAATAACAGGAAAATCTACAACCTATGTTTCTATTTAGCTTTTAGTCAGAAAATCAAATGACTCTCACAATTTTGTCAATCAATCAACCCTCACATCTCTCGCCTTTTTAGTTGAGCTAGTTTGAACTAAAATCTTCACACCATAGATAAATCTATGCGGTTATAAAATCTTCACGGTTTAGAAGAATATATTTTTGCTATGCAAAAAATCTGTTATTGTTGTCTTACTTCAGACATGCAAGCAATCCAGGTTGGTAGTGTTTAAAACAAATGATAAAAAACATGTTTTAAACATGTTTAAAACACGAAAAAACATCGATCTTGGAAAGTGTTTAAATGAGCATTTTGTCTCTGTGGTGTATTGCACATGTGTCATTTCTGACATATGTAATGTTTAAATGTCTTCTCCTTTATGACTACAGAATTTTCTTGCTATTATTTTTTTTTGTTGTAGTGCGCACTACATGAATTTTAGACTATAGTTTGAAGTGTAATTGAGATTGGCTAGATTTGAAGAAAGGGACTAGCCCTTTTACCTTGACATCCCTTCACTGTTCTCAGTGTTATTGTGAATTGAGCATCGAATTCGTTCAGTCGCTTCTGTGTACTGCTTTTTACATCGCGTTTGCATGTAATTCGTAAAGTGATGCCTCGAAATCAGGATCCTGTTTGGACTTCCTTTTCCGAAGGAAACGAAAAAGGAAATATTCGTGCTGTTTGAAGGATTGGAGAAGCTCATCGTCGCGCAAGCTTCGAGAATGAAGTCTCATTTATACATCTGCACAAATGCCTCAGCACAAAAAACTTCAATAGAAGTCGATCTTGATCTTGATAAAAAAGGTATGGCAATTTTTCCATATTGACGTAGCCTGCATTAATTGATCCATATGTTGTAGTACATGCAAGTTGTACACAGTTTTACATCCGGTCATGCATGCCTGAATAAGTTGTGACAATACTTTATATATACGATTCTTTGTATACGTGTATATACGATACTTAAAATGTCATGGTTCGCGGTTATACACATAATGGTTATACGCTTAATGGTAACTGCATACTCAGCAAACGTTGGACAAATATTGCCTACACAAAAAAATGACTTTATATGAACCACCAATTGCTTTTTGTGCTTTAGGACAAACAACAAGCTCTTGACATTATTTATTGTCATTTCATTCATGTCTTTGGATAAAAACTTTAGAAGATTTTTAGCGTAGTATGTTACAGGCTACATCCAACTGATTGGGCTAACATGACTTTTATGAAATCATTGAAATGACACTTACTCCCAAACGGTCTTGCCTCTGATCTCGCAAGTTGTGATCAAAGGTTTCGGTGGAAAGGCAGCATATGAGGGCCTGAGTGCCAAGTGATTTGGCAACGTGCAGTTCGTCCGGCTTGGAACGACGATTTTCAACTCTCGGTATGACTTGCGGCACATTGCGGGCTAGACTACCTATCGAGAAAGTCGGAAAGCTCACTTTCCTTTATCGTCAATTGAACAAGTGTCAATGCATCCTTTTATGAGTTTTAATTTTGATAGTAGCGTTTCCTACTTTCACATTGAATTTACCAATACAAGTACAAGTCTTATTTCCCTAGTTGATACAGATTAGATATAACATTAGTCTAACACTTCTAATATTCAGAATGGAAATTGAAACTAAAATTCAAATGATAAAGAGCAATCTTTTTTTCACCAAATTACACAGGCTATAATGAAAGTTTTTCAATAATTATTGATATTTATGATATTTATTAATATTATTTAATATTTATTAAACATATAAAAAGATCGAAGCATGAAGTATGATTCTCTATTGGAGAATATATATCAGATAAATGGTCATCAGTATATCGCCGACGTTAAAAACCGCAAAACAGTTAATGAATTCTTCGAAGTTGAAAAAACGTTTGCTTGTCTGTTTAATTCGAAAAAACATGTTTTTTCACTAAACGTGCAAGCAACGCATTAGGAAGTTGATCTATTTGATCAATCTTTCAGTCAATGCAAATTGAATTTAGCCTACAGCGGCTGAGGACACTACTTTCATTTCAGCTTTTCAACATTCCTACTTCATTTTTTGCTACCTGTTGTCACATGCGTTTAGCTAACGAGACGACTCAGAAGAAAAGTCGACAAACTCTCATTTGATTTCAACTGCATATTTGTTGTCTACTTGTGTTGGTCACTGGCCAGACTGTTGTCAGTAGCATGTTGCTACACCTGTTTTGTCGCAAAGAATGAAACTAAAATATGAAAAGCAAGATGTGATGTTGACTACTTCTAATTTTCTCATCTCAGATGAAGTCCTGATTTCTTCATTGTGAACATTTCACTTTTTTAGAGGTAGACAGATATTTCTTGCAGTTTTTATGAAGCCTAGCATAAGATTCTTCTAATGTCAGTAAAATTCTGGAGTCACATGCTTTGTTCAGTAATCACTCAAGAAGTTTTGATTTTATTCACACGAGTGGCTTTGGCTTTTTCAGGAATCAAAGATGAAAAACCAGCTTAACTGAATACACACACACCTAGGAAGTACAGAAGAGATGATGCTTCTGATGATGGCCTAAGAGGAGGCCGAAATTAATAAAGCATAAAAAATCATTACCATCTTGTCTACTTAGTTTCCCAACATAAACTTAAAGATTGAGAATAAAATTAAAACAACACGTAATATAAAAGGATATAAAAGGATTTCTGAACTTGTACATTTGCTAAGAGAAAAAAAACAATAAGTAGATGTCCTAAAGGTAAAACACTACACACCAAGTAAAAAATGCCTCTAAATAATTCGTAATATTGTATTTCACTCTCGATGGCTTTGGAGGTCATAGAAATGATTGAAATGAGTTTGAAATGCATTATTGCCCGGCATTGGAGGGTATATAATGCACCATTATACGCTCGCCAATTTCACATCGAGTTCTCATCGTACCAGATAGCCATGAACCGTCGTCCGTCACTCCAGCTGCAGAATCCATTAATGAATGAATTGATAAGCCGAAATTTCAAATCATTTTTAGATAGAAATCTGAATTTCAAATCTATTCACATTTGCAAACATTCATAGACTTTCAAACTTTTCATGAATTACCATCTATTGAGAGAGCAAACTTTCATAGACTTCAATAAAAGTCAATCAAAGATTTCTTCATCTCCATTATCTGTGAGTAACAGTGATCAATAATTGCAATATTCATAGACTTCTCAAGAGTTACATACAATGCTACATTATAAACCTTCTGGGGGAAGTGTTCTATGTAAATCTCTAATCTGATAATTTGCAATATCAGCACGGAAATTGGTCAAAATAATATTGACTGATTCCATAGATAACCGTTAATTCTTTGACATTCACGGCAACATGGTGCCTCTATCTATCCATTTCTAGGACTTTTTCTGTCGATTATCAAAATTGATATCACTAACTCAAATGGTTGATGTTGCTTGATATCAACTGATCCAGACAGTGATATCAAATTATGCTATACAAGCTACTTTGTTGTCTGGTGTCAATTGATAATATCGTTATAGCTAGATTTTTAGGTATATTCAGGGACATCTATGATTAATATAAGACATCTTGCATTAATCATACATGTCCGTGGTATATACTGCTTTTTTTGACTGGCTATGGTAGATACGGCTCGGTTTATATCACGCCATAGCTAGTCAATAAAAATCAGCATAAACTTCGAAAGTAGCTATAACTATATATAAAAAGTACGCTATTCTTCAATTTACCCGTGCAAATAATTTTATTTTTACCTGTCTGCCATAAGCCTATGTATGCCGATTGAAAGTGGGAATATATCATGCATTGAACTTAAGAAAAAGTCAAAAGCTATACGAATTTGATTCAAGTACTAATATACAGACATTTAGTCAAGGATTGCGGAAAAACTCTATCAAGCAAAATGCCCCTATTTAATTCCTTTTATTATGATGAATTACGAGCTCGAATAGGAAGTGAGGTTTTAAAAGATATACAGAAAAAGATCGAACAAAAAGAAAAGGATGAAGATCAAGTTTGGCGAAGAATAGTCATTGCTTTCAATATCAAGAGTCCATTTCTTTCAAAACTTCCTACAGTTACTGGAATTTCAAAGAACATTATTATTCGTAGAGTAGAAGCAATTAATAACGCTCAACCAATAGTTTCAAACAATGATGATGGATTCCAAGCGATTATTCATAACTGGTATGGAAATATGATGCGTGATGACAATTCAGACAGCATTCAAATTGAATTGCTAGAAAAATTTCGCTCTCTTTTTGCAAACTATAAACTCAGGGAAACACTTCTAGAGCTAATTAAAGAGGAGAAATGTTACATCAAATTGGCCGAAGGGCTAAAATGTAGCATTTACAGTGCTGTTTTTGAAGAAATGTGCATAACAATTAGCTACATCTATTCGGTTAGTGGAGAAGCTATATGCAGCAAAATCACACTTTATTTCGGCAAAATTATTGTCAAAGAAATGTGCCATCATTTCAAACCAGTAGAAAAATATATCAACGAGCGGCATTTGGCAAGAATAGAATTTCTCGACAATCAATTCGTTGTAAGTAAAAGAATGAATAAATACTTCAGTTTCCCTAGATATGAAAGTAAAGTAAATGAAGCGTATCATTACACAACCAGTATTTTATATTATACTCTTGGGTTCATTTCTTTTCATTCTAAAAGTACGAAACTACTTCAATTTATAGCATTCGCAGCGGTGAAATACTCTAGTCCTGTGAGACTTTTCTTGTTGAAACTTATTCAGTGCCTGTTACAGACCTGCCACTTCGAATTTCGAATCGATGAAATTAGGAACATTCATCAGCTTCTCTCTAGCAATGAAAAATATGAGATTTTACCAGTATGTGAAAAGCTCGCCATGAAATGCTGTTTAATGCTGAAGGTCATTGAAAAGAAACAATTTGGTGATAGATCAACTCAACTGCTTGATCGAATAAAACATCTTTCAAAGACTTCGTTTCTGGACTCACTGATGAGTGAACCGAAGCAATTTCGTTCTGATACTTCATTTCTCTGTTCCGTTGATCGCTCATTGCCTTCATATACTGTAACCTCATCAAAGTCCGGGAGCGATGACACTGATTGTTAATTGCACGCAAATTCTTATTGTACAACAAAATATACGACTATCAGTAAGTGCTAGACATCGCAATTTTGATTTTAAAATTTAATGGATCACACATAGAGAAGGTACGTAGTAGGTAGTGTGGCAACAGTATGGCAACAATGCTAGAACACATTGGAAATTTTTATACTACAAGAGGCAGGTTTTACGGAGATTATGCTACTGAGACCTGAAAGGTAAGGCAAATTTCTCCAAATTGTTCCATAGACTGCTCTCCATCTAACACTGGAAATTTTAAATTTACACAGCATGAGCCTTTTCATAAAGATAAATTAGGATGGCATTCTTTTATAATAATAATAATATTTTTTTCAACGTCTCCACAAAAGTTACAGACAAGTAAGATGTTCTAATTATGCACACATAGTAAGAAAAGAAATCGAGAGCGCAAAGGTTCATCATAGCTCACTGCTGTGCCAATACTGTCCGATACACCATCTTCCTGTCGTGTGGGTGTTCGCAGCTGAGGCGGAATCTTGCCCATTGCTGTCTTTATCATGGCCATAGAGGAAACACCACAAATGTCCATCACTTGATCAAAATATGATCCATGGATTTGATCCCCTTTAAAAAAAACGTGATAGATGATGTATCATAAGTTGCCTCAGGCGATGCTCGCTGGCAAAAACATCTGAGAATCCACATAGAATTCTCATACGCACACATTCACGTAGTGAATTTATATTCAATACACCTAGCACAGTATGATGAGCAAACTTTGGAAGTCCAAATGCAGCTTTAATACTTACAGCTTGGCAAGCATTTAAAGATTCAATGTCACTGCTTTGAAGAGTTATATATTTCATGTCATAAGAATCTTAAAACATGTGCATATAACTTACAGTGTCGGCTATAAGTCTGATGATTGCAAACCAGTGCTGTAGTCCTAGATTTATCAGTGGGATAACGCTGCCTGGAATTTCTTAGAGCACCGTTAACGAATAAAAGCTTCACTATTTCTTTCTGTGTAAGCAGCGGGGTAACGCTGTATAAAATCTAAAAGCAGTGGCATAACGGCATTATCCCGCGTTACTCTACGACTGCAGCACTGTTGCAAACAGACCTGTCACATTCATTTGAATGGGCAGATTGTTACATAGAATCTTTCAACATAAGACTTAAATCACATTTTTGATTGAACGACTTACTCGTCAATTCATTTTACATGATATTTAAATAGGTTGCGTGTCCTTCTAACGAGTATCTTAATTTCTTGATGCATGACTTAACGAAAAAAATTGAAGACTCATTTTGGTTCAGTTTTTGAGTCTGTTAACTTTTCAAATTTAGTTAACAGCTTATTTTTTCAAGATGCTATATGGATCTGTTTATTGATAGTTTTAACAAGTGGCTGCATGTAGGCATTATTATATCTCCTCTTTAAATCATTTTCTTGCCTCAGATACTGAAAAGTATTTTCATTGATTAGCACCAATCCAACAGAAATTATCCAATAAATGAAAAAGTAAACAAAAGTCAGTACAACGCTATTTTATTTTTTGATGTGATCATATTGAAAGTGAAGGCATTGCAGAAGACACTTACATTTTCTTAAAATCAACAAGTTTTGAAATGTTATATCTACACGCAAGATATCAAATGTTAAATCTTCAAAATTTTAGATCTCTGAATTATAATTTTTTTTGAAGAATGCTTGAGAGCTCATGTGTATTCCACCTTATTCCTTACCTTTAATTCTTGTATTTGATGATCAATAGAAGCAATTCCAATTAGGCCTATGAATCAAGCGTTGAATAGAATGATACTCTTTCTCTCTCTTGAGGTACTTGTACATGTACAGTGCTTATTTGCTTTAATTTCTATAAGACACAAAATCTGAGAAAAACTGAGAAAAATAAGAGCTATTACTAGAATGCCAATGTATGCTATTGTGTAAGTAATATCACTTGAGCTGTAGGATAGCTAGGATCTCAGGATAGCTATAAGCGTAAATGCTGAGTTCATTTTGAAATAGTCATGATTTAACATCGAATCATCAAGAAAAAGAGTGTGCTCCATGAATATTGTGAATGCAGAAAGCATTTATGAAGTATATAGAGAAGAAAATTACAGCAAATTCACGACAGATTTATCTCTATAACTTTTCACGAATTTTACTATCGCAAACTTGATTACTCCTAGTGCTTGCAAGTAATTTCTTGAGTGTGGATCTATACCTGCCATGTAATTCAAGTAATCCTTCTCAACTTGTCACGTTCTGTAGTTTATCATCAACCGGCAGAGCAGAGATGGAAACCGGCCGAGATTTTCGAGCCGGTCCGGCGACCGGCAACCTCCAGGCAGGACGCCGGAAGCAGGCTGGTTTCACACCAGCAACAAGTCACTAATTGATGAGCAAATATTTAGCCATGAAAGTTACTAATCAATGTAGGTCTACAAGATTCAACATAAGTTATTAAGGCATAGCCAGCACAGGCCTGCGGAGAAATCTTCTGCATGGAATAATATTTTCAGTTGTAGGCTTGACAACATGCCAGCGCGTTAAGAAGACAGTAATTATGTTCATGAGGGACTCTTTGTATGAATACGTGTCACTGATAGGCGAGTACAAAAGTGGGCTTATTATTGTTTCTCCGCAAATTAATATAATAAGCAGGTCTGGAACAATTATGTGACAACAATATTGTTCCAACAATTATGACAACATCCATTGCATGTTGTCATTACGTTAAGTGGAATTGATAAATTCTCTTCCAAAGAAACCGGTCTTCCACTAACCGTTTGCGTTTTTTCTTTTGCTCTGTTTCTTAGCAGCATTCGGAGTGAGGGTCCTAGTGGTGTTTACGCCATTCTTTATTTTCGTTATTATTGTTTCTCCGCAAATTAATATAATAAGCAGGTCTGGAACAATTATGTGTGGATCCTTTTAATGTCACTTAACAAATAAAAAAAACGTGAGGATTAATTGAATTCAAAAATATGAAATGAGATCGACAGCAGAAATCTAGCAAGGCAATCGGGTTTCGGTCGCTACTCCTGAACTATCAAACCCAACCATCAGGAGATTGCTCTGTCTGTATCAAAAATGTCAAATGCAGTACAATAATAGTTCATTGCATAAAGAATAATTGCGGGTTACACAAAATTGCTTTTTACATATTATCGATTTTGAGAGAAGGTCAATAATTTTCAAGTGATATCTATCTATAAACAGGAATGTATAATAATACCGATATATTTTATAATAATTTCGTCAAAATCTAAATTTTGTACGATGTCATTTTAAATTGCATGACCTTCAATGGAGTGATGCGCTGAAGAACGCGCATATCTTCTGAACAAAAGTAAAGAATAGTGTCGCTTCCGGGATGCAGTTTGCTGATTCGTGGCCTGCAAGATTGAGGGAATGGCCAAAGCATATAACAAAATGGACCATAGAACAATCATGTTTGAGTAGCGCTTGAACACTTTCATGCTCGTATTTTCCTGCCATGTTGCTTTTGCCCTGTTATGTTACTTTTCAGTAATTTTACAATTGTTGTCTAACAGCTCAAATTCAACACACACTGAAAAGTTAAAATAATACCTGTCTAATCATCATGTTTTCAAAAAAACAGTCTAAAACAATCCCTGAATTTTTTCTAGAAGGCTCATATATAATATTAGCGTCATTCCTCTCTGAGATAATCGGAGTTTTGAAAATAATATGCCGGGATTGTCAATTATTTATATAGATACAGTACCAGTTCCATCGACACGGGTCCCTTGATGCCGCGGCCTCAGTTGGCCTCCATTATAGTTCGCCTCTCCTAATTTCTAGAGAATCAAACCAACGATTCCACTAAATGAAAAACTGACAGTTTCTTACGAGCAATTTGAAAATTTATAGAGACTATTCATTTTGTAGTCTATTTGGGGTCTCCAGGACACCACGATGCCTTTAAAGGTAAAATAACTAGTAAAATATTTTGGAATTAAATCTGAAGCTTCTGTCATATTTTGATAGACAAATATTGAACCATTTGAAATTTCATTTGCGATGTCTATCTACACACTGCAGCAATTTCTAGTCCTTCTTCGTTATGTCTCTCTCAATTTTCATGCAGAACCAATACATTCAATTAATGGGATTGAATTGGGCAAAGTTTGGGAAATTTATATGTCAACAACTTTTTAAAACCATTCATTATAAAATCAATTCAGAATATTCTGATTATGTCATTCTTTATTTCATCATTGATCTTGTTTACATACATGTATACATATGCACATAATGTGTGATACAATATGATCTCAACTTTCATAAGTTCATCTGAGGCAAATGGACACATTAGTTTTTTCCTGAGAGAATACTATGATTCATGTATGTAGAAGAACCCAACTCTAGTAGTGTAAATACTGTAACTTTGTATGAATGTGTATGTTGTGAAAATCAATTCGGATAGCAGAAATGGGCATTGGTCACTCATTATTATAACCGTGGTATATCGATCACCAAAATATCGACTATATCAGCCCAGGTTACTGCACAGTCCTACTTGAAATCACTAATCGATTCATTGTCCGAATCTGAAGAATTCGTTTCTTCATCATTGCCAGTAACAGGCATTGTCAGATCATACGAGCATGAAACTGAAGCAGAAGTTTCGGAGAATGGTGGCCTTAACGATATGGAAGAAGATACTTTTTTCACAAATTCAATATTCTTTCTGGAAGAACTTCTGCATTCTTCAGCCTTGACAGGTGAAGCTGGATGAAGCGATTGAGCCAAATTCCGCTTCAAGTCTAAGTCCCGAGACCTGAGAATTAGACAACATTTTCTTGCTATCTCCTTGCATATTGATAATGCTCCATCCTGATTGTGTTCTGATAGTAGTTTCTGAATTTTTTGAATATCAGAACTTTCTAGACTCAATTTTCCCACAAGCAGGATGCATTTCAAAAATTTGAGCATAAAAAAGTTTGTTGGTACTGGATATTTTGTCCCAGCCGAGACAATACTAAATAGCAGCTTAGTGTTTCTTGAATGATACATTACGAAGCCAAGAGTGTAGTAAATCAAGCTAGTAGGATAATGATGAGCCTTGTTATTTGCTCCACTTTGATACCTTTGATAGCTAAAGAATTGAGAAGTTCTTTTACTTACAATGTATTGATTATCCAAAAATTCTAATCTTGCCGATTTTCTATCTTCAACGTATTTTTCTACTGGTCTAAAGAAAAAGTGAAATTTTTTGATAAGAGCGCTTCCTATATAGTTTGTTATCTTACTTGATAAAGAATTGCCGAGTACGGAATAGACGTAGCATACTGTAAAGCATGTTTCCTCGAAATATGTGCAGTACACTTTGGATTTCAGACCTTCAGATAGTCTTTTGTAAAATGAGCCTTCCGCAATTATCAGCAATAGTTTTGATCTGAGGCTATGAATTGCTAAGAGTGAACGTAGATTAACGAGTAATTCGATTTTGGTTTTCGTCGTGTTGTGAGCACTCATCATAAACGTTTGCCATTCATATACAATTTCGTCATATCCTTGATTTTTTTGTAGAATAATTCTGTCTATGTAAGTCATTCTGCGAATGACTGTGTTTTTCGAAATTCCTGTCATGGATGGTAATTTCAACAGAAACGGGCTTGTTAGATTGAAGGCTGCAACTACTCTTTGCCAGACTTGGTCTCTATCAATATCTTGCTGATCAATTTTTTGGCGTATCTTTTCTAAAACTTCACTCCCAATTCTATCTCGTAGCTCATTATAATACGAACTTGACTCTGGATTTCTTACTTTAGACATGTCGCAATGAGTAGGCCTCCACGTCAATCAATGTCTTGAAATCCAACCGCTTGCCCCCAATTCTATTCTATGAAGCCAGAAGAGCAAGAAAATGTAGAAATCCGAAGCGGCCTCGGATTTCTACGATTTTCTTGCCTGTTGAATTCATAGAATAGCCATAGACTTCTATGGAATAGCTTAGTTCAAATCCACCAAGACGCGCAGCTATTTTCCGTCTGTTAAAATTATCCTCTACATCTATGGCAAATGTCCAATAACCAAATGTATTTATACGAATATGTCAATGGAGAAATATCTTGGCTTCCCAAAAGTACAAGGATAAAAATATTGCTCTGCGACATTTTTTATATCATGGCTTGGGTTGGCATGAAATATTTCGTGAAGTTTATTTTTTATTTTCTCCGAAGTTTATTTTTCGAGTGCAATGTCGTTTTCTTATGCACTATTATCATATCGAAGTTCTGCTTCGTGAATGTGCTCTGCTCATGAAATGTATACTTTTATTTATCATTTAAGAATTAATTACTGCTTTAAAGGCTGTTATAAGTATGTGTTCATCAGTAGACTAACTGATTTTTCTTCACGTGCCAATCAATTCAAGACACAAGCATATCTCGGTTACCACGAATGCGGTTGCAGAAATAAGACTGCTGCAACGTTCGCCATTGTTTTATTCTTCGTTTATATACGAGAACTGATGCAAATTCGTCCTCATTCGTACGTCTCGTATGTAGAGCTTTAAAGTCACATCGCAAAAAAATGTATATATTACATGCTGTTGTCAAATAACATTTTTCAGTAATACAAGGGAATATTTCTTTTTTGATAGTGTGGTATTTGATAGATTTAATGTGACTTGTATGCTGTATGTTGTCGTTGCTACTTGCCCAGGAACATTACCAGGACGCTAGGTTAGCTCTACTTTACGAATCAAGTTGATTAACATCAGCTCATTAATACGATGTCTTTCGTGCAACCATGTTGACTTATATGCCTCAAACATAATTATTTTGCGTTCATGAATTAAAATGTTTTTTATTTCGAATTGATAATATGCTTAATTTCAAAATAACATAATGCATAATTGTTGATGGTTGAATACTTATTGACTATTTATGAAATGCCTTAGACCTACATGTATTTAAATCGAATTCAGCATTGTAATTTTGACTGTTGAATGTCATTATCTCACTACTTACAAAACAGTAGTAAGCCTAAGTACCATGCAACATTAGTGTGATCTTTATTGACCAAAGGCCTTAAATCAACATATTTTAGACATTATTGATGCTTTCCTTTAACATTTTGCTCGCATGGCTTTAGTATGTAAAGCATGCCACATTAGAAATAGCATACGAAAAGCATGCAAATAGATTCAGAAATATACCAAAAACATATTTTGGTATGCATCTTTCGTATGTGATTGGTATTTAGCGATTTACAGTGTACCCTCCAAGGGGGATGGGGTGCGGCAACATACCAGGAGGGGCAAAGTTTCCAGGTTGTAACTAACGATAGGGAGGCGGAACTGAGTTTTATAAAATTTCAATGCTCTAAATAAAAGTTAACAGTCCGCCTGTTCATTACCGATAAGTTATTTATTTATTGAGAACTCACAATGCTCGTAATTCTCAGCTTTAGAGTTCCTGTCAAAACGTGACTTCCAGTAACAGATCACTATTTTGAATAATTTTAAATTAAATATATAGCGTATACTTTCTAAAATGTGTTTAGCCATATACGTGGTACGTCCAATACGTTTCCTGACAAACGTAGAAAAATGCAAATATTTTAATTCTGACATGATGGATCATTAATATGTCTAGGAGGCTATGCAAAGTTTCAAAAAATTTCCATTTTTTATCAGTCTGATGAATCATTTTAAAGAAAACTTACGAATCTTGGAATATTTTGATGAATTAGAAATAAAAATAATGTTCATCACAAGTATGTTGAAAATTAACCGACGGCCATGTGTTGTTTGAAAATTTATCAACACAATCATTCTGTATGTAGCCAGATAAAAATTGAAAGTCTTCAGAAGTTCACTTTTCAAACCAATTTCCCTCTCTTCGACCACATTTCAACTTCCTGACACCTAAGGTCGTCAAACATTTCAAACTCTCCTAAACGAAATTTACCCAGAATTTCGTGAACAGATTCCTCTAGATCAGAGTTGCATACAAATGACTGTTCACGCAAATGCTTATATCTGAGTCCTGCTTCATTGACTGCAAAAATTTGATGAATGAAACATTCTGCAAGCTCTTCAGTGATGACCAAATTCTGTCGACAAACTTCCAGGTCTTTCAATGAGAAAACGGGAGATGCGAGAAAAAACACGGGTTGACTTTTCAATGCTCAGCAAAAATCCAAGAGAGTCCCAATTCTTCCATTGGATACATTCAGCTCCTCACTAAGAATGGCAATAATCAATCGATATGCGTCGATACCTGTTCCATCGGCTCGGACTTCGTGGTTGTAACAGATTCGGTAGGCCTACCTTCAGGCTTCAAGTAAATCATCATTGACACTCTGTCGACATCGTAAACTATGCTTGTGCCCAAAACAGGATCGTCGACTGCGAATGACATTCGTCCCTGAAAGCAGCTGCCATTTTGTTCTGTAAATCGTGATTCTGATAATTAAGAGGAACATGACGAGTTGCATACCTCTTCAATTTTTTCAATGCGAAACTTAGTTTAAGACATTGTTACACAATTGCAATTGAATTCACATCGAATTCAATTAAATAATGGACGGTTGTGTGGTGAATAGAATTAACTGTTCGAAATGAATGCTCCATTGCTCTCATGCACCTGAATTCTTGCATATCCAACATGACTGATTCTATAGCACTGACTAAAACCAATAAAATCCATCAAAATATTCAAAATGTCGTGTGTTTTTTAAAATGGTTCAGCAGAATAATAAAAAATGGAAATTTGTTAAAACCTTGCATAGCCTCCTAGCCTATGTACACCAAATTAATCATTCATCATGTCAGAATTGAAATATTTGCAGTTTTTCTATATTTGTCCGGAAACTTATAGGACGTACCACGTATAGTCATAGGCCTACATAGTTCAATAATTACAACGGATGCGTAGACATACATGTAAAAATGGTGTATTGTCAGGTAGCCTATTGTTTTCGTGATATAAAAATCTGGTATATGTTATGACTCACGGGCATAATAGCTTTAGTCTACAAAGTACGGTAAGTAGGAAGAACGTTCTACCTGAATTCAATCATTAAGTCTCTGCATTAGAATCATGCTGATGAATGAATTAATCTCATTAAATTGGATGCGATCTCATCTTATCAATGTGCATGTACATGCATGCTAAAAATTGCAAAAAGCCTTTTGACTGGAGAAGTAGGCCGTCTATTAGTATTACAAGTAATTGATTATGGGCTAGTCAAACGAAATGTGATATTTGAAAGTTTATTAAATTATGAAATTATCAAAATGTTAAGAATGCTATTGCCTGTAATCCATTAATTTTACCAGTAATCGCAATCGTTGATTTAAAGATCAAATATGCTAGTAGAGACAACAGTAGAGAGTACTAAATCTGAAATCTCATCTACATGTACGTGTACATGGAAGTCGAAGTAGACTGCGGTTAATGATGCGCAAATTCATCCAGCATAATGAAAAAAATGAAGCGAGCTGACACAACGGAAAGTAATGATATGGTGGACTTCTGCTTTGGTGGCGAGATGGGAGTGCGACCAGAATTGGTGCATTTGGGAAAGTGGTGAATATGAGGCAACGGTGGAGGGGAATCAGGAGGATCCATGGCGATGACTTTTAAAGCGCTGATGTTGTTACATGTATTGAATGCCAATTTATTGTTGATTGACATCAATGTCGTAGTATTAACATAATTGTCGATAAGCTCAGTTGCAGCGGCCATATAATCTGAATATACTCTGTACAAACGCTGATGAATGACAATGATAAATGTTGACATAGCGCTGAAAATGATAACTTCTAAATCTTCTAATTCGCATCAAAATGTACAATGCCAAAAGTTGAACTCAAAAAATCACTTGCTGTCAATTTGAGAGCGTTCTTCGGCTAGTCATCGCACCATGGTGACTTTTATATGTTATGACAGCCGAAAATTTCCTTTCTTCACATAATAAAATCATTCTTAGTGTAAACTTAGTTTAGTGACGGCAGCCCGTTGAAACCAGTTGAAACAATGCATATGTTTTCACTAATTTGGCCCCACCAATTCCAAGAAACATTTTTTCAGAAGTGAAGTTTGAAACAAAAACTTTGGGGCATTGCCCAAAGGCAGTCAAGATTTCGTGACTGTGCTAGAAGGTGTCTCTAAATTCAAGAAAGAAAGTAGTTAGAAAATACGCGGCCATGTTTTGTGGCCAACTGTATATTCGAAAGTTATGCCCAATATTGACTGTTTCTAGGTTACATATGATATGCGTAAATGAGAATCTCTTAAATAAAAGTCACTTGCAGCCACATCTAAGCGAGCGTCATCGGTTTCATTTGATCGAGCAGACAAATGTTCACCCGAGAGTGGTGTTAACGGAGGCTCAACAGATACGTCACGACAAATTTTCCTCAGCATTTTCGCTACGAGGTCGTGAATAGCATTATGTCTCTGATGGATAAATCCTCTTTTGATACATGATATAGCATGGTCAACACTGCAAGTTTTATCACATCCACACACTACCGGTAGCCGTTTCAATGTCAGCCATAGCGTAAACATAATCCATCAAAGAATTCTCTTTTTGATAAATTATAGCCTTCCTCCTTGATAGGTATGTAGTAGTTATACCATAGACAAATGTGGTGTATGGAGATTTATTTCATAGTTTCAAAACATGAGTATGCTGCATAGATCACGAGCTTTGGGGAGTGATCTATGCAGAATACGAGTGTTTTAAAACTATGAAAAATCTCCATCCATTACACATGTCTAAAAAAATGAATACAGCGTCTAGCGCTGCGAGCCCTGAGAGATCATCAGCAGTTAACCGAGTATCAACGGTTTCGGCCGTTTAATAACTGGACACCTCCACTCGGCCGGCCAGTACTGTCTGATGGCGAATCAAGCACCACCTCTCTCAGTGCTCAAAGATGTTTGCAAAATCCATGCTGATCCGACTTCAGCCGCTTGACGGCAATTCTTCACGACTTCGGTCATTCTCCTTCCGGTCAGCCCTATGCGCATAAGCCACTTCCTCAAAGACCAACCACTGAAACCACGACAACCGACTTCAACAGGGAATATTTCCGTTCTCCAACCTCGATCCTCGACACATTCACTTTTCAACTCTGCATACCGTAGCTGCTTTCTCTCATGTGCCTCCTGCATCCTCGTCTCCCATGGCACTGTCAACTCCATCATTATCACAGCGTGAGCTTCTCTGTTGACCATCACCAAATCTGGCCTCAAACTGGTGGTCACCACATCAGCTGGCATCGTAGCATTTCCTTCATCGCTTCTGATCTCCCATACACCACGCTCCAACTCACTCAGTTTCACACCTTGCCGTTTCTTCACTCTCCCCTCACCTTCTCTAACATACTCGATTGACCCAGCGATTGTTCTCGTACTTCAATGTTCTTTTACTGCTTCCTCACCAGCATTCTTCAGAACCGCAAGGACCTGATTGTGACGCCAAGTCATCCATTACACATGTCTATGGTATAACTAATTTGTACCATAGTTTTCATGCGCAACTGGGAAACTGTCTATGGACACAGAAGTAGATAATAGTAGACTTTTTATGGTATCGTTAATTTCTATGGTCTGTGGAACTTGTGTATGGAATGCATTAGATATTTTAAGGCCTACAGAGCATCAACGGAAATTTAAATACTCTATGCCACAAAATGCATAGCAACGTCGCCATGTAGCTTAATTTTAAATGTCAGTTATTTTCACAGTTTTATTGGGAGGTATTTCAACATGAGTGAGCAGTTCCATGACGATGCATATCGTTTTGCATCACTTACTGATGACGATATTAATGACTTGATCATTGAAAATCAAAGTAAAAACACTATTAAGAACACAAATTGGAGTCTAGGAATATATAACAAGTGGCGTGTAGAGAGAAATGCAAGAAACAATGTACAAATACCGGAACTATTAGATTATGCGACGCCAGGGCACTTATCATCATGCCTAGCAAGGCTAGTGTTTGAAGCCAGGCGTCAGGACGGCAAGGAGTACCCACCCAACACAATATACCGTACCTAATGTTAATCGGGTTGTTGCGACAAATGCTCGAAAATGGCAGAACCAAGTGGAACTTCTTGAATCGCACAGGTGACAGATTCGCATACCTCCGACGAGTATTGGAAGCAAAGTTAAAAGACCTGAGCAGGCGTGGCATTGGAATCGAGATAAAAAGAGCTGACGCACTTACCAAGCAAGACGAGGAAGTATGTCGGCAGAAGTGCTTGTTTAGTTCTGACAGTGCAGAAAGTTTGCTACACACTATCTATTTCTACAACAGCAAACTTTTCCACTTGCGTGGCTGTGACGAACACAGACGTATAAAGATTCATGACATTACAGTAGGAGAAGACAATGTGGGAAAATATGTTGATTTCACAGGAAATACTTCCAAAAATAGTGAAGGTGGTATGAGATCATTGGCAAAGAATATTGAGGCCAAATCTTTGCGATATTACTCTAAAAATGACGATCATAGACTCGTTGATTTGTATCAAGAGTACATCACAATTTGCAAAAGGCTGTTCGAGGACCTGAAAGCACCATACAGCAGAGAAGTGGGAATCGATCGCTCGACTCATTGAGAAAATATAGCAGAAGCAGAAACAATGCATTAAGTTTGGTTGCCTCTGAGGCTTTAACACCGGGACTTTCTTCGGCATCACACCATGAGCACGATGTTGCAGAGCAGGAAAATCCAGTGTCCAACAGCAATTCAAATGTCTTAAGTCATGAATTCGTATCAAGGAAAATGACTCCAAACGAAGATTTTGTTGTTCAAGGTGAACCTAAGCGAAGAATACTGGTCATGGCCGATGGTAATTCTAACATTATAAGATTCTCATTTCTGTAAATGACTGTTGTAAATGCGTGTAAAGAACTTTTATAACTTTCATACTTATTTCATAGCTTTCTTCTAATTTCATAGACTTCTTGTTATTTTCACATTTCTTGTTATTTTCATAGTTTTGAATAAATAGTGTGAAATTAACTAGATATATTTTCTTATGCGGCGCAAAGAAATAATTGATAACTATGGTACAAAACGCTGTTAACCAACTTGAAGCATCCTTCATATGCGCAATATCATTAGCTCTAATTTCTTCATTTGCCATTTGAGCTCTAAGCCTTTGTAAAATATCCTTGTAATACTTTATGCGTTCTTGAGTAATCCTTTGGTTCATCTTCTGGGGATCAAAATTTTCCATGTTGTCAAGAGATTTGCTGGAGTTTTGTTTCAATAGATCACTTGATAGCTTGCTACAAAGGGATTTTGAATTGTTATATTCCATTTCTGCCAATTCAGAAAATATGGGAATGTCAAGTCCTCCCAAGTGAACCGGAAGAGCGATTAATGCTCTTTGTGCGTCTGAAATAATTTGGCCATCAATAATGGAAGGAATTGACTTCGCAGCTTCAATTAGTCGAGTGCACAAATGTTTTGCCATGTTTGTCACTGCAATACGCAAAAGTCTTCCATGGTCTCCAAAATTTCGTGAGACGATCATGTACTGCGTTCCCATGGCATCAATTCCTGAGGGTCCTGCTGCTCCTTTAGTTATTAATGCAGCTTTTATTATAGACTCCTCATCAATGCTGCCAAATAAAAGAGTCGACAAATGGAGCTACTCCTTCAATCATTACATCTGAACAAAGCGGATGACGTGCTTCAATTTTAATTCTTCATAAACTTTATTTGTCAAGGGTAGAACACCAGCAGATGAAGAGCTATCAAGCATGCGGATAGCTGCATCTACTTAACCTTCATGCATTTGTTCCGCAAATGTTCTAGCCTCCTCATGATTTCATATTACTCATTTTCAAAGTAGATCGAATGTCTTTTGCTTCATGCAACAAATCTTCAAACTTGCCAGCCTCCCAGAGTTTCAATCGTCTTTCTAGGCTTAAGGAATGCTGTTTGGCTTTCGATTTGAACGACGGCTCTTGTAATAACAAAGAAGGCATGACCATCAAAGCCATAAGAGTAAAGCCTTCGTAATCATTTACCTTGTTATTCCATAGGTTCAATAATCTAGTCGTTTCTTTTATGTAGCATTTCCCCGATGCCCCGCTGGGTAGGAGGAAAACGTTCTTCTTCCAATAAAGTATTTCATCGCAAATTGATCGGAAGAGTTGAGATAACTCGATTTTGTTATAATTTCCCCATAAAGAGGGTGAAGAACTTAGTTCATCTCTCACAACAGTATTTTGTAACTCGATTTCATCACATTTAATAATTGAATGTCTATCTGATATAATTTCATGAGAAGAGCGTCTGTCTAAATCTACGAGTAGTGAAAGATGCTGCTCGAGACTTGCAGTAGTTGTCCTGACTGTGGAAATGTAATTGTTGTTGTACAGTCCGTTTCATAAAAAGTATATCATCCTAAAATTTGATTAAATAAAACATAAGTATGATACAGAAAGCATTTTTCATGTTATTTCATGTCCCTAATATATTTAAATGTCCTTATATAATCTGATAAGCTGTGATACAGTAACGGTTCTTAAGAAGCTAATATTTTGTGCCCCTACCCTTATTGTCAATGACATTACCAATTCGTCTAGGCATTGATTCGATGATATCGTTGATTTTTGACTGATCTAACTTTCTCCACTCTCTTTTGAACAGTGACGTAAGTTGTGATACGCCATCTGTAGGTAGCAGTGAACGACGAACGTTAAGTTTTAGAATTCTCCATACATTTTCTATGGGATTCAGATCAGGAGAACGAGCTGGCCAAGATAATGTCCTAAGCCCTAATTGAGACTTGCATAAGTTGACTCTACTACTCCTGTGACACGTAGCATTATCATCTATAAATAACCAAGTCGATGGATCACCAAGTTGATCTGTCATTTGGCCAATGTTCATTCGTAAAACATTCACATAGCGTTCAGAATTCATGGTTCCTTGCTGTATGTGAAGTTCAGAGCGGCCATTGGTCCAAATGCCAGCCCAAATCAGTAGAGTCGCACCACCTTGTACCCGGGGACGATGTAAATGTCTCGGAATTTCCTGACCAGATTTTATCCATAATCTCAATCGACCATCACTATCCTTCAGACGGACTGATGCCTCATCAGACCAGACAACCCGATCCCATTGACTTCGCCAGTGACAATGACTCATTGTCCATCTGAGACGTCGTTTTGTATGCTGATCTGATAATTCAATCTGAGAGGGCCTCTTACAGCTCTTGAAATTCGACTCAATAAATCTTCTACGAATAGTGGACTTAGAAATAGACGAGTCTAGTGCAGCCATCTCAGTTAACGAGAGACTTGGATCAACTTTAACAAATCTCAAAATTAGGCGGTCTCTACGTTTGGATGTTTTGCGTGGACGGCCAGAGCCCTCTTTACGACAGAGTCGAAAATCATCATTATGCCATCGATGCACATTTGTGTAAGGGACATTTAGTCGCTTGCTTGTAGCTGGCAAAGAAAACCCTAGTTCTAGCAAGGTTGACACTTTGCCTTTTGTGAATGCGATCTCGTTATTGTTCATTTGTGCTTTGTATTGTTTTCAACCGGTAGGAGATAGATTTGTAGCTGAAAGCAATCAGGAGTGCTGCCAACACCACCGCAACGAAGTCAGGAAGCTATGGAACATGAAGTCCAGTTAATCACATGTAGCAGTTACATTCTTGTTGATGAATAATGGTGCTATACTGGCTCTGATTGACCCATTTTCTTTATTTTTGTTTTGCTTGACAGCTTTTGGCTTGTAGAACAACATATTACATAACAAAGGAAACAAATGTAATTTTATAAGAGTGAGGTATGATTTTGTGTAACATTGCTAAATGAAGATCAAATTATCTACTACTTTTTTATCTATAACAGGAAAACAACTCAATATTCATGCTTGAAATTTCCAACAATGATATTAGCAAGCACAACTGACATATCTTCCAAATTTCAGAGAAATTCGTTCAAGTTTGGCGGAGTTAGACAAAGTTGAAGTTAAGGCGATGTTTAAGGGTGATCCATTTTTTATGAAACAATCTGTAGTATTGGATTGACTCTTCAATTACTGATGCAAAAGGTTCATCAAGATGGGAGTTATTAAGCGGCATCATCTCATCATACTTCTAGCAAGAATGATGAATAGAATGATAATGATGAATTTAAACGATGATGAAATAATAATGATATAAGTGGTGATGAAGATGAACGGCGGTGTAGCGCCGGAACTGGCAGGGTATTCAGTCGGTTTCGGTGTAGAGATGTAGATGGCTCGACCTGACGAGCCGCGAGCCGATGTGATTTTGAAATAGTCAAGCTGAGCCGAGCTGTGCAATGCTAGAGCCGAGCCGTTTTAATTTCAGGTAAAACAAAGTTAAAATTCATCCTAATGTAGTGTCTATACACATAGTTTGTTAACAAGTGGTGATTGTAGAACATTTGCTAGATATAATTACAGTTGCATCATCAATTATAGATTGTGAAGGAATTCTTCACTTGACGATAAAAGTCAGTAATATGGTGACATTACAATGATTATCTTGTCTTATGAAGATTCCTGGTTGCATTGATACAATATTTAAACAGAGCTATGGTTTTCCTTGTCTATTATTTTTACAAATTTCCTACGCACTTTTCTACTTTTCATTTTCTCTACCGATCTGATGCATCTGGCTAATATCATTACGCATCAGTTTTATCATAAAATTTTGAGAAAGACATTTATCACAGAGCAAGCTGCCGTTTGAGGATGGTGGTCCTTGACGAATAATAAAGAGCCTCTGGTCCTTAGCATAAGAATATCAAAACTGTCCATTACTGAGCTTAGGCAAAAGTCTTAAAGTCTGCCTAATGTCTCCTAAATGAATGAATTTTAATTCTTTGATAAATTTATGCTTTCATAATATAGTAATTTAAATCACGAAATTCGGGAAATAATTCGATATAATTTCATTCAACGACTTGAATAAAAAGTAGGATTAGCTTGAGTTTGCTGTGTTTCTCAATGAATTATATTATATATAACGAAGTCAATGTTGACAGTTGACCGATCGCTATTAGAACAGCTGCCTCATTCGACGCACGGATTGACTTTGTACAATTGTTAGCTCACAAAACGACCTAATTATTAACTTACATTGTCTATTATGCAGTAATCGGGTCACTCTATTGAAGACTGTCAGGTAAGTTGAGAACAATAACAACTTTCTCATCTTCGTTTCCGATACTCGTTTTGAAGTAAATAAGATGCCATTCATCTCCAAATGCATTCATGAATTCGATTTCATGGTTGACACAGTATGAAAGTGCACTGATAAGGGATTTTGATGTTCATTTGGTCAAATTGTCCTCACAGAAGGTCAGAATTGTCGGATAGCTATGTGGAAAGTCAGTCATTTCTCTGTACGAACATATAGCAACCTGTGATGTCAGGTTTCAGTGCGGGGGGTAGAGCAAGCCGCGAGGCGTCTTGGCGCGGGATGGATTTTCCTATCTCGTAAAGCAAACCGCGGGTCATTACAGAACTTTTTTTTGAAAATTCATGGTCCCACACGTCTTGTGTGAACAGCCCCAAAGGTTTGTTAAGGCTCTGAACAAAAATTCTGGACGCCTGAGACGCGCCGCGACACCCAGCCGTCAATTTGCTGGTATAATCCGTGGTGTAATCGGCTTCATGTTCACTTATGCTTTCCTTGCGAAGCAGTACTTTCGTGAACCTTCCTTGAAGCACTGCTCACTCAAAATGGACTTGGCAAATGCATCAGTCAGTTACCAAGATTCTCAATCGACAACAGATCGGTCTACGAGTCTCCGTCGATCAGAAAGATGGTCCCATGTGTCCACATTCTTCAAAATTCACTCCCGTGAGAAAGCGCCTTCGAAAGTTTTGTTTTTGTTGTCAGCATGAACGAGCGACTCCAGGCAGAACAAAGACCAAGCAAAAAGCACTCATTGATTACAATTGCCTTTAATATGCAAGTCCATTATCAGCTATTACTACAATATCTGTGGCTACAACTACACGTGATTGTCACGTTCAGAAAGGAATGCCGTTAAAAAGACGCTTCCACCATAGGAAGATTTGATTGAAATTAGATTGCATGTGACTTGTCTATAGTTTCAATATAGGCTACTACATGAATAAGTATCGTATCTGTTAATAAAGATATTCTGGTTCTTTCTTGTAAATCAATGACAGTACCGTTTTATTAGAAGCCTATGTCTTTTCAGTTAATTTTTGTATAGGTCTAGGCCAAAACCTATCTGATAAAAATAACCTCACCTCAACCCTATACTTTTAAGTTTTAATATATGAGTTTATAGGCCTATTCATTTCATATAGTAGGTGTATTAGGTAGAGTGGTAACTCCGCATTTATTAAATCCCCAATGTGTATACACTTTCGATTTTATTAAATGAACTCGAGGGGGATATAATTGATAATTGTTACCAAATGTGAGATATGTAAATTTTTGTAGTTTTTAAGAAATTGCCACGGAATTTAGTGATCATGATTGCAATGCAGAAGGAATGATGGTATTTTACAGACTGTCAGTGTCACAACAGCCTTCGAGAAGTAATGTTTGTTAAATTAGCAATGGGTTCCTATTACTTTCATGGTCAACATCACGTGTTTCTTATTAAGCGTGATCATATCATAAGCAACCTGCCACTGGTAGAGTAAAATAACAGAATCAAATACAATGATTTCAATTAACTATGAAAGATGTAAATGGATCCACATCACCATTCAGATTCAAAGAAATGAAACATGAATTTAGCGATCAAATCATAAAATCATGCCGGTGAAAATTGAATTAAAAACTTGAAATTTCAGCTAAGAAAGCACGAATAATATCGCGACTTTTTCATGAAGACTTCCATTATAATACAATTCATGAAATTCCCCTGATAATCAGCTTGGTTTCCACTTAGTTAGGATGCTTATTAGCAAATATTCATTCCTTTTTATATCAAAATTGTTTCATACTACAGTCCGTTTCATAAAAAGTGGATCATCCTAAAATTTGACAAAATAAAACATAAGTATGATACAGAAATCATTTTTCATGTTATTTCATGTCCCTAATATATTTAAATGTCCTTATATAATCTGATAAGCTATGATACAGTAACGGTTCTTAAGAAGCTAATATTTTGTGCCCCTACCCTTATTGTCAATGACATTACCAATTCGTCTAGGCATTGATTCGATGATATCGTTGATTTTTGACTGATCTAACTTTCTCCACTCTCTTTTTAACAGTGACGTAAGTTGTGATACGCCATCTGTAGGTTATACAGTGAACGACGAACGTTACGTTTTAGAATACTCCATACATTTTCTATGGGATTCAGATCAGGAGAACGAGCTGGCCAAGATAATGTCCTAAGCCCTAATTGAGACTTGCATAAGTTGACTCTACTACTCCTGTGACACGTAGCATTATCATCCATAAATAACCAAGTCGATGAATCACCAAGTTGATCTGTCATTTGGCCAATGTTCATTCGTAAAACATTCACATGGCGTTCAGAATTCATGGTTCCTTGCTGTATGTGAAGTTCAGAGCGGCCATTGGTCCAAATGCCAGCCCAAATCAGTAGAGTCGCGCCACCTTGTACCCGGGGACGATGTAAATGTCTCGGAATTTCCTGATCAGATTTTATCCATAATGTCAATCGACCATCACTATCCTTCAGACGGACTGATGCCTCATCAGACCAGACAACCCGATCCCATTGATTTCGCCAGTGACAATGACTCATTGCCCATCTGAGACGTCTTTTTGTATGCTGATCTGATAATTCGATCTGAGAGGGCCTCTTACAGCTCTTGAAATTCGACTCAATAAATCTTCTACGAATAGTGGACTTAGAAATAGACGAGACTAGTGCAACCATCTCAGTCAACGAGAGACTTGGATCAACTTTAACAAATCTCAAAATTAGGCGGTCTCTACGTTTGGATGTTTTGCGTGGACGGCCAGAGCCCTCTTTACGACAGAGTCGAAAATCATCATTATGCCATCGATGCACATTTGTGTAAGGGACATTTAGTCTCTTGCTTGTAGCTCGCAAAGAAAACCCTAGTTCTAGCAAGGCTGACACTTTGCCTTTTGTGAATGCGATCTCGTTATTGTTCATTTGTGCTTTGTATTGTTTTCAATCGGTAAGAGATAGATTTCTAGCTGAAAGCAATCAGGAGTGCTGCCAACACCACCGCAACGAAGTCAGGAAGCTATGGAACATGAAGTTCAGTTAATCACATGTAGCAGTTACATTATTGTTGATGAATAATGGTGCTATACTGGCTCTGATTGACCGATTTTATTTATTTTTGTTTTGCTTGATAGCTTTTGGCTTGTAGAACAACATATTACATAACAAAGGAAACAAATGTAATTTTATATGAGTGAGGTATGATTTTGTGTAACATTGCTAAATGAAGATCAAATTATCTACTACTTTTTTATCTATAACAGGAAAACAACTCAATATTCATGCTTGAAATTTCCAACAATGATATTAGTAAGCACAACTGACATATCTTCCAAATTTCAGAGAAATTCGTTCAAGTTTGGCGGAGTTAGACAAAGTTGAAGTTAAGGCGATGTTTAAGGGTGATCCATTTTTTATGAAACAATCTGTACTTTAATAGGGACTTTTTGAGTCGTTTCTGTACCTGTATACTCTATGGTTCATTTCATCTTTTGAATTTAATTTTTTAATAGTCACTATCAAAAACAAAGTTTTGACTTCTTAATTCATAATTGTGTTTAGAATGATTATTTTTAGCAGTAATCAGCGTAGTGTGCAAAAACATCAGTTTGTCAAAAATTCTTAGAGTAAACGTACTCATTTTGTAAAATCTCTTTCGTTAATAGCTCGCATTTGGACATGCCTTCTGATAAGAATTTTTGATATGTGTGCTATGTAAATGATATCAGCTCTTTAAAATGAGGGAGAAACGTACCTTAGAAAGGATATTTTGACAAAGAAACAAAGAGAAACGACGATTTCTTTAAAGTAATAAGGCCTAAATTCGATGTATCATGGTTTCAGATGAAATTTTTGAATCTATAATCTAATAATTACTCTAGATTTGTCCACATCAATATTATAACACTACATTTTTAGGATTATCCACCTATAGGTTAAATTCAATGCACAGAAATATTGTCCATACTTTGATCTTCCACCTCACCGGTCTTTTAATTGATACACATATGGGTCTAACCCCAAACATATTTTTCTCATCAAAATTATCAGCTATTTTGCATAAACTGATAGTTCTAGCCACAGCCTTACAAGGTGAAAAATGTGTTACAATATTGATCTTGAGGGCGCGCTTGATGCAAAAGATGGTGTGATTTTTATAAGTCTTCGCGCCGTAGTTTGAGGGAACACGCTATTGAAAAACAGTTGATTTTGTGAAAATTTTGACTTTTTTGTTTCGATTCAATTCTTTATCTATTTACAAATGAGATAAAACTATCATAATTTCATGCACATTTTCTGAATTGTTAGATCGTTCTTTCCAATGGCAAGCTGCTACACACTCGAGCAATTTTATCAACATTGAAATGTCAATAGAAAAGTGCCGCATGTGGGCATTTACACCTACAGGTACTTGGTCAAATTGTCAATACCGGTAAGGGTTTACTGTAGACGGAACACATGCAAACATACTGCAAAAATGCTGATCATTTCAAACACAATGAAATCTATGTATCATATGTGAATCACTTTCAAAGTGCAGGTTAGATCTACATCAAACAAATGACAGATACAGCAGCTACGTTTGGATTTTGGTTGTTGTAGGCTATGCATTCAGTAATTTGTTGTAGAAGCACATCCAATTGCCTACGTGGCAGTCCGTAACCTATCAGTTGACCGATTTTCAATCAGTCCCACGTCGAGGTACCGAATTCGTGGCGATGCGGATTCTGATGTTGCAAATCAAATCTGGCATGGATGAACTTAAGTAGGCCCTACAGCTAAGCAGACCCTATTGATTGCAGTGGCATAACATTTATTTTAATACGAGGAAAATGAAGTTTACCATTGATTAGAAAAACACGGGCTGGCAGGCATTATTTTTCTCTGATGTCAAGTGGCTCTGGTGATGACCGACTGTGTTGCTCGCAAGGACTGCGCGGAATTAGTAGTTTTAACGAACATATAACTGATCGTGTTTTTTAGGCTTCCTACAATATGAGATAGATCACTAAGAATAGCTAAAGAAAATGAAATAATTTATCATTTAAGAATATTCAGTAGTAGTCCATGCTTCGCTTGTTTTCCACGCTTATTACCAGTTAAAAGTGGATATATGAAAGAACGCGCATCACAATTGCTTGACATTGACTGACTGACTATTCACACACAATGGACAATTAAATACGCTAAGTAGACAACTGATTGAACTAATTGGATAATTGCTTGCACAAAAATGCTACTAAATAATTGACAATTGATCGCGCAACATTGACTGATGACTTGCTTACATCGATACAAAGTCTATATTATATCTTCCATGGTTTGAAAAAACGATATGATAAAAACATGTATATTAAAGTTGATTTCTCTACGTTCACAGTTCTTGTGATATGATGCACAATTGCACATGTATATGTAGGTACTATTTCACAAGGCGTTTCACAGACTTGAAGGACAACTAACACCTGTTCCACCTAATCCACAATAACCGCCTGGGTTTTTGTGCAAATACTGCTGATGGTAATCTTCAGCATAGTAGAATTCACCAGCCTTCTGAATTTCAGTCTGGATTTTGTTGCAATTGCTTTCCAGTAGTTTCTTCTCGTAGACTTCTTTACTTTTTTCTGCTGTTTGCTTTTGCTCCTCATCGTAATAGTAGATTCCTGAGCGATATTGAGAACCACAATCGTTACCTTGTCGCATGTATTGAGTAGGGTCATGGGATTCCCAAAACGTCTGAAAGTTTAAGGTAGAATTAATGTCAGCCTCAGAAAATGCATTTGTGTAAAATTTCTCTGAAACATACTGACAAAAAATGCAGATGAAAATTGAATGGAAACTTAAATCCTGCAGCAGATCACATCTAGAAAACACAAAATACTACTAAAAGCTACTGATCATATTTAGGTCATTTATCTTTCTTGATGCTGATTGGATGTCAATTCCTAAGATTTGCTAGACGATGAAATGAACCAACACCTTGTTTTAAAAGGCTGAATTGAATGCAGATTAAATTCGACTGTTTTGTCAACATGGCTTTGAACATCAATTCGTGCTTCTAGCTTCTTCAAGAAATTAGAGGCCTATCAGAATCACGCGATGACTACTTTCATCCATATGCAAGTCAGCAGTCAGCACTGATGAATTATGATTTATTCCACTTAGATCAAATACATTTCATGTAGCACATTCCGTCTGCTACCCACAGGAAGGAGGTCTGTTCCAGTAAAGAATCTCGGGATATTTTGTGTAAAATGCTGAAAACAGATAGTTGCTCTAGAGGAAGGAGTCGACGTTCTTCTGTCAAAGGTGCCTGCCACAACCAGCACTTTATCCTGTTGACTGTTTTAGAAGGTACCAGGAGTAAGAAAATATCAAGATGTGTAGTGAGTGCTTGAAGACGATCACAGTTTCGAACGAATATGTTTGTATAAAAAGTAGTTCAATTTTATGCAAATTTCGGAAAACTGTTTTTGATTTGAAGAACCAGTTGATGTCCATCAGAAGAGTGATATATATTGAGAAAAAATATGTAAGGATAAATGTTTGGCTAAGAAGAGTGTTTCTATACTACCAAGGTATAAACATACACGAGAAAAATAGCTAAAAATCATCTGTGATCGTTACATCATTAATTAAACGTATTCAGAATAATATTTTGCTTGGAGACAAAATATAGTAGTGCTTTGTTGGTCCATTGAAAGTTGAAAATTCAATCATTCAGAAATTATGGCAAGGTGGCTTTGAGTCTTAAAATACCAGTGTTGCACAATACGTTTACTCCATGGTTTACTCTTTATTTTTCCTGACAGATACACAAAAGTTGCTTAAAACTGCTGACTGGATGAATATACTAGGTTTGCGGATTTGATATAACTGCAGGTACAATACTGAGACATGGAGGCTTAGTAACTTCTATGAATCTTAACATTAGGATTGAATTCAATTCTATACTTAGATATAAACCTTTTCAAGATAGGAAATTAAGTAATGAGTATTTCTGAGTTATTTTCTCCGTTCAGTAATTTAAATTGGTGGAAAATAATCTCACAACGCCGGTAGAGACTCGGGTATTCAGTAGGACAAGTAGGTTTATACCCTCCTTTATAACTTTCCACCTGAGAATGAGAGCACCTGTCTCGAAAAACGCTATGTTCAACATTATAATTTTGACTTTCTAAATTGATGTACCTTGTTTTGTAAAAAATACAATATCTGTTAACCTTGAAGTACAATTAACACCGGGTCTAAACATTCTGCTATTTGAATCATGTTAACAACTGCATCCAACATATTCCTAGTATTTCTTCTATTAATTTCCTGAAAACACAGCTACAACAAGCTTCGACAACAGTCGTTTTGCCAGTTTATCGCCAGGTAACAGGGTTAGTTTTGCAAGCTAATGCTTAATGACAAAAGCCTATCTTCTAACTTTCAAGTATTTAAAGGAAGATTCGATAAAGTTTTCGTTTATCGAACTCATAGAATTCATCTGTTAATCGTTGCATGCAAAACATTTAATTACCAATTAACAAAATAGAATTACTAGAAGCAGGTAACTGATTTAAAATTCGCCAGAAATTCTGAGAAGAGTGAATGATAGATTATAACATATACTAAGGTCAAAGATACCTGGAACGCAAGGAACCGGAAGTGTTACGTCATTTCATAAAGATTGCTGACTGACAGTTCACCTGGACATAGGATACAATGACGTCCTAACTTGAACAAATAAGCAGTGAATTTGTGTTTAATTCTGGAATTCTGTTTAAAGTCTGGAAGCACCATTGCCTGCGACGTCATTTGTCTAGGAATAAATAAGGTTATCTCTAAAATTTTAACTTGATTGTTAATAACCTCGAAACAACAATGTCAATCATCCACAGACCAACTAAGGGCGCATGTAAGAGCCGCATTGCTGAGAAGGTCAAACTCATGAATTAACTGACTAAAATTAAAACAATCTGTTCTAGAAATTAAAACGTTCCTGTGATGATTCGGAAATAAACATAAAATTGCACACGAAAAAAGAAAATAAAATTGAATAACATTAATAAAAGAAGAAAAGTACATAGAGTTGGTCCTTAAGAGTCGAGTGATAAACGTTCAAAAAAGTTAAAAGTTTTCACATGAAGCGAAATAGAACATGACTTACGAGGTCGAACCACACTTCTAGTATCGTTCAGACTCATTCGAGCTGGGCAGTGCGTCGGGACGCAGACTATTTCTAATAATTAGCTAAAGAGCCAACTATAAAAAAACTAAGGATGACTTATTGGAAGCAAAGACATCGAAAATACAACCACGATAGAAAAGGAAACTTAATTGGTGCAGAAAATTGGTTGGAAAGAAAAATGTCACCACGTAGAAGTCAATACATTGATTTTTAAGTGATGAGCACTAGATTATAAGCGTAAGTTAACCAACTGTCGAGCATGAGAAAATACATAAAACCAAATTTATATAAAAGATTTTGTTTGTGAATAGTTTTTAAAGCTTTCAAAGACTTCAATTTTATTCTAACCTCCATTGACAAGTAAATTAATGTCTTCGACGTCTTCACTTCAAAGTATTTAGGACTGAACAATTAACAATAGAATGATATGCAATTAACGATTGATTACATTCCCACGCTTAAGATGATTGACTTGAACTTTCGACTTCAGATTAACTAGACATGTGCTCTACCAACTGAGCTACGAGGCGCTTACATGTGACCGTGTCGATTTTCAGCATCGAACCCTCACATCACACATCAATTGTCATAGAATTATGATTAGTGAGTAAATATTTTTTCGTCACAACTGAGGATGTCGATATGAAGACCAGTAGCAGGCATCGATTGTGGACTAGACCATCTGAAGTTTTATCGCTTTGTAGATTTTCGAATCAACGCTAAAAAGATACTTTACTTTGTGAGGAATTATCTTCGTAACGTACTTTCATCTGAAGATTGTTTGTGTTATTTACCTATAGTGACAGCAATATCGATCATCAACACATCAAGTCAAAAAGGAAACACGCTAGAGAAATAGGTCCACAACGCTTGTTAACTACCAACCGATAGTCAAGAAATCGTGAGTATTTGGCATTGAGTTCACGATATCCGATTTATAAGATGCATTATCTAGTATTGTTTGACCTATCCAAGCCGCAGTGCTATCGTTTCCAGCGATGTTATTCAACACGTCGTTGACAGTGCAAGTGTGGAATTACATAAGGATGATAGTTTAATTTTGTGGAGAGCTAATTGAAATGAAATGAGAGATTATATAACATATTGCCACTGGCTTTTGCAGGAATTGAGAGCGAGATCTTTTACTCAACGTTTCGAGATTCTCTAACGAATTTTATACATTTCCTTTGGATTAAATTGCTGTGATTAACCTTGTATATACTGTATTCCATGATAGATGATCTTGTGCATATTTCTACATCGTAATTTTCTCATGTATATCATTTTGAAATTTTGTTTACCTGCTATGTATAAATGATATTTTGTCACTCTCACTACATAATCTCAAAACGTCGAGTAAAAAATCTCGCTCTTAATTCCTGCGAAAGCCAGTGGCGATGTTTTATATAATTAACATCATCCTGCAATGGCCAATAGAAACATTAACCGTCTCTACAGAAATGATAGGAATCAATAAACATTAAAAGGGTCTACATTCACTTTGCAATTATTTGATTTTTTTTCTTCTATATTATCTTAATACTGATGGGAAAGGGATGCTGTGCACCCACATTTGGATAACATTCTTCACACCCACAACGGATGCACGGCAAATCAGATAAAGACCACAGCATAGAGCTAAAAATTTCGGGGAGCGTAATGAGAAGAACGAGATGCTTGTTCAAACATGGATGTTGTCCTATGATTAGCAACGACCATGATGACGTGGTAAATTCTCATATTTGACTCAGTTGCTTGTTGCTCACTTACTGGCTCCATCTACCATTCAGTGATGAAAGTCACTCTATCCATGTTGTGAATAAAGTAAGCCTGGAAGCCATAAATGATGGTCATTGACAAAAGCCCCCGCGACGTACAAAACGTATTTACCGACGTCGCCCAATTTATTACGATATTGTAGACATGATCGGTTTCTAATTGGTAAGTAATCGGCCGATATCCGATTATCGCTCTGCTGTGTCAATAATCGGTCGATTAATCGGTACACCACTAGTACTTTGATGACGTTTCCGGATGATTGACAAACCTACACTAATTTTACGTTTTACAACCATCAGGTTGACACACTCAAAATGAAAAAGAAGAAAGAAGAAAATACAAAATAGCATCTCGTAAGTACCTTCAGAATTTGCATGTAAGAAATTTCTTTTGGACGATAGATCACTCGCACAACTTCATTATGACCAGTTTGACCGGAGCATACGTCTCTGTAAGTTGCATTTTTCGTAAAACCACCAGAGTATCCTACCTGGAAAATAAAATGTCTACATTAGACTGGACACATTTGCAAGGTTCGCCCATCTGTTCATGTCGTATTTTGTTCACTGATGAAATGATGCATTATGATGATATTCATGCATTATGAATGATATTCAACTTCGACTGAGCAAGGACAGCAATCTTTAGGGCATACGTGTATTTACGAAGCATGACACATGTAGCACATGCGGCATGCGTCGTGTCGTACATACTATAATGTCCGTCAAAACTTTTGCAGCCCAAGAAAAGTAGATGTATTCTGAAACATGAAAGGTGCTACATTCTGGCCAAAGATGGAAACAACAAAATTTATCATCAATCTTTCCTAAGACAACAATCTGTTTTATTGCTTCTTGTTAATTAGCTATGAACACCATTCAAAGGTTAGTAGCTGCAACAATAAAAGTGCGAACTAATGCGGTCAAGTTTTGAGTTAAGTGAAGATATTCGATGGCGAATTGATTCAATGTGGTTATGTATTTGGCATGCACCTGAAAATTCTAAAATCTACCTTTAGGCATGGAATCTGCAGTTACAGGGAGATTCCCTCAGTACATGATAGAGGCCGATCTACCAGTTCATCCATCTTGATGGTGATGCTCGATCTGCTATTATTTCCATAGGGAAGTACACGAGAATCCTGTCAGTGCATTCCTGAATTGCAGTGACTTCCTTGAGAGAAGAATATTCGAGCATCTCAATCATCCATAAGTAGATGTCTTCATAATGTCGGTCTTCGCAGCTGCCATTTGCGCAAATTTCCTCCTGTGACTGTTACACTACCCATAAATTTGCTGCTTTGCAACGGACACACCAGTATCGCTCGTGGTATGCCTTTTATGAGTGGCATCTGGTCAACTTAACTGTCGAAAACGTGCTCTCTACATGTCGCACTAATGGCAGCTTGGAGAAGGTTAAACACTTGATTCTTATGATTGGGTGCAGTCCAAAATCAAGAGCGTCGACGAGGTGCTGTTGGATAAGCAATGGTCTGGGCCATAGAGTAGGGACATATAGGTAGAGTGTCGACTCAAAAAAGTATCTGTATACAGTGAAAATTTTTATATGAAAAGATTCAGTTTCTTGAGGAGATTACGTTCCCGTGGTCCAAAAAATTATTTGAGCAGTTTTGAAAACTGTCAAAATTTTGCCAATTTATATACTACCGAGATGACTCCTCTATTTAAGTAGTATGAAACAAGTTGGACATCAAAAGGAATGAATATTTGCTAATAAGCATCCTAACTAAGCGGAAATCAAGCTGATCATCAAGGGAATTTCATGATTCGTTTTATAATGGAAGTATTCATGAAAAAGTCGACATCTTATTGTGTTTTCGTGGCTGAAATTTCATATTTCTAATTCATGAAAGTAATAGCAGGTCATCGAGTTGCCAATTTAACAAATATTACCTCTCCAAGGCTGTCATGACACGGACAATGTGTAAAATAATATCATTTCTTTCTGCTTTGCTATCATGATGTGTATTCCGTTGCAATTTCTTCAAAACTGCATAAATGTGTATATCTCACATTTTGAAACAATTCCGACTGTATCTCCCTTGAGTTCATTTAATGAAATCGAAAGTGTATACACATTGGGGATTTGATAAATGCGGAGTTACCACTCTACCTAACATACTTACTCTATGGTCTGGGCAGCTATAGCCTCGAACGGGCAATCCGAAATTTACATACTGAGAGGTTCTATAAATGGTGACAGGTATCGTGAGGTTTTGACCACCGCCGCTATTCCCTTGGATTAACTGCTTACTCCTCGGTTTGTCTCTCAGGATGATGATGTTTGACCTCATCACTGCCGCCTACTTCAGACATTTCACCAGAACAACAGCGACTGTGTTCAGTACGGTGCTTACGAGGAATTGAAGAGATTGATTTTGATATTGTACAAAATGTGTAAATTTGTAGACAGGTCTACAATTTATATTAGTGAGTTGCATTTCGCTTCGATTACACAGGAAGCATTTTACACTTCCCAGTTTTTGATTTGTATACCATTTCATCTGAGCAGTGTCTTTAAAACATTCACCCATATTATGATAGCCAAAGTGGGGTCTATCTGTCCACACCTGCCAGGCTTGTCATTTACTTTATACGTACGTAATTTGTATGTAGCAAATCATAGAAACTGATTTCTTGAGGGATGTCAAAACCTTTGACGGACAGAATACGTTAACACGTCGACACACGTTGAGCATGACAAATCACCTGGAAATAAGCATTAAAAAATTGTAAAGCCAGTATAGACCTTTTATCTCATTCAAAACACAGGCTATCATTCATCGAGCCACATTATAATGTCACTAAATAATTGAAAGAATTTTATTTCATGATAACAATTACAATGCCAAGGCGAACTGGCACTCATCAATCTGACAACAATTATGCTTCGAGGAAGCCACATGGTAGTAGTAAGAGGTTATAGAGGAAGTGAATGCGTAGGAAGCACTTGATATTGGATCTGTCTTATTTCCTGCAGAATGCATCGTCAGAACATATTGTGTCTATCGGTATTTTTCTTCCTTAAATGTGAGATCTTATTAAAGATGAGCAACAGCACTCATCTCAGGTTTTGAAAAGCAAATGATTGAACGAACACCTGGATGTAACCAAAGTCCATCATTGCGTCAATTGTAGTGCTATTTCGTAGGTAATCGCGCACACCTTCGACGCTTTGATTGCCAGTTCCTACTGTTTGAAATGTTTTGCAGAAAGCCTCAGATTTTTGAAACCTGCTTAATTAGAGACTTCAAAGGCTGAAGCGGTTAGACACGAAAGTCAGCAGATTTGAACAAGTCATCAGAATTTATAGAGAAAATATGACTGGATCGCCAAATGATTCCAAAAATGTTCATTGTTCAGCAACTTTCTAACGGAGTTTCAAATGAGCGAATATACCTGTCTACTTGCATGACGTGACTTAATTAATTTTCGCTCAATCAACTCGACCAATCATTCAGCGGTTTGGTTTCAAAACATAAATGTGCAACCTAGACTTTGTCATTAAACTAAGTAAAGCGTTCTACTGTCAGACTTCTAAGTAGGAAAAAAGCATGCAGACACCAATTAATATCGAGAACCAAACGCTTGCTATTCGAATAATATGTAATTGTACCTGAGTTGAATAAACACCGCCCAGTTTCCAGAACTTTCGCTCAGCACCCCAGAAGCAACCCATTCCAAACATAGCTTCTTTTGTATCGTCCGGAAACGGAGGCTTCAATCTATTTCCGTTGACTGCATGAATACTTGAAACATCGATTGCAGTATTGCGATCTGGTAAAGCATTCTCGCTACTGACCATCTTACTTTTGGAGAACATACCGCCCATATATTGAGAAATCGCAAGATATCTTTTACCAATTCGACAACAATTCAAAACTCGAGCATTGAACCTGAAATAGATCAATCAGCATTAGCGAGGAGTAGTTTTTCCACATGCTCTATTAGAATATGATACATTTTTATGTGTCTACCAGTAATCAGATTGCAATATACACACTTAAGCAAATAATGAATTACACATCTGATCAACATCAATGAAATTACGATAATTCTATTAACATCAGGGCTGCCACTCTTATCAAAAATAAAAACCGGAGAGTCAAATCGGAAGGAATGGGCCCCCTAAAATGCGTAGCCGTGGGCCCCCGTAAAAAAAATTACGATCATTCGATATCCCACAATCCGATTAGTTTTGAAAGCGTACAGGCAGAAGTTGGGTCTGCTGCAATAAAGATGCCAATGAATCCTCAGTCAGCAAGTAAATAAATGGCATAATATTGCACTGATGCTTTTTCTATCATCAATTTTTACCAGGTGGGATAGAATGCATGACTCGAAGTACTACTATTTTCAAAAGAACTGCTTTTGAAGGTTAGATAGAATGTATTGCTGAGAGTCCTCCCCTTCCATAACGAACAAATCAGCACGAATAATCAGCATAACTGTTTCAAAAGTAAACTTCATTTCGTTCAAAAATTTTACATTCAAAATTAAAAGGCATTATTCTCGTGCAGCTGTCATTTTCTATTAATCATGCCAAGACGTCACACGATACAAGATCTCGTCTTTATAATGAAGATTTTTCATGAAACCACTGGTAATTGCTGTTCAGCTGTTCAATGTTTGGAAGACTGCTTCTGCGGAGCGGTCTGGTCACAAGAAATACCTTAACACAAAATCCATGGATCAACGCAGTCTAAAAGCTTAGGCTGGTATTTCCTTATGAAGCGCAATTGAGCCATTTTTCTTTCGAGAAACTGACAATGAATGGTAAAAGCTTCCTTTCCATGCTGTATAAAGTGATACCGAATGTCACTGACTGAGCATCTTCATGCAGGATGGAGTGGCAGCGCACTACTACCGACCGATCGTAAATTATTTAAACAATCATTTTCCTAAATCATGGATTGACCGTCATGACAGCCTATGGAATGGCTTCCGATATTACCACATTCAATGCCTTGTGACATTTTTTTCGCTTGAGCACGTTAAGGAAATGGAGCATTGGAGTCATGTCAATCAGCTCATCCTATGTATTTGGATGAACTGGAAAACAAAATTTGCACCGTTTTTCACCAGATTGACGAGCGATTGTGTAGAGACATGCTCTTGCGCTGCTGACCGAAGAATTAGATTGTGTTCGGGCAGATGGTGAGCAAGTAGAAAATAAACTGTCATAGAATCACTAGTGTTGCTAATGTTAACAACTGCTTTCTTTTGAATCATAAATAACGTACAGAAAGTCATCATTGAGTCGCTAATTGCCATTTCAAAAAACTTTGAAATGATCAGTGAGAGAAGAATTGATAGGAAAGTGACGTTGGGGCTCACTGTGGGATATTCTCTATATTAACAGGAAAGAAAATTATATTATAAACAAAGTTCAAAGTAAAGCATCATCCACCACACCACGCTACACAAAAAAATTAATCCATGTCACACAGCATGAATTGACGACTAAAAACTATCGCACATTACAGACACCATGCTAGTTAATATGATATTTAATCTAAAATGATGCCCAGACCACGGAAGAAAAAAGGCAAGAGATGAGAGAGATATTTGATTTAAGCCAATACGAGAAGTAGTGTACTGGAATTTTAGCCTTTTTTAGCAATCTCAAATGAATAATTATTAATAATTAATAATCTAAAGATTAATTATTTAATAATATCATTTACAAAATGGAATTTTAGCCGTGCAGTCAGTATGCTTGTAAATAGTCAGTAACTCACATGCAGATAAATCTTCATCCGAACTACAGAAATCAACAATTGATGAAATGCATGTAGTTGAAATCTCATTGTCTATGGCTCGTTTTCAAAAATTGATGTTTGCAAACAGGAATGCAAATAGCACAAAGGTGAGCTGCCGAATTTCCAAGCACATCCACATACTGATGGCTTGCGCGGTGAGATGCTGATTCCTTACAATAGGGCACATTGCAATGATGACGGCTAAGAAGCCAAAAACATTTACAGTTCCGACTGAAAAGTGCCTGTAGGTCCGGCAATGATTCAAATAAAAACCATTCTCTCATCTCTTATTTTTCAAAGATTGTGAAAGCTACTTGATTAAAGCTCAGACGCCATGGCATAAGTAAACATAGCATCAATACGAAAGGTAATGCTTATCACTTATACAGTTGCTAGCACGATTTCAATTTTCGTTAGTGTCTTAGCCGAAATTTACCGCTTTTGCAACAGTTAATCGCATATTCATTCGTCACTCCCTTGTATTCCCGAAACTTCAGGTAGATTTCTCTTTCATACTTTTCATTTTCCTCTTGAAAGGCGCATTTTGTAGAAATCAAAGGAATCAAAACTCCATACGAACGTAGTACAACTTTTTCGTCACGCATTCCCACCTAAAATTATTTCTTATTTCGGAATCTTGATTACTTGCGTTGAGTCCTGTTTCTTCATGATTGACGAAGGAATCAGTGACTTGCAACAGTAGAATGATCTTCTGATCAAGTGCTACGCGGATTTTTAAAAAGCACCTGCTTTGAAATTCATGATTGTTTAAAATTGAAGGGCCACTTCACGAGCTTCACAATCTATAAGAAACCATCACGATCTCAAGAGGCCCCTCTTCACGATGTGAAAAGGGTCCCTCCACGATTCTAAAGGGCCCTTTCACAATCTAAAAGGGCCCCCACGATCTCAAGGAGTCCCCTCTCGATTTCAAAATGACCCAATCACAATATAAAAGAACACCTCACGATCTAAAAAAGGCCCCTTCACAATCTAGAAGAAACTCTCACGATCTAAAGAGGGCCCACTCACGATCTTAAAGGGTCCTTTCACAATCTAAATGGGCCCCTCTCTATCTCAAAAGGGCCCTTTCACAATATAAAGGGGCCCTCAAATCTCAAAAGGGCCATTCACAATCTCAAAAGGGCCCCTTCACAATCTCAAAAGGGCCTCCTCACGATGTCAAAAGGGTCCTTCACAATCTTAAAGGGCCTAACGATCTCATGACGGCCCCTCAAAATCTTGAAGGGCCTCTCACCATCTCGAAATAACCCCTTAAATCCTTGGGAGAGCATTTTCCCACTACTTAGTTGAGTTTTTTAAAAAAGCCGGAATTCCGGCTAAAACCGGAAGAGTGGCAGGCCTGTAACATGCCTGCATTTGCTTCGACACAGCAAGAATACACAGTAGGCTGAGCAAAGCACAGAAAATACTACGAGTACATTCAAAGTACATAAGTCAGCAATCGATAGGACTCCGCTTGATAGAAATAAGTTATCACCCTTCTAGGATCAAACTATGCATTTCGATCAACTCATTGGTCATGTGATTACTTAAGAGACATAATCTATGCTGCTTGATGAAATCTATACTACTCTAATCTATACTGCTGTATGAAAGATGCTTCTTGGCTTTTTCTTTACATAATGTGCAAATTTTCACCTTAAGACCGCCTTATGAAACGGGATATAAATGATGCATGAACTTATGCAACATTTCGCTTGATTATTTTGGTTAATGGAGGAGCTTGAGAGAAGAGGACGAGCCTATACATCGAAGGTGTCCCTCAGCGAAAGATCAAAGGCAAAGATGCAGAATATCGAGTTTTGAGTAATAGGCACCGCCATGTCTTTCAATAGCGTTGTAGACAACACGATGTGACATTATGGTCAGCTCCCTCATGTTTTCATTTCAGCTTCTTTGTTAATACTAAATCCTCTTTTGAACCTATTTTTGAATGACGGCAAGAGTCGTGACATCAAAATTGTGCTGAATTATCTACAACGCATCTGAAAAAACAGGACATGCACAAAATTCAAGGACAAATCCAGGAGTATATACCCTGACACGGTATACATATGGATATATACCCTGTGTGCTATACGCACATTTAATGATCAGACTCGTATAATGATTCTTCCAGGGATCATTATCAAGAGAAGTCCAATGGAAAAATCGAAACTTAATTCACTTATTTTACCGATAAGTCAAGAGAGATCAAAAGATCAAAAGAATAAACCATGTTATGCATGACTGAGCATTCCTAAGACTGACTTTTGTACTACAGGTAAAATGCAGCTGTTTCATGCTGACAGTTTCATAGTCTTCTGTTCTATCTCATCAAGTGTCCGAAGTCTTCCCATCCCGGGGTGACTTTGGACACTGAGGTTTATAGAAAAATCTACTGTAAGAAATGTTTGATGACAGTAATTCCTCGTAAACGTATTGCACTAACACAGACACAACTTTTGATATCAATTGTTTACTTTTTCTTCTTTAAAGTAATATACAATTTGAGATGAACTTCAAAACTGTGCAAAGTCAGCTTATTATACGGTACTTAATAATTGACTGTTTGAAGCCATCTGAAAGCAAAAATAAGGTACAAACAAGGTCGTCTTGGTAATGTGAAAAGTACATATTGAAACAAGACTGGGTCAAAACAACGGTGCGATCATTCTGTCTATGCACAATACAACTTGAAATTAGACAATCTAAAATCATAACTAGCAGTTTACACACTACCCTTTCCATGGAGAAAATTAGATATAGAAAATAATGAAAAGGAATATACGCTTAGGTCGCTCATCTAACTACCTATTTTTATCAAAAAGATTTATAACACTGCTATAACGTCATACGAAATTGACAATATGGTTTCTGGTTTCCTTAATCAAGTTGCGCTTATTGTCGCCCTCATTAATTATGACTGTTCTTACCCGATATATGTTACTGTCTTCCCGATTACAATTTTGTGAGAATCGAGTTTTCGCTTCTAGGGTTGTTTCATATTCCTCGATATATTGCAGTTTCGCCTACATAGTTCCAATCGCATTCTGCGCATTCATTGAGATAGACTCCGCTACATTGCTTTTCTACTGCTTATTTTTCCTCATGTGGTCAGCCAACTATCTCTATGTATTAGCAAAATGCAATTGTACGCGAGGCTGCCCAAATTCATTTCACAAATGAAAAGTCGATGTGTCACGACCGGTTTCAGTCTATTTCAGACCATCTTCAGGTGTATGTACAGATGTGATTTCCTTCCAGCGAATCATAAAATTATTGTTTCTTACAGAACACTTAAGACTGCTAACCTTTTTCCAAACAAAGACAGGTTGAAGTTTAGTCTCTCCTCTGATGTAGTTTATAAATTTTCCTGTAAGCTGTGCTCAAGCAGCTATATTGGTGAGACTAAGCGTCATCTCTACACTAGAATGAAAGAACATATTCGCGGCATTCCTAATGAAACTGAAATTTCTAAACATCTGCACAATGCGGACTTTGACGATTTTACGATAATCTACAAAACCAAGTACACGAAAATAGCTGAAAGTATTGCACTTTGCCATAGCATTGACAGAACATTGAATGAACACGATTCGTCATACAAGCTGAGGGTCTTTCTGTGACCTTCGCAATTTCTGTGACCGACGAAATTTTACCGATCACTTCTCCTTTAGTTTTAATCATTTTAGTATATCAGTCGATTTTTCCATGTCTGTACATACACCTGAAGATGGTCTGAAATAGACTGAAACCGGTCGTGACACATCGACTTTTCATTTGTGAAAAAAATGCAATTGACAATGAAAAGAGAAATGCTAGGAAAGCAAGACGCGAAGTTTCACAATGAACTCACAGAATGCGATTGGATTAATGTGAGGGAAGCTTCAATACTGATGACATCGTAACTAAGAAAACGACTAACCAGTCAAAAAGCATAATCTGAATATTCTGTCCACAAATAAAAATCTTACAACGTCACAAATCAATAATTTTCAAAACTTTTTGACCTAAATGGTGATTAAAAGTTTCTCCAAAATGTCAAACTATCATACTAGGATATTTTTCCAGACTTCCCAGACTTTCCCGACATTTTTTCAACAATAATACTTTTCCAGAAATTCTACAGACCACCCTTTTTACCTAACAATTTCAGACTTAAAAGACCCGCGGGCACCCTGATGACATTCCACGCACAATTTCCTGCAGAAGACATCACCATGAGGTGACGCACAAAACAAATCAACTCAAGGTCCAAGTGTGAAGCAGATGAGAAAGCTGGTCATGGCGTAAGGCAAAAACGATCTGCACACAGCTAAAAGGCCTTCAATATACCTCCAGATGTTTGACTTTCTCAGTCAGAATTTTCGACTATGTTGTTGAATCATGAAAATCAATCCACAATGACATCTATAATCAATCTCAAATCTAAAAATCAATGAAAATGATTCATATCTTCTACTGATGCAGCAATACAATCCTTTAACGCAAGAATTTATATTTGAAGCACTTCTGACTGAATTGACATATTCCCCATTTCTTAAATCATTATTATAAGCATTGAATCGCCTTGTAGAGAGACTTTTGACATTGAAACCTCCCTCGGCTTCATGAAAGTCTAGCAGTGAATCATTAATCGCATGATAATGATGTCCTACGGCCCCGAAAGTGTTCGCACAAATTTAGTTTTGCTGATAATCGAAGTGGGGACCGTCCGATCATATTTAAAAAGAATCTTTCATCGCTCTAGCGGATTTTCTCAGAAGGGTGCCCGCATGGAGTAAGTATATATGGCTGCACATCCTCCGTCAACTTACACGAGCTTCATTCGTAATCATTACATAACCACGTGCTTTGTCGAAACCTCTTTTCAAAAGCATAGCTTAAATAAACACGGAAATTCATAATCAGCATCAATGAGCTTGTCTACAAAGCACTAACCATAGAGGGTTAATCATGGGTTAATCTATTCAGGTGAATTCGAGGTGAATTCTCAAGACAAGCTCTTGACGTCGCTGTCTGTAGCTCTTTGCTGCATGACCTATGAAGCATGGACAATGAACCAATCAGGAGAAAAATGACCATCAACTGAAATTTGCAAATTAGAACAGATGAGATCACAGACATGGGACTACATTGCTAGCACCTAATAATGTAATCCGATGTCTATGGATGATATGCCTTTTGGCAGATCTTAATATTCGCCTGTATATTTTGACGGGAATCAACGAAGCGTCTCCGATTACTTCGATGCTATATAGCACTGGCTTTGTTGTCTTCCCACACCTATGCGCGAAGCTTACTTCCATATATAAACATAATAACACAAAGATGCTCAACACTTCTTGCTTTTTTTGTATGCAAGCTTTCTAAAAAAACATGTAAGATCCGGTTTATGAGTTCACAAAGTAATTTTTCTATTTCCGTGTCATCAATCACTTACTCCTCTCATTTTAACTGCGATTTGACGCACTAAGAGTGTGTAGATCATGAAAAATTGCCAATGAATAGTTTACATACTTAGATGTCTCTTTTTCTAATTCTTAGGTGAACTTTATTTATTTTCAACTGTGTGATTGCTCAGCTGATAATTGAAGGACATGATGTATTGTTATTGATTTCATATAATACCTCGTTTATCAATCAAATATCAGGTGTTGGTCAGGAATGACGGTTGAATATTCGTATTTTCATGTTTTGATCACAACGTATCACCGCTGATCGTTGAATGTGGTTATACTTTGGGCAACTTGTGGTCATGTCATTGATGATATTACATGTTGATTTCACAAAGCACCACAGTCTCTGCTCACGAAATTATGTTGCATATCGCATGTTGCGAAATTAAATGCGATTGTTCAAGCAGTTATACAGAACTCTCCAATGTACATAGGCTCACAATCTTGACGAGGGGTCTCATGAAATGCACAACATATTTGAGTGGATTCAATCCTATTCTTCACTAGGTCCAGGCAGAAAACTTCCTGCGATTCGCAAATAAGGCTAGTGAAATGTACTAGCATGAAGTCGACGTGCAAAATGCGAACAATATTTCAAGATATTTCAAAGTTAAAGATTGCCCAATTCTCCTCGTAATAGTTAGGGAGAAAAAGCTAAGTCGTAATCCAATATTGGTCTTGGAAAATTGATCTTTGGTTTGATTTTTTCGGTGATTTGTTCATTTTGTGTTTTTTTATATGTCATTTTTGCCTAAAACTAGTACTTAAAATTATACCACCTGCTTTTGACACATATTTTTGATACCACCTAGACAGGCGTTTGAAAATCCTGAGATATAGCCTCATTAGTGGTTTGGAGATCATCGAGCGTCACACGCAAAAGCATTTTTTCATTAGATACTTCTGTTCGCAATCAATTGCAGATGGGCTGGATGGCCACTGCTACTTGCATTTTGAATTTCGGTCATTCTTTGATCCTTAATCTTGGTTATTATAGTGGATCTAATTTACAGTCGGAGAAGCTCAGAATCTTGATCTGTGAAAAAAACTGCCGGAATCACCGGAAAACTGCATCTTGACTTTGGACTTTGCTCATCCCTGAACACCCGTCATCATCCCACGGTTTTCAGACTAGTGAAAAGTGCTATGTTGTCAGCAGCAATACACAAAGCAGTCACGGGAAAGGTCATGAGCGTTATTGCTTGTCACCTTGGTGCGTGAGACAGATTTCGCTCAAAGTCATCGAGATTTTCTGCAGCGTCTTTTCTGGGTGAAGTGGCTTGGTAGTTGCATTGCATTCCGAAGTTATTGTATTTGTCTGATAGCAAAAAAATGAGTTCTTGAAAGTTGACAGCCTGTTTTGTCAGTTGGCTGCTATAGGTATCAGAAGTAATAGCTTCCATTACATTTATGATTGGTCTTCGGTTTTTCGAATCCATGACTCGAGAATCTTGATCGTCCCTACACCATTTGGTCCCTCACAAGCTGGTTTGCTCGAACAAATACTGCGTGCTCGAAATGAAATTATCAGTGAGATCGAGATTATTCATCGTGTCAATTGTCTATTAGTTAATAATGTTTCGTGATTTGTTTATCTTCATTTAGCTTTCTCTCTTGCAGTGGCGGCTCGTGACATTTGGTCCAGGTGGGGCATAAGCATGAAATTTTTACATAATCAAAAATCTAGTCTAAAAGGATCTTATTTTGTAAATGAAAAGCAAAGAATATGTTAGCAACATGCTATACATGTGTAAGTCTATGTCACTGCATTTAGTTACACGGTTGAAGCAACATTTTGTCTATCATTCAGGCTTTGAATAAAGATTACAGATCCCGAAGGGTATTGTATGCTGATTCATGGACTGATCGCTGGTGCTAACCTCACATCACCTCACTCAGTAAAAAGGGAATCACAATGCATTGTCTTTGCATTGACGGTTAACCAATCAGAAGCGTTAGGGCTCCCTCTCGAGTGCCCATTCTGTGACGCATTCATCGCGTGTTAATTCTCTCTATTCGCTCAGATCCTGAAATGAACCACTCTCACGTCATCTCAATCTCGATGTTTGGGCGCGCCCATCAGTCTTGAAAACGATTGATGGATTCTGCTAGCGTCACTGTCGCGCAAATGGAATAGATGTACATGAAGTATAGTTGCCATTTATGATAAAGAAATGGAGTCTACTACTGATGTTGCTGGTTATTTAAGTTAGACAACATTTCCATAGGTGGGGCAGTGCCCCACCTGCCCAAATAGACGAGCCGCCACTGCTCTCTTGTACAAATTCTAATTTGTATGTGTCACACTCCTTTGTTTCTTGCGTGTAGTCAATCAATTCATTCTGTATACGGCTCACGACTTTCAGTATTGCTGAAAAATGTATGCGCCATCCATTTCATTCCTGCAAGGCATTGTCTCAATCATTCTGAGTTGCTAGTTGTGACAGACTGAAAAGATGAAAAAATGAATTTCGAAAATAAGCATTCCTAATTTACCGAAAAAATCATACGAAGTTCCCCGTAAAAGAATTAATGTCCCTATGTAAAAAATCGTTGTCATTCTATCCTAACTACCATTGGTCGTTAGGGCAGATATTTGACACTGATTGTAAGAAAGAATTTTGATTTTACTGTAGAATTCAAATTTTTCTGTGTTGGCCATGGAAAGACTCAAAAACAAGGTTCAAAAAATTTTCGTCAATAAAGGTATTTGTCAGCATTTGAATCTTCTATCTCCTGACTTTTTGGTAAGGCCTGAACCTCCAATTTTTTGTGTGATTTACATGAATGCATCCTTAGACAATATTGCTTTGTCGGTGGTTGTTCACTTTCATACATTGATGTCACCGTTCCTAGAAGTGGTGTTTTAAAGTCAAATAAAATGATTCATAATTGACTTAGAGCAGCATTTTTATTGATGAAGGTAATTTCAAAAGAAAACTTGCCTTGCTGCTGAAATGTAAGTTTATCTAAATATTCGCCTGTATGATTTGTGCAACATGTTCTAACTTTTATGTTTGCATAATATTATGAATGCAATACTGCCTGCATTTGCAGCTTATCAAACAACGTGTTCGCTCTGGAGATTTCCATCATGACTTCTGACTGCAATGCCTTTAATTTGCATTTCAGAGAAACAGAGAAGCTATCTATATAAAGTCACTAACTCCTATTCTGAATAATAGCTTAGATGAAAACTGTGAGCTGCAAACATTGATGTTTTGATATATGCTCGACTTTTGAATATTTTGTCTGATCCTTTTTCTATGAAGAAACCGTCATACCGGCGAAAGTTTAATAAACTTATAATGTCGCAGCAGGCTTTTTTTGATTTTACTTTCATCCAATAAAGTGATTCTCAGGACTGATTTTTTAGGTAAACGTGTTTTTTCTCGAGACTTCGTTACCGGAAAAATCACATCAAGTCAATTTGATCAACATCAACATCAAGATTGATGCAAGATATCGGCTAAACCGCTGTTGGTATGAATGCCGCAGCTCTTCATTTTATGAGGACACAAAAAGTTTTAGTAGAGGGACATTGACCTGAATTGCATACAGAGAAAACCTGATTGATTTTTCGGTCAATTGGATCTATATGATAATTGTTCGAAAAGCTTGATCAATCTTTATTTCATTTCGGACGTTTGACGCATGACACATTGATGTGATACAATATTGTTTATGATGACTGACTATAGATCCAAAATTTCCAACGGACATGTATTTGTTCTATGCACATGAGTCGAACAATTTCATTACATATAATCTATTTTCAGTATCATTCATGATGTAAGGAAGGATGTTGCATCTTTTCACAACCCTTTAATTCGCGAACAATTTGCTTCAAACTTTTATTCGAAGATTCCTGTGATTTTACGATACGACACACTTATTGCAATGAAAATTCTCCGGTGATGTAATTCTTTTACTGCACATTTTTTATTCAATGCTCATTCATATAGATAGCACACAACATTTCTTATTTGATACATGGATGAATGCATCTTCATAACAAACATTTAGTGAAAATATTTTTGCGGATGTGACACTAAAAAATGAAAGGCCTACCATTGTTTTTGTTTTATTTCCATAATTAATAGCATATCCTTTGGATAAGTGTGGGTATCTAAATAATGCAATTTAATCATCACAAGCAGTTTTGTGTTGCCATTTCAGTTTTCTCACTAAAATGCCACTCCAAAACTTCGAACTTGTTGATAGTTGCATGCTTAACGAATCACGAATCATTCAACCCACTTAAGCAGGTAATACTTATTGTGCGTCCTTTCGCTATGGTATGATGTGTAAAAGTAAAGCAACAACGCATCTCATAATTGAAAGTTTATATTGTTATTGTTCTATACACATATATGTATAAAAACTTATATATGTTTATATGTGCTCAGTTGACAGATCTTTTAGAAATCTCAGTAACCGTCCACCTACTACAAGCGCATTCATAGCTGCCCGCTTTTTTTCCTACATTGCTGCATAGTCCGTTTCAATTGCGCACATTGTATTACTAGCATAGAGTTTTTGGGTAGCAATCCAGGACGTTTTCAGGCGCCTACGCACCCTCAAAAATCCATGTTAATTTTATGTTGCGCTGTCGAGTTATCATTCTTTTTATTCCATTTATTTTGTAATATTTATAAATTTATAGCAATTCATAATGATAATGAAAGAACCTTACAAAGCAGGTGGAGATCAGATTTGGTTGACCAAATATGCACCATTGGTGCTCATTATGTTAAATTCTTCAAGTAAAACTGAAAACAAGTTGAAAGAGCAAATACAGGGAAATGCCACTTTCAGGAGAAGAGATTTTCCACATTTTCGTCTCTATAATTTTGTCTTTATATGACTAAGAGTTGATCGAATGATAAAAATATTGACAATTATTGTTATACTGACTTTCGAAGCATCTTCAACCGTAGACTATCTGCATTTCAATTTTTGAATTCGGATAATTCAGAACTTTACGATGGTGCTTTACTTAGCATTAAAAGCGCTGAATGTTCATGATTTTATTGATGCTTTGACATGAAGCTTCTTTATGAGATTCTTCGTGATTTGACAATTTTATCACATGCTGACACTCAGATGCGTACAGTACCGGTACCCTAATAAAGACTTACTATTATCGATTGCTCAAATATTTTCAAGTTTGTTAAAGTTTGAATCAGATGCAGGATTTGCATATTTGAGACTAATTTAGTTTTCGAATATTCTATTTCGATAACTAACTTTTCCAAAGATTTTTCCTGTTAGTGACCATTATGGAGACATGTTGGAAAGAAGACCATAATTTCTTTTACATTTCGAAAATCAGATCTCAAATTCGAATTGCGATTTCCGAAAATAGCTATGTTTTCGCACATCAGGAAAATGATTTTCTTCTTGAAATAATTCTTAGAAGCATGATTTGGTTTCACTTGACGTAATACAACGAGAAAGTTGAAAGTACATCACGACATCCACTCAATAGAGTGCACTCTGTAGGGTACACAAAATGCTTTGACGTCGAATGCTAGATTTAGCCTGTCCTATCAGGCATGAGGATGACCTTTGAAGTATCAACTTCATGAGCATTATATCATTTTTATCTAGGTGTTTGTAGTCCGTAGAGTCAGTTTCTTATCTAAAGAAGTCTGATTTTGTGTCCTTGGATAACGACTTGATATCTCCTTCTGATGATGGCCTAAGAGGAAGCTGAGACTAATAGAGCAATAAAAATAATTACCATCTTTCGTACTTGCTTTCCTAATTAGAACTTATGAGAAAAATGACTAAACAATGCCTATTGAATTAAACCACGCACTGGAGTGCGATTATTATTCTAAAATCTATCTAAAAAATTCTATAACTTCGATCTGTATACGTCGAAAAACAAAAGTGTCATTATTATTTTGGAAATCAATGTTTCCATTTCTATAGAAAGATTGTGATTTCGAAAACAAGAGTTTTCATTTCTATAATATTGTTATAATTTCGTAAATGATTTATTGCGCTCGAAAACAACACTATTTGAGACTAGCATTTCCTTGAATGTTCTCTGATATTCGAAATTTTTTGAATCTCTGCAGCCAATGACAGAACAAAAGGTTTGATTGCATTATGAGACCACAGTAGATGCTAGAAATATTTTACGTGACTTACTTCAAATATTCACCGCTTTTATCAGATACTGAATATATTAGGTGCTGTACCTTTCTGAGCCTTAGTGTTTATTGTTGATCCACGTAAACCTAATGAATTGATGCTTGAGCTTTCAACTTTCAGTCGCTTATTTATTTTTGATCTGCTGGGATTGAAGGCATACTTGTTTTACGATGTTCCTGTCTTTGCAGTTATGGTGAAACAAATAATATATAAGTGATGTTGCAAGTCAGGGTTTTGGTTTTTTAGAACTATCGGTTGTAGCATTTATTGAAAAGTCTTCAGTTCTACTTCGTTATCATTATAGTCCACTCATTGAATTTACAGATTCGAACAGTCATAGATCATTTACTGATCGGTGGGCCCGTAGTCCAAGTAAGTTGTTAATAGCGGCATTGATTTTTGATGATAACAACTTCACTAACTACGTGTATACTTTCGCTAATTCCAAAGTCGATGGTGTCAGAGGTGTAGTGAAGTTTTTTGCGATTATGAATGTTTTATTTTTTTAATTTCATTTCAGATGGCCACGTTGACTTTTTGAAGAAGCACATAGACGTCAATTTTATATTAACGAATATGTAATGAGAAGTAACAAAAATTTTGAAACTTCAGTGTAAATGATGGAATACGAAACTTGGCTACAACTTGAAGCAGTTTAATAAACCACAGTAATTTGGGTGTTAGTGGATGGCTTAAGATTCCACAATTTAAGCTGAGGGAATGTCGAGGAAAGTTCCCTTACTATTTCGACTAATCAAGATAGATGTGTATTAGATCATGATTAATAGATGATAATTGGATTAAAATTATCAGCATTACATGAGCATTTGACAGTTAAGTCGATAATCAGACATAAATCAAATATTTTGACTTTGCCCCCACACTCTAGACCAACTAGCGTATTTCCGCATTGGCGATGCTGAGGTTCATTCTGCAAAATTTCTGGAATACATGTCTTTCAAGAAATTGATGTGATTTGTGTTTGTTGCACTAAATATAAGTCGAAAGTTGTCTCTCGGTTATATAAATCGATACAAGTATTTTAATGTTATATAAGTGCCGGCATTTGATGGAATGTTTATTGCTAGTATTACCTTTTATGAAATTCTTGATCTCACGATTTTCGATGGGACATTAATCGTGCTCTTATGCATGCACGATTGTGAGATGTGATGATAAAAAGATACTTAGATGTTTCGTATGATGATCTGGTCATCGGAAATCAAATGATGTCTTATCTTGAACTTTGCTTCGATGGAAAATGTTTCAAATTCGAATTGAAATTTGCAGACCACTTCTAAAATTTATAGGTACTGATTTTTTACTTGATTTTTGTGTTGATTTGATTTCAATACTCATTAGCAGACCTCGAAATTTAACTTTCGTTGTTCTGTATTGTTTGGTTAGCAATCATTCCGAATTTTACAACTCCATGATGAATGCGCATTAGTGGGAATCACTAAACTCATGCGATTAATTGATATCACGTGTGGAAATCAAGATCAAGAACAGGCCTACATTGTGGAAACCAAACAACGCTTTGAGCAGAAATCAGAATTATGGATGTTGGGACATTATCATTGTGGCTGAGACAGAAATGAATCGTTTCATCGTTTGATCAGTTTCAGCTGTCGCTTAGCATGAAAGCTCCAATAGATTGATCGTACGATAATTCACGTGATTGTGAAATCCATGTATTCATTATGATTGCTGTTGTAAGTGGCCCTAACATAAAGCTCAATTGTCTTTGTGGTGATCTGTAACACATATTCGTGTTGTGCCTTTGCTCTTTGGATTTGATGTAGACCCGGTAATTTCCGGTGACGTATTTTGAAGTTATGCACTGCAGTTCGGATTGAGGATTATTGAATTCTGCATAAATCAGATTTAACAGTAAATTATTGAGATATGATCTTAATCGGGTAATGCACTAATAGAAACTTAATTTTACTTGTGTTGACTTTGAACAAAATTTAGCTGCAATTTAAATGAATGGAAACATATTGCATGTGTCTCGACAAGCTGATTTCTGACTTGATGATGAACTTTTGTAGATTTATCATAATGTAGATTCAATATTCTTACATTTTCTTTTCAGAAACGCGCCACCTCATCAGTTATTGAAAACCTTACCAGAGTCTTCTCCACTGGAAGGATGCCGCAGCTGTAAGAAATGCGACTTCTTTGTGACTTAATGTTTACTTGCCTGTACCGTATTACCTCTAATAAAAACACCCGTCTAATACGCTTTTAATAATCTTGGTGTCTAATATAGGCAATACTTATCTTGCAAGTAACCCTTTTTTATTTGAGAAAAAACTCAATTAAGGACTTGTTAGGTAAGTGATTATTCTCGGAGGGTATACCGGTTGCGTTCAAGTGGTCTTTCAACGAACCTCTAAAGGACCGAATTCAGCTGCGTTATTTTCGCTGGGTGGCGTCTGGTAATCACACATTTACAGCTAAAGGAAACTATTTCAGTGGATTGTCGAGGACTGGGAAGAGATCCCTCGAGATCTGATTCTCAGGTCCATGAAGACCTGTGGAGTCACCAATGCAGGAGGTGGCTCAAAAGATATCTGATTCATTGCTTTAAAAAATGAATGAACCGGTCGGCCAATCCGCTGGTAGACATGTTCTGACTCAACGCCGACAAGATCATCATGACTCCTTGGAAAGCAAAATCACCGATGACTTTAATGAGGTCATCATGGAAACTCTTAAGTTTGAAGTGGATCTTGAAGCTTAATTTGCATAAGTTCCGAAAATTAATGGAACTTATACTAATATACAATTCTGTTGCATTACTTGTGATTCCTTGGAGAAACACGTAAGGTTGGCATTAAATCATATACCGGTGCAAAATAAAAAGAAAGTGGATTTCCCCTTGCTCTCTATTGTAAGCAACGCTTCTAGTATAACAACAAAATCGAAAATTAAGTCAAATTTTACAAAAATGGAGGCGCTTATATTAGATGAAATACGGTATATATATATTTTTTCTGCATGAAATGGTCTATAGCAAGAAAGGGCTCAAAATTTGATAATAGAGCGCAGATAGTTCTTAAGAACCTAGACCAGACGAATTAAAAAATATCTTTCAAAATACATTACTACAACTATACTTTTAGTTTCACGATTACTCCGATTATCCAATATAACAACTGTCCATTGTTACATTCATCCACATGCACAGTGCATCTTTTAAAATCTGAGTTGATTTTGAATAAACATTTGTAGATATCTCAGTAAGAAAAGAAGCACACGCATATCGTTAATTATCAGCATCAGGAAAAGGTGTACGTAGAAGATGAATCAAAACTTCTCCACCTTTTGATTCAGCTATCTGCGATACAATGACGCTTTCTTGTTGCATGTGCTGTCCAAGTTGTGATGATATGCCGATTTGTTCCCAATTTAGGCTTAGGGAAAAACAGGATTTATCGGTTACAAGAAATTTGTGTATTTTTTAGAACTCGCGGTATGACAACTGATAGCCAGTCAACGGTTTTCCATTGATCAACAGTCATGACCTATAACAAGACAAACAACAAAACCAAAGTTCATTCATGAAATCAAAATCGTCTTCAGCTAATAACAATGAAATGCAGAGTAATGGCATATATACAAATGACTCTCAGGTTGATACACACATATATTTACATAACGAATGCATGTGATACAAAATCACCACTAAGTCAATAATTCATGATGTCTATTGTCAAAAACTGGCTGTGAGGAAAAACCAATATTGCTTCATCCATGACATCGCCTGTTCCATCATTATCTTTTAAAACACTAAGCAGTTTTCCGTATCTGCTCCCACGAATTGCCAAACACTAGATTAGATCTACTAGACCTACATAGGTAGGTAGCTGATCAAAGTTCTCTTTCAATATGCGGTAGTAGTAAGTCAATCGAGCGCACGATTTTTGTTTTCAAGATCAGATATGATTTTTTTCAAAATTTATATTCAGTTTCACAATTTTTGATAAATCTGCCGGGCTAAATTGTTTGGCATGTATTTGCAATTGTCCGAATTCCGTACTCAGTGCTCTTTATTCAGTAAAATTTTTCGAATTAACGAATTTGATTGAAAGTAACGGAAGTTAAGTCTGTCAATACGCTAATGCAAAATGTAGCTTGCAAGATGTTAATAAATAAGTAAAGCAGAAGGATCTTAGAGCGAATTGCGCCTAGCACTGCACTTTCTGTAATACAATGATGATTCATTGCAAAGTTTCAATCTGTTCATCGTCTTTATCACATCATTGTTTTTCAGCCCGTATCAGCCTAGCATACGCAGTTCACAAGCTGCATGTGACTCCATCTTCGAATGCTTGAAAGACGATGATTCAGAGTATGTCACAGTCGCGAAATTATACTCGGTGCGTATTTTGTGGTTTTATCATTATAGTTTTCTTAATCGAATTTTTATTAATCTGCAGGTGATTCAGAAAACTGGAATTCAGCTGACAGATCCCCGTCTTAAAGAGACAATGGAGAGGATGACCACTCATCAATATGCTAATCTTCGATGTGAAAATCCAACAAATACTTCTCGATTGGATGTCCAATCATTGACAGAGTAAGTAAATAGTATATTTTGGGTGATGAGTATGCTCGTAATCATAGATATGATCAGATTGATTTTTATCAGATTCACATAGAACCAAAATGCGCCTACTATATCTGCCATATTAGTACGACACAAATATATTTACACTTGGTGTCCACCAGAAGGTTCCCACCATTCAAAAGCAAGCTATTTAAAGCAGTTTCGGCTACTTGATTGTTCCACATTTCCCTTAGGAAGCCTTAGGAGTTTGAGGAACGGTGTGAGCTGGAACTCTATCCTCTTGAAAGTGACATCCTAGCATTCTGCGTTTTCGGAATCTTCGACTGAAGTTCCACTTTCTGGAGTAGGACCGACGAATCAAGTGGCCCATGTTCAACATATCAAATACTTTTCCTTATCGGCTAATAAGGAGGCTGCTTTCCAGGGGCTTAACTTGTTTTCGGGAGAAGATAAGACTGTAGGATCGTGATTCGGTTGGATGCACATGAAATATGGTTTATGCACTCATCGGGCACTCAAAGTCATTATCATCACTTGTCTGGCCTTTTATCAACTAAATAAGTCTTCCTATACAAGTATGCGGTAAGTCTTCAGCGGACGGATGATTTTGGTTCAACTTTTAAGATTGCATGTATGAGTGCAACATCGGCATTGTCGCCTTGTTCCGTCAGCTCAAATTAATCACCTAACAATCTCGTTTTTGCTTAACTCACTCGTAGATCTCACATGTCATTATTGTGATAAAGCAAGAAAAATAATTAAAGAAGAACGGATCGTCGGGTATCACCGACACTTTGTCCTGGGTTTATCAGCTATCGTGATGCTTGTTTTCATGTTGTCATCAAGCAAACATAGCTTGAATCCCAAACGCACTCAAATGAGAGCTATGTGTCTGGACTGTTATCAGCGACAATACGTAAATGAAACCCTGGACTCCTTTTCATGAATGCAGATTCAAGCTCTATCTAATACTATCTTAAATGACTTCGAATTCATTGTAATAATTGTATTGTTGCAATTCTACTAAACTGGTAATTATCATCATTCAATCCATTCGGAAATGAATTCTTGTTCTTCTCTTCCATTTGCTATGAAAATGCAATTCACGATTGACGATGCATAAAGTCGTTAGCGTAATACTTTAATACACTCACAGGATAGTGATTGTGTCTTGGATTTTTCTCTTGTTTACTTTTTCTGTTCTGATTTCTGGTCAAGAAATGGTAATATCTCTCGTTTTCGAACCTCTTCAAAGTTGCCATGTTCTACTTGATAGAAGATAGGAAATAATCAAAATATTTATGATGTGATCAAATTACATGCTCTAGATAATATCAGGATCAGCAGTTGCAATCAATATTAGAAATTAGGATTGTTTTCAAATGAATGTTTGAAAAGGCTGCGATCGCCATTCATCATTTCTAGTTTGAGAAGACCGAGATGAAAAGATGGATCATTCTGAAGATCACTCTTCAAAGTGATCCATCTTTTCATCTCGGTCTTCCCAAATTAAAAATTTTCAAATGAATGTTTTATGCAAATGACTGAGAGGCTAGGCCTACTGTTTTGATATTGATAACTGCATTACGCGTATGCATATAAATTTATATGGCCTTATAACGAATTAGAGAATAGAAAGGATGTAAAAAATGCAGTAGTAAGTAGCAAAAAGCGACGACCAGGTCGACGAATGTCGCGCGCTGTGCCCCGTTCAAACTCAAGAGAACAATCACCATTTATATATATTCCTCCTGATCGGATTCGTCAGTGGTGTCAGATAAGCAGCTGAAAATACACATCACAATCGGCTGACATAAAGGATGAGAAACGTTCAGCGGCAAGTCAGAGAGTGCGTGGGATCGGAGGGAAGACACGGCATGCCGGCAGACAATAGATAGCGAAGCGTGTACAGAACAATAAGACAACGAAATTGACATGTCCAAAGGAGCAATGCAAAAATAGTTTCCAAATCACGAATAATAATACTGATTAAAATAATAATGAAAATAATAAGGATAAATACTGATGGCAAAAGACATTTCACGATAAAAAAACGCAGATTCTTGTCAGTGCAATAAGAAAATCTGACATCTACGTCCGATGCTTCTCTGGAAGCTTGGCGGATGAATGAGTTCAGTCTCATTCATGAGATAGAGTAGTACCCGTCTATCAGTTGGCAGTGTCTTCTGGAATAAATAAATATTACTGCATTGACTGTTCATTGTTTTTTGCATCCACTTGTCTACCCGCAAGTCGTATTAAAACGTAAAAGTAAAGCAGCAATACTTTATATAATGTGGCTATTTAGAACATCTTCTGATATGTTTTAACCAAACATGCTATTTCCAAGTGGGATGCTCATAGTTCCAGTTAAGTGTATTTTCGAAAAATACCACTTGTTATCATAAAACAGTTGTATTGTCGCGAGCTTTCGACCTCTGTCTGCTGTCGTAATCATACAAAGTGAATTTCGCATGCACAAACAGAACATACATTCAAGACTGACTAATGTGCATCTCATCACGTGATATAAAATGAAAGGCTTGCACCTTTACAGTTGAGGGTAAGTTAAAATCAAACGTCTTTTACTATGTTAATGCTTGTGAGAATGCAGTGTTGTCACAAAGTAATGCTCAAATGCAGCTACTTATGAATGCTGCTAAGTAGGATGAATAAATAAGAATAAAAGGAAAGAGTCAATGATGAGCAAAAGTTATTGACAAGGAAATAAGTGGATTCCAAATATCACTGAATTGATGTGCTAGTTGTAATCCGCTTGATCTCGGTTGTAAATCTTGACACTATTTGAGTGGATGTAGATCGCCTCCTTGATTTGTTTGTGATACATTTTATATTCAATAGAAATGATTTTTGCAGGAAAAGCAGAAGCATGCGAGTGTTCATGGACATGTTGGGAAACTGCTGACCGGTAATTAGTTGATTTTATATCTCTTTGGTATTTCTTGATTCTGTTCCTCAATTTTCTGGAGCTTTCTCCTATGTAATATACGGGCACTCAGAGCAGCCAATTTTATATATAGCTCCATTCTTGTCATCATCCTTTGTTTTTACGTAGGTAAGAAAAATGTTTTACTCCGTTCTATACTCCATCTCACTTCAGGATTCGGAGTGCATGGTCATGTGACGTAATGAATTTGTTTGGATCTGTACCGGCTAGAGAAACTGTAGATATTTCACCGATGTTTTTGCAGAGCGATTCCAATGTTTTGTCAAGAACTGCTCTATCATTGGAGTCTTTCAATGAACTTCTGATTTTGTTTGTAGACAGCAACTATTTCCGATGACTAAATCAATTTTGCAATACTTCTGCTTGTCCGCTGAGATCACCTCTATCTACAATAACATGTGAATTTTACATTCAAGGAATTGAAGAAATCGCATGATATAAAGATATTTTGCAGATCTGTCAACGATAATTCGGTGATTATTGATGAAGAAAAAGTAACATCATTCTTTGAGCATCTGAATTCTCAACATCCGAGCATTAACATTACTCGTGAATGCGAATACAGCAATAATATTGCAATGTTGGATGCTCAGATCCACTGGAATGACTCACAATGATCAACGTCTGTATACGGAAAGCCATGTAATACGAATCACATATTACATTATCAATCATTTCAGCTTAATAATGTGAAGTTTGGTGTTGTAAAATGTTTCATGGATCGTGCAAAGACTCTATGTGATGACAGTTTTTTGGATAAAGAATTGCCTTTCCTTTGCAGGATATCGAAGAAATTGTGTAAAGAAGGCATCACGTATGTCAGCTCGCCAAAATGAATCTTCGTGATGAAAATATAGGATTGCCTCATTAGCTAGGGTAATTCAGTATCATGCGGTAATTTCGAAAAGCTGCCCGACGGACATGAGCGCCCCTAAGTCAGGTGTTCGCGAGCTCTATTGGTGTACATTAGATGTGTATCCGAATCAAAGGCATTCAATATATTGTTTTCCATTTATTATCCCTTGGTTTATTAAATCAGTCAATTTTCTCTCCTGTGGAAGAATATAGCGAATTATATTTTCTTTGCAGTTATTTGAATATTAGCGGCCTAATTGATATAAACGATAAAGCACCCTCGCGGAGATCGTCGAACTGCTTTTACGTTGGTCAGACATGATGATATCTTGCGAAATTTTTATTCAGGCATTTGCGGGTTTTTTGGCTTTTTAACTTTTTTTCTTCCAATGACCGTTCGTTCTTAGGTATGTCCACGAGAAAAGGGACATGCATGCAAAAATACTAAATTTGGAGTACATATTTTATATTAGCTGACACAGAGAAGTTTATGGATTCAGGCAAAGAACCCCGAAATTCATCGATTTTCTGGGCTCAAGAGGTCATTGTAGTTTTGCTCCGCCCTGCTGTAGAATGGTGGGAAATTGATCCTACATCAGATCAGCTGAAAATTTAATTCAAACACCTAGTGAAGAATTCGATTTTGTCACAGCAATTTTTCATTTTTTTCTGGTGTCAGAAATCCCTAATATTCGTGTCCCGACCGTCAAGAAAGATTATATATATACATAGTCCTTGATACATACATATATATATATATATATATATATATATACATGATTTTGCAAATTTTCTATATGCTATAGAATGCATGCCAACAGTATTTGCTTAGCCTTTGTTATGATGAAAATGATAATGATAATTTTATATTTCACATTTACAGAAGCATCACAGTAAAATCACTTCATGTAATCTGATGACAATCAATCAATAAATTGCTGAAAAAGTTAGTTTTCACTCAGTGTAGTTGCATTTGGTGGCATCGACAAGTCCGTGTCTCGTACATTGTCTTACATCCTGGTCATAGAGAATTTTCTCTTTTCTAGATTGGCTCCATTTTCTTGGTAAGAATCGAGTAGATAACAAGATAAAATAAAACCTAACAATTGCTAATGTGATTCCTAAACTTTCGTTACTGACTGTTGACATTGAACTTCTTAATTTTGCGAAATTGTTCCCTGTAAGGGACGCCAAGTTTGAATAACCAGTGCGAACCGTTTTCTGAATGTGTGAATTATTCGTCAATTGTAATTTCTTACAATTCCATGATCTTAGCACTTTAAGAACAAATTACCATTGTTCCACCAACGCATTACTGTTGCAAAGCAGATATCTTGATGATGTCAAATGAAAATGATCTTCTCATTCTAGAGCTTGTTCAACCTATTAACAATTTAGAAGTAATTAAAAGGGGGCCTAGTTGATCACCTAAATCATCTCAATGAATGAATGAATGAACAAAATAAATGCTATAATATAAGATCACAAATATTGCTGAATCAGTATCACCTTCAGTGCACGTTAGTACAGTAGACCAATGTTACATGCATGAAATCCGGTACGATTTCCTGTGCACATGTATAATTCATACGTTCATATTTGGAGACTGTCACTGAATCTCGCCCCTGTTTGCTCGTGTTAAGCCTGATTTCCAACATCGCTTGTTCGTTCTATTGCGCTACCGTCATGCGAAAGTGCTTGCGCTTCGATTGTTTTTCGTCCCTTACGACGATATACGGTAAAGAGACTCCACTGATGAAGCCGAGCAGATCGACCAATGTAGGATGATGACATTTCAACGAGTTGGCCAATCGGTGAAAAGATTGATGGATGGTATCATGACTAAGAGACGAGTTTTTAATGGAAGCCAAGCTTCTCTGTCATCGATCCCTTCGCTGTCAGTTTCCTGATAATCGGCTGATTGGGCGCCACTCAGTTGAAATATCTGGTTTATGTGGATTCCACGCTCGAAAAGCTGAGTGAACCAGATTTGTTCGCCGAATTGATATCAGCTCTGCTGTAGACACCCCTGGTTGACGATGATGATGATGATGGCAACATCGTTATCGAGTTCGACAAAGAAGTTCTTGATGCAGTTGAACTCCTATTCATCGCTTCTCCATATTGAAGGATTCAGCAGCTCTCAGGATCGGTGGAATACGAATGAATGTCCTCTTGAAATATCGCCGAATCGCCGCCATAACATTTTCACTAACTTCAATCCGAAGTAGCTAGCCTACATGTGCTCAGCGATCTTCAGAAGTCCAACTGAAACGATATTCTGAAATTCGATTCTGAATCCATTTTCATCTTGTTTTACTGTGTGCATGCACATGAAATTCGTTATTCCACAAGCGTTCAATTAAATTCATTTATGACCAAACCACCGGTTTTTCATCCTAGCTCGTACATGATTGCACTTGCAGTTGTCTTATATCATTTTTTGTCCATTACCCCGTGTAATAATGCAATCTGAATTGAAACTGCACATATATTCAGTCTGTTGAAATGTAAGATGTTTATTTTGTAAGGTTACCCTTAATTGTGCTTTTACGTTAGATTAAAAAAAGAGACGGACATCTTTCATGTACTCAATTCATGTCTTGTGCACTCATACTTTTCTCTATTGAATTGCTTCATTTGCCTTACTTCTCCATGTTTTTTATATTTTCGAATCGACGTTCTAAAACAAAAGTTCTACGATATCAAGCAGCTGCAGTACGCACACTCACACTCATACATCCATTTACAAATCCTTCGATCCTAGAAAAAATGAATTTAGAAGCAAAACAAACAGCTTTTTAAAAACTACACTTTTCATCGAAATTAGCACATTTTTACGCCTAGGCTACTGCTGTGTTGTCTGGTATACCGTGTATTGCACATTTCATTCGATTCGATGACTAAGTGAAGTGAATTGATACTTAAGACGGCTCGGCGGGCAGCTTGCACTAATCAATAATTAAATGAAAGTAGTGTCACAGACAACCACCTAGAAAACCAACTATATATTATCCAAGTGCTTTCATGCTCGTTGCCAATTGTCCAAGGATAGTGCCTCGGTGACTGGCAACGACCATGAAAGCGCTTGGATAATAACTCATTTTTCTAGTCACCTGATTGTGATAATTTATAGCTATTGATTATACTGTCACTTGCATGCATTTCACAAGTAGAGGATTCGAATTTTTCATACTTCGTCTTTGATTTTGTTGGGATGGATATAGATGATTACTTTTCTCTAATTGCATTACCGTAAATCGGATGATTTTGCTGTTCATGGACATACTCAAGCGTGGTTTTGCAGACGGCAATGCGTTATGGTGTGTCGGGTGTTGAAAGGTGGTCGTGCATAACAGATGCTAACCTTAGAGTGGCATGTGCAAGTTTTTTTTTAAATCTTGTGAATTTTTGAAGCATAGGACATGAGCATGTGCATGAAAGAAATATTCTATGATTACGACTTCAAGGGTATTACCACAGACTAGTAGACTATCATCGATCTAACAAGTGTGTTGATTAAATGTTGATAATGTATGTGTAATACGTACACAGGATAATTTGTAATATGTTTTGACATCTCCCGAACAGACAAGCAAGAATATCAGAAATTGCAACATATCATATCATTATATAATATCATATCATTAAATTGTACCATTCGATATCATTGCTTACACATCTGATTTTGATAATCAATAATATAATTTGCCGTTTATAATTTACGTTGAAGAGAGAAGGTACTGTTGATTAACATGCTTAATCAGAAATAGAGGGTGCATCGATATGTACTTACACAGAAATCTATGTAGAAGAAACTTTGCAGCGCTGAATGATTCAATCTTCTGTTCAGTTACTCTCATATACTAAACATTTCATATGTGGTGCGAGTAATATTTCAATTTTTTCACATCAGTTGATGTTGAAGTTTATGAAGCGCTAGTTGTGCATTTGTGTTGACACAATCCAAACCATGTACTGTGTGTTCTTTTAACATCCCATGCCTCTTATTCATAAGAGAAATGTATTTAATTCATTTCATTTTTGAAACAAGCTCACTAATAAAGAAAGGAATTCTTAATTTGTGAATGCCTTTCCGTTTTCAAAATGACAGAATAATGTATGACAAGGATAGAGAAATATTCGCTGTCTCACATCTCTGAGGTCGGTAATCACAACATAAATGAAATAAGATACAAAAAATTACATATGTAGCTTCATTGGGGTTCCGATCACAAAGAAAACGTAGAAAAGTGACTCAAACATATATTTAGCACAAAATCACGGTGTGTCAGGTTTTTTGCTGATAATGCCGTTGATTCTCATGTTTTTTTTCAATTTTCCATTATCAGAAGACCAGTTCTTCACTCCCATTTTTATTGCCATTAAAAAACAAACCGGTGGTGTGATTTCATTTATTTGTTTACTTATTTTTACTGCCAATAAAAATGGGAGTGAAGAACTGGTCTTCTGACAATCAAAAATTGAAAAACTGCTTCCCGTATGCAGCCATCAACATGATTTTCATTTTATTTTATTTTTTCACAGTACTGACCCGTACAGAAATAAGTCCGTATGAATCATAGCATGAAAAGGTATGAAAAATAGTATGACAACGCATACGTATGTAATAATATACTATGAAACATAGTATGTACAAGTATGAATTTCGCATACGTATGTATTAACATACTATGAACCATAGTATGCATAAATATGAATAGCATATACGTATGCCTTGACATTCTATAAAACATACTATGAATATAAATGTATTACGCATATGTATGCATTATCATAGTATGAAACATAGTATGCATAAGTATGAATTTCGCATACGTATGTATTAACATACTGTGAAATGTTATTTTGCAGGAGTAATCTATGTTGGGTAGCGACAAATTTTTCTACTATGATGTTTGATGCGTAACTCGAATTTTGTACCCATGCTGAATGATGCTGGTGATTATTAGTCATCTATACAGAATTAATGAGTGATATCAAATATAACTTTCGTTGAATATACGCATTTCATAATGTTCGTAATGTTGCTGTTCAACTTCCTGATGAATAACGTACCCATTTTTATCTCAGGTCATTGGAAATAATTATTTTTCATTTAATTATCTTTGTCTAGTATTAAATAACTATTTTGCTATCATATAATGACATTATTTGCAGATAACGAATTCGTCAATAGTTCTGATTCTTGTGGTAATGAAATTCTTTCATTTATATGTACGAGCCGTATATATTGTTCATGCTTTTCAGATACTTTATGCAAAACGTCTTTGCTACAAGCTGAAAATTTCATCTGAGACGATTTTATCAAACTCATTCTATCGATTTTTATGGTACTTAATGCATGCAATTCTGAAATATTACTTATTGTTTTCCTATGATTATTAATGCAATAATGATATTTACGGAGCTTCCACAGTATCTCCACAATATTTCAACGTGTTTTGAAAATGATAGTGAAAACCTACTGATGATGCCCAACACATCGATTTTGTTTTATTTTTAATGCATAAATGATTAATTTATGTATATTTATTCTAACCAAGAATTCATCGAGTTGAATCCTTCTCATCTCATAATTGCATGACCTACATGCATTTTTTTTACATAACATGATGATATCATAAGAATTTGATTAACGATTACCATGCATATAAGAGCAGGTATTATTCTTGTTTAAACGAAATAATAACGTGTCTTGAAGCTTTCTTTTGCTCAAAGAATTAGTGATTCAACGAGTTTACTTTTGAAAAGTCTCATGCGTATTGTGGATCTCTACAATGTCAGTAAAAATTTGAAAGTCCATTTTTGAGTAATCTAAAAGTTAAATATGAAAGTGTTACTAATATAATTTCCTTGAGTTGCCATTGATTAAGCGCTATTTTGAACACCAACACATTTAAGATAAGAAATTCTATCAAACATGATTCATGAAAGTAATAAAAGCTAATTCAATTTGTTTCGAAAAATATTGTTAATATTTATTTTGATTATTTATCTTTCCTATTATTGCTTTAGAAATTGCCACCCTATCATAAACGTGTATAATTCCTTTATTAGTGTATCATTGTATCTGAAGTTTTCCATCATGCCCATCAGGGTTGTCCAGTCTAACTCAGAAGGCTCCTGGTTCCTTTCACTTCTCTAATAATAAGCATTAGTTGATTTCCATTGAAAGCATAAATGAACTTGTATGAACGTCAAAACAATAAACTTCACACAGTCTTGACGTGGGAGCATTATTATTATCTGCTTGCATTACAGGTAATGGCAACGGATTCTTTTAATATTGTTTATGCTACTGAATGCTAACGAGTTCCTTCACTTTCTTTTTTTTTATCTTCTGCTTAAGGGTTTATGGTACCGTCCTCTCCACTCGAACTTTGATTTTAAAAAATCATACAAAAATGTTTATATTTGATCAAATGGGTACGTCGTTCGTGTGTTATAACAAATGAATGCCATATATGTAATTTTAACGTATAAGAAATTGTAATTATTTTGATCTTAAAATGATGCTAATAGCTGTCTCCCTCATGATATGTTCTCTATCTAAATCAGTTGCCTTGCTACATTTGACATGCTACCGGAGAGACAAGGTGCTTTTGACTTTGTTCCCTTTCAGATTAAAATACGACATATTGAATACAGAATGCATGTTATTATTCATATGATAAGTGGTGCATATAATAATGAATTCATGCTGTTATAGAATATATGTACAACATCAAAACATATGTGCTTATGTATGATATTCCTTCGTACGATATACTGCTGTATGCATATATGTTGCATTTTATGTCAGGAACATACTCTGAAAACTCACGTGTGTTTAGGATGAGTATACGTACCTATTTTCATAGTATGTTTCTTTGTATGATTCATGCGTATGGCACGACAACGCGTTACATGCTCTTAGTACGTCTCATACTATGTTTCGTATGTCTGTTCCATACTATGTTTCACATCATGTTTTCACAGCGTGTGCCATATGAGTATGCATACTATTTTCATAATATGATTCATACTATGTAAAGTCATAGTATGAATCGTACGTATGTTAGGGTATGGCCCGACAGAGCGTTACATGTTCATAGTATGTTTCATAGTATGCTTCATACGTCTGTTCCATACTATGATTCATACTACGTTTTCACAGTGTGTCTGGTATGAATACGTATATGATTTTTCATGGTATGTTTCATAGTATGATTTTGCTGAGTATGATTTAGGGTATGCTTCATACTAAGTTTCATACTATGTTAAGTCATAGTATGAATCATACGTATGCCAGGGTATGGCCCGACAGAGCGTTACATGTCCATAGTATGTTTCATACTATGTTACATACGTCTGTTTCATAGTATGATTCATACCAATTTTTTCTGTACGGGGATGTTTGAACTTCTTTTATCTTGATTGATTGTTTTTCAGGCGATTCCATGATGAGAATAACTGAATCTGTTCGAGATGTGTGACTTGAGTTACATTATCACAAACGATTTTATTTTGAGAGCTACCTTCCGGCATTTCTCTTCATAGGATGCAATGAGGCATACTGATGCTCACATGTACATCTGAAAATATTTTCTTAGCACCCGTGTGCGTCGTGCATGCGCAATGTCCTTACAAGATGCATAAAATATAGTATTTCTTATTATATACCTCAAATTGATGTTTTTGCTCATTATTTTTATTTTTCAAGTATTTTGAAAGCTCCTTTTCTACTTTGTGTGAGTTGTTTTCTACAAAGAATCGAATTCTATTTCCTTCAGGTCGGTTCATGAAAATATCGTCATGCTTCACCGTATAATTCAAAATGATTTCGTCATTCAAAATTTTCAATCATTTTGTTCTGAAATGGAGCAAATCTTCGAAAGATGTGGTGAAAATCACGATGGCGAAGTTGCCACTTATATCCCTCAGTTAGCCAGATTTTCTCCTGACTTATGGGGAGTTGCTTTCTGCACAATTGACGGACAGAGGTAAGAATTTTATCATCTCATCTCAGTAGGCCTATTTCAGCATTTTGCAGCTCAGGCTCACAAAACGAGTATTGTATAAGGGAGACCAGAAGTGCAAACAAATACACAAGTGCGATACATAAGTGCGATCAAAGGCAATGTCGTTTTCTTTCTGTTGCATTGAAGTGACTTTGCGAAAGATAAACTATAGGTTTTTCATTCGAGGTTCCAAGAAAATGAAGGGATCCCGCGGCCCTAGAAAACCCTTGAATTTTGAAATCACCCTTGAAAACCCTTGAATTTTGATGAAGTTATCAATTTGAATATTTTACATGTTAAAATATTTGAAAGGTCTACATATCATGTAACACAAAGTAATCAATTTTGAAAATGAATATGAATATATCTATTAATTAAGCTAGCTGCTTTAATCGGTTTAATCACTTGGATCGTTTTCAGAGGTCGGTGATACTGTTATTGATGTTGATTTCTGGCTCACAGAACATTCAGCTCTATGAACAGTCACGGCCAGTCAACAGTCGAACGTGGATTCTCGACGAAGAAGTACGCTGTGGTGGAAAGCCAAACCGCACTCAACCTTACAGCCAGAAGGCTTGTTATTGATCACATTCAGAAGGCGGGTGGTGTTGAAAAAGTTATCACCAAGGAAATGATAGCATCAGCCGGAAATTCAAGACACCACTATCGAACGTACCTCGAAAGAAAAGAAAGCCGACGAAGAGGAGAGCATCAATCGACGAAATGGAATAAAAAAATCAAGCAAATGGAATCATAGTCCGGGAGCTAGCGTGAAGTTGTGCAGGGAACGAGGTAGTACATAAAACTTTCACATAGCATAGTACACCTCTGACCTACTGCAAAACTTCGCGTCTGCCGGATCAGATCATTTGCTTTTCAGAAATAGAGAGGATAACACAATCCTATGTATTTCCAGTGGTAAAATTGTGACATTTAAGGTGCTGACTCCATTTTTTCGAATTTTTGCTCATAAAAGTTACACAAATTGGTATTTTGTTGAACTGGTTATTATAGAAATCATCTACAGATCATGATCTTTCAAATGAGTTATCATTCAGTGACAGAGGATGAAGTAAAGTGTACAAACAGACACTTTTCGTTGGTGTAACTGCAAATTTTAACAGAAATTTCAGGAAAATTGTTGATATAATTTAACGAAAAGTGTCTGTTTGTACACTTTACTTCATCCTCTGTCACTGAATGATAACTCATTTGAAAGATCATGATCTGTAGATGATTTCTATAATAACCAGTTCAACAAAATACCAATTTGTGTAACTTTTATGAGCAAAAATTCGAAAAAATGGAGTCAACACCTTAAATGTCACAATTTTACCACTGGAAATACATAGGATTGTGTTATCCTCTCTATTTCTGAAAAGCAAATGATCTGATCCGGCAGACGCGAAGTTTTGCAGTAGGTTAGAGGTGTACTATGCTATGTGAAAGTTTTATGTACTACCTCGTTCCCTGCACAACTTCACGCTAGCTCCCGGACTATCAAGGCGGCTATTGGCTGCCTCATAGATCTTTAATTGAATGTTCAAGTATTTAACATATATTTCAACTGATTTTCTACTCATTTTGAAATTTAGAAATAATCTGTTTAATCTTGTGTAGAATGTATTTCATCACTTAAGAAATCTCAAATTTACGTGACCCTTGAAAATCATTGATTATGCCCTTGAAATCCGTTGAAAAGTCGCGGGAACCCTGAAATGTCAAAGTTAAAGCGGATGAATGCCCGATGATCTCGGAATATAGTCCATTTTAAATTTCAGAAAAATATAAATATGTGTTATCGCATGTTAGATGTAATAGTCCGGCAGCCAAAACGAGTTTCTGCAGGGAACGAGGCCGAAAGTGAGACTTTCACAGAATGATGTACACCCTATGACTACTGCGAATCGGCACGTCTGCCGAGTTCTAGTTAGTTCCTCTTCTTGTCAGAGAAGATCAAGAATAACACGTGTAAATCCAATGGGACGCCGATCACAGTTTTTGACTAAAATGAAATTTCGTATGTTTTCTCTGATTAAACGAAAAGTACTAAGCCCAGAGTCATAATTTTTGGCATGGAATGTCTTCAGGTCATTTCCTTTCACTTTCATGCACCCGTCTATAAAGCTAAACACATTTATATTTGGCGAGGCTCTTAATGTCGGCAAACACAAACATTTTAAGCAACATTATCCACTTTCAGCCACATTCTCACATGCATTGTCGATTAGATGCATGATAATAGCACATGCACATCATAGGAAATGACCTGAAGGCATTCCATGCCCAAAATTATGACTCTGGGCTTAGTACTTTTCGTTTAATCAGAGAAAACATACGAAATTTCATTTTTGCCAAAACCTGTGATCTGCGTCCCATTGGATTCACACGTGTTTTTCCTTGATCCTGTCTGACAAGAAGAGGAACTAACTAGAACTCGGCAGACGTGCCGATTCGTAGTAGTCATAGGGTGTGCATCATTCTGTGAAAGTCTCACTTTCGGCCTCGTTCCCTGCAGAAACTCGTTCTGGCTGCCGGACTATAACTTCACTCAAATTTAGATTTTTACAGCTATGTTTTAAAGAAATACATCGCACTTCATGTTTATATTAGTCTTGATGCTTCATAGAGAATACTAAAATAAATGCAAAACAAACATGTTTTAGGATGTGTTATTAAGAAACATCCAATTTAGAAATAAATGAGAATTTAGAATGAATAATTTCATGAGATAGCATGTTTCTAGCCTGATATGAAATACAGGATTAACGATATTTCGAATATCATGGGGCATTTATCGGACATTTTTAAGTTGTGTTTTGAATCCAGTATTTGTCAGTCAATTATGATTCGTTTTGAAAACTATCGTGTAGAGCCTGTAAGATCAGCTAAGTAAGATCTACCCTAGCTAATGCTTGTTCATCATAATGCATCAAAGAGTGAGCCATTTTCAGTATCCCTTGCATAATCATAGATCAACGTTTCCGAATATTTCGTTTCATCTCAATACTTATAATTGATTATCTCTGGCGCTTAGGAGGCCAATTATGCATTAAGCAGTAGAGCTAATTCACAGACCCCCAAAGGCGTCTCTCACCTATTTTTAGGCATTTTATGGGAGACACAGCTCATCCTTTCTGCATGCAATCAACTAGCAAACCGATCAACTACGCACTGGCTTTGACAGAACTGGGACCTGAAGAAGTTCACAGCTACGTCGGCTTCGAACCGTCCGGAGTCTCTTTCAATACCATTACATTGAACAAAGAAAGTAAGAGAGCACTTTGTTATTTGTCATTATTTGTTTTGATTGTGCTCGCAAATAGATAAAATTTTATTAAAATAAAGATGAAAATAATGAAATACATACGGCATTGATATTTTGATTGATGAAAATCGACAGCAAGCCGTACGATTTGCATTGTTTAAAATATATTCTGAGTAGCTAAACTTTATATTTCATTCACTCAACTGCTGCTAGAGTAACGTTGATCTCATTTGATCATCTGGGAAGCTCCATAGCTATCATCCTGCCAATGTCTTCGTCGGTGTGAGTAACAACTTTTATTTAGAAATAGCCAGTTAGCAATTTCTTGTTGATGCTGACAGCCTTTGGTGCCAATTTTGAGATGAAATATGTATGTATGTGGACCTATTGATATATCTGGACTGGTCCTATTGAAGCACCGATACAGAGGAGGAAAAGGGGCAACAAATAGAATTTGCCATAATTGAATCGAACCAGTTATAAGTCGCATGTATTTATTTCATGTACCAAATTGTTGTTCACTCTACTGAGTAGCTGATAAGTTACTATAATTGCTGATATCCTGCTCCTAGTTCAACCATTGGTGCATTGAGATCAGTAACGTCCTGTCTTCTTCATAAATCGTTGAATCTGTAAATCTTCAAAAATTTCAAGCTGTCATCTCGCATGTATGCTGATTCATTTCCACAAAGGTACACTGTTTGAAGGGCAATTAGAAATCTTTCAGACGTACACCTAAGAACTTCAGCGTTGGAATCATTGTAAACAATTAATTTAATTCTTCTGATTTTCAGTCAGATTTTTTAAAAGAATCAAGAAATCTGACTGTCATGTGGTCAATTATCAATGAAGATTTTGAACATTTTGATATATTTTACAAACAAGCGCAGCAACTCTATTATTTGCCGTCGCATGTGATTCAGCATCAACGAGTAGCTTTTTGAAAATCGTCCTTATTAACAACTGATAGGGACTGACAGAACCACATAATTAGATAGTTCAAGCGTGCCACTTTGCCAGAAGTGCTGAATGATTCAAAACGATGGCACATGCAGGAACTTGCTAAGCGGGCAAAAAGAAATTTTTAATACCTTGCAGAGATAGGAAAAATAGTCGTGCGCAGGGCGGATTGTTGTGAATTCCTTCAAAATACTCCGATCGCCACAATATTTCAGATTCGAAGAATTGATATCATTGTGCAAAAGTTTTCTCGATGATGTTGGGCCCTCCGATCATTATTAATAAACTTAGCAGGCGCACGAGAAAATGTTCACAAACTTCTCTCTAGAACTTGACATAGACTGATCCGGTTGATAGCAGTCAGTAAAACTTCCCAAAATTTGTCGTGTTTAATGTTGCACTAGCTACTCATTGTTCGATTGCTATGTTATCTATGTCAGCAGATTGTGCCATTTCATTTGCGTTGCATGTTCCAATTCTTTCTGTCTAGTCAAGCGGAAGAAGAGACGACCTGTCTAATTCTGCAGTCATAACCATGCTTTAAAGATCATGCCTATGCATGATTGCCATGTATGAAAAGCAACAGTCGTTGTCGATCTTTCAAAAAATTTGTCAGAGTTTTGATGACGGTATAGTAACTTTTTTTGGCCCATCAAAATATCGTCTTCATATCAAATAATTCCATCTAAATGCAAAATAACGCAGAAAACTTCGTAGAAAGCCCAGACTTTCCGGCATAGAAATTTCAGAAGGAGTTTTATGATCTTCCTGTAATCTGATGTTGCTTCAGGTTGAACTTATGTTTCATCCAGGAATTTTAAGAAGATACGCACTGTGAAATTTGAGTTGATCATTTCTCTAATCGTCAGATTACGACGAAGCCAGAGGTGCAAACGTCGAAATGTGTATTTAATTGCATCAACATCACCACGAATGGGTGAGGATTTTACTCAGAAATATGAATATTTAATCTAAAAGTAACTGCGTGAATATGAATGCCATTGACGAATTGAGGAATCAAACTTGACGTACACAAGTGAGAACAATTTCACCATTTGGATTGAAAAGATGTGTGATCTTGTCTACTGAGTGAATGGAGACGCACAAATCACTTATTTTTATATCGAAATTTGTGAATGCATCCATCCTATCTAAAATTGATTTCTTTGATTAACGGTAATCAATCCTATCTTTGATGAACGCATCGACACAATCACATGTCATGCCGGTATGAATTTAGGTACATACCGCATTTTCTCGAATTATAGCATCCCTCGTGTATCAGGAGTAGTTAGGCCACCCGACATGCGACGCGAGGTTTATCAGGTTAAACATCACAGTTGAGAATGAATGCACTGTTGTAACATTTCAAGGTCACTTTTGAAAAGTAGGTCAGCTCGTTGTTATGCGTGAGAGCGGTTTTGATATGGGAAGGAAGCTCCACAACGCCAACAACTTGTTTGACAACATTCCTTGAGATTGGTATGAAGAAGAGATGAAAATATGCAATCTAGCATTTAGCTAAGAAAATGCGGAAGCAAAAGGAAAACGATCACTGTTTTTGTGGTGTCTGAGACATGATCTCCATAAAATTCACGGTTGTATTTGAACGAAAAGATTCTGACTTTTCAATGGAGACCTCCAAATTAAAACAAAAATATAATTCAAGTTTTCGTCCGCTCTCGGTACTTATCCCCCTCACGTTTTCAAATTTTTCTTAATCCGTTGAAATGAATCAATCTTTACAAATTTCAGGGACGCGCAGTTGAGTATATTTTCTACCCACACACAAAAATTTTTACAAATCGGACAAGTACTTTTTGAATAAGAGACGATGACGTGAAGTGTATCGATGTCATCACCTTGATCTGATCATTTGATTTCGCCTGACCGCATTGTCTGAGCAGATAGCACTAGGTCAACAAAGTTATGTCAACTCTTGAAGTGATGACCCAGACCACACCCTTTCCATGAAAATGATTAGCTTAAGAAAGGTGTGTTAGGGTAGTGGTCGTGGGAAGATTACAAATAGCAGTAGATGAGACGAAGACGGAAAGCGAACAATTCACACAAGAGTATCAACATAGAGTAACAACATCGCTACACTTCAAGTTGTCGTCTCTAATTCAAAAGTTACTTGTCCGATTTGCATAAATTCTTGTCCGTGGGTGGAAAATACACTCAAATACGTATCTCTGAAGTTTTGTGACGGTTGTTTCACTATAACGGATTTTAGACAAATTTGAAAACGTGGGGAAGATAATCCATAAGTAACCCGCTCTCTACTGAGGTATACGCGCCTGTATAACATTGGATTTGAACACTAGCAACATGCATGCTGTGCAATCACGACCACGATATCCGTGAAGCTCTAGTAAATCTTGCAGTAGTCAAGTCTTCTCAAGATAATTCTGATGTATCGTCTTATGCGTTGAAATTTTAGCCTCGGAATATTCATGGTTAGATCCTCAAATATTATGATTTTTAATAACTTAATAATGACGGTGCATTCGAGCAGCAAACATAAGCAAAAGGTGTTGATGTTTGACAGAAAATATATGGTTTGTTACAGTACAAATACATTTATTCCGCATTCGATCCATTCTGCTTAATTTCATTGTAATTTTGTCACTTTTAATAAATTAACTTCTTGTTAATTTTGATTTCTTTTCTTTCCACTGGTTTGAGATTCTATCAAGTGTGCGATGAAACTTAACTTTTAGCTTTGGAACTCTTCCCAATGTCATAGAATTTTTTCTGTTGCTTTCAGATAAGCCACACAATCCGTTAATTAATGCTGGTGCCATCGTAATTTGCAGCTTACTCAATAACAAGCATTCCTTGGCTGACCGCTTTGACTACGTGAGTTAAGCATTGCCTCCGCATGAATTTTGACAGTGGCAGTTTTTGACCGAAACTATATCACATGTTGATATGCAATCCAGCTATATAGGAAGCTGCAGTGTTACCATCAATTGCTTTTGTTTACAGGAGGACTCGTAATTTATTTCAAGAACTAAATGTGGCAAAGTGCTCTCTCTCTCTCTTCTGACCACCCTTCTGATGGTCGGAATTTAGATAGTTTTTCGATATTTTCGTATGAAAGATGAAAGCTGTAATTAAAGCGTATCAATATTTATTCCGATAGTTCAATGTATGAAAAGGAAGGGCTTTGTGCTAGCCGACTTGCTCGTTCCGGTGCACCTGGTGAAATAACTGTTGCACCAATCAGTGCACTGGAAATTATGAAAAGCTAAAGTGAAGCACTTATCAAAGTACATGTGAAGCGCTATCTCTTTGTACTATGTAGTCTCTTTTTTGCATTTTTCATAATAAATGTCAATACTTTCTAAAATTCAGTGCAAATTTTTGTAAAGCAATATGAAAGTTCTAATACTGTGATAAAGATTGTCCTAATTATGACACATGCTCAAAAATGAAAAAATGATTTTCTCTCCAATTCGCTGTGACTGAGAAAACAGATATAATGAATGCTTTATAATTGAAGCTATGGAGCAAAGCATCAATTTGATCGAAATTCGCGCATCTCGGTGCACTGCGCACAGCCCTTTTAGAAAATAATTCCACACTAAAACTGCATTTATTTAAAATTCAACTCATGACTCACGTACCCGACCAGGGATGCGATTTGACTCCTTACCTTAGGGTGGATTATAGTCTATTTTATTGTGATAAAGCGACAACCTTGTTACTGATATCCATCACCTTGTTGTGTTGTTTCTTTTACAGGTCATGGAACAATATCGTCGCTTGGCGGGTAATGAATATCTTGGGTTCAGTAATTCGACGTAAGCACAATTCTAATATGTTTCGATTCCTGTTTATTGTGGAAGAATGAAAACTTCCAACTCACCACTTCACCTATCACACGTCTACTTCCTTTGGCTCTATTTTGCCAACGAGTTAGCATGAACAGAACAGAAATTGAGATCTATGCTTAGATGGAATTACCTAATCAAAATTCAAATTGTTTTCTACAGAAGAAAATTTAAATTCTGACAACGAAAACGTAGTATGACGTAGAAACAGAATTGCGTTGAATGTGAATATCATGAAAAATGAGAATTCATTAGCGTGCTATCACACATGAGAGCTAAGAGCCCCGGCTTGCTGGCTGCAATAAAATACACATTGACACAGCGAGATGACTGCAATTCAAAAGGACTAAGGCGATCTAAATACCGCTTCCAAAGAATTTTAAAACGTGTTCCAAATCAAATATCTCAAGTGTCATTAAGAATGTTTATCATTTAAAGTACAATTAATGTAATGAGCAGTACGTTGTTGAAACTAAACGTCAAATTCGCTCGCGTCTCAAAGAACATTGCTTTCGCTCTTCTTCTGCCGTGCACCGACATCAGATGATGAACCATGATCATGTTTGTATTTTTAATGTTTCGTGGTCTGTTTCACAGTTCAATATTCCCAATGGGCATATATAGTTTCATGCTCTTGACAAAGATTATATCGAAACGTCGAGCCTGCCTTGTGTATCCAAAAGCAATTCATTTTCTCTCGCTTAAATTTGGTTGATATTTATGCTTGTTCTGTCCATCAGTCCTTTCGAATTGCAGTCATTTCGCTGTGTCAATGTTCATTTTATTTTGCAGTCAGTAAAGTGGCGCTCTCAGCTCTCAAGTTTGATAGTACCTTTAAGAAAAATAAAATTTGTCTCATTGCTTTTCAAGTGTGTCAGATAAAGCAATCGAAAACACTGGAATTATCTTCGTTGGCTTGTCTTAAACATTGGTCACGGCTCATAACCTTCCCCTAAAGACATAGAAATTGATATCAAACTTCAAGAACGGAAATATAGCTTCATGCAATACACAGCAGTGACACAAAACTCACGTAGTTCCTGTTGAGGTTACTGAAAATTTACTTAATAGGGTATCTTTTTGGGAACTCTACATGGTAATGCACAACATGGTGATATAATTGACCAGTGGACCAAGCGGCGAGAGAGGTTAGCCATGTGTTCAAAATGTTTAAAGCAGAACAAAGTTGTAACCGGACTCTCTCGATAAGCGTTCGTATATCAACTGCAACTTAATTTGTGATAGACCAAAGAACGCTTATCGACATTGTCCGGTTACTTTGTTCTGCCATGAACATCTTGATAAAATTAATGTGTTGCAAATATATTCAAAATTGACATCGATAAACATTGTACAGACAATTTGGCAATCCCAGTGGCGGTTTACGGGGGCATCGGCTCTATTTGAACAAGATCGTTGTAAAATTGGGCTCAATAAAGCAGTATTAACTGCATTAGGTTGAGATTGAAAGTCATCTATTTGCGAAGATGAAATCTTCAAGTATTCAGCATTGTGACATCTGTGAATGTGAAAAAGCAACGATTTAATCCTGAATCGGTAACGTTAATGATTTCTCATTTCAGATATTTGTCAGAGCGAGATACTGCTGACAGGAATTTCGCGCTAGGATATCATATGAAAGAAAATAATTGCTTCCCGCAAGGTTCAAACCTCAAGGAAACATTGAATTTTTACTTTCAATTATGTTCTGTAGAAGTAACTTGCGAATCGGCGAGTGTTATGGCAGCAACTCTTGCTAACGGTGGAATTTGTCCTCTCACGGGTGAGCGTGTGTTCACACCTGAAGCAGTTCGAGATACCTTGTCTCTAATGCATTCCTGTGGCATGTACGACTATTCAGGACAATTTGCGTTCAAGGTAAGGATAATATGACAGAAGTCATTGTAGTCATTTGGAAAAGTCAAGTTGATTTGATTTGTATCAGCTGGATATATTCCTATAGTTCAGCGCTGCTATCTTCAGGAGCAATGGATCACACGAGTGTTAATGTTAGTGATTCAAAATGTGCGAAGAAATGAGAAATTATGCATTTCAAATAAGAGTGGAGATCTAATTGTCCATAAGCGTGCATAGATGCAGCTTGTGAAGGAAATGATGTTAGTAAAGATTACTGAGCATGGGACAGAAAGAACTGGGTGCATGGTGCCAGTTGCAGATAGACTGACCTGACTAAAGACCCGAAAAGAGAGGAGAACTAATGGAACAGGACATCTTCAACTCTTCGCATTCAGCTTTATTGTCTATCATCGGGCTTTTAGGACGGTTCAATGTCGCTTCCTTCAGTCGGAGATTTACTTCTTCGTTAGCCTTACCGAGAATGCTGAAAGTGAATGTACCATTACAGTGCTTTTCATGCATGTAGGTTGATGATTTGTCGTTATTCATGTGTTATTTGGTGGTCAGAATTTATGTGTGTGCGTTTATGGACAGTTAAATATCCAGCGTTATTTAATATAACATAAATAAAATCATGATATGCGTGGTTTCTCATTTCTTCACACATTTTGAATCGCTAACTTTAATATTCTTGTGATCCTTTGCTCCTGAAGAAAATAGCGCTGAGCTATTGAAATACATCGAGCTGATGTATGACTTTTCCCAAAAACGTAAATAAAATGACCTCTCAAATGACCATTCAAACAATAATAGAAGTTAAATAAACTAACCAGCTATTATATTCATGTACGTCATCATAAGTACATCATGCAATCCCCTTTCTTCCATGTGCTGGATTCTTGCCTTCTTCAGACTTCAGTGCTACCTACTGAACAAGAATGCCGAAGTACAAAGCGCAAACAGTATTATCAGAAATGCATGAAGGCTTGGTCAGGTTATCTATGCAATGTTGATATAAAAGCAAATACATTTACATGTTGGCAGCACTTCAATGTTATAATGATATTTTGAAAATGATATGTTAAGCCTAGTTTAGCTTGTCATGCTTTCAAGTTAAAAATCTTTCGTGGAACTGAAAATTTTAGAATATCAACATTAGTTACCACGGCGATCAGACGGGATGTAATGATTTTAGATGTCATATGAAAATGAGCACCTGAATGACCTGATTTGAAATTGTCTGAAGAGCATGAGCATTGTAGAAAGAAGCTGTAGTGACTATTGCAATGGAGAATATTGACATGAATGAATGTTGTTTAGAGAAAACACTGAATTGGCGTAAGTAAATTTCGCACCGGTTAAAACTTCAATATCAATCGTGGTTGTTGATGGCAGCTTCTTTTCACAATACTGAAGCTCTTCAGACAATTTCAATTCAGGTCAATTAATGTTGATATTTTAAAATTTTCAGTTCCACGGAAGATTTTTAACTTGAAAGCATGACAAGCCAAACAAGGCTTAACATATCATTTTCAAAACATAATTATAAACGAACAGGTTGCATTGCTGCCAACATGTAAACGTATTCGCATTTATAAAATCAACATTGCATAGATAACCTGACCAAGCATTCATGAATTCTTGATAAAACTGTTTGCGCTTTGTATTCCGGAGGTGTAGTATATCCGCGGAAGAATTTTTTTGTGGTGGAGATATTTTTCTATTTTCCAGAGTGGTAACACGAAGACAACAAGAGGAGATAAATATTGATTGAATCATGTTACTGAGCGAAACATCATGTGTCATGCAATTGCAGTGTAGACTAGCTGATGAACCATTCAGACTGGTCAGTGCATCGTAATTGTGTGTCTTATCTTCGACATCTGATCGCATCTGATGCGGAGTCATTAAAGCTCCGTGGCACATTGGTTAAGTGCTTGGCCTATCGACCCTTTGGTCAAGAAGTCAAGCCCCGAAAGTGCCATTGGAAGTCGATAGGAAGGGCATCCGGACTAAAAGTTACTACGACGCTTCAGAAAAGTCTGACTGTGTCAGCATTCAGTACCATCCAAGCCTCCAGTATTGGGAAGTAGTGACGTTAAACCGGAGTCATTAAAGCATTTTTATAAACTATCTAGTCTTCAGAGACAAGTTAGAGGCCTGTAAGTAAAAATTCATAAATTGATTGAAGACAGTCAAGTAGATTCATCATAATTTCAGCCATCTATTTGTGTTACCTTAAGCAGCTTTCCATTCATGGCCATGTCAACAATGTGCATTTAGTCTCCATCGTCATACCTATCTCCCATCTAAACCCCAGTATTATAAATGAATGGTTACTGCGGGTTATTATTCATTGAATGTCAATTTAAGTGCCTCAAATTTCGATTTGCAAAACATTTCTAATTGCCGTTAATCCATCCATGCATACTCCTCACAAGTTACATCGATTCTCATTCGACATGCGAAGAATTACGAACATATTTTGCTCAGTGCTTTCAAATAATTATCCATGCATTCAAAATTGCAATCATGATATTCAATGCAATACTATACGATTGCATACAATTAATTAATCCTAAGCGGATATGTTGTAATATTTCACCGTTTATACATATATTCAAAAATAGAAAAATGTCACAAATGACTTTCCAATCTTTAAAGCTAGACTTGGCCCTGGCGTCCGTCAAATAGCGGATCAGCTACAACTCTACTCTGTTGCAGTTAATGTGGCAAATTAAATCTGAAATTTGAGTCACATTTAGTTTTCATTTACACAAAACATAAAACCGTTCATATAAAACACAGATTGGAGTTTTCTAACGTTAATATCGCAATTTTTAGCAGGCTATACATGCAGGGAAACATCATGCCTTGACTGTTCATGGAATTAAAAATTGTTTTGAAAGAAAGTCAAGTTGTTTATTATAAAATCGTATAAAAGGTTGATCAATATATTTCAATATTTCATTCATTTTTATAAGTCTATACAGTGTTAATTCTATGATTCTCTACATCAAATTTTAAATCTTTTGTATTTACCATGAATTCTTTTCTTGATAATGGCTATGGTATAAAAAGTTGAAATGTATTGATCAACCTTTTATACGATTTTATAATAGACAACTTGACTTTCTTTCAAAACAATTTTTAATTATACATGCAGGATTTCGATAGAAGTAGAATTATATAGAATAGATTAGAATTTCGATAGTTTTGGAAGTAATCTTTTCTTTGAGGCTTATCCAGCTGTCGATCCCATTCTTGTGCTTCTGATAGTGGTATTAGTGGATTTTGAACTCCAGACAATATAACATGGTTTGATATACAGCGTCGCAATTTAGATCTCCGGACTTCTCTGTTGATCTCGTCTAGTTGTATGCCTGCATCAATCATTCAGTGTAGAACTTAAATCATTCGATGAGCATTTTTAAAGCAATAATGACCTACTGATTTTTTGGTCAAAAATGCTGATCCCGACGATCTTTGCTGCGAAAAGTCCGGTCGATACTACAGGTGTTTTGGTGATAATTCATACTTGTCAAATGCTGATATAATGTGCGATTTGTTCTAAATACATGTACATCGTGCAATGCATTGTACATGCATATTCCATTTTCGTTGGTAATATCGCTATTTTTATGATGACATATTGAGATGAATTAGTGCGTAATTATGCTATATTTTGAAACAGCAGAAAAACCAGTTAAGAATATCACAACAAGTTCGAATTAAATGGATTCTGCGATGACCTGCCATTATAGAGATTGTAATTGTATGTGCAATGGCTATTGCTCAGAAGCTGAGTCGTGAATTTTAATTTTAAGGAAATAACGCCAACTCTTCTCTGCTTCTCCAGAAATATGTAACATATGATAACGTTTATGTCAGGGATGAGGAGTTTGACTCCCGGAGTTCTATCTTTATGACCAAGCTCAAATGATAAGACTCCGGACTGTGGCCTAAAACTGAACCCGAGCGACGGTTTTCGGGCACAGTTTTTAATCAATGACTTCCAAATGCGACGCAAGGTTGATGTTGTCGACTCCAATGTGTTTTCAAATACAAATAGTGGAATTCTGTAACAGCTTGTGTCTCGGCTGTGGATCTGCTGTGAATGCACAACTTTCTTCGTTGAGTTTAATTTGACTATAATATCTTAGTCAAATGCCATATACAGTGTTTTCCGGATAATTCGTCATCATTCGGGATATACAAAAACGGCGAATTAGGCATATTGGCGAATTAACAGTATAAATGTATTTCCGTAAACCAAAACCCGTGTATTTGCGTATCATGTATTCGCAACTGATTCCCATTAATCAAAGCAAATTATTTCTACAGCTAAAGTTTATTGACGGTTAAACGACCCTGTCTATTGACGGTTAAATGACCCTTTCTCTGAATATTAGGTAAATGATCAAGATGGGTCTCCTTGCAGTCTATATTTTCATAAGGTCCACACAAAATCTTATGAAATAATTAAAATTAAAGTTTTAACACCACAATGTTAGTACAATGATTTCAGTATCAATTGATCTTCGCGTGTTCCAAGCAAATGTTTTGCTACAAAGGTTGGATTTGTCTACCTAGGTCTGTCTAGGATCTGTCTCTTCTACCAAAACTCTTTACAGACTTCCGCTAACGAGAGAATTTTGTAATTGTGCTAAAATGGGAATGTGTGCGAGTTTCAGGTTTCTTGACGAATGAAGCGCAGCGATTAGTATGAAGATTTGGAATTTGGGGATGAAAAAAGTGAGGAATTACGAATTATCCGTACGTTTTACAATGTGCAACATATGAAACTTATTCGGGGATTAGGAAATGTGGCGAATTTACCAGGTGGCGAATTATACGGAAAGCACAGGATTAATCAAAAATTGTGTGTAGTAGATGAACTTTCAAGAAAATGATTGGCATATGCACAACAGTGTGCACTAGACATTGGCTCAAGTGGGCATAAAACGAACTAAAAATTATTAAATGTAACTCACGTCTGTACGTGCGAAGAAAAAATATATCAAGAAACATATAGCAATTGTTTCCACATAGAAAATAACTTTCAGTAGTCATAAAATGGACTCATAGTTGCATTCACTCGCGCAAATACGATACGACAAGTTGCAATAAAAGTTCACTTGACATTGAAATGATACATGTACATAAATAAAAAATAATTTTTTCCATGTACATAAATTAAGAAAAAATAAGTATAAATCAGAAAGACTCTCAGTCAGAGATTGGCTCTTTCATAGAGCTGATGATTATAATCTGACTGGGTCTACATTCCTTGAATATGTCTACAGTATGCAGTATATATGTGACTCTTATCTTGCACTTTTCTGCTACTACGATGCTATATACTGAGAAATGAGAATGCTCTAGATAGATTGCTAGAATAATGCAGACATAGTAAGCCATATCTCATAATCGAAATTTTTGATCCTTTACTTTGCATTACTATTCAATGCTGTGTTTTCTATTAAAGTGAGTACATGGACTACTACCTAAGTCGGAGTTCTATCAAAATGATCTTCTCATCATGAAGTCATATCAAAGAAATCCTCTAAACTCTGGGTTTAAATATTAATCCTTTTATAATTCTAACCAAATGTTTAGGAGTGCCTGGGATTTTACTTCAGAGTCGAAATCCATTTTCCATAATGGTGTTGAGTGTCAACGGTTTTTCAGTTTTATAAACGACTTTGTATTCATTCATCAATCAATTCAAAAGTTAAAAATAAATTTGTTTTTATTCTAGTGTGGGCTGCCTGCGAAATCTGGAGTGTCTGGAGCGATTCTAGTCGTTATACCGAATGTGATGGGACTTTGTCTTTGGTCCCCACCGCTCGACAAGCAAGGAAACTCAGTCAGAGGCTTGCAGTTCTGTTCAGTGAGTAAAAAACGCAATTACTCGTACATTTCAGATTAACAATGGAACGTTGAAACAATGATGGACATTTCCAACTTACGTGTTTAGTTTGTATACAAGACAGTAGATTTTATAGAATGGGCGCAAAAGGATTTATGTTTAGGACATCAGGCATGAGTATACGTGCATGGCAGGCATGGGCAATGTGTGGCCCACGAGCCAAATTATTGCCAGCCAGGTCATTGATCGAAGTATGCAAACTTAATGACAACTTTGGTCTTTCAATTGCAGACGACATCTTTCATACTGGCGGTTTCATACTTAGGTAGAATACGGTTTCTTTACTTTCAAGATAGAGATAAAGCGACATTGAAACCACATCCTGATGTAATGCCATTTGTTAGATGAACAGTTTACAGAAGGCAACGTGCGTGAGTGATATAGGGCCTGCGCTCGTGTTTTCGATAACCATCCATCATCTTCAGGTATAATATCAGTTTCAAAATAGGGTTAATAGAAGTTTGAAATATAGGAAATTACATAGACTCGGCTGTTAGTATTTGATCTTAAGCTCTAGATCTCCTCCAAAGTTTGTTTGGCTTCGCTATTGTTTTGAGGTTTTCGCGTTCTTTTTCGGTTACTATGAGCAGCATATTCAGTCATGTATTCTTACTGCCGACTCTTGATCACTGCTTCCCTATCTGCAAGGTCAGTTATTCGGAGCATTCATCTATTATTGCTTCTGGTAACATCTTCATCTTGAATGATTGTTGAAGTTATAGGTGGTCTTCGTGACACGGGTTAGGTGCTTGGCCTAACGATAGTTCGGTCCAGAGGTCCCGAGAGTGTCATTGGAAGTCGTCAGGAAGGGCATCCGCACTAAAAGATAACAATGTTCCAGATTAAAGTTTGAGTATGTCAACGCCGTCGAAGCTCTCAGTATGGGGGAGCAGTGACGTTAAACCATTCATAAGGGCCGACTGATTGCCTTGACTAACTGATTCTTCGATATGTCGTATCTTAATTTCTGTGAGCAGATGATTTGTGATTGTTGATCGCCTTCGTTGATTCATTAGCTGTTGTTGGTTTATTTGACTGTTTGGATATCTTTGGAGCCATATGCTGTAAAGTGCATTTGTTTTCGGTATGTGCGAACCTCCGACCGGTTATGGTATGACAGTAGCATTGCATGACGGTTGTGTTGTATTGCCTTGCCAATATCCTTCGTTTTCTTTGTGGTTGTCCAGCAACCCTACCGCTTGAACATCTTGGACTATCGATGTCCAAAGCAAGCTTTGTTGACCCGGGCGACGCCTGCTCCGGTATAGAAATATTTTTCGTATTCACCATGTGTGTTTATGTATGGGTGTTGGGCGAGGACGATATTAAGGAAGGAACCACTTCTCCTCCACTTCTGTGATTCGATCGTCTGCAGTCTGGCTAATGATCACCCAATATCTGATCTACTTGCGACCTCCACGCAGCTGGATCACAACAGGTGTTCGCCACACACACGGTCGGTTGTAAGGTTATCACACTCATGTTCTTTCACCGATCGAGCACTTCCGGGATGGGCTGGATAAAAGGAAGAAATGCTCCTATCCACAGTCTCCTACCAGCATCGAAGTTTTCTGAGAGATTGCTGGAACAATGAGAAAGCATTGAGTAAGGGAGATTGGATAGACCCTATGAACAACAGAATTTGATATTGTAATTTATGGTAGGGGCGCTGATGCGCGTTCCCAGACATGAATGAAATAATTTTTATCATTTTAAGTGATAGTTTGATGTTTCCGGGTTACTGAAAATAATTGTTCCGGTAAATCTAAGTGTTGAGATTTTTTGTCATGCAGCATAGTATTAGAATATATTATTACATGTAGGTGTCTAATCCATTGTTTATTGTCTTTCGCCTCCAAGTGACTGGATTACAGGTGACTGTCAAGCATACGGTCAGAAATGTTTATATTTGTAAGTTTGATTGCGCAAGGAGTCGAACATGGGCAGTCCAGACCACAGGTAGACACTAAAACCACAGTGCCACTCACTCTCTCTTATGTCTCATTACCATTATAATATTGCTTCTACTATTGTCTAAGTCACACCACTGACCTGCACTGCAAGTACAAATTCGACTGAGATATAAAAGACATTCTGTGGAGATTCGGCGGTGTGTTTCCTTCCCAAAATATGAACACAGATATATATTATCCCTTTTTTCATCTATATGTTAGTGATGAAGATTTCCCACAATCTTATATATTTTATATTGTTTAATATTAATTATTTTTATTATTAATATTTTTATTTTAATTTGATTTATATTATTTATATATGTTTAATATTGTGCGTGCGATGCTGCATGACCTGTAGGTACATGCAACAAAAATTATATCAGAAAATCTCAATTCATCAGATAACATGACAGTTTAATCAGATTCTACGAAATTATAGTAGCAAGTTATGTTTGGTTGACTTATTAACTGCTTCATTCTCATCGTATCCAATCAAAAGCAATCCAACATGTCTACACAGTGCAGGCTTGTTTAAACTATTTTCCATATTAGGCAAAGACTTTGTGTAGAAGCACATCATGTAAGTCCGTCTGTGGCACCACAATATATGCAAACATGCAATGCTATAATTTTATGATAAGCTTATTCGTATATGAAACTAAGAAACCCCTTATAGCTCATTAGTGCAAAATAATCTATTCCGGTTCTGATTGCATTCCTAAACCGGAATCAAACAAATCCACCAACTGAGCTATCATGCCACCTGAGCAAATGTTACTGTGTTATTTAACATATTTTAAAGGGTCTGATTTGCCCGGTCGATCATGCTGCTACGTTTGCCTTATCCATTTCACACTCATCTAAAAATCTTGATGATTCATTAGCAGCACAATATTTACCATTAGCATACTTTACTCAAGAACAATTTCCGAGTTTTATGAAATTAAATGATACCTTTTTGAGATTATTTTTCCTTAGACGTGTATACGTGTATGTGACCGGTCAGATTTTCCATTCCGGTTATCGTGGTTACTTGGTGGTGCTTATCATATTTATTTTTGTATTCAAGCATAGCAGTGGCAGCTGTAAACCTAGTGAAGCTATTATACGCAATTACCGTTTTCATCTTTTCCATTGTAAATTTATTTATATATTCATGCATTTCTGTATTTGCTTTCTTTTGTGATTATCTTCGCACAGCATCATGAGACCTCTCGTAACTCATCATGAATATCGGTGAAATTTTGCTATATCTGGATTTTCGGGATTTTTGCCATTTTCTGGTGGGGTCACGAGATTCGTGCGAAAATACATTTAAAAAATAAGACTTATACCCCTCAACTTTATCGTCTCATCTAGCTGAAACCTTCATTACGAGTGATTCTCTTTATGAAGCCAGGAAGAACACTTTGCTTCTCATTGTTTCATATCTACCACACATAATAATGTATGTACTTTGCCTGTTAGTATATTTTATTAGCTAATGAAATGATATTCAGTCATGAAAAGCATTGCATTTCAAGACTGATTGAAATGCATGTATGCTGCAAAAAGGCAGTGTTACTCGATGATGCTTGACTTCATAGAATTAACTGATAGCTTAAACAACTTCTATTTTGTATTTTCATTTATGTATTATATGTAATAAGTAATGATAGTATAAACTAAGCATATATAGTACATACTTAGTATATACTAAGTAATGACTGGAATATGATAAGTAAAGCACTAAGTTGTTCCGATCATTATAATAATAGGGTGAAATTTGTTGTTATTTACAACTTGTCTTTCATGCATGCAGTCAATGATACACATTCGCAAAATGTATTCAAAGTATATTTCTAGTAACACCTTTTGTTTGATTCATTCTCGCTTTCAGAATAATAATATCAGAATTATCAGAAAAAGCATGGAAACAAAAATTGTAGCTTAGTTGTGATAAAAACATTTCTTATAGTTAATGAATTATGGGATTCGAGGCAAAATGAAGCTGAAAACAAAATTCAATTCTTCAATACAAGCCCTATGTATATCTACCGGTCGACTTCGTCGCGGTCCTTGAGACCGAGGATGGCCCATGTTGACATGGTTGACAAGAGTTGCCTACTCGGACTCGGTCCGATTCATCTTGGATAAAGCCTCCGTGCCATTCAACTCTCTCTGAAACATGGGTGTTCTTTAGTGATTGCCCCCAGGATGCCCAGCATCCTGCATCATGGCAACACATATCGAACACCTGCTTCCAACGTTTTTCTGTGTTCAGGGTTTATGCTTCACAGTCAAATCTTGTAACTTTTTCAGGAGCTGGTGGAACGGTTCAATCTGCACAACTACGACTCCTTGCTAAATCGAAATGGATCAACAATGCCTCATTCACATTCACTGACATCATTCCGTCCTCGAACGCAGGATCGGACTCTCCAATCGAGCATCAGCGTGGAATCTTCAGCGAGTGGCTCAGCACATAAGCAGAACCATAGCGTCGTTAGCCTTCTCTTTTCAGCACATTCGAATGACATCCCAGCTCTACGTCGGACTTACATGAATGGTTTCAATATGGATAGTTCAGATTACGACTCACGAACGGCCTTGCACGTCGCAGCCGCCGATGGGAATCTAGACGCGGTTGCTTTCCTGCTTCATGTTTGCGAGGTCAACCCAAATCCACGCGACAGGTTAGTTCCTCATTGAATTTTTATCACCGCTCCCAGTACAGGTTATTAACCTCATCCAGAGGTCTCACTCGGCAAAAAATCAAAAATTGAAATAGCGGCAAAAGTAGCAGAAAGTAATGTATTTCGAATGTAATATTAAGGCTAGGTGGACATATTGCTGATGACTTTGTAGATAAAAAACAACGCCAAGGTATTCATTGATACGCGATTATATTTTTCCCGATGCATTTCGCCGGCTCTAATCATGGGTTACACCGGAATGAAGTCAGAACATCAAAAATGAATTGAGTTAACAGCTGAGAGGTAGAGAGACAACGAACCAAGACATAGAAATCAGCACAGGAAAGATACATGACTTCAATAAGTAATTACGGAAAACTATAATACTGTAAACAAATGGCAAGTAGTAACAGAAGCAAAGAAAAATGAAATAAAGTTACCAAGTAAAATTAAATTGATGACTGTTTCCTTCTGTGTACAGAGATCGGGCTGAGTCTCTTTGATGAGGAGAGCTTCTAGAACGCTCAAATGCAGTCTTCCTCTGCATTTTCGGAGAACTTTGAAGCAAGATCTGGGAGGCTTCGTTGGGACACAGTGCAATAGATGTCTTGTAACACCACTAGATGCTCTAATGCGATTCTCACCATTGATCAGCCATCGTGGGACATGCTCAGAAATTCTTTGTGACAGCCTTCTCTACGTCCGACCGACGTACTTACACCCGCAAGTACAAGAGAACTCATAGAGGACGTTAGATTCAGCTTCTGGAGGGATGCTGTCCTTCAGATTCTGGCGCCAAAGAGGCTGATTGCTGATGGTTCAAAAGAATAAGGCCTAATTTGAAAATCATTAAATGTCCCTACACCACAGCGGGATTGGACTGTGCTGACGCAGGTGCTTCAAACCCTCAAACCTGGGGAAGAAGAGACAATAAGCGAGGAGTAAGAGTAAGTATAGTCAGACTTTATGTAGAGCGCGTTGTGGTGCTTCAATTTCGGATGCTCATGCTGCCGACTTCCAGTGACACTTTCAGAGCTAGACTTCTAAATCAAAGCATCCCTCGGTCGAGCACTTAACCACTTTACCACGGAAACTACTGAACTGCTATCAGAGTTACTTATTAATAGACACCGACATCTTAGGTGAACATTTTTGTCATTTTAGGTTATTTATAGTGAATGATTTTACAAATTTAGGTTGTTTATTTAGATGAATCAAAAATCCATTAAAATATCTAGATTCATTGATAGCAATGGTATTCTTTATTTATTTTCATGAATTGTGCTTTTTTCGGTACTTAATTTGTAAACAAATACCGCGACAATAATCTACATATACGGTAAGTTTAAAAAAAGAATCAGAGAAAAGAAAATGACGAAAGTAAATAATGAAAGAAAAGCAAGTCCTAGATTCAATCGCGATTCGGAACAATTTCATTTCAAGCTATAGCAACAGCACAGATCAAACAATAGCAACTAAGTATATATGTTTCAAAATGTATATTCACAATTCAATTGTACAATTGTGTATGTGCCAAACAGATCAAAATTACTCGCATTTCAAATGCAATATAAACTCTATAAATGTATATAAAGGAATTAGAAACTATGACTAGAAACATCTGGCACTACCCAGAATCACTCATCAATGTGTTCATTATTCCGATTATAAAAGTTATTCGTTACTACAATTTTCTCAATGTTTTCCAATTTGACACATGAGTTAATCAAATAGCAAGTTTTTGTCGTAATGACAATATTTAGGTGATTTAATTGTTTTTACGAAATATAAGTAAAAATTTTACGAATTTAGGTAAAAAAATCATTTTTGGTGATTCACCTTAATTGTCGCTGTCTACTTATTAATCATATGTGTCAGCATAGTAGTTATACCAATTTCCAATTTATTTCAAACCTTTCAAAGACATTTGAATGTTGTGAACTATTTCGTCCGCGCAGTAATTTTTGTGATGTCAAAAATGTTTGTTAGGGAAATAAGCGGGCGAAGTATGTGAGTTCAAATTTCAAGAAATCCTGAACACCATGAAACTTTCTCTTCTGTTTACCGGATATTTGCATCAAGAAAGAACGTGAACTTCCCGATGTTGAGCAGCATATCGAAAACAAGGAAAATTATGTCGACTATGCGAGTAGACATATCAAACAACATAAATGCCGCCATTTCCTGTAGGTTTAAGTGACATACAATCTTTCAGAAACTCGGTTGAATATTTGATCAATTGGTAATTTTTCTGTCCGATACGCAAATTTAAGTCAACTAATTAGTTCTACCTATAGTAAATTTTGTAATAGCCGTCTTAGTCATGGTTAAATAAGTTAGTAACTTTCTTTGATAATAAACTTTTTTTAAACATAACCTAACAGTTACTACAGTATCCATAGTGCCATAGACTGTCTATCCTTTGGAAAAAAGAAGCTGCATAATATTTATTGCGGAAATAATGGCGGACCGGCACAGGGATTTATAAACCGGAAGTAGTTGTATTGCACAAAAGTGCTCCGTAGTGGCAAAAACGATTGCACAAAGTGCCACTATCATTAACTGTCACTATCACTATCATATGATATGTAATGATATAGTGATAACTATCCCTATCATTTGTATAAACTGCCGCTATCATTAAAAGTCGTTTGATTTGACGCAGCGTTTTTTAAGATCAGCTCTGTATTGAGCCATATAGGAAATTCAGATATAATGTAAATATTGCTTGTAAAGTTTTTAATTGCAGTGGCACATTTAAGAAGTCATTTCTGTGAATTTTTCTAGTCCTTTGAATTGTTTGGGCATCTGCAAGTTTTCATCTTCTTTATAATCACATTTGAAGTTACGTAGAACTTTTTTTATGGTTTAACGTCATTGCTCCTCCATACTGGGGACTTTGACGGTGCTGACATAGTCAGACTTTTCTGGAGCGCTGTGGTACTTTTGGTCCGGATGCCCTTCCTGACGACTTCCAATGACACTTTCTGGGCTCGGCCTCTGTACTGGAAGATCGCTAGGTTAAGCACTTAACCACCGCTCCATGAGTTAACTGCAGAATATTGTTTCACAGATATATGGGAATGGCTACTTTTCCTTAGATATTCTTCCAATATTCGTTTGAGTTCTATTCTTTGCACAAATCAATCCTATCAATCTCATTTTCTACTCATAAGTAGCTTCTCAGTGCGTTTTGTTCCTAAACGGGATTTATAGACGTGACTTATGGCTAAAATTGGGTAAAATTTCAAAATTTTGAAGTATCTGTCAAAATTGGTGATTTGATATTTTGCATTGCTAATTCTAGTGTGAAGATGAGCGAGTTAGATGAATGCCAGAAAGTTCAACCTCTAAATATGTTGAACCATGAACTGCATGTGGTTCGGATGATTACTTTAGATGAGTTCTCCCACCTCCCCCGTAATATCGATACGCTTCAGAGCCTAATTAATGCAGCGGCAGTTAACTACTCGAATAATGAAATCAGTGTTGGGTGCATTCATAATTGCTACTTACTTCTTCCTCGTTTTTCGTCTCTTCTTCTCGGTTCCGATGCTGGACGAAGTTGCGATGACCCTCCTCCATTTCAAATGATCCAGAGCAATGTCTTCCGACACCTATAGAGACTCCAGGTCTTCTTGAATGTAGGCTTGCCAAGTCTTCCTTAGTCTTCATCCAGTTCGGGGAATCAAAGGTGTTGGTGTATTTTATTGACTTAATAGTTGCCATTCTCTTTCGATAATGCTTGTCACCAATGTCACTTGATCTCTTTCAGGTGGGGATTTTCACCTCTTGATGAAGCGCAGAAATTCGGACATTACGATGTATCGCAACTTTTGCGTGAGGCGGGCGCAACGGAGACACTGTTGAAAGAAACGGATGCCGGAGACAATGTCAGTGATTGATAAAACTGTGTATAGATTTCAATCACAACTTAGATTTTTACGAGGACATTTTTTAGAATTTCAGTGACTCGTTCCAGGAATGTTTGAGTCGCTAGCATTGCTCCCTAGATTACCTGCAGTAACGGTAGGATATTTCTAGACTAAACTGTACACACACCGTGCATTACATAATCATAACAGACATTTCGAAATATTAATTGTTTCAGTGGCGTATTCAAAATGCTTCTGACGTTGAATTTCATTGAAGGAAAGCGTTTCGTATAATAGTTTTGAAGATAATATAGTCGTTACAGTAACGACTATATTATCTATTACCTTCAATAATAAAAACTGAATCATTAAGATTGCGGAGTACCAATTCGCCTGTGCATAAAAAAATGATGATGTTCTAGGACTTGAGCATTACATTCCTTAGCAGCCGCAGACGCTGCGTTTCACCTTATAAAGGCTCGTCAGTGCGGCTCGGTTGGGCCGAAGCAACTGTCTTTTGCCCGTTCCGAACCATTGAAGGGCGAAGCAGTGTCTACGGCTGCTATGGATCATTAAGCTTAAATTGTTGCAACTCTTGAGGACATTGTTATTGTATTTGTATAGGCCTGTCCTTGCCGCAATGAAAATTGGACTGTAACTGAAAAGCCCCTTCCAAAATTGAATTCCAAAAGATGCTTGTACTTGCCACTGTGTCGAGATTTTTTATATCCGCCCCCCCCCCTCAATTTTTGTGGTATTCGATCGTGCCGTGTATTCTATCAGAGTGGGGTTACAGCGTCACATTTTTCATAAGTCGACGCTTCCTTTACCACTAAACAATAACACCTCCCAAGTTGCCAACTGCAATTATCAGCCAGAATCTCGTTTAACATTCCCTCATAATATCGCCTTCTTTCTCCATATTCCTTTAAATAAATGAGTGTTTTTTCCCTCATCATATGAATGAAATATACATCGATTCCACTAACTAGCAACCTGATCTTCATGTAGCTAGTACTTTAAGTTACAGAACCCCTGAGACCTATTTACTATAGCCCCACTAAACTTTGAATGTCATCCATTTCCTTTTATATAGTTTGACAATCGTATATTAACTGACTGCTTTTAACTTTTAAATATTCTGTAAATGATGGTGCGCCATTCCTTGTATGAAAGCCCGATAAATTGATCTGTTGATTCGTGCGTTCTGATTTGCCGAGTCAAACATTGAAATCAATTATACATTGGTCATTTGCTCCACACTACATCTTAAATAACGAATACTGGCCTGTGTACAAAGATTAAGTTGAAGACAATTCAATGTATGAATTTATCTGCATAATTGTATAGAAAATTAGTTTAGATACCCTACAACGCAATTGAATTTTCATGTGCATCGCTCAAAGATGAGGAATTATCGAAGTACACCAAATTTCGTAGATTTTTAATACTTTCGTTTGTGATTACCTGTGATTCGAAGTCACGAAGATAACAACAGGGCAAAGTACGAATATTCGTCGGAGGTAATGCAACTAGAAAACTGCATACGCCACTGACCTGTAAATATACTTCATCTATGTACCATTCATGTGTTGTTGTGGGGTATGTAGGTTTTTACATGTTCTACACTTATCCTCTCAGAATCAATGTCACATTTTGTTAGATCACAATGAGCTGACTTCAAAAGAATACTCGATAGTTGATTGTGCAAAAAAACTAACATGTCAATACACTAACTTTTCATACGAATGTTGTCTTTTTGTTTTATTCTGATTCATGGAAACATATTCCCACAGATCAAAGGACTTAGGACTAGGCCTACAGGATGATTGACAGCAATTTTAATGAAAAAACATTGCAAAGTTTTAGGTTTACGCCAGGGACAAAGTAGGCCTACATCAGATTCGCACATTCTTCACGTGCTGAAGACCTGTAGATTACACCTACACATCTAAGATTTGACAGGGACATCTATGATTAACTGCGAGATCCGATGACGTGCGGGACAGGTGTGCAAGTGTTCTCTATAACGGACTGAAAGCTGTCACAATGTCGCTTTACTATATTCACCGTTCCTTAAGGACTGCAGTCATGAGCAAATTTGGTTTTGCGGCTCAAAGGGTTAATACAAGGTTAAAATATCTAGATTTTTAATATTGATCATAGATGTTCCTGCTGTTGTCCCCGAAGTATAGGCTATTTTAAACTTTCAACAAGATATATCATATGACGCAAGACATGCATTGCGCGAGTCTGAAAAGTTTCAACACTTTACCTATCAGCACTGCAGTTGGTGAATTTGGTCATCTTCCAAATTGGACAGCCTTCTCCCATGGCCATCCGGGCATATATCGGAATTACAAGTTTAACGGAGTAGGCCTACTAAGAAAAAGGCTGTAATTTGGTGTCATCAACGCTAGTCTGGTTTTCCATGGAGCAACGTATATTTTCTAAGAACCCGGTGGGTTCTATCAATTCATGATGCTCTCGCTCGTGTTTTATCAGAGGCCCGTTACATTAAAAATTTATTGGTAAAAACACGATCAACCATAACATTCGGTGAACCTACACAGACATACCGGCCTATTGTATGGCGGCTCTCCGCTAGTCGCTACTATTAAAGGATACCGTAGTTTACATCTTTCTTACATACGCCTGATATCTTGAGTTTGCAGCATACTTATTCTAACATCAACTTAAGTTCGCATATCTTTTGTCTAATTTCTGCTTCTGGTGTCCGTATTGTAGTCATAGAAACCCACTCGCTACAAGGAATTACGAAAAAAGGAAGCCTACGTGTGATACCGGGTGCCTGCGGTATATTATTAAAGATGGAAACTACCGGTAAATAGAATTCACTGTGCCACTATTAGCCAACATAATTGTGAAATCGTCGGTCTTACCAGGTACATGTAGGCCTACAACAGTAACGGAATGTTTATTATGTATGGACTACCATAAGATGCTTCTGAGTCTGAGCCGGGTTCTATTAGAGGATATACGGTAATTGAAATTAGCCTTAGAATAGCCCGGAAAATATGTGGAGTGGGAAAACGAGTTGCAACATCCGGAATTATCTGAAATACGGTAATTGGAATGTAATTCAAGGAAAACGGAGTAATTTGCAGTTGCAATCAATTAGTAATTGACACAAGTCTGTCAATTTCGCGGTTGGAAGTTTGAATTTGTGATTGATATTTTCTCTTATGAGTTACTTGCGTTTTTCATGCAGTATTAAGTTATCATATTTTCACTCAAATCCCTCCTTGTTACGGCCTTGACGGTGACCCACAAATTGACGTTAGTGTAGCATTATCATCAAAGCTCAGGGGTCAATAATATTCAGCGAGACTTTCCTATTATAGGTTACAATACAAAAAAAAACTACACTAATATTTAAACTACACTTATATGTTATTCATTTTAGGTGTTCTCGACTATACGATGAATTTTCCTTCAGAAGATTTGATCATCTCGAGTTCAATGGATTTCATCAATCCCAGAGCATAACAAATGAGAGAAAGCAACTGCTCACTTCAAAGGACTCAATTATCTATTTCTGAAAAAAGATATTCTCAAAAATGAGGGTTCGACACCAATTACGCAACAAACGTATTTTTGCCCACCACGTTCTAAATAAACAATGATTCAACTGTTGCATTAAGTTTGGCATGTTAAATCATTTTCTAATAACATGAAATATTACGTCAGTCAAAAATTAATAGTCATTCAATGAAGAAACAGCCACTCACAGAAACAGAAAAATATAAAAAATAATGACCAGAAGAATAAAGCATAAATGAAAAGCGTTAGTCTAAAATACATCAGATTGACTGACATGTTAGAAAAGCCATTAGAACATGTAACAATTATCTATACTTTATCTTGAATGAACAATGTAATATTCAGAAAGCGGTGAATCGAAAATATATCACAGTGAAAAGCAAGCTATGAAAAAGATGAGAAGAAGAAATAGCAACATGAGTGGCCATGAACGTGTACGAAGCTGTAGAAATATAATGTCTGATATCACAGTATCACAATATTACTGAATTGACAAAAGTCACTGGTCTCAACATCTTTCCTCTTGTTCGGAATTTTCATAGAGCAATCTTAGTATTCCATATCAAAAAAGCAAGTCGTAGTCAGGTTTTCTCTATCTTCAAGCGCAAAATATAACCTATGAAGAGTTAGTCGTTGAATATGTTCTACTTTTTGACCAAATATTCATTCCTAGAAGTGGAGGCCGTAGGCCTTCTATTGTCGACCACGGCGATGCTGCATTAAATCCTAATTCAGCAAGGAGATCAGGCAAGATTTTTCAATTCTTCCATTGCTTTGCAGATCTCGTCACCAAATTCTCGCGAATTCTGGAAAAAGAAAACAACTTTCATGAAATTGCAGAATTTTGTCGGTGAAGATTTCAATGCAGTGATTACCAAAGAAGATGTGCATACATGGAAATAGACATGAAACCTGAAACCCCTATGCCTATAATTTGGATATAATAGGGGGAGACAATTATTTCAGAGCTTTTCACCTCAGCATGAAAAGGGTAAAACCTTCAATTTCTATTTCTGTTGTTGTCAAGTGACAATTCAAGAGTCAGATAACGCAAAGGGATTGAAAGTCAAATTGTTTGACTATTTACGACTTACCGTGTGAGGGCACGAATGTTTGCAGGAAATATGAAAGAAGACGTTGTCTTCCCCAGCAATCACATAGCTAACACCGTAACCATCGTCTGCCACCGGTCCAAATCCTCCTCCAGCGCATAAGAAATTCGGATGTTTCACCAAATTCAAGTTATCCGTCTGCTGATGTGGAGTCTGACTGGTTGACAGTCGCCAAGGCTCAGTGAGAACTTCTTTCAAGAATGGTGATTCCAAGCCGAGAAACTTGCTGACGACGTAGAGGGCGAAAAGATGTCTGTCAACGCCTCTACCAGCCATGGAATCCCGGGTCATCTGAGTGTGATGACCAGCTGCCTTACGCAGGAGAGCCAGCCGGCCTGCTTTCTGAAAAACGAGCAAATCTCACCTTTATCATTTGCCACAGAGATGAGAAAACTGTAATCACTCGCATGTATAAAATGAGTAGTTTTTTACAAAATTTTCAACCATAGCACAGCTGCCAGTCATGAATGAATCTAGGGATTACTCAATGAAAGAATTAGAAATTCAGCACGGTCCTTTTTTAAAAAAAAAAACTATCTGATAGGACAGCTCGTGTAAAATTAAAGATCTCTTTTTCGCCATCATAGCTGCTGAAGTCTGGTGTTTGTCAAGGCATCGTTCTTTCCCCATTTTCGTTTTCTGCTTTTGCGAGTGATCTCAAATGCGTCAATCAGAAAAGTTCTTCTGTAAAATATGCAGATGACTTGACGATTATCATGCCTATTTGTCAGTCAGATGACACTAATTTGTCAGCATACAGAAGCGAAATAAACAATGTAGAGAGTTGGTGTGAATCAAATGAGATTCAGCTAAATCATACTAAGTCAAGGTTGATGGCATGCAACAAAAATAACAGAAGTGTTGATCTATCCTGCTCTCCTTTTGAAGTTGTCGGATTTTGGGTGTCATTGTAAGTAAAGATTTGAAGTGGACTCATCATGTCGAAAAAGTGACAAAAACTGTAAGCAAGCGTCTATATGAATTACGAAAAATGAAATTGTACATGAACCCTACTGAGCTCCATGAATTATATACTGGCTTTAAAAGATCTGTTTTTGAGTACGCCTGTCCATGTTTCGTTGGCATGAATATCATGCTTTCACAAAAGTTAGCAAGACTTGATAGAAGAGCACATAGAACGATTTTCATGAATGACATTCGGTTTTGTAAGTGCTCCCCTGATGTCTTGTCAAAACGTAGAGATGTTATGTGTAAAAAGCTTTTTATATGTATCTCCATGAATGAAGACCATGTCCTGAGACATTTGATCCCATGCACACTGCAGTTCAGTGGCAAATATGCTGTTCCTTTTTGCCAGACTGTGAAACGGAAATGCTCTTTTATTTCTTACGATATTAACTTGATGAATAATCTTTGATGCTCTTATATTTTTGTATTTGTAAGTGATTTGAATAATTTGTGATTTTCATTTATACACTACACTACACACTACATTACTTTAGATTCAAACAAGAAAAACGTCATCCAATGAATTGTCCCACACGCTTGAAAGCATCAGGACTATATTGGTCAAGGAATATAGTCTAGGGAAGTTGATTCCATAGCTGCGCCGTGCAAAATAAAATGCTTTTTCGAGCGACTCACAAAACTTATGTGTTCTTAACTCACATGATAGGATGCGCACTCAATTACTGCAAAGCTGCGACATTCCGTCTGACTAAGTGGATGCACCTCGTTAACGACTGCACCCACAAGATTCTTTGCACATGTTTCTCAACTCGTTCAATAAGATTAGGGTGTATTAATGGGGTACAGGCTCACAGATGGCAACAATGCTCCATCAGAGAACGGATAGTGGACAGATAGCACATAGCCTGTGGTGAAAGATAGCTACTGGAATGATAGAGGCTACCAAAGAGTAAAGCTGCATGTCTGCTGATGAACTGGATTCGCGGTTCCTATGACAAGCCTTTGATAACTGCTACTTTAACTGGTTGTCTTTGGAAGGAAATGGAACCCTGCTCTCTGATCCTATTATGTGTGGCATTTTAATACTGTGTTGGTCATCATATCTTCTACGTCGATTTTGAAGGATTTAAAGAAAAAAGCCAATAGGCGCCCATTCGGGAGCCCCTGCAGAGGGTCTTCTTTAAGTCTGTTTCAAATTCGTTAGCACTACTAGAATTCCCCTACTGATGTACAAATAACTGATTGTACTTTATAAAATTTGCATGGAATTTTAGAAGATATGGATATTTATTATGAAAGATAGGGATCTTGCAGTCTCAATAACTATCCCAGGACAATCTAGAACGCGAAATAAATTAGGTTTTGCCGATAATTTAACAAGTGCTTCAGTGACTTGAAACATTTCGGTGCTACGGTTGTCATGCCCGATGCGAACAAGTGCGGCTAGTGCACAACCCTTGTAGGAAGTGACAGAGATTGATATGGAAGATATTCGTCTCCTTTTTCTTACGTGATTGACCAAGCACGTGCAATGCATGACGTAACTCGTTCATATTAGGAAACACACGAACTTCAATTATCACAATGAAGAACGGACCTCTGTCAAGTGAAAAGTACACATCTTTGACTCAATTTTCCTCCATGATAAATTCGTCAAGTGGAAATACAGTAAAACCTCTATTTAATGGACACCATTTTTGGCAGCTCAAAGTGTCCATTCAGAACAGGTGTCCATTATGTAAAGGGGTCCATCTGCGTTTACTTCAATACTCACTTTCTCGTTATTATTATCGTTTTTTAATAATATGAAAGTACTTAGTGGTTATATTCTGCACATGCGTATATTAGTATTATGTAAAGACTGAAATTATTTGCAAATACATTTTAGAATATATAATATTATGCATATATTATGTTATTGTATATGATCACCGTAAACTCTATTCGTACTTCTGCATCATGAGAAACTTAATTATTTGAATAATTTATGCTGTTTGCTACGTGTATACGAATTTGTTAATTGATATATTTTCTGGTCAGTGAATTATGTCAATGATCACTTAATATACGCATTATAATGATCTACACACTTTCCTTTATCATGAAGTTAAAACCAAAAATTAAGTACATCGATTAGTTTAATTGAAAAAATGTTTTATTGAGAGATTTCTTCTCACAAGAAGGTACGCAAGTTCAGAAGATAACTGTCTATTGTGGTTTAAAAAAATTGTCAATATGAGTTTGTCTGGCCACTTTCGAACTCTTTAACTGCATTATGCGAAAACGTTCTTGAAGCTTAATTATCATATCTACACTCTCTTCGTCATTGGATTCCATTGCCCTTGCTAATAAGTCATTTAAATGCGTTTGGTATTCACTCCATGGCAATTTTTCATTTCCTTGGCAATTTTTCTTACTGGTAAGCCCTTTTCACTTAAACGAATGCATTTCACTTTTTCTGAAAGACTCAGTATTGCTTAAGACATCTTTTACCATGAAAGTCAATTAAGCGATTATGTCACCTCATCGTGAGTGGCCGACGAGTTTGAAGAGTTTCAGACAACATCATCAATCTTTTGCTTGGTTTGGACTGTTTACAAGTGCGGCAGTGTGTTAATTTAATTATCATGAGATGGGAATAATGTCAATTCGTGTCAATCATCGTGTTTTCATAACAAAACTTAAGACGAGATTGCCATACACAGCAATCTCATCTTGAGAATTAACCACTTTGATGATGTGTTTGTCCACACCTATTGAGGGAAATTGTCACAAAATGTTGTCCATTGTCCACGTTGAGCAGGTGTCCACTATGGCAAGGGGCATTCCAATGAGAAATGCAAATTATGCAGGACAAAGTGTCCATTACGGAGAGGGTCCACTACAAGCAGGTTTTACTGTATTATCCACACCGCTCGACTCCTCACGATCAAAATTTACTGACGGTGTATATGGCATCAATGTTCTACCAGACCTGAATTTGCATCACGTTCAATGGAAAATTGACTTTCCTGCCCCTCGAGACTGGTTCTACACGCAGACAAGGCAGTTTATCAGTGGAATAGAGGAACAGACTTATCAAAGAGGTCCCAGGACATAACATTTCGTTCGGCCTCTTTCATTTTAGGCCAAAATGCTTCTGAAAAAGGATTGCAACAGACATGCCAAACCCACGCATTGGCATGTATGCGCCCATACATGTGCACGCATACAACACGTAATCCAACTATCTCATTCGCATCTCCAAGTCTTCAACAGAAGCCTGCAGTCTGATATCGCTAATTCTACATCCCTAGATTTGCTAGAACGTCATCATGACATCTTCGCTCTTTAATACGGCTTTTATTCCAAACAAAAACTACAGCAAGTGTAAGTAACAATAATAATTAGTCATTACTTTGTTCAGCCTTCCTTTCAATTTAGGCTTCACTTTCCTGTCACACAAGACTTCCATCTTTGTTTCAATCCTTCTATTTTCGAATTATGTTCCTAAGGTCATATTAATGACAGCTTGTTGAAGTTTGAAAAATTCAAAGCATATATTCAATAAAAAGTAAACACCACGAGGTTCCTTGTTTAACAAAGAATTAGAAATCTCAAATATAGACATCAATAAAGGACTTTTAGATAGGCTCAGAATAAAGTTACTCACTGTTTGCGAAGGATCATCCATTGCCTTCACGAATTCACAGGATTCATTTGAGCATGACCTGACAGTTTCCGTCCGACCTTCACGATACATGCGCGTCATTGAGGCTTCATAGGTGAGACAAAAATTTCCTTGATTCTGAAACAAAACAATGCTACCATGAGAAGATCTACTGACTAGCAGAAAGAAACATGGTTAACTTCACTTCAGCTGAGATTAAGGTGACTAACGGGTACATCTTTAGACAGTAAGTTTTGCATTAGAAAACCAGCTTTGTCAAATTTTTCTTCCTTACTACAAAATTAAATCTGTTCCATCGCTAATACCATGTGGTAGAAACAGTGATAAAATATTTGGCCTGAAAGCAAAAAATCATACATATTAAGAAAGTAGTGTATGCAAATAATATTCTAACTATTACTGTGCATTAAATTGCTATTAACTCTTTACACATCGGCGAACCTGATTCTTCACTATTTAATCGAAATGTTTAGTTTATCGTTTCTATGATCACAGAAGGAGACGATCTATTTTTTACCCACTAAAATTGAAGAGGGAAAATCTCATAATATTGCAGTCTGAAAATGGGAGCTGATCTATGTTAACAAACCTTCAATTTTGAAGCAACTTCTCAATTGCATTATAGTGTGAGTTCTTAAGTAAAAACCCTATTAGTGCTTCCCGTCCACATAACCCCATCATCTGATGATGAATTATTTTTTCACCAAAACGCCAACAATTGTGATATACCAAGAAAGAGGACATGAAATGGTCATCTAGCAATTGTAGGGTTGCCAAACACCAGCTGAAGACATCTGTTCACTCTCCAAAGACGCCTGATGTACACTAACCGCAACTTACATAAGATTCTGCGCTAAGAAATGGCGTTCATAATCACATCGAGCACTCAAACGGATGTCGCTCGCATAATGAAAGCAACTTGCAATTCCTTAAAGTCTATGAAATTTACTGACTTACTTTTGAAAATGATGGTCGAATAGATCCATCGTGAAAATAAATTTTGAAATAGGATGCACATAAAATCGATTGACTTAATTTTAGTAACGAAGTTGAAAATACGTGAAATTAACCATACTACTCATTATAGAATATAAGTAATCTAAAACTCACTCGGAAATAGGCAAGCTGGAGAGCAAGCTGAATAAATGCATCAGGAGAAATTCCACACTTCTTCATGTAGCCTTTTCCAAAATAGTGGTGAACAATGAGATGAAGATCAACATCATCTCGCAAAGCAACTGCCGTTGATAAAGATGCTTTAGCTATTTCATCGAGCTGAAATATGAGAAAGTCGTTCACAATGTTACTAAGTTATGTATTTCTACAATTATTTTCAAGTTTCCAAGCCAGTCGGTTTCCATTTCTGGCCGATCGGTATATTCAGAGACATTTGATACATTTCTGTTTTGCTATTTTTGGCTCTGTTATATGCAAGTATATTCGTATGCCAAACACAGAAAATCATGGTTCAATTTTTAGCTCTTGCAGCCAATTTCAGGATCGCGAAGAAGACGCAGGTCACCAGATCTGTGGACTCCGCATTGCGAGATGATGTGCTCCACTGTTTTAGCTTGGTGACCACAAGCACAGGAGGCGGACTGTCGAAAGCCCCATCGCTGAAGGATGGCGGCCACGCGGTTGTTGTTGGAGCGGAGTCGGTTCAGTCGGACCCATTGCTTTCGAGGGAGGCCGACTCCGGATGGTAACGAGAACAGAAGACAGCGTTCTCGTCGCGTCCCCTGGTAACTGCTTAACAGGCTAGTGACTTCACAAGCTACTCATACAATCTCTTTGTCAGTTAATGAATAAAGACAACCTACTCGGCCAGTGAAAACTTACAGAGACTTACTACCACAGGTTTGTATATAGAACACAATCACGAAAAGCCATTTCTTTTGTGCTGGCACAGTTCAAAATTTTGAACCAAAACTCTGACGAGATTTGAATTATTTAATCAATGATAGATAATGTAGTTCAGATGACGATCAATTTGAATCGGAATGAAAGTGTTCACTTCACTAATGACGCCTGAAATATCAGAAGCGTATGCATTTTCCGCGAAAATTTTAATCACATATTGTTATCAGCATAGTAAAAAGATGCACAGCTCTAGCACAAATAATAGGTGCTATAGTAATATAGTTAAGCCGGGTAATGACAAAAATGCTGAATATAAGAAGATAAAGAAATAGAAAAGGGACAGATTCAGATGCTTAAAATGCTCAACAGCTAAGCAACAACTTCATGACTCGACAGGAAAATGCAAATACCGACAAAAGCGGTAATATATCAGAAACCAAAATAACAGAAATAAAGTAGACAAATCAGAATTCATATTCGCTACTTTCCATTGATCGAGCTAAGTGGAGGCTTCTTGACAGCTGTCTTGAATGTATCAGTATTAACAGATGTTGGCAATACCTTATAAGGAAGTTTATTCCACAACCTTGCTGTCCAATAAAAGAAAGATCTGATGACATGTTCAATCCAACAATTAAGAACTCCTAGAATACCAGGCCAGGAGGCGATGGTATCTACGTACGTCTAAGTTAACAAGTACAGATTGTTTCATAAAAAATGGATCACCCTTAAACATCGCCTTAACTTCAACTTTGTCTAACTCCGACAAACTTGAACGAATTTCTCTGAAATTTGGAAGATATGTCAGTTGTGCTTACTAATATCATTGTTGGAAATTTCAAGCATGAATATTGAGTTGTTTTCCTGTTATAGATAAAAAAGTAGTAGATAATTTGATCTTCATTTAGCAATGTTACACAAAATCATACCTCACTCTTATAAAATTACATTTGTTTCCTTTGTTATGTAATATGTTGTTCATCAAGCCAAAAGCTATCAAGCAAAACAAAAATTAAGAAAATCGGTCAATCAGAGCCAGTATAGCACCATTATTCATCAACAATAATGTAACTGCTACATGTGATTAACTGGACTTCATGTTCCATAGCTTCCTGACTTCGTTGCGGTGGTGTTGGCAGCATTCCTGATTGCTTTCAGCTAGAAATCTATCTCTTACCGGTTGAAAACAATACAAAGCACAAATGAACAATGACGAGATCGCATTCACAAAAGGCAAAGTGTCAGCCTTGCTAGAACTAGGGTTTTCTTTGCGAGCTACAAGCAAGCGACTAGATGTCCCTTACACAAATGTGCATCGATGGCATAATGGTGATTTTCGACTCTGTCGTAAAGAGGGCTCTGGCCGTCCACGCAAAACATCCAAACGTAGAGACCGCCTAATTTTGAGATTTGTTAAAGTTGATCCAAGTCTCTCGTTAACTGAGATGGCTGCACTAGACTCGTCTATTTCTAAGTCCACTATTCGTAGAAGACTTATTGACTCGAATTTCAAGAGCTGTAAGAGGCCCTCTCAGATCGAATTATCATATCAGCATACAAAAGGACGTCAGATGGGCAATGAGTCATTGTCACTGGCGAAATCAATGGGATTGGGTTGTCTGGTCTGATGAGGCATCAGTCCGTCTGAAGGATAGTGATGGTCGATTGAGATTATGGATAAAATCTGATCAGGAAATTCCGAGACATTTACATCGTCCCCGGGTACAAAGTGGTGCGACTCTACTGATTTGGGCTGGCATTTGGACCAATGGCCGCTCTGAACTTCACATACAGCAAGGAACCATGAATTCTGAACGCTATGTGAATGTTTTACGAATGAACATTGGCCAAATGACAGATCAACTTGGTGATCCATCGACTTGGTTATTTATGGATGATAATGCTACGTGTCACAGGAGTAGTAGAGTCAACTTATGCAAGTCTCAATTAGGGCTTAGGACATTATCTCGGCCAGCTCGTTCTCCTGATCTGAATCCCATAGAAAATGTATGGAGTATTCTAAAACGTAACGTTCGTCGTTCACTGCTACCTACAGATGGCGTATCATAACTTACGTCACTGTTAAAAAGAGAGTGGAGAAAGTTAGATCAGTCAAAAATCAACGATATCATCGAATCAATGCCTAGACGAATTGGTGATGTCATTGACAATAAGGGTAGGGCCACAAAATATTAGCTTCTTAAGAACCGTTACTTTATCATAGCTTATCAGATTATATAAGGACATTTAAATATATTAGGGACATAAAATAACATGAAAAATGCTTTCTGCATCATACTTATGTTTTATTTAGTCAAATTTTAGGATGATCCACTTTTTATGAAACGGACTGTAATTGGACAAAAATATGAGTTCGTTAGTATGCTATTGTTCTTATGAAAAACTGATGTGATGATGTCAATTCTTTCGGAGATACAATTTAAATAGAAAAATCAAGTCATCAGTGATTCTCTGAGATCCTGAGAGGAAAAAGTACTCTCAAAAAGAGAGTGGAAAGCTATTCGACAATTATTGCGGAAAAGCAAACGCCTCTGGCTTACTAGAAGTCATCAGCACAGTAAACAAATTTTTTGAGGCAGTCATTCCAATGCAGATTAAACATCATCCGAACCGCAGTTATCTATAGCTTATCTCAAGCTAAGATAGAGAAAAGCACATGAAAAGCACTGTACACCGGCACAATTTTTCGCTATAACGATAAGATGATGTGTCATTGTTTTCTCATCATTCTATGATTGAAATCTAATCAGTCTCCTGTTAACTCACCCGTTTGTGATGCTCATAGATCAAAATATATTTTTAAACAAATAAATTGAAGATGATCCATCAACATCCTTCCAATGTTACGTATCACATTTGCTAATCTATGACGGTCAGCCTCGAAATCTTAATTCTTTTTAATGTTGAAGGGACATTATCTGATGACTGTTACATAATGAATTGCGAGCGATAGTGTGTTCGATCCATCAATTAAATCATAGCACTAAAATCATTTAATGAGTTAAGACAAATTCGTCTATGTAGGCGAGGTTGCTTGGTTGATAACTCGATGAGTTAATTTTATACTTATATTTCGGCTGTCACAGAAAAACAGAAAAAAAGAAAATAAACATTCGCCTTTATCATCGCTCGAAAACATTATAACAAAAACTCAAGAAACCAAAACTGAAACAAACGTGCACAATGAAGAACTGTCCTATGAAAAATGATAATTGTGGAAGAAAAATGGTTGTATATAAGATCCAATGTTCATGTGGTTCTGTCTACATTGGAAGTACAGTGCGTCCCTTACACACAAGAATTCGAGAGCACTTATTTTACAACAAATCCGCCATCTATGATCACAAGCTCATCTGTCATGGCAGCCTCAGCATAGAAATTGTGTCACATGCTAAAGACGCAGTAGATCTTCGTCTCAAAGAGGCACTCATAATCAAGACAGCCCAACCTGACCTGAACAGGCGTGATGAAGGACAAGATATCTGTACAGTGGTATATACATGACATTTTGATTTTTGAAAACATTTTTATATAGCTTTGTACTCCATTTGTAAATCTTTTCTACTCTATACTTTGAAAAGGGCTGTGACAGCCGAAATATAAGTATAAAATTAACTCATCGAGTTATCAGCCAAGCAGCCTCGGCTACATAGACGAATTTGTCTTAACTCATTAAATTTAACAATAAAGCTGCTCAGAGAGAATTTTGATATTTTACGCACTAAAATCATGTAATAAATGTTAGATGAACTTCAATATTTGAATCTTCACTAAGATTGGCAACTTGTCATGAAAGATGTTATTTTCCATAGATTTCGAGAAGAAATTGAAACCACGTTAGCTATTTCCACTTAAATTTTGGTCAATTAGAATACAATTACCAGAAGTACTTAAGATGACCCATCCGTCTATAATCAATACATGAGATAATTGTTCTGGTAAGTGAACCATTTCATCTCAATTTTACCTGGAACTGTCGGTGATTGTCCTGAATTTGACAGTCAATCCAACATACCTGCGGTCAATTATGCACGTTATGATTATCAGGAGCTAAAGCATATCCTATGCTATAGTATTAGCCATATCATTCACTTTTGCGGTGAACGTGCTGAATGTAACGACGTCGCGCGCTCCTAGACTTCAGTTTACTGGCTTGACGACTTGACTGTCAAGACAGTTCATGTTAGAGATTACCTTGTAATGCCAGCTTGTCCATACACTTTTCTCTGCACAAAGAAACTTTGAAAGGTAGCAGCTGTATTCAATCACCTTTACTATAATAGTCTTAGAAGTTTGACTGTCTTGCAAGTTTCTTACTCATAAAATTGATACATTTGTAACCCATTTGGTCAAGATGTTTCCGTGAAGCCGGAGACTACAAATATTTGACTCCTTCCTAGTCCTCCGCTATAAACATTTATCGCAAGTATTTTGTGCAAATTGTAATGAAATTACAATAGGAAGTAAAAATATAAAATTCATACAATCTTTGTCTATTATCGATCGGTTAGTTCTCCATCGTCGCCAAACATTTTACTTAGCGATGTTCCAGGAAATAAATGCGATTTACATGCGAAGCGTCGACGAGACAGAGTCATTATGATTTTTTGTCATGGAAACATAATTTGAAGGTTATAATGTTGGACAAACTGGAAAATAAAACCAGGGGCAAAACAAACTCGTATAACAAACTGGAAACAACCAGGGGCGATCGCACAAAAACACTGTGAAGAACAAATCTCCAACAGCATCATTCAACCATTGAAATTAGCTTGTCACTGACAACTCACTATCCAACACTTTCTGTGCGGTCGCACCAGGTTAGAATAAGTGATCACAAGTGACAACGATGGGACCGACCCAGATTGACAGCCTCGAAGCTGTAACTTCTACACCATCGCACGGGACAACGCTCCATAACTGAATGCGCAGTCCTGCCATGTTCTATTAGATAAGTAAAACATTTCAGAAATGAATGGATGAATGACGCGAAAAGAAGTCAAATAGAAACTAACGGATCTCGAAAGACGGATCAAACGCAAACATGAAGTGAAATTCAAACTACTTTAACTATATCAGTATTGCACTGCACATATTTCACCAAAATTTTCAGTAGGTATATATATATATCAAGCTTACTTGGTTCTTTAGTTGAATCAAGCTTTAAGATAACATAAGTTTCCCGTCTTCTTCCTGTAGATCAAACAACACTGTTGAACTTGTCAATCCTTTTATTAAAAGTGAATCGGATAAGCCAAGTTTCTAAACAAAGCACAGGATTTTTCTCAATTTTTCAAAAAATGCGGTCAAAGTCAATGGTTATTAAATAAGAACATGTCCTGAAAATCGGTCATTTATCAATTACAATTTCTGCGTCGTTGCTCAAGGATACTTGATGCGTTCAATTGCCAAAAACTAGCATGTCCTGATCATCTGATTACTGCTTTGTAGGTGCATGGACATTACTGTCAACGAGAATATACGTGTATATTCATGACAGGTGAAGTGGTGGCATTACTTGAATTAGGTTTTTCTCTATGACGCGTCAGCAAAAAACTAAATATACAAAAAAAATACTTAAGTCACAAGCTACCATCTCAAATGGAATTGTCCGAAAAACATTTTGAAGCTTGATTAAGATGGGCAATGAGTCAGACATAGCCATTGGCGTTATCAGTGGCATTATCTGGTCAGATGAAGACTAATTAAGACATAAACGCATAATAATATGATGTCACTTCCAAAACGTTTATCCATAAATATTCATGATCTCCAATTGTATTTATACGATCTACGTGAAATCCAAATGGCATTTCGTGCCATACGATAAGCAGCATACATTGTACAAGTAATTTCGTCATTCATATCAGTGAACATCAGTTGATCACTGTGTAAATGTACTGTACAATAGCTTTTTTGTTATCATTTGTAATAGTAAAATGCTTGTGATGTCTATCATGTCATCTTCGTCTTCTCTGTTGAGAAATATACACTTTGATATTCTGTCCCTTTGTCTAAGCATATTTGTGACGTAATAATTTTGTGAGTGAGCGTGCTCTTTCCTGCAGCTCTCCTTGACATGCAAGACCAATGAGGTGCCATCGATTGTAGCTTGGCATGAATATAAAACCTTCATTGAAATAGCGAAGGAGAAAACTCCAATGGGAAGGTCGTGGATTCATGTAGGTATCAGTCGGAAGTTTCGGTCAAAATTGACAGAAGCTCAACGAACGGATCGACAGTAACTTTTCTAATTTTGGCATACAAAGTCCTGCTCTCCGCATAAGTAATCCAAACACTTTTATTCCCATGCGGCCCATTTGAGTTTGTCGGCCATATTCACTCGGAGCCAATCAGACAAGGTGAACTTAGTGACGAAGTCTGTCAAATCGACTGCATCTTTTGAAGCAACTGTTTACTCATCAACTTTCCACGACAAGTCACTGGTAACCTTTAACCCCATGGAAGGCATGCTGTAGCTTAATGCGAATACGAAAATGAACACTATTCACGTCGATGACAGTGGACTGTGTGTCAGTCAGTGATGCTCGATGGCGATGTCAATGTTTTAATGGTCTCCGTGGCACAGTGGTTAAGTGCTTGGCTTAGTGATCTTTCGGTACAGAGGTCCAGCCCCGAAAGTTGTCATTGGAAGTCGTCAGGAAGGGCGTCCGGAGCAAACGGTCACAACGCTCTAGATTGAAGTCTGACTATGTCAGCACCGTCCAAGTGACGTGAAAACATCATTTTTTGCCTCGTGTCAACGTTTTACGACAAACACCGTGTATACCGAGTTTCTAAGAACAGTAGCCGCAACTACTATTGAAAACTGTCATCCTTGGCTGCGGCTTGTATTAATAGTCCCACATCCGACCCATGGTAATTTTCCGAATATTTCCTCTTTGTGAACGCAATATTTCCGATATTAGGATATATTGGCGATACAAAATTTAGTCTATTACAAATTCGTCGGCGTAACTTGGCAAAGTCGATCAGATAAGATCATGCATTCGAATCATAGCCTATCATCTGAAAGCGGAGCGCAGAGCAACGGGTTCTGATATCAGACAAGTGACGGTATTTAGAGGTTTCCAGGTCAAACTGGTCTTGGATCTGTGTTTTGTAGAACTATGCAAGGGAAAGCCACAAACTGCAATTTAGGTGGCAGAAACGTTATCAGCAACATACAAAAAGTCAGGAAGTAAATAGCCTCTGATAGTCTGTGAAAATAGGCCTGCTTTCGAAATGTCATAATCTATTGAGTTTTCGGAGAAAATTTCAACAGAAATCTAGGTTTTAGATGTTACTGAAATCTCTTGTTATTAAAAGTTTGCTTTGTGGTTTTCCCTCGGACAGCTCTATGAAGATCATTCTGGAGACCATTTTGACTTGACACATATTCAGAGCGAAAACATTATTGAAATTATTTTTTAAGCCCATGTAAATAGACTTCAGTCCAAAAATACTATCTATTTCTTTTGAAGTTGGTAACATTGAGATAATAATAGTTACTATATGGGATTCAATAATTTAGACAGCGACAATTTAGGTGAATCGCCTAAAATGAATTTTTCACCTAAATTCCGGATATTTCGTAAAACACCTTGTCACTACGACAAAAACTTGTTATTTGATTGACTCATCTGATCACATTGAAAAACATTGAGAAAATTGTAGTAACGAAGAACTTTTATAATCGGAATAATGAACACATTGATGAGTGCTTCTGGGCAGTGCCACATGCTTCTGGTCATAGTTTCTTATTCTTTTATATACATTTATAGAGTTTATATTGCATTTGAAACACGAGTAATTTTGATCTGTTTGGCACATACACAATTGTACAATTGAATTGTGAATATACATTTTGAAACATAGTTGCTAATGTTTGATCTGTGCTGTTGCTATAGCTTGAAATGAAATTGTTCCGAATCGCGATTGAATCTAGGACTTGCTTTTCTTTCATTATTTACTTTCGTCATTTTCTTTTCTCTGATTCTTTTTTAAACTTATACGCAGATTATTGTCGCGGTATTTGTTTACAAATTAAGTACCGAAAAAAGCACAATTCATGAAAATAAATAAAGAATACCATTGCTCTCAATGAATCTAGATATTTTAATGGATTTTTGATTCATCTAAATAAACAACCTAAATTTGTAAAATCATTCACTATTAATAACCTAAAATGACAAAAATGTTCACCTAAGATGTCGGTGTCTAGTAATAATTAAATAAGATCAATAACGATTGATAACGTCGTTATCTAATTGCCTAGAGTCATAGCCTCGAACAGTTGCCGCGACTACCATTGCAAACTCCTGACAGGAGGTGCGGCAATTGCATGTATTAGGAATACAGTATTGATATTTACCTCGGGAGAAATATCCCACGAAAGTCGAGCAGGAACAGGAAGATTACCATTCGGTGTACCACGACAATTGCCTGTTTCATCATATCTGAAAATGATAAAACTTTGTTGGAGAACGGTATACACCAAGCTTTCTATGTTAAAACTTTGTCCACTAAACTCTCTTTGTCTAATTCAAAATTAAGAAAAAGAAAACTATGATTTTTTAATAAACAGCTTAGCTTAGAATGCCATTTTCTCTTAAGAATATGCTATCATTATCAGTATAGCAAAGTTCAAAGCAATTATTGATTCACAAGAAAAAATACTAAAACGTTTGTCACTCAAAATAATAACTCGTGTCTCACCTAGCAGTCACTAGTAATCACAGAGCGGCAGCTATGATCGCTACTATTCTTTTCAGAGAATAGCTTGTGAATAGAATATATTGTGTTCTGAAGATCAAGTGTGGCATGAAATACCCTCAAACGTTGTTGAACTGAAAAGTGTATTAAAAGCACTAGTTATCGCATACGGAACCACATGTTTAAGAGATAAAAGATGAGATTTCAAAAGTTCCGATATTCAAGTATCATGAATGGTGTGATCATACGCATGGTGTAGTGGCGTATCTTAACTTCTAAACATTCCAGTAATACATTGCACTAACTCGTGACCAGCACCCCGTGATCATAAATATGAAAAAAAGCAATCAGATGACGGCGCCAAATGTCATTGTCTGAATGACGAAATCAATGGCACTCAGACTTCATGAGGTTGGAAGTTGTGTTAGCATTGACATTTTACAAATACGAATACACGTATGCTCTGAAGGATAAAATATCGCCTGTTGTATAAAAGAAATGTCAAAGAACGTAAGGAATCGAATTTATTTTTAAAAATTTTTATTTTAACAATTTTTGTGAATTTTCTCTAGTAGATCTCAGTCGGCATAATCTCATTTCTTTCATTCTCGTAAAGATCAACGTTCACCGTGCAGCGTTTTACTTAGGTTTTGCATCTTGGTACTTAATAAGGTTAACTCCATTCCCTCCCTTCGTTAACAAAAACCTTTAAAACTTGATAAGTCGTCTCAAAACTTCACATACTGGTTGATGGGTGCTGTCTAGACAACGCTTCCGGCAGATTGGACTCGTATTTTAAGAATTAGAGACATTAATGACGAAAAAATGATTTAGACATTAATGACAGTAAAGGGTAATTCTCTGACCGCCACATATTGACTCATTGCGGTGCACTGTCCAATGTGTTGATCGTGACGACCTTTATCACAATTATGACCTGGCAAAATCTCAGCAGCAGCGTTCTTGATGATGATTGAGAGTACAGGTCTGAGAAATCGTGGTACAACTCAGTGTATGCACGCACGCTTAAACGCGTTGGGAAGATAGACATTCTTCTGATCTCTGAAATCACTTATGCTTCACACTATATCCTCTTATTCGAAAAAAATGGATCAAATTTGATGAAATTTCATAAGTGGATGGAAAATGCGCTCGTCTGAGCATATTGTATTGGAGAGTGGGCATCAGTTTGCGGTTTTTCCGGCAGTCAATGTGAATAGCTTCTACAGCTGCGTCGATTGATTGGATATTCCTTAACACTCCTGGTATATAGACTTAGAAGTTTCATTTGTGAACTGAAAAAGTAGACGAATGTAAGGCTAAAAAGTGCAGAAGATATTATGAAGACCAAAAGTAGCCTGCTGCGGCACATATCGATCGATATTTGATGATATTAACAATGTGTGATTCACAGACCTTACGTGACCGATAAATCGATACTCTACTGAGTAAATACACATAAGGCAGAATGCGATCATTACATCAACTTACGTTGCCATTCAGTAATTACAGAAACACGATGCTGGCTTGGTGACAGATATGTTATACAATATTTCAGCAACTGCATCATGCCTGACGACCACACCTATTCAATGTCCAACCATGGAATTAGCAGAATTCATTCATGAGTATACGACAGTGATATTAAGAGAGTTCTGTGCTGCTTTTCCCACCACTATTGTATCATAGATCTAATAGCAGGAGCAGCAACAAATTATATTGCAGTCATCAGTCAAAAGTAAAACTACAGATAGATAGCTTATGGAATCAAAACTGCATGCAAGAACTCCAGCATTACGTGCATGAATCGAGTAACTATCGTGTTCATTGCTCAATGTCATACAAAACATGTGAGACATTCATCACTTCATAGGCGAGTGTGCATCTTACTTGCAGGCTAATTATTATAACTTGACGATCTTTACGTACGTGGTTTAAAAATTATTATGGAAAAAGCACGAAATTAATTGGCAGTCGTTGATGTTGCGCTTCGTCCAACAAGGACTCATCAGATCGACTCGAAAAGACCAAAACTGGTTTATAACGGATGGAAACTCGAGACTATCGGAAAGAAACGTGAAACGTTTTGAGATCAGAAATCTCAACGTTTGTTGATATTCATCGCATTGAAGTCCACTTTGAAGAAGCATGCATCTAGGAAAGCGTTGACTCATGGGTGTCAATAATCGACCCTGTTCTCCTCTCACAGTTGAACGTCATGAATGCAAGTAAAATTCGTCGGTGGAAGATTGCGCTTTTTAATCACATTACACAATGCACCAATCCTTGCAAGTGAATTGTACTTTGTAGGCTTCCTTTATTATACAAAATCGTGCGAAAGTTAACGAACGTAAAACGAACGAATTTCCAGTCTTTTACTAAATGCGGGCGCTCTAATTTTCCAAATGAAGGAGTTTCAGCCACTTAAGTATTCGTTAGAAACGACTAAAAAGAATGCAAAAATATCAATGCATCATGTCATTCCACTAAATCCAAATTATCAAAAGTTCTACCTCAAATTCAGTCTACAACTCTCCCTCAGTACATATATTTCTTTTTTCACTCCCGCTATTCATAAATTACCACCGGAATAGGAACACTGATGTAAACACAATTTTCATCGTAGAATATATCATATACAAGTAGTTGTTAAATGTTGCCCAATATGTAAAAGTAGCCTAGGGAAGAGCGCTTTCATCGTGAAGATCTTACAAACGATGCATTTATCACTAAATCACATTGTTTTCGCTCATAGGTATCTACTCGTACTTATAGACAATCTGAATTATTCAGGGAATTCCAAATCGTTATCATCAGTCATGCACAATGTAACTAACCCAATTGGCTCTTTCTTTTTCCATAGGTAGCTGCACAAATCATAACTGATTGCGAATTCCCATGCGTGTGCCATAATCGGAGCGTCCGCCCTGAAAAGAAGTTAGCATTATTTAGGATTCAAATTTGAAATTGGAAAGCACAGGAATTTTAAGTTAAGGCACTAAATAACGCATTATTTCAACAGCTTCAAGACCAGTAGTGATGTAAAGTCTTAAATGATGTAAAACTGAAAGAAAAATTTATCTGTAACAAGACCTAAATTTTTATCAATCGATGTAATAGCTATTAAAGAATCACTATCATCCTGATCATTGCAAAACAAAAATCATAAACTGTGAAAGATCCCATGAAAACTTTGACATAGGATAAGATAAATAGGACTACAAGGTTGATAATTTCTTACAAGTGTTCGTACAGGTCTTCCTTCAATGGTTTGTAGAAACCTATTACCGAGAAATAAAATCCTCCAGCATCAATCTACTTGAAATGAGGCTTTTAGCGACCGATTACATCTCAGTTTCCAGACCATGGTTTATGTAAATAACCAATGAATGAAGTTAGACCGTATGATAGTTCATATTACAAGACCAAACTTTAGTGAGGAAATCTATAAATGTTGCCAAGTTCATTCTTTCTGTGTATTTTAAAGGTACTTTAATGTTTCATTTTCGAGTAAAACACCTGACCATTCTGCATTTCCAATACGCTCTTGAAAAATTAAGTAAAAATAATCCCTGAATTTCGAAATTGTTCATCAAGTCCGATTTTCACAAGTTGATCACTTTTATCTTTGCTTTGTAGAATCGTCATTCCTCAAATAAGGCTGCTCTCCGCAACGGATAATTAGAATCACTTATACAAAATTGTTGACACGATCGAATCAGCAAATTATGTAATTCTTGCGAATGATCGGACCGCTGTTGTGTAAGTTGCGGTTTGACATTCCCAGTGCACAAGTGCTACGTTCGCCACAACTTTGCAAGCTGACGAGAAAGGAGGAGTGAAATACTATTTGCATTGACATAGCCATTGAAGACTTGGTGCACGATTCATTGAATACATTTACAAAGCAATGTACATGTTGCAACCGTTTGTAATAATCAAATTAGGATGTTGACATTGGTAATTTGATGAGGATATTAAAGATAGATGAACGTTTCCAATTATGGCCTTGAGAATCAATGAGGATCGCTTACAAATCAGATTCAATTTATGAAAACTTGAGAAGCATAATCAATTAGTGACTGAAGGATGGCAAAAAAGATAGAAACGAGCTGATCATGTGTCAAAAAAAATTTCAATATACGTAAAATGTACAATATATATATACAGATAATGTACAGATATATACAGATAATATGAGATAGCTGCATTTTAAAACATCAATGGTGTGATGCACATTTCAAGAAAATATGAGAACTTGAACAAGCAAACAATCTGATAAACTGCTAGTTTTTTCACAAAAGAAATAATATTTCAAAAATCATCACAGAGGAATTTTTATTAATTATGTTTCATTATCTTATAACGGAGCATCGACGGACAAGTGGGCGATTTGATAATTCAACCTTGCGATCTGAATGTGAAATCCCAAGGGTCCAGAACTGACTCGGTGCTTTCTACAGAATGATGTTAAGAAAACTGAAGTGATTGATAGCAGACTGCTGTCAAATTTATGATGAGAGGACCAAGGTTCAGTTTTCATATGCAACCTACCACATTTTCCAGACATGGATTTGCAACAGTCATGCATTACGAGAACCAACGTTTATAAGACAATGTACACTATTTAGCAAAATTAATGTTACATCACTACACGTGTTGAAACATCTCAGTCTCTGCAGCCATTCAGTTCATTTGATAACAAAAGTATCAAATATCACCTGAAAGGCATGGTCTCCTCTTGATTCACTATGATTATTGGCTACATCTTTGAACGGTCGTCTACTACATGAAATTTTGTCAAACATAGCTATTTTCACTCGATTAATTTTTTGGTATCAAAATAATAGGTTAGAAAAATGAAACACAGATCAATGTATGGACAAGAAAAAATGCTTTCAGAAAAGTATTTGGACTCATCCACAAGTCAATTACACGAGGAATTGGATACATAATCATAACTAATGTTACATTGCCCCATTCATTTGTTAAGAAGTTGGGAACATTTACCAAATGTCCCATAGCGCTGAAGCGACATGACAAATATCAGACGAGGCCAGAGGCCGAGGCTGATATTTAAGTCATGTCGCTTCAGCGCTATGGCACATTTGGTATGTCCTATAGTTTGGACAAATATGCAATCAACCATGGAAATCTAGATGTCCATGGATCAACAAGAAAAGCAGCTTTGTGGAGACTCCTATCGTCTGTGTGTTGAAATGATTTCTAGGCATCCCTGCCATGGAAAAATGATTACACATGAATTCAAAATTTAGATTGAATCAGGAATATCAATGAGTTGATCACAATTTGAATTCTGATTTAGCATACTGGTTGATGATGGCAAATTGCAGTCGCTTTAGAGATGAGAGGAGACTGTTGAATAATTTAAGATGTCCCAATACTGACAGAAATACCAAATCAACAATGAAAATTTTCAGTGACTATTTAGAACACAAAAAGTTGGATATTGACAATATAGTTAACGACCACAAATTATTAGATGACACATTGTCTAGTTTTCTTTCTGCAGTTATAAAAGAGAATGGAGAGGATTACAGAAAGAATTCCTTTCTATCACTTAAGAATGGGATTCGGCGCTATTTGAAAGAAACGTATGACGTAGACATTTCGAACAAGACCATCTACAAACAAGGCTGGGATATGTATCGCGCGAAACTTAAAGACATCAAACAGAAGGGTACATATGTGCGTGTAGCTCTCATTCAGGCCCTGAACACAAGTCAGGCAGATGATTATTGCTTAGTTTCGAAATCATGTCTAATCTATGAACACCACATGAGTTTTCATTTACAACTTTCTACTCATTGAAAGACTTACTACCAAATACGAATCAGTGGATCAGATTCGAAGTAGTGGCCGAACCTGATGCAGCTGAGGTACAGTCAGCAAAAAATTTAGGTGGCACGAAAAGAAGTATTTTGATTGAAGAAAAGTGCTCAGGTTGCAAAAAATCGTCATAATTGTATCCATTGTGGCACCTATTACATAATGTCCCACTGCCCTCCACTGTGATGTGGTAACAAGACATGACAATATGCAGCCCATCCGCAACATCAGATGGCATCATAAGCTGGATGATGTGGTCACGGCCCTAATGCCGCATTGCGAAACATTGATGCGGTACAGTTTGCATCTTTGTTCGAAAAGTCAATAATTAATTCGGCAATTTTGAAACCAGTAAAAAAATCAGAATTAAGACACCGCTACACGCAACCCTACATAATAGAACAATACGTTATTTAAGGTTTTAAATTTATTATCAAACTAAATGTACTCACAAAAGGCAGCTAAATATCTGTTTTCACATTTGCTTTTGATAGGAAGTTCTACTCAGAGCCGAATTCCAGACGAAAACATTTACAAGTGAGATGTCGTAGAATGCTGGCTCATTACGTGACAACAATAGATTGTTTGAAACTTGTATTTGTGCAATCACAAGTTATAGGATTCAAAGTTCAAGTATTCAATACTTTGACCTTTGGACTGAACCTACTTCTATGTTTAGATTGAACATTGAACCAGCGAATTAGTCAGAATAACAATTTGTACATTTGTAAAGGTTAAGGAAACAATTAGAGCTTCGTGGATTAGCGGGGTTTTGCCATGTGGTATGCAAATAAGATAACATTCATTCAATGCGTTTTTCCAAGTCCAAGGAAGACGCGAAATGGCTAATCCCGTGGTCATTATCATACAAAGACACAAGCTCGCAATCACAAACACACACATTGGAAATTGTCCAAGAATTCAGTGCTGTCTGATGAAAATGATCAAACAATGTCTAGCGTCTGAAGCACTTATGCCCTGTTTACTGGAAAAATCCATGCGAAGTTTTCCCAAAAATCATGGCTATGCTGTAAAAAGTAACGATCCGATTCCAACGTAACCAATATAATTACTACGACAAATTTCAGACAGCAATTGCTTGAAAGGATTCTATTTTCATTAAAAAACCAAAAAATATTTTCGAATTCATTTATATCCTGACTTTACTTTTTCATTTTTATTTCCAATGATCATGCAGTGTGATAAATCTCTTCTCAGATTTTATTTCCTAAAACACCTTTTTTACACTCCCATTCAACTACATTTAGACAGCAGGATAAATCCAGCATTTACTACCCAGCGTTTACTATTTTACAAGTTTAACTCTGAGAGAACTTAGGGAGACAATATGAACAGTTATGATTCCCTATTTTCAGATGTGGGTTCATGCGCAGTAGCATCTGAAATTCACTTACTAATTCAGAATTCGAGTAAATATGAAAATATGGCTATCAGTTGTCTATATCATTATCGGCAACGCACCAGTAATCGACAAGTTTAATGAGTGCAACTTACCACGAATGCTCCGCGTTGAAACCCATCTGCAATATAAAATGAGCAGTTTATCATCATCTGGCAAAATACAACATCATTTATAAATTTTAAGTTCGTTCATGTAAATTCCTACCTTTTTGAATGTAACACCTATAAATTTCGACTCCTCCCCGATTTAATTAGCTGGAATGTTCCTTGGCTATGAAAGCAAGTAGAAAATGTTTTGAAGATTTGAAAATTGTACACTTCATTTCAGCAAGAATAAAACTGATTAGAAAGTATCGGTACCTTGGAAATGACACGCGATTAAGTGGCAAAGTTCAATTAACAACAATGAAATTAAATAAACGATAGATCAAATTGCCATGCAAAAGATGTAATATGTCAATTGTAATACTTAAGCAGCTGGTCCTCTTAACCAAAAGTACCAAAGTTACGTCAAGTTGACGCTCTACTATCACTGTCGTTCCTGTTTAGACATGCATTATGCATGAACAGCTGCAATGTACCAATATTTCTGCTAGATAAACTTAATCTTGGACAAATTCATACGTCAGATTATTTGGATTAGGGCTGTTTGCTAGCCGCACCTGTTCGTACCGGTGCATAGAAAATAGTAAAAAAAGTTGAGGTGAAGCACTAATTAAAGTATAACCGAAATACAATTTGCTTCGCGGTATAGATTGTCCCACAGTAGTTATTTAAAGCATGGTATCTATCTCTCGTCATAAATGTTCATGCTTTCAGGAATTCAAAGCGAATTCCACAAAGAACTCAGAAAATTTTAGTGCTAAACAATTTGAAATAGATCTACATAGGCCTCTTTAATCTAATTTTGCCAATACATACAAGTGACTCTCATCATACTTAACCGATACGTCTCTATGATAGCTTTAATGGAATTCCTCAAAAGCAGGTGAAAACAGAAATTATGAAGATTTGCAATAAAAAATGGTAGAAAATATCGAAATACATGTGCCTTAAACTCATAAAAGAATACAATCCTTGAAAACATAAAAACATTGAGAAAGTTATGAAGATCCGAAACAATGTCGCCGCAATCTCCAAATTACTTGGCAAACAAATCTCTCCATGATGCTGTCATGTTACCGAATATTGAAAAAACTTTCGGACGGAGTGTTGACCCCTGGAATGCTAAGATGCATGAGGGGCAAGCACAGAATCTGAGGCAGCGGAAATTGAGATTTTGTGGACGAAAATGATTTATCATGAACTTGAATTATACAATCATAGTCACTTTGTTTTCTTAGCATCAGGAAATGCATCGGTTATTTCGACTTTACATATCTCACGATCCTGCCTTCTTGCGGATTGTCATAAATTATTTACAAATAAAAGATTATAATGCAACTCCAAAAAGTAGTAAGGAAATCTTGCAATAGATTTCGAGAATCTTCATCACAGGATATTTGCTATCATGAAACAACAACAAAGTTTCTGAATTCATTAACTTCGCAATTAATATCTCTATAGATGCATCAGTCAATATATCTACAGATGAAACCATGAGCATCTTTGTAGAAAGTTCATGTCAGAAACTGCATATTCTGATGTGCCGAGATTAACCTTTGCTTTTTATTGATTTTGAGACGAGGATGCATTGAAGCTAATATCATAATAATCACCTAAGGCTTGAAGAGCCTCAATCATTCTGCTGAAGCGTGCGAATTATGCCACTGTTCTTTATCTAGTGTAAAGACTGATTTATATAGTGTGATTAAAATTATGGACGTCATATCCCATTCGAAGAAGTCGGGAAACTAAAAAGCAACGTCGCAAAAGAAGATGACGTGTCATAGTATGAGAAATACATGAAATCATGGCACAGATTCCTAATCCTTTCTGTTCATGCACGAAAATTCCATGCAATTTTTATACCTGTATCAAAAGTGAAATAAGATTGTCTCACATGAAATCAGACGCTCATCTCTCATAAGTAAAAATCTGTATCTTCTTTTCGCAGTATGAACTTCCGATACCGCTAGCATAAATGGTCGTCTCACACTATAATCATGATGGAATCCTACGTAGAATTAATTATCCATGTTTGCATGCATAGAATATCAATGATTCACAAATACCCATTAACATCTGCACGATATCCCACCGATACTCATAAATTCATTGACTCCCAAAAATTGATTGAATATCAATATAATACTTACTACTCCATTCCTTCCAAATACAAGATTGAAGGATTTATCGAACCACCGATCGTAACATTTCCCAGCCAACATTGCTTTCGCATATCGATCTAATTTTTTGTTATCCTTGGGGTCATAACAATGATCTTCGTCGTCAAGTGTTACCATAAATGCCGCCTGAAAATGAAATATGACTTTCAATTCCTAAATTTAGACTTGCTTTTAAGAACTTTGCCGCATCAGATAATGCATTTATCTATCAAGCTGTCGGAATAGTCAGGCGTCATGCCATATCTTATCATTTGGCGTCTATTCATGTTCTCAAATTCATGTAACAATTGCTAAGTATTCGATATTAATGTCAAAAGAATACAATTAATAAGATTCTGCGCAAACGTTCCTACCCTCTCAATTGTATCCAATGTATATTTGTTAACTCCTCGTGCGAAGAACTGTTGACGAGCTTTGGCCCACGATACGCGCTCACCAGCCGTTAATGAAGCTATCGTTTCTTCACCAAAGCATGGTTCACTTTTATCATCGAGTATTCTTTGAAATGATCTGTGAATGTAGAAGGTAAATGATAATTTGAAAATGTTGGCAATTAAAAAACAGCCCATCGTTAGACAGATCTGATTATTACTCCGTGTTTAGTCTGGGTTTGGTTATTGATATTGCAAGTTAGTGATAAGGGACATGGTCTTTCTCCAGAATTATGGATTTCAAACTTGATCCCCAACACAGGAAACTTATATGGACTGGAGCTCTACCTCATCAACACCGGCTCCCTGAGACTGGCCTTACTCCTACTCTGTTTTTCCCGAACAAAATAAAACATGGAAGAATTAATTGATGGATGAAGTCTACTAAGACATACCAATTAATGACATGCAATGAATGTCGGCTATATCTCTCATAACATCACACATTTTATCGAAGCATTGCATTCACAATATCACAAAGCTATTAACGATAAGATTTGCTAATAAAGGCCTACATCAACACTGTTTTCACTTAAATAAGAGACAGGTCTCATTGTTAAAGCAGCTGCAGCTTACGTTGATCATCCCTTCATACAATGGAGTCTTTTAATAAAGGATGTCTTGATTTTTTTCTTTTTTTCGACATGTTGAATATAATGCATGTATGGGTAGATTGTAACCGTAGGAAAATTTGCTTTTCTTGACTAAATAATCGTTGCTTCTTAATCAGAATTATTATCACTTGTGAAGCTAAAGCAAAATGGTCCTTAAGCACTGTGGATTAACGTATTTGTAAACTTAGCGACACTTATTTCACAGGCATCATTTAAGTTATACATTTAATGCAAGGGATAGTTTTGACATGCGGTCTCATTAATACTCTACATGAGAGCTCTCAATTAAGTCAGGGCTTCTCTTATTGAAAGGAAGCTTTTACTAAAAAGACACTGCATTTACCAGGAACAAAATCCATTCTATGCATTACAATCTAGTAATCGATTCAGGGCGCACAATCTAATTTAAGGGTGTTTGGAAGACCATTAGCATTTTTGATTTCTCACACAGCTTTGATAATTTTCCCTTTATCTCATTAAATTCCTGCATATCTAACTGATCAAAAATCTCACCAAAAAAAGAATTGTGCGATCTGAATCTCAATGATTAAGGAGCTTACAATTCATACATATTAACTAATTAAAATTCAAATTGACTTCATGAAGAGTCTGCTTACTTTTGTAATTCACATGGAGTGAGCCACCTTCCGGCAGAGTAAACAAACAGTTTGAAATAGCGTCCTTGATGATACACCACGATGTGACGTGAATCTCTGTAATGTATTAATGTATCTTTTTCAACACCAGGAATTCGCGTGGTTGAGAATATCCTTTCATATTGCCAAGAGCACAGTGGAACTGTATTATTCAACAGGATTGGTTTCAGCTAAAAAGCAAATAAAACGGCTTTCATTAACCAGATTTGAACAATGACCGAGAAAAACATATCAGCTGATTAATAATTACAGCGCACATAGGTGACGAGTAAGAATCAGTCAAATTTGTCAATCTACTTGATAAGATTAGGATAATATTGCGATCAATAGAATTGAACAGCATCAATGAATAGTAATCAATTTTTAAACCTAAATTGAGGCAAGTGCTCATTTAATCATTTTGTGCTTCAAGTCCTCCGGATCACCTAATAGCTCGTAGGCTTGTGAAATTTGTGGCAGTCTCAACAGAGATGTGTGCAGAGTGTGTTGCTTGTATGCATCACTTACTAGCAAAGAAACGTGCTGCTAACCGGTGAACCACATGCCTATAAAAGTTTATATCATAAAACAAGTTATCAAGTATTCAATCGACTGGAAAAAAATAATTGATTGGAAATTAATTGCAATCAATTGATTGATGAAGCATCCTTGATTCAATGTACTGAATGGATCAGGTGCCAATTATTCCAACTAATTGCAGTTATTCACAAGTCAAAGAAGGATTTAGTGAACGATTATCAAAAGCTAAACAGTACAATACAGTGTAAACTACACAGGCCTACGCAGTCGAATAATATTCTGAAGGACCACTTGCATTAAAACGAAGAAAAGTTTGACCTTTTGATAAACTTGCTCTCAATGATCTATAGCATTCATTAAACTTCAATTTAAAAGTCTCTATCTAAAGAATCGCAGATAATTTCAAATGATGGTAAACCTAATGAAGTATTAATATAAATATTAATCATCAACCATTGCTTGATTTTGCTATCAATGCATTTACATGTTATGTCATGTAAATTAGTTCAACGAACAAATTGATGCAGGAAATGCATGCATGTGAGTACAGGTAAATTCTGTTTCTGTAAGTGTTTTAATACAACCTCGTAAACCTAGGTTCTATGGAAATAACTTTCTAAGTATTCAATCAAATGTCAAGCTATGTATTTTCAAAATCCTATTTCTTCAAGCCATGTCTCTCCTGCCAAACCTTGACAATGCGAGCCGGCTCGCGAAAGCTCGCGTAAATATTATTCAGCAAATTTTTACATAGTTTTAGCAGTTAATCTATTCTTGGGGAGATGACACAAACGGAAGTGAGATTCACTATGAAATTAAATAGCCTCCCGTCAGCTGCCATCAACTATGTCTTTTCAACACATTGCACGATTTGTTCGTTAGAGGTTCATTATCCACAGTATCCAAACGGGCATCAAAGTCCAATTGTTTTCTTCCTTTGTCATCATGTCTTGACGAACCGGTGCGTCTGGCAGAGGTTCCACTCTTTCGGTGTCAATGCCGGGTGCTGCAAAACCACCTTTACGAGAGCAGTTGGCGATGGTCTCATACACGTACTTGACGATTGACTGCGACTCTTTAAGCAAGTATATAACATCAATAAGTCACCATATGTGCAATTTGGGAAGCGCTGTTTGTGACGTTAGCATATAGAGCAGCACTCAGCATATCAAGTGAAATTTCGGCAGCTGTTCTTTAGCTATTCATCGGTCAAGAGCAGTAATGATTCGCGATAGAAGAGAGTAATGATAGTCGAGAGCAGCAACAATACCTGGTCGGCCAAAATGAATGCGTATATGCTATCTTCCAACCAATTATCAAAAGGAAAGATGTACCAGACGTGGCCGAAGAAGCAAACACATGTATTTTAAGTAACTAGCATGTATAAGACTTGAATGCCATTATTTTTCAGCGGATGGCTTCCATTATCCGAAATTCTGTGCGTTTCCTTTCCATTATCGCAGCAGTTCTTTTAAATTATATAACATGCTATAATTCAGCTGTTTCATCATATTCTCCATTGAAGGGATAAAACTGATCCGACTGATTAGAATGAAACAGCGCCACTGCATTGATTGTTCTGCTTATATAATGGGTGTCCATCGACTTAATTCTTGACGAAACAAGTCTTCATGGATTTATTGTCGTATGCTACTATCGACAGGGAGATTCGTTAGGAGGACATAGCCTGTTGCGATCGACATTTATGAACTTATACATACAATAGTAGTAGTCGATAAGTGGATACTGTTCTCATTCCTGTGACAGTCGGTTCCTGTCCGTGGCTAGACAGACAATAATTGATGCAGACAGATATCCAGTACTTCATTCAAATTTATTGTATCATGAAGGGTAATTCACGTCCAAGTTTATCTTCCTCTTTGGAACAGATGCTTGAAAATCATTGTGTCTTTTTTGCACACGATCGTGATGACTTTAGATGAAACTGGACTAATTTAAGGATGCTTATCTATTGAACAAATTGCGTTTTAAGAATTACTAAAATGCGCCTCTCAAACAGCAGCGTAACGTATTACGACGTAGATTTCCTGTCTTTCCTCATTCACGTAAGTCTTCAAAAAAGAGCAAATGCATGTAAATAATATCGAATTCAATCTGAAAATTTTGAATGTCCCAAATGACCAATTCACCGCGAAACAGATGTACCAATAAGTCTACCTACGTAAAATCACCGAAGTGTAAATCATTTAATAACAATTTCTAATTCTGAAGTACACCGTCATGTCCATGACATCCACTCAGTCGCCTCTCAGCTGTCAAATATCCTGTCTAGAGTGCAAACAGGCAAATACCACACTGTCACTGAATGAAACTTCGCAGTTGAATTTCCAAAGTGATTCAATGAGAACACACATGCACATGTGTACAATTGTCATCAAACAAGTTAACTTTAAATAGTGAATGAGTCAATGGGATGTAGTCCGTTATATCTCACATTTTAACGTCAGTAGTCCCCATCTGATCGTAGTGCAAACTCCCCATCGCCTTTTTCTTTCTTGACGCCACAAATAATCCAAATTCGCTTGAACAAGGCAATTAATGCCAAGATGCTAAGATGGGCAACAGTGATCATTTTTAAGTTTTAAGTGATTAAGTTTTATATTGAACAGGTTTTGATCCGCTGCCTTTGAAGATCTCTTGACACCTTCCAACATCAAGGGTTCGGGTGGCTTGAGCGTGGTCTTTCTATAGGACTTGCGATCACTTCAAATTCAGTTGATGAATTTTAGTGGCACCAACAGAGAATATTTTCCAAATTCTTCAACTGGGCGATTCCATAAATAACGCCCGGACGCTCTGACACAAAGTCGTCATTTCTCACCATGAAGCAATGTGACAAAATCCATGAAAATTGCACCATATCATGCCAGCTTAGTCTGAAATATTAATCACTCTTCAATTTTTTAACAGTAGTCCCAGTTTCGACGTTAGATGTCAAAAGGTCACTGTAACGAACTGACGCTCACAAAAGCGTGTATTTTAATTATTTTCGTCTTCGTTAAAACTCTGCGAATTATTTAAGTTATGCAGCCCAATCAACACCATGGAATGCTCTTAGGGTCATTATCTGAAAAATAAACCACTCTAATAGTAATGGGAATGTATGGCTCTCTCGCAATTAGCCGCTGATTAATTAGTATCAACCGTAACGTACGGACATGTTCTTCCACATTTGATGACTGAAGTTTTCCTCAATGTTGATTAATACTGGAGTTGATTTAAGTGGTTGGGGAAGCTTTAGTGTCACTACCATTGACAATTGCATTCAACCTGAATCACTTTCGGTTCAATTTACTGTCAACCACTATTTTCGTAGTACCGCAAATTCAAGTTTGATTCTAGTCGCTATTTATTGAATTTAGCTTAAATTGAAATCTACGATTCAGAATTAACAATACACGTAGAATGCTGTAACCGTCGATGATAAGGCTTGTTGTCTGGCGACGAGGGCTCCTGGAACACTTTAATAAGGTACGATACTGATTTCTAAGGATGGAGTAACAGAGTACTCTTGGAGATGCAGTTCTAGGAAGAAGTAAAAGCACAATTATAGCTTCTTTAAAGGAATAAATAGCTTTCGAATTGTACCGTTATCGAGCATTATCGCTTACTGACTAAATCGACAATGAAAACATGAACGCAAATGACTTAATAGATAAACTGGATGGCTTTTCTGTCGTATATTCACACCCCATTCTTCACCGATGAATATTTCTATAATTCCTCAATTTCTAAGAACGGGAGTCACATACCACATTTCCTAATTGTTTTGAATGTCGGAGATGAAACATGAAATTGCCCAGATTCCGTATTATTTTCATACTCATGAAAATGATATTTCTTGGATCCTTATATACTTTTTGAACAAAATACAGAACTCCTATAATTGCTTGAGCTACAGTTGGATGATAATTGAAGTCTAAGCACCCCAACATACGCATTTCGATCGCTTAATATTGTACAAGTTGTAAATAAAACTGCGACGTAGAATCCTCCACTTCTAAATTTAAAAGTAGGAAAAGGTAAAATCTACATCCTTTTGCTATTTACAATTTGTACAATATTACGCGAACGAAATGAATTGATTATTGCGTATGTTCATCATGAAGTACGGGAAATATCGACTCTCTAAGATCTTTTGTCAACTGCGATGTAACCCTGAGCTACGAGAATTTCAATAGGTAAATGCTGGTACTTACACATTATGTGTCAGGACTGAATTTCATGAGACGCTCTCTGAATGCATTGTAGAGAGACAATAACGGCGGCGTCTATATCTAAGTAACTCACTGGATGCGCATGCTATAGACAGACTTAACTTGGCAACTTTTATGCTTCAGCACAAATAACGGAGTATTAACAGGTCATCTGACGACGTAGTCAACAATGCTAAGGGTGACCTGAGGCTATCGTCAAAAAGATATTTTTACTGTCGGATGAAAGTTGATGCGATGATATTTACATTCTACCATACATTGACAGGGTTTGGCGATTAGCAATTGACATGGGCAAGTTACATTGTGTTTACGCATGGTTACGTGATAATAACGCATTCTGTCGATGATACATTTTCTCTTTAAGAGCAGCTTTGCACTTCAAATGGAATGGAAACTTTTGCTTTCAGTTTTCGCCATGTGTTTAGTGCTAGGCATTGCTCAATCCTTTACGGCTCAATTATATAAACACAGTCATTTAGCGAGAACTACATGACATGCGAAGAACAGTCAATGCGATATCAATACTGCATGATGCAGCGAAGGTTTAAACTAACTACTTTCCTTTAGCTAGGCTAACGATTAAAAACGACATATATTATCATCTATTTCATCGACGCATGCACAAGTAGTTTCCGTGGAGATTGGGAATTCATTCATCGTTCCCAAATAGCCACAAGAAATGTTGTCATAGTGAAAACGTAACGGAAAAACTCATTAATTTTGAAAGATTACTAATATTGGAGAATTGTGTCCCATTTGTAACTTTGTTTTTAAAAAATGCCACAAATAGTGATGAGCGCATTATATTCTATCGCGAGCGCTCCGGTTCTCGTCTGGCGATGACCGGAAAATCTGACTGTGAAATGAACGGCAGAAAGTGACATGGAATGACGACAACTCATCGTCACAACCCAAAATGATCCACAGCATACAGAACATAGATATCAAAGTCAGATATATACAAAGTAATGCACTCATCATTATTTGTGGTATTTTTCATATACAAATATTACTAATAACCACATGACATCACTACATACCATCCCAATCACTATGCATTTTAACTTGCAATTTGAAAGCTTCTGTGAATGTGTGAGAAGAATCATTTCTGAAACACTTCAGTGTGTGACTACTTTGACATGATGAATTGATGATAACAAAGTCCTTAAATTTACTTTCTTGAATTAAGGATTGTTCTCGTGTAGAACACGCATCCCAACCAAAAATATAAATCAAAGAACACTTGCATTGTACATCCGATTTCATCACGTTCAAGAGAAGTTCATTGTATCTATCAATTTTTGAAGGTTCATCATAATTTTCCTTTCCTCAGCATTTTCTGGACTAAGTGCTATATTGCATTTTTTTATCTTTTCTTGATGCCATGCGGCATATCGAAATTTAGACCAAATTCCTGATATGGATTATGTGCACCGTTAATCACTCAGCGAATCTTGTTGATCCTATCATGAACTATGTCACTAAGAGGTCCTTGAATATCGTCAGTGTTCAGACGAATGATGGGGCCTCTTTGTCTACAGTGTCTTCCCTACGCTTGCTTGGTGTTACGGTCTCTTCCGATTTCTCCTGGAACCTGCATATAAATGACATAGTAAATAAATGTTATAAAAGATTTTTCATCTTGCGAAATTTAAGACGAGCTGGTTGTCCTTCGTCCATTGTACATAAATGCTACGTTGCTTTTGTACGCTCCGTTTTATTGTACAGTTTTCCTTGTTTTTGTAACGTACCTCAATATTTGCTTCACAAAATTTTACGCGTAGAACGAAGAGCAGCTAAGTATTTTTCTGATTATGAGTTTTGTACCTTTGAAGATGCCACTAATCGTATTTGTAAGACTGTTTGACAACATCGTAAAGTCGTGTGACCATCCACTTCGTGTTATGTTTGAAGAAAGATTCCCGACGTCGCGCAATACTCGTACTTGTGTATTAAGAGCACCCTTTGCGAAGACAAGCAGATATTCGAACTCTTTTATTCGCTATGGACGTTTTTAATAGTTAATTGTCTTGATTTATGCTATGTAATGATTTCACCGCACTTGTGAAACAATAAAGAGCCTATTCTATTACAGGAGGGTATCCTAACACAGTAGAGTCCATGTGGAATAGAAAGCAGAGAGCTGAAGTCGCAGGCAGTGAGGGACGCATGGCACGATGATCGACTCCTGTCTGTGCGAGTTTATGTGACACCAGAAGTGGGCAGGTGAGAACACGTTTGCAATGGCAGCTAACGGGAGGTACATGATAGAAATTATTTTCAATGTCGAAAATATAGGTAATCTCTCCCTCTTATTTATATCAGAAATTTAAATAAAAACATTGAGTTGCATCAGTGGACGTTTCGGGTCCCCAGACCCTTCATCACAGCAAAATCCCGCAAATGCCATTGGGACAGACCCCAATGAGCATCTCGTGAAGTTAGGGATTATGAGAAAATGATCACGACGTTAGTTTGATGGTTACATAATAGGAAGCACAATGAGTCACGAAAATTCTAAGAATTCAGAAGATACACTTTTTTTATAAATTTAATTATTATAAAGAGGTCATGTTTTAGAAGTGCAGTGAAATAAATATCTTTTGAGTTTCGTCCAAAAATGCTGCAGGCCTATCTACAGAATACCTTATACCAGAATATTTAGTTGCTTTTTAGAAGCTCTTGTACTTATTCTGGTCATATTAGATGCGCAGTGTCCAATAATTTCAATCAACTTACTCCATGAAGTAAATTTTTTATCTACAGCTAAATCTAATATTGTTTCAAACAGGCCATCCTTTTTAATAGGCGTACTGATGAATTAGGTAATCACAATCCCTCAAAAATTCATCTGGTTTCGATCAATCCACATGTGCTGAGCAAAAAATGCGGACTCCTTTTCTTTATCTTGTTTTTCTTTTGTGCAAAAGACAAAATTAAACTAAGAATTTGCTTAAGGTCCATTTTCAGATAAGCCTAGCGCTCCATACTTTCCGATCACAATTGTAGATGGAGATTTTAATGGTACTTGTCAATTTAGATACGATGCATCCCGGAATGACAGCCGGTTCGTTCCATAAAACCATGATTTTGATCAAGACCGCACGTGCTGGTATCATCTACAATGCTGCACATAGGCCTACTTCCAAAGTTAGCAATCGCAAATCCTCAATAAATTAATCTGATTTTGGGCAATTCATATACGCAGAGTCCACAAGAAAATGAAGACAATTTTTCTTGATCTGTCTCAAATTTATAGCTATGACGGAGTAAATCTAAAAAGAAAGATGTGGCTCATAGGTTGATACTTCGGATTATCCTAATGTCCATACTTTCAAATCGCAATTTAAATCACACTAATATTGTTGCTACTATTCGATTCAGACGTGCTGGATTCAAAAATGTTAATATTTTCTCTCATTTAGGCCAATATTTTAATCTATGGTCAAATCGTAACTTGTACAATATAGCATAGAGCATATGGAATGGTGTGGTCCAAATATTTGACGAAAATCTGGCATGAGAAAAACAGAGATTGCTGATATGGAAAAATCTTTTTCAATTGATTAATCACCAACTTATTCCTAATCTTCGCTTTTGTGTGATTCAAATATACATTACCCAAACTGCCATAATCATCCACTGGGTCATTTGACCCAAACTGAAATCCAAGTCTATCAAAATCTTTAAAACATATAGTCTTCCTATATAGCACTTACGAGTCAACGATTGCTTCTCAAATAAGTTGTTTTATCAAAAATATCATAGGTCTACCGAACTTTCTGTTCGCCAGTAGGCCTACAACAAATGAAAACTTTAATGCAAGCCAGCAGAAACACAATGCCAATAGCCTATAGCGCTCGCAACAAAATCCATTCAGTGGTTCTAATCACATGCTATTATTTTTTTAAAATATGAAAGTCAAGATTTTTCATGCGGGCTGGTATGTAGCAAACACACGTAGAACGGTACTAAAATTGCTATGATAGTTGCCATTCTCATTAATGCTTTGTTTTACCATCCTGGTAACTTCTCCTGTAGACTCCGAAATGCGCACTCTGTGCGATTTCATGGACCACACTTTTCAAAAGACTGAGTTTGAAAGCACTGCTGCTACGAACACGTGGTACAATTCGATTGACAAGCCCCTCAGGAGGATGAACTGAATGTATGTAGCGCTTTGTTATAAAATCGAAGTTTTAAGTTACTTATGGTGCGCGATAAAAATGCGATTACCAGTTCGAAAAAGCTTCGTCATGGTACACGCAGGAGAGATATCCAAGCAATTAAGAGACGGAGCAATTCATATCTGTAGCAGGTAAATACTAAAGAACTAAACAAGACGAGTTGAATGGAGTGGTGTTTGATAAATGGAAACCTAACGTAGTGCGGCCTATGACGGAAGATGTGATAAAATGAGTACTATATAGAATCGCAAAGGTCAAAAGCCGCAGGACAGTGGAATGGAGACAGTTGAATGGGTGTAGGAAAATAATATACGAGTTGAGTTCCATTGAATTTATAGATGAAGTGTAATTCTGACTGCCTGAGAGGTCAGCCTGTGAGATGAAAGCTGATAAGTGTGCAAATCAAAAGAATCTGAAAGAGATCCACGGAATTATGATTAAGATACGATGGTTTAAATAAATGGCGACGCAAATGTAGATCTTGAATTGAAGGGAAAATGGAAAATGACTCAAGAAAACAAGAAGGAAGCATGAAGGAAGGGACAGATAAGATACGGTGTAAATGGCGCCTGGAGCAGATTGGTGTCAAATGTTGACTGTGATGCAAAATCAGCTTCCGTCATTATTTTTGATCAACTTACTTCCTCGCGGTCAACTTGTCGCATGTACTGCAACATCAGGAAGGTAACATTTCCAGCTCGAGCCGACTGCACGTGTGTAGGAGTCACCATGATAGCATCAATACCATAAAAATTACTGTTGACCATTATTGGAGATCGTCCAGCAAGATAAACATAATCCTCCCACCAATCTGATACCTGAAAAATAAACTTCGTCACTTGACCTACCAGAGAAGCTTCGGTCTTCGGATTCTATAATTTTACAGTACAGAAAAGTCATTCATACATATGTAAATCACAGGAACTACACTCTCCCAAGTAGATTTGATGATCAATAGATACCGACAATTCTGAATGTTAAGACACTGTTTATTAACAGCAAGTTCCAATATTGACATTCAACTGTCAGGAGAACAAGGCTATCATAACAATATACATAGTTTCCAAAAATACAAAATGTCATTCTCAGTAATTGCCTTGATTTGAATCCAAATCGCTGCAAAACTAAGTGAATGACGACCAAAATTAAAGCATGTGGCTAAATTATCATAGTTTTGATTTTGCTATGTTTTTTCACCCGCTACTAAATAATGCCATCAAAAAAATATCCACTTGATTGAAGTTACTAATACTGGATAAAATAAAGTATTTCTTTTACATCTTTTGCTATTTTTCTGAGTAGATGGTCCCATAATTAGCTATTCAATCATCAGTCTGAGTCGTTTTCTTAGTCATCTTTGAAACATTTATTACACTCAACAAGTTACGAACATGACTTAAGCGATCGCTTCAATGATTGATAGAGACCTAACACACACAACTAGAATATTCATGGACAGCTAGATGTCCGTGAATCTACTCATTGATAGTGATAGGCCTACTCATCTCTGTAAAGGCGAATCTTCTAGTTCACTTGAAATTACAAACAGAGGAGTTAATAAAAAAGGAGTACTAAATTCCATACCTTGCGATGTCTCGTATATTTTTACAAGCATAGACAAGAACTAATATACTAACCGCCATGATGAAATGAGAAAGTGAGTTCAGAAATAAATCCATAACTTCTTATCCTGTTACTTCATACGGAGACAAACTGACATTCTCGAGTGCTGATGTATCTTCATGATTCACATCGCTATCTTACTGTTCAAAGGATGATTTTAAGTAGGGTAACTTATTATTGTCCGCATGATAATACCATAACGGCTATAATGCTTAATTGCGAGCGACAAAAAGCATTTGAAAAAGTTCGTTCAACAACCACTTATCTGAAATTAATGTTATTGTTGTTAATTACGTTCGTGATTTATGTAATACTGACCAACCCAAACGTTTTGTACTTTAAGTTCTAGAATTAGATGCAAAGTTCAAATGAAATCACAGACTGGGCAAACTTTTTTTAAAGCTGAAAATCGCAGTTTCAGGAGATTCATGAGCAAATTAGTCCTAAAACAACGGTATATACAGGAATGCGCATTATACAATATAGTAATCTGTTTTTATTGCATTCATCATGATGAAGCTGTTTTTCTAAGCAGTCTTCGTTCAGCAAGAATAGATAATCGCGATTTTAGCATGTTATACTAATACATGGATCGGTCCTAATTTGCAGTAAACATGGAGTGCTTTAAAAGCAGACTAACTTTTTTTGTTATTTTCACGCTTTTTCAACATACCATGACAATAAATGCTTACTAACAAATATTGTCTTTGATAATATAATGCCAGCTTTCATCAGCTAGTCTAGTGGACACTGACTACCTTCACTGGTGTTGAAATGGTTATGAGTGTGTAGGCCTACTCATACACTAAAGTTCATGATATAAATACATATGCAAGGTGATGCATAAAAAATGCTTTTTTCTAGAGGGTGTAATATGGCTTAATCAAAATCTTGAATTCAAATTTCATGCTTCCAATGTAACTAGACAAGCCAACTTATAGTATGTAGATGAGACTTGGCATTGAATATTTTATCATCTTAATGCCATCACTTTATAGTACTGATAATTAGTATTCTTGTGACAAAAAACCAAGAAAAAATATTATTAAACATTGATTTTTATATTTTTTCTTAGTTATTTCATATGAGTAATAACTGTAACATAGTCAAGTAAATTACACTACTAAACGCAATGAACACTCACAATTCTCAAATTAGATTCATCAACTTGATCAGCGTCCAACTCGATGCAATTACGACAACGTGTCAAGACTGAGTTGTCAGCAGATTCAAGCATGCCTTTTGAAAAAGCTGTGTTTTATTGGCTAATGAGTAATTGATAATCACGAGTATAACGCTGCCCTTCACACGCTTGTCTGACGAAGCAGCTTCATGTACATAAAAATGGCATTGAGGTACATCTGCATTATGTTCATTTTTAGGCAAGAGAATTCCCGCATGCAAATTAAGAAACTTCAATATCATCATGATGTTACAGTGTGATGCATGGCTGACTCCACAGGCGCAATTCCTTATGATATCAACACAGAAACAATAAACAGGCTCCCGTTGTTGAGATGTGCTTCCTAATTTTCGAAAACGGTCATATCGAATCAAATTTGATCAGCAAGATGGAATATCTCCTCATTACAATTGTGCAGCTCGGACTTCAGCGAATGATAATATCACAAACAGATGAATTGGCTAAAGGGGATCGACTGAATTGCCTTCTTAGATCACCGGACGTGACAATATTGACTTTTTTCTTTGCAGAGCTCAAAGAGACCAAGTTTACATGATCGTTCTCAGAAATATTCCACAACTTGTACGACGAATCGAATCTGAAATAACAACTTTTTCAACAAGCATGTTTGAATCTGCTTACAACTCATTCTTGAAACGAAGAAGCGGCTGCATCGACCTAGACAGTGTGTATCATATGGGCAATCATTATCAGTGTTTCAAAGTGACGGTCAGCACCGCAATCATCTATTACGTAGAAATCCTTTTGAGATTAAATTGAAATTAGGCAGCTGTGGTTGCAGGCATGCTCTCTCAGGTCCTGTCGTGGGATGTGTTGAGCGTAGCATGGTAGACGACTTATTGAGCCAGTTTATAGGCAAAATTAACTAGCCCCACTATGAAAGTTGCTCTTCTGGTGATAATCGGTAATCAGTTCTTAACACATTCCAATAGGTGCGAGCATGAATGAACAGACCACGTCACAAACAGAACCGCCAAAACGGTTCGATTTGCAACCGGTGTGGAGTCGTTATCTCTGGCTCGGCTCATATCTATCGCCTGGGGGTGAGGGGTTCATCACTGTGAGTTTCGGATGCACACCCAACCCCAAGCTTACTAGTATAGCATGTTAATTTCGAATTTTAAAGATAATTCAATAATTCTACAAGTAAATGGAGAAATTTTCTTGAAGCACTTACGTAGTTGGAGGACCACCAAGATTTCAGGATCAAATAAAATTGAAGTTTTGTTGCAATGGTGTTTTGAAATTGTTCGGACAGAGCTTCCATTCGCTTGTACTCTTCGTCCTTGAGCAATGGCCTAACTGATCGTAGAAACTGAAAAATGTATGAAATTATGACCGACAGCACTAAAAACATACATAACATGAAATTAATAAGATGGCAAAACAAGAAAATCGCACCTTATGAAAGGAAATGCACACCGAACACTGGTTGAATTGCATGATATTGTCCCCATTTTAATGAAAGAAAATTTAAGAATGAGTTTTACACTGATCGTTTCCCACAATTTGGAAGTCCAATTTTAAAGATGGTCCTCAGTAAAAGAAGCTACAGGCAGTTGTCTTCAGAAGCCACATTGCAATAATGTCTAACTTTCAAAAACGATGAACCTACCATTGTCGTAGGAAATGTTTTTTTCTACATAATAACAATGCAGTTCAGTTCAATGACGAATCTCATTTAATATTACAGCACTGAGATAAAACGTATACTACAGAAAGTACATGCATATTTTCCAGACGACTCATTGTCGTCAAGGTCTTTATCTCCACTTATGTGGTCATCTAAAGCCGTATCACTATGAAAAAAGAGAGACATCTAGCTTGATATTGCCATTTCCTCTTTAATTTGATTAATTCAACAGGCGAAATAGTCATTTCATATTTAACGGTGTGGGCTGTGGCAACCATTAACGTAAAGAAATACGTTGACAATTACTAAGTGTTGATATTATTGTTTGGAAACATCCATAATAATGCGAGTATGTTTATCAGCTTATCTAGCCACATGCAAATTCGGGCATTTTTACTGAATAAATGCACATATAGCCAAAGACTTCTTCATCAGTAGTACGTTAGATTTTATTAAGCAAAGCTTCCGTTGGCTTACCCGTCTTATGGTATCCTTGACAGCCGGTACTGGGAGTCGTGGTAAAGAGCCTTGATAGCCATATAAGCGGTAATATCGCGTTCTCAGAAGCTTCATAATACCCTAAAATATGAAAGACAATCTATAAATCTGATGAAGTTAGTAAAGCCGAAGATGCTTTTCTTTGGTAGAATACTTACAAGCCAGATCTTTGATGTCATCGACATTTTACCACGTGGCTCATACATCCATCCATTGTATTGCAGCATCAGAAGAAGAAAGTATTTAATTACAATTATTCCACTAATCCACAACAAAATAGAAAATAAGAAGGATGCTACAACATGATCCCATGGAGGGGTATAATTCCGGTTTTCATTGAGATATTTCTCGATTTTCGAGATGACAGCATAACTCGGATCTTTGCCACAAAGAGAAATCGCCAATAGTATCCCAACTATATACAACCAACTTGACGGCTTGAAAGGGTAAATACTGTTGAAGAAGGAATTCTGAAAATTGAAAAATAGAAATCATGAATTCCGCTATGACAGAATTACAAATTCACCAAAATACTCAAATTTGTTCATCCTGAAATGATCAGAAGCTGTGAGCGAATCTCTTTCAGCTTCCTTATGTGCTTAAGTCAAATATGCTAATTTCCCTATGCTAATTTTTGCGATCGACATTATACATCTGTCTGCGTTTCAACTTTTCTGACTACGAGACGGAATTGAAAATTTAGACATGACCATCCTAGTGACACCGTGGTCTCCGTGGCTAAGTGCTTGGCCTAGCGATCTTTTGGTCCAGAGGTCAAGCTTCGGCAGGAGGATCATCCGTACATATCATCATTTAGATCCGTACAGTAGGAGAAGGCCATACCATTGCATATAGTAATTCTACCTATTGCATGGCCCCATTCCTTGTTTTCAATCTACTTGTTCGGTTACATAGACCTTCCTGCTATACAAATCTGTGGTGTGAATTTCAAGTTCTTTTTCTGAATATGACTACTAATTTCTTAGAATAGCCAGTGGATAACAGCTGAAATTAATTACTGAATTACAAATTCGGCTATTCTGCGTAACTCAGAAATCGTGTCCTGAGCGCAACGAAGTTAAAAGTAAGTTTAGATAGATAACAAACTGCACTAGGCCGAATTACAACATGAGTGGTATGCATTGCCACGAAAACCTTAATATCACATGTTTTCGATGTGAGGCTAAGCAATCAATTGTAAAAATATCTTGCGGAGAGTCCTGAGCGCAAAGGTTGAATGGCCGTATTGCATAACTTGCGAAAGGTAACACTTGTGTGGAAATAAAAATGCTATTGAATTTTGTGAGTACTCAGACAATGTAGCAGAAGCGACAAGATTGAACGAAGTAGTAAAATAAGGGAACAGCATGAACGGTCAGGAGAATGCGAAGAATTTTAGCAGCTGTAGGAGACGGAAATTGTCGTGTTATTGTTCCTATGCTCCATTCTACAGTTTTGAAAATGGAAACAATTATGCACTATAGACACGGCGACCAAAGAAGCTCCGGATAAAATCTGAATGTCTGCTAATCCCGTGAATTCAAATCATCACTACCATTTCTTCTTTCAGAAATACATAATTAGCTAAACCCTCTGTGACAAGGAAGCCTATTAATTAGGACAGAATTTCAATCCAGAAACAAAATAGGGTGCTCTTACGAGTTTTGTTTTGCTAAATGCCGATTGAAGTATAGAAACCTGTCTATTCTATACAGAGATTTTTGAATGAAATTGCTAAGGTTTGTTTGGACCAACCTGCAATATTAGAAAGCAAATGACGGACGGCATGATAATGTAAAAGCAAAGATTGAAATAAAAGAAACAATTAAAATGAAAAGGGAAAATAACATTTCAGAGAAAGACAGATTCTTGCTACATTACAAGAGTAAAGAATTCTGCTCCTAATAAATAATTATTTTAGGTCAAGTTACATAAAATTATGCCAATTTAGTCAAAATGAAATTAAATTCAGGCAATTTTAGGTTTTTAGGTCATGTGTGGTGCCTGATATCAATAAGAACAAATCTTACCTTAAATCTAGCAACTTTCCTTTTCCAAGTTCGAATACCTGAACTCCACACAGCTTTCAGAGCATCTGTATTAACGTTTACGTCAACGCCATCATGTGTGACGGAAAACGAGAATGCAACAGCCGCGTGAGCTTCTGCCATACCTGGAAATTCGAAAAAAAATTGCTTAAGATTACATTCAGATAAATAATATAATTTCGAAAAATGGTCTCGGTGGCATTGTTGTCAAGTGCGAATACTTGGCGTTGTCATTTTCTAGTCGTGTAGTGATCTCTGAGTGCCATTGGATGTTGGCACGAATGACATTCGTCCCTAACAGAAATAACAGTCCTGGTGAAATTGTCTTGACCCCACAATCATATGTAAAACCTAATTTACATAAACACTAGAGTTAAGCCCTATGGCATTTCATATTGAATTGAATTTTACCAACTAGAAGACGGTCACTGTTCGAGATTCTGAGATCTAGATAAACTCATTGATCACAAATAACATAAGAGCCAATCTAATTCTAGCTACTAAATTTACGTGACATTATATTTATTCAATAATTCTTTATAATATCTACGGAATTTCTCTTGACTCTTTATTTGCAAAATGGACAAATTTGAAATTAAGATATCTAGCACTGCACCGTAAAAACCAATAAAATGCTTTTTGAATACAAGAGAGTTTTTATATGAGTTCTTTAAATTTAAGCCCATATCCAGGCGTGCAAATTATGTGTTGGGGGCCCGTGCGGAAAAATTTAGGGGCCAGATCGGTAGGATTATAAGACTATTCAAATTTCTCTTTATCGCTAACATAAATGATGGACTTTGGAATGACTTCTTATTTTTCAACAAATGTGACACAGATAAATCACCTTACTCGTTTCTGGATAATGCCGCCCTGTGATCATAAACAGACCATCCCTTTTGTTATATCTCTATTGACATTTTAGTGGTCATAGCATTATGTTTATTTGACTATCTTTATTGTATCGCTTCTGACTATCTATGAATCTATTCTGTATCTATGCATATTAGTTAGTATCTATGTAATATTATGAAATTCATAATATAGCCTACTCTGGTGACTGCAGGTGGTCTTCTCATCAAGAAATATGAGTACCGATTAACGGATACCTAAAGGTGAACATAACATGGCGTCTGCGTGTAAGGTCGACATTAGAGCTGCACCAAAGTTCGACATTGAATCCGAAAGACATCTCTTCGACGAATGGCTACTAAAATGGAACAGCTTTGAAATTTTAAGTGGAATCAATGAGATCAAAGACATCACAGCGCAATTCAATACGAATGCATGCATTACGTTCTGCTGTTAGTAAAGAAACCTTAAGAATTGTAATCCACTTACCACTTGGTATATATAAAGACAATCCTGATAAAGTTCTTGAAGGTTTAAAACAACATATCCAAGGATCTGTCAATGAAGTTTATGAACGAAGAGAATTCAATATCCGGAATCAAAAGGAGGGTGAGACATTCAACGACTGGTTAATGTCTTTAAGAGAAATGGCATCTCGTTGTAATTTTGCGAAATGCTGCAATAATTGTGAATCTCTACAGCTTTGAGATCGCGTAGTCACTGGATTGCGTGATCAGGAAACTATCGAGAAATTATTGAACGTTGGTAGCTCACTTACTTTTCGCCAATCTCGGGAAATTTGCGAGTCAGTAGAGTCTTCAAGGACTCAATCGTTAAAGATAACTGGCAATAATTCCATGGTTGCAACAATAAGGAAAAAGTCATCTTATAAAATTCAACGACAATTACCTACGGCGGTGCCTCACACCACTGTAAAACGTGAATGTAAATTTTCTGGACGCAAACACGAAATGCAACTTTGTCTGGCATTTAACAAGAGATGTGAAAAGTGCAAGAGATTTAATCATTTTGCTGTGAAATGCCCTTCACAAAAGAATGATTCCTTTCCTAAAAATAAAACTTTCAAACGTATTGGCAGTTTATTTTCGGCTGGTGATAATTCTCAACACCTCGTCAAAGTCATGGTCAGTTATGAAAATACTAGCAAACCCGTTTTATTCTTACCTGATACGGGTGCTGAGATTGATACAATTCCTTCACAAATGCTGAAATTCTTGAATATAGATAACAACAACATTATTCCTACATACATAACTCCGAAAGCAGCAAATGGTGAAATATTATACGCCTTAGGTTATTTTTCGGCAGACATCACTCTAGGGGACAGCTGCAATTACACAACAGTATTTGTATTATCAGGTTTGCAAGTACCAATCTTATCAAGGAGCTCTTGCGCTCGATTGCGTTTGATAGCATACAATTTTCCCAAAACGCAGCTAAAGCCACACATTTCACATTCAAAGTCGCCGTACGCCACAGAATCATCGAAAATTCCAGTGGCAGTACATACCTTGAGTGATTCTAAAAGGCTTGAATCTAAAATAAAGAAGGATTTTCCTACCATCTTCAACGGTCGAGTAAGCACAATGAAAGGTGAAAAGTTTTCAATCAAACTCCGAAATGATGCTGTACCTTTTACCATTTCGACTCCTCGGCGAATTGCTGAACCTTTAAAGCCAAAATTGAAAGCTGAATTAGAATCCCTGGAATCACAAGGAATAATCACATAAGTGACATATCCAACAGTGGTGTGCTCCTATTGCTGTAGCCTTGAAAAATGATCGCAACATTCGTCTCTGTGTTGACTTAAGAAACTTGAATAAGTTCGTTGTTTGTGAACGTTTGCTGAGTCCGACGCCTTTTGAAGTGGTGTCAACAATACCTTCTCACTGCAAGTATTTCACTACATTTGATGCACTCTAAGGTTATCATCAAATACCCATGGATGCCAATTCTCAAGATATGACTACATTCATAACTCCTTTCGGTAGATATAAATACCTGAAAGCACCTTTTGGCATTAGCACTATTAGTGAACATTATAATAGAAGAATTTATGAGTCGATCGAAGGTCTGAAGAATACATGTCACATTGTGGATGATATCCTTATAGCAGACTCTGATTATGAAACTCATGTCCAAAACGTGAACAATTTCCTCAAAAGATGCGAACAACACAGCATATCTTTAAACCCTTCAAAACTTAAAGTTTAGTTGCTTTACCTCAAGCAGAATTTGCAGGTTTTCACTTGTCTACCTCCGAATACAGAGTGAGTAATAATCTCATAAAAGCTATTAAAGAACTTTCCAACTCCCAAGAATCGAACTGATTTAAGATCATGGTTTGGCCTCGTAAATCAAATTGGAAACACAACAAATGAATTATCAGAACTCTCAGGATCTTTGCGACCACTCCTTAAAAAGGAAAATGAATTGTCTGGACCTACTGAGCATAATCAATCATTCCTAAGCATGCGTGAAAAGTTGTCGAAACCTCCATTCTTAGCCTACTATAGTCCCAATCGTGACACTGTATTATATACTGACGCTTCGCGCCTTGAAGGTATTGGTTTCTTATTGAAACAGCTGCAATCCGACAAGACATGGAAAGTAATACAAGTACAAGCTGGTTCTCGGTTTCTATCGCCTGCGGAATCTCGATATGCTATGATAGAGCTGGAACTCCTCGCAGTCGTATGGGCAGTTAAAAAGTGTAAAATGTTTTTGGATGGACTTCAACATTTCGAAATAATGACTGATCATGCTCCGTTGATACCGTTCTTAAGCAAATATACCTTGGATCAAATAGAAAATCCGTGATTACAACGTTTAAGAGGTCAATTGGACAGATTGTTTTACCGCCTCATGGATTAAAGGGAAAGAAAATGACGCAGCTGATGCATTATCACGTGCACCAGTAGACCAAGCATCCAGGTCGGACGAAGTTGGTGAACAAATAAGGCACCGAGTGTCCATAATCTCCGCACTTTCAGATATTTCACATGAAAACGTCGACGTTTGGCTGGAGAAAATTTCCGACGCTGCTAAATTCGATACAGAATATCAACAGCTGAAGGAACTTATAATTCAGGGATTCCCACTTATCAAAAACGAAGTTCCTTGCCAACTCCGACCATACTTCTATATGAAGGATAAGCTCACTGTAGACGACGATTTGATCGTTTTAGGACAACGACTACTGGTTCCTGCCAAAATGAGAAAGAATGTTCTTGATAATCTCCTAAATATGCACCAAGGAGTAACGAAAACTAAGCAGAGGGCAAGATTGTCTATGTTTTGGCCAAGTATGAATAAAGAAATAGAACAACACTGTCAGACATGTACTTCATGCCAAGCATTACTACCAAGTCAAATGCGCGAACCAATGATGCCTGTTAAACGTCCGGAACGACCGTTTCAAGTGCTCCACATGGATTTGTTTGATTATGCTGGTCAAAAATACCTTGCTTGCGTTGATGATTTTTCTCTCCGGGTATGTGCTCCTCCCTAAATGCTATGGGTAAGCACGCAATCAACGAACACAAGGTGTTGCACTGCTCTCAGAGAGAGTAGAGATTTATTGAGAAATCGGTCCCAGAGGTTTGGTTTTCTGACAATGGACCACAACTCGCCAAGTCATGAAATGGAAACATTTTGTACGACAATGGGGCGTAATTCACAAGACATCAAACATTTCACCAGTTATCCACAAAGTAACGGAACTGCAGAAGCCGGAGTTAAAACAATTGAAGAAAATGGTAAAGGGGAAGTTTATGACCATATAAAGACCCCGATCGACTGGGACAAATCTGGCCAAGGATTATTATCATACTACAACACGCCAAGATATGATGGCCAGTCACCTGCGGAGCTTCTCTTCGGCCGTAATATACGCGACACTCTTCCGGCACATCGAATCAGCGATCTTTCGATGAGGCAGAAGAAAAAGCAACGAGGATTCGAGAGAAAGTCATGGAACACTACAACGCCAGATCTCGTCACTTACCTTCACTAAAAGTTAATGATAGAGTAGTGATGCAGGACAACCGTTCCGGGAAATGGAATAAATATGGATTGATGGTCGAAAGTCGGTAATAACCGTGACTACCCTGATAAAGTTACCTAGCGGTAGAATATTTCGTCGGAACCGCTAGATTCCTTCGACGTCCGAATAATAAACTTACCAGGAATGGTAGACAACAAGACTGCGACGGAGCCGACTCCCGTACAACCTAGGCCACAAGGGAATCAAGCGATAAGATATGGACGTATCTCAGTCAAACCAGATCGGTTACAGATAGACCCGAAAAAATTAAGTTACTTATCTTGACCCACGGGAAAAGGAAGATGTTATATCTCTATTAACATTTTAGTGGTCATAGCATTATGTTCATTTGAATATCTTTATTGTATCGCTTCTGACTATCTATGAATCTATTCTGTATCTATGCATATTAGTTAGTATCTATGTAATATTATGAAATTCATAATATAGCCTACTCTGGTGACTGCAGGTGGTCTTCTCATCAAGAAATATGAGAACCGATTAACGGATACCTAAAGGTGAACATAACACCTTTAGTCTGCCAAAAAATTTGGATAGCATATTTATGTTTCACTGAAAATGCTTCATAGTAGGCCTACGTTTAATTCGAACAATGCTGTTTTAAAATCATCTGTGCGGAAGCCTAGAAATTTTTTGTTACAAGAGGTAAATGAAAATACACGCATCTACATGTACATAAAATAAATAATTCTATCCAAACAGAATTCTATCCATTATTCTATATTATTTGCATAATTCTATCTACATTATTTTATCTTGACAGGCGAACAATATGACATGGATGTTAAAAGTGGCAGACCATCACATATTTCTCAAATATAACGAATAATAATGGGATCGAATGAATTCGCGCATGAAGGTAGATGGATCTAATTGAATTATGTAAAAGCAGGCTAGAGGGTCCCGCAGGTCTACACATAAAGCATTGGATTTAAACATCTCATCATTTAATCTATACTTATAATGACGTGCAGCTACAAAATTTGCGCATTTTACGACAATAAATAGATCTTTCTTGCGAGTTTAAATGCTAAGTCCATGATATTGAAATACTTCATTTCCCATCACGCACATGACGAAAATACTACGTACAAAACGACAGTTTACCCATTAGTAGTTGATTAAAAAGAAAACTAGCCTTATGCACTTTTTAGGTGTATGCAATAATAAGCTGTTCACAAAGTATCAGAAAAAGTATGTATTTCAAGATATGATTGAATAGTAAATTTTCGTTATGTACGTGACGAAAGGCTAACTCACGAGAACATTTACAAAATTTGCCAGTAAGTCTAATTATGATACTACAATACCTATAGCGCTCCTGTAAGTCTTGAGAGAGAATGCAAGAAAAGCGATAAAGTTAATGACATGGAAGATTCGGAAAGGAATTTTTTCCTTCTTTAAAACATGAGGACATTTTTCAATTTATTTACACTATTTGTCCGATTTGAGATTATTAGTGTCAAAGGAGAAGATGAAAAGATGACATCTTATGGAGCAAAATCGGTTAGGATGTCATACTTAAGGGTATTTTGGATACATCGGCATAAAAATGCAGGTATGTATCTGAATTGTAGTTTTTGATGCTCTTGTTTTCATGGAATTGTCTACAGAAAATGGAATTGTCTGGGACGAACAGGCACAAACAAGTCAAAAAGCCTCGCATGCAGTAGAAAATTGATGAAAACCCGTTGTATCAACTGTAACATATTTAACTTCGGCACAATGGAGGGCTTGATGAGCCAACCACGCGAAAATAACGGCTGTATTCTTTCTTTCAATGGTGAACGAGTTTTCTACATTTTTTGTTCATCAAACCAGATAACATGATGTTACTTTGAGAGAGTGCGATACTTATCTTCATGGTCAAAAAGAACAGAAAATGGCAGTTATGAGAACACTGATGACTACCGATTCTATATGATTGGATTTTATCAGAGTTGCATTAAGAAAGACCGAATTTTGCAGAGAACACCAATTGAAATGCCGAGGCCAGAATGCATTGATAAAGAATTCCATATAATGTACAAATACAAGATTCAGAAGTTGCAGTCTAATTCAACAAATGGAGGTATCACCCTATCTTTGATTACAAAAAAATCATGTTTTTAAAAAAGTTACACATCATCATCAGGGTGTTTCTCTCTCCCTTAGGAGGAACCCCTCTCTCTTCAGCGTCCAAAAAAAGTTTGTCTTTAGCCATGCGGCTCCATGTGCGTCCCATGTTGCGTTCTAGATCTTGATTTTGATCGTCCACGTGATCTTTTAAAGTTGCGCGGAGTCCATTCTGTAACCCTTCTTGTCCATCGGTTGTCATTTCGTCACGCCACACGTCCATCGATGTTTACTCTCCCGAATACACTGGATGATATCCTTGAGCCCTGTCTGCTGACGGATCCAACTGGCTCTCTTCCTGTCACGAAGTGCAATGCCCATGATTATACGCTCCATTTTCCGTTGAGTTGTAGCGAGCTTCTCCAATTGTGTATCATTTAGCGATCATATTTCGCTGCCAAATGTCATAGCAGGAAGAATACATTCGTTGAACGCCTTTCTCTTCAATTTCTTGGGAACTTTCTTATCTAGCATGATATCCCTAAGCTTCCGGAAGACATTCCACCCAAGAGTGATCCTTCTCCGCAATTCCATCAACTGGTTGTGATCATCAGTCTGCATCTGGCCAAGGTATACATATTTGTTGTTTTCTTCGATCTTCTTTCTATCGATAATGACGTCGGTCTTCCGTACGGAATTGTTACACATGATCTTCTTCTTGGCGATATTCATCCTTAGTCCGTCTGGCTGGCTATTGTCGTGGATATCCCGAAGCATCGCTTGCAACTCCTCTGTGAAATTGGCAATTAGGACTATGTCGTTAGCGAATATGAGGTGAGACAGAAACTTTCCATCGATATTGATACTTTCGGCCTCCCAGTTGATCTTATTGATTAATAGGCTACATCTTGCAGACATGAAGTGAAGAGTCTGGGGGGAATATTATCACCTGTAGTAAACTGATTGACCTGTAGTTTCTGATATTAGTTCTTATGCGTTTCTTGTATAGTAGTACGATTACTGCATTCTTCCAAGATTTTGGGACTCGACGTTGTTTTAGGCATTCACTGTAGAATTCGGTTAAGGATTTCTATTATCACTTCTCCACCATCCTGGAGAATGCTGGCCGGGATGTTGTCATTCCGGCCACAACATCTGCGTTTTAGCTTCTTGATGGATGTCCTTACGTCTGATGTCAGGACGGCCGGGATAGCAGCAGCGGAAGTAGGACTTTGCGGTAGTCCATGTACACTTTGTCGAGTCGCGTAGGGAGGCATAGATCTTCGTGGAATTCGACGCACCGTTCTATAATCCGCTCGTTGTTATAGATGAGCGTCCCATCCTCTTCTTCCAATAAACGGAATTGACTTTTCCCTAGGCACTGGTCCAGTCATGCTTGTTTGAGGCTTCTATAGTTTTCGATTGCCTCCAAGATTTGTTTCTCATTGAAACTTTTGATATCGTCCGCCATTTTCTGTCTGAGAGTTTTACAGGTTTCTGCATATTCGATGTTTTCTCTTGTGGAGCCGTTTCTCTTCATCTCCCTTCTCTTGTTTTTCAGATGTTTGGCAACCACTGACAGTTTATCAAACTTCTTCTTGTGCTGGCCTGCGGTAGCTATGGCAGCATCGTGGATGATCGTGATAATATCATTCTCATTTTCATCCAAGTTCCCTTCTTATACGGAGACCAGGGCGGAAAATCTGCTACGGAGTTCTACCTGGAATTCTGTTCTCTGGTGCTGCAACTCATTTTCATTGACTTTTGCCGGTTGGGAGATCATCCTTGCTCTTTCAAATCTATTATTTATCCTAATCTTGCCTCGTAACATCCTGTGGTCACTTCCTGTGTTCAACTTATTGATGACTGAAATGTTTGAGAAGATATACATCCATCCTATTTGACATTATACAATCGATCTCATTCTTTGCTTCTGCATTTGGTGATATCCAGGTCCAGCGACGTTGTCGCGGCTTCTTGAAGAATGTGGTGAGGATCTTGAAGTTATGTCGATCTGCAAAATCAACCAGCATGTCTCCTCTACCATTCCTGTAGCCCAAACCGAAATTTCTGGTGGATGATTGCCGGGGTTCGCCCGAACCGACTTTGGCGTTGAAGAATCCCATCACAACCTCGTAGTGTGACTTGCTTCTGGTAATAATGTCATCGAAATCTCCATATACCTTTTCTACATCTTCATCTGAACGGTTGCTGGTGGGTAGAGTAAAAGTTATACAAGAAAATTAAATCCATTGCTTTTGAAGAGCAGCAATTCAGACTAGTTGTTGTCAAAGCGGTTGAAAAACAAAGGTGCGATAATATGCAATAATGAGGACCTTTCAGATGAAAATGCGAATGAAGATGCAGACTTTCCACACACCGAAGACTTGAAACAGGACGACAGGGCTGATGTCAAATTTGAATGAAAGCAGACGCTACATCGGTCAAGTAGGAGATGGAGACGTAGTTGCGGTTTCCCTGTTACAGTAAGGAAGCTATGGTGGGTAATTTACAAAATGGTGGTCATTACAAAATATGGGTAATTTGAAACCGCCAATAACGGGTTAGATTAAAACGGCCGCAAATGTCCTCGAGTTGCCCTTGGCTTCTACTTTTGGCGCATTTTGGTAATGACCGTGATCGCTTCATAGCCTACCTATCATTGGGCAAAGTGAAACTATGACGAGATGACTGCGGCAAGAGTAGGCATTCAGCAGGCATCAAAACAGCGATCGAGGGTACCCTCAATCATAACCTGTGGTTTCGACATGCAAGATCGCTACATATCGTCAGTGGTTTCGCTCTACATGGCCCTCGTTGCGACTGGGAATGGCCCGATAGCCCAATGGCCATCCCATAAAAAGCTTAAACTTTTTGTGATGACTCTATTAACTGCACAACAAGCTGCTCTGCAAATGTTGATCCCGGCTATACCGAGTGCATGACAATCATAAAGATTTCAGCGAGCTAGTTCACCACGGCATGAAATAGAAATATGTCATCAGACGAGCAATTCTGAGTGCATTGATAGCTTTGGTTACTAAACTCAGAAAATTTGAAAACCTACAAATCAATGCTTCTCAATCAGCACAGAATTTAGAATAGCTTCAAATGAATATGTCAGATAGTGCACAAGCTGACCGAAAGATCTGAGGAATAAAAGAAATGCTAAGTATTTTCCAATACGGAATATTTGTGGAAGTATGGATACGCATCAGACATCAGCAAGCGGTCCAAATGCCATGAAATGACAGAGCACTTTCAGCCAAACAGGTTCAGATTATTGAAATTATAGCACTACATGGATAGGGTATGAAATCTGTCCAAATGAAAATTCAACAAGCATAACAAAATTAATAAATAATTTTAAAACACACTTCAAATGATCTTAAAATTTTCGAAATTAATTTTTGCAGACATATATTTTTTAATTTTGATCCCGTTAAATTTTGTGCAAAAGTAAGTCAGGACTTGCTACTCATTTTTCATTGTTCACTCAGTGATGTCAATAAACAAAAGAAGATGCAGAAAACTTGCGTGATGCTTCCTGCCATCGCCCTCTCCCAATGTTATTACCTGAAACAACCGCATATCTCACAAGTGTTCAATTGTTCACTGTCTGAAGAAGGTATGTGCCTCCATTAAATGTTCAAATTAAAGTTTCCTTTGGTAGCATGCTTTTAGATGTGATTATCACCGCACTGGTACATAGTCCTCAGAGAAGATGAACAGCAATAGAAAATAGACATTTCTAGATCATCATTCAAGACCTGTGATTATGTCAACCATTATGCACTGTCCGTTCCTAGCAATTATCAATTTTCTCTGCATAAATATCAATTTACACATGTTTATGTACATCAAATGCACCATCCCTTTACGTCACTTTTAGTGCAGTTTTGTTACCGAAGTGCAATGATTAACACACATTTCATATCTATATCTTCTTGTTTGAACGACGCCACACATTGTGTCATTTCATCTCACAGAGAAAGATTGGGTTGCCTATGACATGTCACATGTGGCATGTTTTCTTGCACTAGATTATCGCGTGTAGGTATTGCGAAAAAATATCGCTTCCTCTACAGATTTTGGATTAAAAGAATCTGTGTTCGTCGATAAAACGTTTTTTACAATACATCTTCGCCGCCCCCCAACTGTGTTCAAATCTGTTGAATATAATTAAATATTAGTTTTCTGATTGATTGTGTGCAGCCGTGGTTCTAGGATGAAAAGTCGAATCTCTTTTATTAGATACGGTACTACTGATTAAAATCTCTAAGATATTTTGTCACATTAGGGCATGTATCATCCACATTCATTAGAAAATTTTTAGGAGTTTTTACATTTTTAAATCGATTGATTCAAATACTCTTCATTGCACAATCTATTTCTGAATTAAGTTCTGATCCCGTGTCACAGGTAACGAATACAGACATCAGAATTTATTATGAAAACATCACACATTTCCTTGGTGACTGTAGGTGGATAGTTTGTATGACTTTTGTGTGGTGATTCCACCGCTTGCTGTCCGCTGTCTCAACAATTTTCCATCGAATTGTGCTCCACAAACTTGTAAAAATTGAACCAATTTTCTCTGCCCTGCTATGCCCTTGGTAGTAGATTAATGCAGGTATGTATCACTTCTGATTGCTTAAACATCAGTCAATCACATTCTCCTCAAGAACCATTGTCGCTGGCGAGGCACTTCCAAACCCACAATTTCATCATGCTCTTTGTTTTTGTCAATCATAGAGTACATTCAGTGTGATTTAGATATTGTATGTAAGAGTAGAATCAAAATAGCATGCAAAATAGTATCATATGTAGCATGTATCAATAACCTGTTTGTTTGATTGTAGAAATCTTCAAAAGTACTTGAAGTCACGTGATGCCGTCTCACAATCGCAAAAGCATGTGCGGTATGAGAAACAAGATTTTATAAGTCAATTTTCGTAACTTTATATATTATATTGAATTCATCATTTCCGTTGAAGATCATGTCTTTGTCGAAAGGGGCAATCTATGCTTCTTTATTGAAATAAATCGCTACACAGACACAAATAAGCAGTAATTTGGAAATTCCTGGGAATGAACGTAGAAAGACTTATGTTTGTGTATTTAATTTAATGCCTATGATTCGGAGTCCTTCTTTCTGATCGGACTCCGACTCTGGCTGTTGTCCTTGGAATTAATATGAAATGTTTAAATTATGTAATAACGTTTGATCGTTTTAGCATCATGTAAATTCATGTTTTTTTTCTTGTGAATTTTGGTTAAAGATTGAAGGTTTCCACGTCGGTGAAGTTATATCAAAATTTGCGCTTCGACGATTATATTTTGCACCGAATTTTCGGATGACTGATCAGCATCCATCTTGAGAGTGAACACAGCAATGAAAGGACAAGTTAAGTTTAAACGAACGAAAATCTCTAAAAGTCAAGGTTGCACAAAGGCACAGTAAATGGACGGTAAATCTGAATACGTGCAATTGAAATTGTTATTCCACGCTCTGTGCCAAGTTTCTAAAAACAGACGCCGCGTGTAACTGGTTTCTCTTGTTATGATCTGTATTGTTTCAGTCAATGCGATGACCTTCAGACAACGAATGTAGCGCCACAGCGGACTTGTCTTCCTGCATCAAGCGTGCAACAGCTTTGTGCTGTTTTTGACTGTTCTCCAGGACATAACTCGTTTGGCCCACATGCGGGAGAGTCTTTGCAAGGAATCCGGTAAACGATTTCTCTTGTCTGTTCTTTATGTCGGTCCTTAGGAACATCCAAATAAGAAGAACATCTTCGGGGTTTAATAGAAGACCTTGACATTGAACCGACGAAGGACCCGGGCCACCTTTTCTACATCCTTGTTTACGTAGGGCAAAATCACTTTCCCGCGAACATCTTGATTTCCTTGGGACTAGCCAATTCCTTCTCTTTGCAATGAATTTCTCAAGATGTCCTTTCGCCATCAAATCACTGGCCACCCTTCTCACTTCCATTCTCCTTCTTCGCTCATCTAACGAATGAGTAGTTGATTGATCCATTAAACGTCTCAGCACTGATAACTTATGAGACGTGGGATGCTGTGAGTCAAAACTGAGATACTTCCTAGTGTGAGTTTTACTTGCGATAGATTCCACAGGAGAGATTTTCATAATCGCCTCGTGTGATGTCGACATCCAAAAAGGCCATGCGATGCTCAGCTTCCTTTTCCATTGTAATTGTATGGAAGGCTCCACTGAATTGATGAAGGCATAGAAGTGGTCAATCGACAGCTCAGACAAAACCACCCATGTGTCATCCACGTGGCTCAATCTTGATTTTGATATCAATGACTTTTGAAAAGGCCATCAACCTTGACTTTTAGTGATTTTCGTTCGTGTTAACTTAACTTGCTTGTCAGTTCATATCATTCCATTGATATGTTTACTCTGAAGATGGATGGTGGTCGGTCGTCCGAAAATTCGGTGCAAAATATAGATAATCGTCGAAGCGCAAATTTTGAATTTTGGTGTGTCAATCGATGTTTTCTTGCGAAATGTATACATTTTATATACGTATAAAGCCAGTCGTCCTTTTTTTCGCGGTACGTCCTTTTTTATGGCTAAAACCTTATTTTTAAAAAGGACGCATTATTTTCGCCAAATCATCGCATTTTCGATACAGCCATACTATCCATCTTGTCAGATGATTTTCTTTAATGAGATATAGACATGGGATGCTTATGAAAAGTAATTCATTGCATTCTTTTTGCTTATACTGAGTTTGGGATTGCATCTTGCTTGACATTCGGACGCAGCAAGCTGCCACTCGTTTTGAAGAGGAAGCGAGTCATTGTGAACGAATCTGCACTACTTCTTTGTAGATGGCACTCAAATGTCTGAAGAAAGCAAAAGCAAATCGTCGCGATGCAAGAACTGAGAAACTGAAATCCAGAAACAGAAGGAGTGTGTCAAGGATGGACACGATTGACCGCCATGATGATGATTTATCAGAAATGAAAAATCTTCCTCTGAAGGATGCTTTCGAACAGCGAAATGTGGAAGCCATTGAAATTGTGTCAGTTGAGCCTGTAACAAAAAAACGAAAAATAGCAGACTATTTTGCTAAGCGGTAGATTGTATTTACACCATTTCTATGCTTGACACTTCTTCATAAACACTTGATTTGTATTCATATGACCATGAGTCAGATTTGTTTTGTTTTGTTTTGTTTTGATTTTGTTTTGACTATTTTGCTAAGCGGTAGATGGTATTTACAGCATTTCTATGTTTGAACCTTCTTCATACGCGCTTGATTTGTATTCATATGACCATGAGTCAGATTTGTGTGGAAAATGTCTTATTTCAGATCTCCATTTATTTTGTGAGTTATGACTATTATAAAATGGAATGTGATCAGGATTTCTCGATCATCACGATAAAGTAAATAAGACTACCTACCATAGAAGAAACCGTTGACTTGCAAAGAATACAAATGAATACAAATCAGGAACTTGGATTTTCTGTTACGAATTGAATATAGATTAAACGCAGTACCTGCACATATTCGATGAATAGAAAGTTTTTTTTACTTTTTCCGGATGTGCACGTTATGCATGTGCGTAGTACTTGTATTTAATCGTGATTCGCCACCGAACTCTGGCCGTGATCCTATCTCAATTGCACGCCGTGCTCAATTTCAAAAATTGCCTTAGCCATGTTCATGCTCTACAAAAGTTGGGTGACAAAAGTTGAAGTAGAATCAAATTATTCCATGTCTGATGTCATTTCATGAAATTTTGACTAATCAAAGTTTTATTGTGAGCCTAATGTGTTTTCACTAAGCAGTATTTTTGATCACCTGTTCAGTATTCACGAATCACCTGTTTGAAATCAGTAGAAACAAAGGCGTCCTTTTTTTCTTGATTTTGCGCTGGCAACCCCGTATAAAGCCTGCAAAGTGTGCGTCATCGGCTCTGTTGATGATGGACCTACAATCGGCATGCATGTTCAATTGACATGTTCGAAGGAAGTGATTTTCAAACCAGAAATAGCCCACTGTGTTTTTTATCTTAAAGTTATTACATCAGTTCGTAAATATGAAGTCACTAGCGTTCATGTCTTTCACAAGTAATGGTGCGTCCATTCTTGAAAGGGGCATCGGCAATGAGAGCGGACGATTTATCTTGATTATCCTGAATATCTTGAATTATCTTGAGAGCGGACGAATTATCGTCAATAGCGTCTAGCTAGTTCTTTAAAAATAGAGGAAAATATTTGCATTTTAGGAGGTGATTTTTTACAATATTTCTACCAAAAGTTTACCAAGTTTTGGAAATCTGTAACCTATTTGCTAGAATCTTACATTGCGATGATCAAATTACTTATGGTAGAGAAAAATGCTTGTGGGAGAAAACATTACAGACTGCAGATTTCCGGATGCATGAATTGTGGGGCTTGCAAGCATATCTTCCGCCTCGCTGCAGTTGTGATCGGGATGCTTTTATTTAGCTGTATTCGACATATTGTATAGCTTACTGCATGATGTAGGCCCTAGCCTATCAGTCAGTTAACAGAATAATATTCGTCTTGATATTTCACTCAAAGGACAATCTTTTCATTTCACATAAAACCTTCGACTTATATCTTTGCACTGCTGACTGTAGGCTACTTTCGTTTGATGGAATCTCTAGTTCACATCATGACAGTAACAGTGATTTTCAAGGATAAAATAGGCCTATTTGTTTGTTCTGTATTTTAGGTCAACTTATAGAACGGAGTTTACAATCTCATCACTTGATGTGACTTGATAGGCCTAGGAACTGCTATCAACTAATTACTTTCTTCTAATCAAGTAGTCGACAAGTAGGGTAAAGGAACGAATAAAAAATATTGAGTGGTGAAAAATTTCTGTAATTATCTGTCTACTGCGAGGTCTGCGAGGTTGAGGTCGTGATCGATGTTGTATATCTCTTTATGTCAACTACAGTCAAATTCATATTCTAGATATTCAATAAGCATCTTCATGCACTGATGTCACCAAACCTATGGTCGAGGTGATTTCCTAAGGTCAAATTCAGTGATTTTTAGGACTGATTCTTCTCAGTAAACGTGAAATCTTCCGATTATTTGTTATCAAAAAATATCATGCCAAATCAATTTTTTCAATAATCATGCTAGATATTGGCTAAACTACTGTTGCTATGCCCCAGCTCCTAAATATTATGTGGGCATTACATTTTTGGCATCGGAGCATTTGCTGAATGACAGATAGGAAAAAGAATGAAGTTGGTTTTTCGGGAAATTAGGTATATAGGCTTGGCCAATACTCATCATGTTCATTGTTCAGTCGAGTCATGAGTAAGTCAGTAGTTCGTAAATTGCAGAAGTGTACACCTTCAAGAACTCGGTACAAATGCAACTTATGTTGAGTCATGTGGTCACTTATGTATAGAATATCGTCCTCCAACATGGTCTCAGATGTTAAACAGACTTTTTTTGTAAGGAGCAATAAAAGCAATTTTATTCCCAATATTTCGGCTTAGCCTTTATCGTCCATGCATTCTCCACGGATGCAGAAAAGGAAATTGTACTGAATGTCATTAAGAAAATTTAAACTAACCCAATGTCCATGCTCTACTAAGGTTCTAGGTTGTATTTCATAGATAGGTTAGTTTAAATTTTCTTGATGACATTCAGTATAATTTCCTTTTCTGCATCCCTTGATAAAGGCTAAGCCGAAATATTGGGAATAAAATTATTACACGGTCGCAGAAAATTACTTTTATTGCTCCTTACAAAAGGAATGAATCACGACCGATGGCAACAAAAAATCAAATTTAGACAGTCTTGATGACAACTGAGTAAATTTTCTAAAGCAGCAGCGATGGCTGCAGAACAGTCCTTTGCAGACATGAAATCGGCCTGTGTGTATTAATGTTCTACATCTCCAGAATAGACTTTCGTGCACATGACATGGCAGTGTGCTTTCATCTATGATCTAATACGTCGGATGGCCTGCTCGCCTGCGTCCACTAACATGCACTGTGGAGACATTGGCTTGGGACGTCAGCCAATTCTATGCTCGAAAAAACTTTCGTTTTTGGAACTGTCACTTCTTGTGGTAGAGTGTTCACTCTGCGTTCCTAGATACCTTTTTCAAATTTTTGGTCTGGTCAAAACCAAGACTTTTGAAAAAGGTATACTCTGCAGTCTTGCTAAACAATAAGCACAAAGAGAATGAGAGTGGGATAAATAACAACTCGTCCACATGGAAGAAGGGCTCCGTGCCTAATGTGCTTCCTAGTATAAACAAGGCTCATCTTTTTTTCATTCCATCTAATATCTGGTTCTACTTTGAAAAGTTCCGAAAAAATATCTGGTTGAGAATTTAATTGTGATTCATTTACCTGAAATTGTGGTTTCGAAGCAACTCGTCGGAGAAGGCAATGGTTTCGATGTAATCTATTTTGCTTTGTGTAACTGACAATTCTATGATACCATTATTTCATTTTTAAATGGTTATAGTGTAATTGAAAAAAATCAATGTATTTCATCACAAATTCCTCCCATGCATCCATGTAGACTTCCTTTTTGATTTGGTACTGTTACGGCTTTTTACTGCAAATACATCGATGATAGTTTGAAATCATTTTTGAATTTAACTCCTGAGATGATAATTGTGGACTTAATTTCATTTCAGACACAACATGTCGTTAGATCGTCAGGTAAGTTCACTTTGTTCACTATTTTCCTGCTGACATACTGTATTCAATTGGTCCTTCAAGCGGATTTTGTCAGATATATCATTTTATCACACAATTGGGCCAACAAGGGATTTCAAAATCAAATAAGAATGTAGCTATGCAATGCTACGCATCCAGCATTGTGTAATTTAGAACAATCTAGATGCTTAAGTTGAAGACCGCTTCTTCTTTTGAAATGATGAATTTTCAGGTTTCCGTTTTCAACTTTCAATTTTCGGCAACTATTTACTGCACAGCACATTAATGAAGCCATTTTTACTTTTTGGTGTCTATACTAAGGTGGAAATAATTTAGTTAATTGAGATAAGTAGCTAATTAGCTATAATAAGGAGATATAATTGTGATTTAGGGTTAGAGTAAAGGTAAATGATTAGTTAATAAGGAGATTATTAGTTAATAATTGAGATAATATAGTCACAAGAACCTCATGACTATCACCATATTGGCATGTTTTTGCTGGAATAAAGTTCCTTTTGCATTCAAGCAGTTTTCTTAGGAACTTGTTTTTTTTTCTTTATGTTTTTTATGTTTATTTTATTCTTATTTTTTCTTTTTGCAATACAATTTTTGTGGTAAAGTATCATTGAAGAAACCTTACTAGCCTCAGACTAGACTAGGCCTACATACTCGCACAGTTAGCTATATCAGGTAATGTCTTCATTTTCCGTGTTGAGTGCTTGCAATTTATAGTAAGCGTATGTGCATCATTTCTCTTTTAGTTTCTGCAATCAAAGTCCTCTAATGAGCAAAGTCCTTTGGATATCAAATTCGGAGTCAGAATGAAAAAAGTTCCACCCTCCGCGAAATTGGTAAGTTGCTTTTATTTGAGAATTAATCTATATCACTATTTGTTGTATTTAGAAAGTCAGTGCGGAACTCATGGCCGATTGTTGGGAGAGCTTTTTACCACGATAAAAACCACAATTAAGCTGTGACCAACGACAACCACATATTCATTGGTCAGGGTTTGTAGCAATCTGCAGGGGAATTCTTTTAAAGAATCATCTTAATAGAAACATGGAATCATCACCGTAGTAAACAAATTATGTGATTTCACTATCTTAAATCATTAATTACATTATGCTTTATTCGAAGTAGCATCTATTTCTCAACTATTTGAAAATATTAGTCATCATAAAATATTGACAGTAAGGCTAATACATTCATTTTTGGATAAAGCATTTAGGACTTTTACTTCATGAGTAAGTTCGCGGTGGAAGTAACGTCACGTGTATTTCAATTGTAAAGTTAAGTATTTTTCAGATGCCAACGTCAGAAGTTAAGTATTAAGAATGATTTCTATTAGATAACTAAGGAGTGACAATGAAAGCATCTCCATTGACCAGTATATCTGTGACAAGAATGGAAATTTGTGTCTCGGCATCGCAAGAGAAGGAAGTGGAGCTCAAATATGTATTTGGAAGCGAAGTATTGCATACATGGCTGAGACTAAATCCACCAATCTTTAAAGGGATTTTCTTTCTTTCAAGGGAGGACCTACCTACAAGTTTTCTGTTACTTTGTAAGTCAGGGGCTCACAACAACTAGAATATGTCGAAAGTCGCATGTTTTGTAATTCTCATTAATAAGCTTATTCGTTTGAATGATAGACCTCTCAAAATAAGCCACTGTATATTTTCTACGAATAGTACTCCTACTTTAAGCCTTAGGGATAATTGTGGTATAATGCACAGGAAATGACTCATCGCGTGTGCCTCAAAACCAATTATAAGAAGAAAAAGACGTGACAAAAATTTCAATAATTTGGCCATGCCTTTTAGTGTGTCGTAGCATTTTTTCTTTATGCGATAAACGTCTCAATATAGGGTTGAAGCGTCGCGCAATAGATCTTTTCATACGTATACGAGTATTGAGGCGGTCTTCGCATAAATAAGAAGCGCACATTAGTTTCGCTCTACTATAATCGTCTTCTTGTTATCAACTTAAGATGAATCAGTGTTATTTGAGACTTTCGAAAGCATGGCATTCAAGTAAGCCTTCATTTCACCACCCAATGGAAAACTATTCACTGTCCGTATAAGAATTTATGCAATCGAATTCATTGAATTTCATTTGGGAATCATTTTATTTGAATCCGTCATTGGTGCTATACGCAAAAAAGGGAATATGACTTACAACAGAAGTTTAGTTCGTGTAATATGGCTCTTGTATGAGCGATAAGCAATATACGAGACTAGTAGAGACCTGTGCTTTGAATTGCCCCTGTGATAGGATGTCAGCAAGGTTGGACCTTGTGTAAGTGATACAAAACTTGGGTTATCTATTGATACTGCATACACAAATCAAGTTCTAAAAATTCTTGATTTGAACCTTGGGAGGACTACAGGATAAGAGCATGAAGTTGTGATTTTTTTATCAAAATTCAACTCAATTCACAGAATATTTCAAATAAGAAGTACAAAATGTCTGCTATAGCCGACATCTATCTAAAAAATGAAATCACTCCAATTTCATGTTCTAAACATGTTTGTCCATTCACTCGCTGCTCAGCTATGCTATTATTAAGTCTCTATACGAGTATTTCTGAATGATCAATTACTTTGTTGTGAGTTCAATTGTGTAATTCAATCATCATTAAATCAAAAATCTTCAATTAGTCAGCACATCAGTATAGGCTAAATTAAAGAAAAGCTTTATAACGTAATGCATGTACTCAGGCTGCTAATTACAGTTGCAAAAAGAAATCGTTTCCCACTTATACCGCACTTCTCATGGGCCTACAAAGTGCAAGGACAGCGCGTCAAAGATGTGTGGTAAGACGTTTTACAAATACAGCATTTGTAATCGACATCATCTTTATGTCAGCACAAAATAAAGGAATGTACTTCGTTTACTTGATTCTACTCACCTATAGAAACTTTGACATAGGTTTTAGGCTTTACCAAGTTCTGGCCCAGAACGTGCTTTGGGTATACCCAATACAAGTTTTCACCCAACCTTGATGTCTGAATCATTAACAGTTAACACATTAGGTAACAGGCTAGAATCAGTGGTAGTCTTTTAACTGATTCATAGTTGAGTTGATCCTCTTGAAATTATAGACAGGGAGTCCCTTCGGAGAAAAATAATATCAAGGAGGCCGTATGTACACGACGCTGTCAGAACTGTAGAATGAAGCATTATTTGGGTGATTCTTGGACTTTTTTGACTTATCGTTCTTTCTTTGTGTCATTTCTTAATCGATCATTTTAAAACTTTTTCTCATTTATTCTTGTTACTTATTTCATTTTTAGTAATGTGATGGTTTGCCTAGTTTTCTAGACCTATCTTAAATGGTTGCAATCTTAAATTGATTGCAAGTTATTCTGACTCTATGACAATTTATGTCTGAAATTCAGCTGCTTGACGATGAAAGCAGCTTGATGATATGAAAGCGCTCGCGAAAGCATGCAGGTTTTTTATCTGATTTTTAATTGAATCTTGGGGTTTCCAAAATGGAAGAAATGCATGCCAGTAGTAGCCAGTTGTTTTTTTGGACAATTTTTTGGACAGAGCAATAGAATGAATCTTCTTGCGATCACATGCCTGTAACTGTTAAACTAAGTAGGAAAATAAAAGCATAGCTAAAATTATGAGGTGAAGGTAAGGCTCCGATGAACCTATTCTTGATTGTACTGTTTTCTTTAATAACGTATCTCTTGTAAAAAGAAACTGATGCATTTGAATCTCTTCGGGAGATTCGTAATATGCTTGAGAAACGATCTCGTAATCTAGAAAAGAAGAAAAATAAGAGCTCTGGATGTGTATAAAGATAAATGGGACAAAGGTGAAAAACTCAATGAAGATCAAACGAAAGCCTCCAGCGCCTCGATGGGGTATCCAAACAGATAGAAATAGTTGTGGAACTTCAGAACCAAGTTGCCACTGCTTTGGATGCATGTGAAAAGTCAGGGAAGAAGAAAGAAAAGCGGGACAGATACGAAAAGGAACGCCAGGATGTTAGTTCTTTTGCTCGACTCATTGAAATTCAAACAATGCTTCAAGAAATCGATGAAATTTGCGAGTACTTTCCCACTGGTGAACATGGGACTGTCTGTCTGACCGACACTGAACTTTGGCTCTTGGACAATTTGTATAAAACCCTGAATCCATCCCGATCTGTTGGTGAGACTTGTGCTACCTATTCTGAAAGATTGAGACAAACGGGAGAGTTTGTGGTTAATTTATTGGAAGACCAGGATCGTTCATCAAATATGGCAGCTTTGACTGCAAAAGAAGCAGAAGGTGATACGGTAGAGGACAGCGCTTCTTCTACGACCTACAAGGAACTGAAAGATTTGGTTGATAAAATGTTGGCTTGTGAGTGCTTCACTGAAGAGAAGATTGTGATTGAAAATGAACCAACAGAAGAAAGAAAGCAGCGAAATACACTCCGGAGGTCACCATTGTGTAAAACGCATATTATACGTGTGAAATTAGTCTCATCAATGACATGCAAATGAGATAAATCATTGACCGTTGTTCTCGTGTCGCGCTTTTTGGGGTGGGGTTTGGGGCTATAAATTCCTCGCATGAAGAACTATCCTATGAGATTGGTTCATTTATCTCGTAGCAGGGTGAACCTAGAATCTGAGGATGCACAATAATAGTGGAACTTTTTCCTTCATCAGCTTTGTTTTATGTCATGAATAATGAATGAGATAACTAAACTATAAATTATTACTATAATTGTGTCTAATTTTAGAAAGATGTGAAGAAACTATTCAAAGGTATCACGGTTAAGAATATTTTCTTTCAACGCGGCGGAACTGCTATTGTTGTTCTACCTTCTGAAGATGCGATTGAAAAAGCACTTAAAAGAGACGGTGCCGCCATTGGTAAACATAAAGTAGCTGTTCGTCAGTTGACCGCTGACACAAAGAAAAAAGGCAAAAATGACAGTAAATTCAAACGAGAATTCTTTGCAGCGATTCCTCAAAAGAAGCTAGCTGAAGATATCGAAGATGTAAGTTGTGAGAGATCTTAGAGATTTTCATCTATTTGATAATGTGATTGTGACGCAATTTCAGGGTGGACGTCTTTATATTCGTAACTTGTCATACGAATGCTCAGAAAAAGATCTGGATGAGTTATTCGCACCGTTTGGATTACTAACAGAAGTTCATTTACCTTATGACTCTGGATTGAAAAGAAATAAAGGATTTGGTTTCGTTACTTTCATGTATCCCAAGGATGCCGTCAAAGCCTTCAAGAAACTTGATAAAACTGAATTTCAGGTGAGTAGTAGTTATTACATAACTCTGTTGCAGAAATTATAATTCTGCACTTGACTTCTATTAGATATGAGTGCTCGTGAAAAAAGAAGCCGAGAACTTCTTTTTTTTAATTTCATTGATCATCAGGTCATGTACCAATTTGAAATATCGTCAACTCAATTAGGCTTTTCTCTAGATATCCTTACAATTCGAAGTTCATATCAGACAATCATGCATTGAATTGACGTTTTTTTTGAAATATTGTCAACAATGGAAATTAAAAATCGTTGCTAACATTGCTCACGTTGCACAGCGTTCAGAGTTCCTTCACTTGCCCCAAGACCGTGTTTCCCACACTGATGGTGCAGATTCTTCTCTTTCGCCTGCCTCTTGGGCATTACCTCAATTATGGTCGCCTTCAATCTCTCATTCACTTTTGCCATCTGAAACTACGTTTTTTTAAGAACTGAGTTGTATTGTATTCCATCATTTGGCATCGTTTTCACCAGTTGTCCAACCTATCAAATGAATCGACAACCTCAAAACTGTTTTGATGTATGGAAAGAGCATCTGCAATGTCAATAACATGCTATTCGTAAATTTGCAATGTCCAATGAGTCAGTCTTCTATACGAATTTTTTGGTATCGATTATATTTGTCTGGGGAATTTTCAGAATTCGCATTCGCTTCTTGGCCATTAACGGATTGATAGTGGGATTAATATTTTGGTTCACTTGCTAATCTGCTTTTAATCGCACTTTGAATGAAAACTTCAGACGTATATGTTATTAAACCTTGTGATACTCATCAACTTGCTTTTCTACGGCATGTTTCAACAATCGGTCAAACAAGTTTTAAATACCTCGCATAGAAACTCGGTTTTTAAACCAATTTAAACGCATTTCTACTTGTTTCTGAAAATATTTGCAGCTATTCAATTGATATAAGAAGCTTTGTCATATTTAGAAAAATACAGCATGAGGTAATTGTCTTTCTGAACCATAATGTATAGAAGGATCCATAAAGCATTTTGTTGTCAGAGTGTTGAAAGTCAGAACATCATTGCATGAGCGTACAGTTAACCATTGAACGATACCTACGAAAGCTGGCAGCAAGTTGTCAAGCAAAAATTTATTAGTTTTTATAAGGGAGGTTTCTATCGCATTAAAAAGGTTAAAAATACAAAATAAGCAACAACCAAGACGACATGTTTTAAAGCAAGCCATGTTGTTTTAATCCTAATTAACTGTCTCAATTCATTTGGCATTAGTTCTATCACTTACGTACTGGAAAATGTGATAAATCTTGTACAGAGGTCGTAGAAAACTGTGAAACAGTTTTGTCCATAATAACTAACAACCATTTTACTCGTTGAGCATTGTAATTCTACTTTTTGTTGATTTCAGAATCGCAGGCTTCACATTCTGCCCAGTCGAGAATCGACAGCACCAGATCCCAACGACGAAGCGGAGGAAGAGCAAGAACATCGAGGGGACGGAGATTCTTCTTTCAAGAAGGCGAAATTGGCACAGCTAAAGCGGGAAGCCGGAAAAGCCTCTCACACTTGGAATCCACTGTTCGTGAATCCAACTGCAGTGGCGGAGGTGCAAGCTCAGGAGATGGGAGTATCAAAGGAACGTCTGCTTGACAGCAATACCAAAGGTAGTGCTGCTGTTCGTCTTGCTCAAGTAGAGTTGGCATTGCTGGGAGAGATTGAAGAGTTCTTGAATCAAGAAGGTGTCCACGTGGAAGACTTGAAGAAGGCGTCCAAACCTGATGAGCAGACTGGAGGTGAGGAGAAGCAAATGAAACTTAATCAAATATTGGATGAATATTTAAATAATTTGAATGGCAATTATGTGGTAAGAATGATAACTTGTTCTGTTCAGGACCGCGTTAAAGTTCGAGTCTGTCCCCCTCGGGAGGTACCACCGCTCTCGCTAGAAGTTGATAGCCCCATTTTTTACCTGAGGATGCAGTGCACTATCTAATTATTATAATTACTAACCTAGCTAACTTTAAATAGTAAAAATATTCTTCGAGTTCGAGTGCATGGAGGCTTCTTCCTTACTTGCTGAAATGGCTTTGTGCCTTGGGTGGCGAGGGATTGGCTGATAAAAAGAATAATTATAAAAGCAGGCACCTACGAAACGGCAAATCTCGAATCGAATCACAGAAAAGTGAAGTAAGTAGGCCTACGCCAAGATCTTGATTTGCTACTTGCTTGCTTAACTAGCCATTAAGAAAGTATGCATTGAAAGCTTTGTTGTGGAACTTGGCTTTTGATATTCTGTTTTGCTTGGGTTTCTCTAAAAATGTGCTAAGAAGCAAAATAACAAATATGACATAATTTTTCACATCAGTAAAACATACAAAGTAATTAGAATATGATAGTGATGCATTGTTGTTCATAACCCTACATAACAGAATTGCATAGAACATGGTAGGATAAAGCGATAATTGGTTTTCGATTTGTCACTTTGATTTGATATTAACTTGCAATACGACGCTTCGCCGCGCAGGCTCGGCCATTTTTGGCTTTTACTTTATTCATACGAGGCGTGTTCAAATGAAACCCGTTCGACTTATCTTAGCGGGTTCATGCATGACCAATTAATCAAAGCAGACCTGTGGAGTACTATTCAGTGCTTTATAACAGCGTGACAATGTGTTTGTTCATCAAGTGTATCTGTTGTTCACGGTTAATGACTAGTGAAATGTCGTTCATGGTAGAAAGTCAGTCCAAAGAAGACCAGAGAGCGGTTATTCAATTCCTGACCGCAGAAGGATGCATGCCAGCAGAGATCCATCGCAGAATAGCATCAGTATACAGAGATCGAGCTGTTTCAAAGACCACAGTGACAGAGTGGTCAAGGAAGTTTCGAGAGGGGCGAACTGAAACATCTGATTTGCCACGTCCTGGACAGACACACAAAGTGGTGACTGAAAGTCTGACTGAGACCATCGGTACCGCAGTTAGAGCCGATCGTCGACGAGGCATTCGAGATCTGGCAGATGACTTCAATGTCTCAATTGGCTCAATGCATACCATCGTGAAGGAAAAGTTGCAGTATCACAAAGTTTGCTCTCAATGGGTGCCTCGAATGCTTACTGAAGACTACAAGGAAAGACGGAGAACACTCAGTTTGGAACACCTGACTCGCTTCAAGACCGAGAATGAGCAGTTCTTGCGTCGCATTGTGGCTGGAGACGAGACGTGGTGCCATCATTTCGAGCCGGAAGGGAAGCAGAGCAGCATGCATTGGAAGCATCCAAGTTCACCCGAGCCGAAGAAGTTCCGAGTGCAACAATCTGCAAGGAAGGTGATGCTCACGGTGATGCTCACGGTGATGCTCACGAGGGCCCGCTGCTCCTCGAGTTTCTTGAACCCAACGAAACAATCAATTCACAGCGGTATATCCAGACTTTGGACAAGCTTCACCAAGCGATAAAGAGCAAGCGACCCGGTATGTTGTCTTCAGGTGTCATTCTTCTTCACGACAACGCAAGACCACACGTTTCGAAGGCGACATCTGACGCATTGACAAGGAAGCGTTGGGAAGTTTTGGAACACCCTGCATACAGTCCTGACCTGTCACCTTGTGATTTTCACATTTTTGGTCCCATGAAGAAGTTTCTCAAGGGACAACGATTCCGATCAGACGAAGAAGTGAAGACAGCTGTTAGGGATTGGTTCAAAGGACAGCCGAAGTCCTTCTTTGCCGACGGAAGCAATGGGACAAGTGCCGGGAAGTCAACGGAGACTTTTTTTGATTGTTGCCTCTGTTTTTATGTTAATAATACACAGTTGTTACTAATTGATTGTGCTTTTACTTTGTCTGCTTACTATTCTACAAATACAGTATAGCAAACGGGTTTCATTTGAACACGCCTCATATATAAAACCATATGTGTGGTCATTTCTACATACTCTCATCAATTGGACGATTTATGAATTTGTCCTTTTTTTATCATGATGAACTGAACTCGATGCCATTGCATTGCAGGTCTCGAGAGATCCCGGTCAGTTTTTCTCATTAAGAATCTGCCTGCTTTTACCACTGCCGATCACCTTAGACCGCTACTGACACCTCACGGGGATCTGCAACGACTAGAAGTTTCTCCGAAAGGCGTCATTGCGATAGCAGAGTTCCGGCAATCACTGCAGGCGAGACGGGCGTTTGCTCATGTAGCATTTTCACAGGCAAGTTTGACCTATGCAGCAGCAGCACATTTGTTCGCATGTTATCTGAAGTTGACTTGTGTAATACGAGTCGTTAGTTGACAGGCATTAGAAGTCCATATTAATGAGTCGTGTCATTGGAATCCTGACTAAAGTTCGATAATTTGAAAGTACGAGTATCAGAATGATTTTTCTACCATATGAAAGATAAACCGTGGAGTTCAAGTTGAAATCACTGTTTTTCCGTGTCACTCATGTAATAATATCAACTATATATCAGCAATAATTAACAAAATAGCATTATGTCTCGGGTTGCAAAGGAAAATACGTGGTCATTCCTACACATGCGTTGCACCAACAGATGTCCTTTGTGATAACCAAAAATAATTTGAAAACTTTACCCACGTAGTAACTCAGTTTACATCTGAAAATAGCAGACTGATAATGATGGATAGAAGTGAATCATAACCTACTCAACATTCACTCCTACTCGCTGTCAATTTGAATTTCTGAAATGTTTTTCATGAAAAGTTTTATCCTCTTTTTGTTGTACTCTTACTGTACTTAAATGTTTAAAAAACATTCACTTGTTCATTGCTCATTAAGGCTACCGAAAAAATGTTCCTTGATCTCTCAATTGTACAGTAAAAACTGGATTTAATTTCAAAATTGAAGATTTCTATAAATTATATAGAAATATACATATATTTTTTATGTTTCAGCGAATTAGTTGAAAAAAGTTAGACGTTGAATTTTTGTTAGGCAGGCCCATGATTATCGTGTTTTATACTATTAATTTCCACATATTATCATACATACATTGTCAGATCTAGGAGCCGACCTGGTTTTTCAGTCTCCTGTGCCGAATGTTTCCATTGCGACGTTGCGTACCATGTGACTTTGATAGACCACGGGGTGACTCCTACTGTGGATGACAACGCAAGTAGAGAATTCTTGCTAAGTAGGTACTTGATCACACTCTCTAAACTGAAACAGGACTTAGCACGTATTTTGAGTATACTGCTGAATACAAATTAATTTACCAAAGCGTATTTTGCATTATCAAATATTCTGTTCACTAGCGAATCCAAAATTGATGAAACTTTTGCCGGAACACATCAGCCATTCGCCATAAGCTAATATTCCTTATATTCTCTTAAATAGACGCGTTAATTTTAGTGAGAAATTGCACATGTGATGCCATAAGTGAAGAGTCACCTTCCGCGCCATATTACAGTGTATATCTGCATGTCAAGCGCTTCATGGTTTATGCCACGAAAATCGTAACAAAAAGAGTGGACGATCCGACAGTATTCTCTATTAGCCGTATGCAATAATTTTGTATTAAATAATTGTGTTATAGTTGTTTAAAGTTATAGTTGTTTAAATAATTGTCTTCGATGTTGTAACTTAATAAATGATATTCAAGCTTGCTAACGAGGTGCTACCGCGAAGTATATGCCCTATTGTAAGACGCAGCTGTACAATTCTGCAGCAGCTATTTCTGAATCCTCTTCAATTCTTTTCATTGTCGCAATATCAAAAATTTTCGCAGAGTAGAGGGACACATGACGTGTTACACAATATTGTCTTCTATATTTGCTTTTCAACACCTTTTGGCATTGCGACTGCGTCACGAACATGATTTTCCTAACAAAGTGAGGACTGAATATGTGAACAAAAATAACAAAGCGATGCTGAAAAATTGATTAATGTCCAGTATCAGTCGCATTGTACAGCAATTGCACACCGCAATTTACTGACAATTTGATTATTATTTCAATATTTCTTTGAAAACACATCCTTTGAAACAATAAGTGCAGCCGATTCGTAATATATATAAATAGGGCAAATAAAATACTACTGATAAAGCATCTAAATTCCCTTAGAAATGCAATTGGTTTGGTTTGTGCCCTTTTGAAATTGCGCCCATGCCCTTTAAGTAAATTTTCGCCGTCCATGCGTCCTTCAGTCGACATTTGAGAGATGTAAAATTTATTCACCTGTAGATCTGATTTGAACATAATTCATATCAATCGTATGAAACAGAAAATTCTTTATTAGCGAGCATTTAACATTCATTGAATTGAAATTTGAGGCAATCAGTTAATTGACAAAGGAACCTGATGTGATCAATATATTGATAATTGAAATTCTCTTCAATCAATTAATTGAAACTTTTGTTGTGAAACAGTCAATTATTTTTAAGTCTTCATATCTCTTGAACCACATTTCCTTCTCACCTTCAGTTTAAAGACTCGCTGCTGAAGACAGAATGGGCACCACTCTTACCACGGAAGAGACACCAGGACGACGCTTCAGAGAAGGAAATGGAGGAGCCATCGAAGAAACGAAGGGGAGCAGAGATGGATGATAGCCATCCGAAAGCAAAGAAGACCAAAGAGAATGAGAAGACAAAGAAAAAGGCAGAGACGTCAGAGAAACTGGTGGTGAAGAATGCAGACGAATTGAAGAGCACCAAGTCGAATGTCATTCTGGTGAAAAATGTGCCATTTCAAGCAAATCAGAGAGAATTGCAGGAGTTGTTCCAACCTTTCGGTAGCCTCTCGCGTGTACGATTACCAAAGAAAACTGGAGGCGGAATTCGGGGTTTTGCATTCGTGGAATTTGAAGACGACGAAGCAGCACAGGTATGCAAAATAGGAATTCCAGAAGTTCATTTGTACAAGTTATTTTGTTGTCTGCTACCGAATTCATTATGGAATTGTAGTCAGCAATACTGAAACAAATTCACCAGTGCAATATAGGTGTGCAAATCCGACTGTGATTCGGATCTCTTCGGATTCGGGTCGCATTTTAAGTCTCTGAAGAGACGGATCGCATCGGATCACATTTCTATGAAAATCCTATTCAATTATATCAAAATATCGTGGAATTCAGAGATGACCTATCAACAAAAAAATCGGAAGCAAAAATTTGGTCCGGATAAATATTTCAAATCCCATTTGCACTATTCTGCAAAAAAGGGACCATATTTGTTACTACATGTATTATGCACGATTAACACGCTCCCGACCAATTAAACTACCATATTGTTTGTAAAAACCTTTAACTTGAGTACATTTCGCTTAATGTCAGCAGTGCGAGAAGTTACGGTGAGGGATGAATTGCAGTGTACTTTGCTACGCCAACAAGGCTCTAGCTTGCATTTCTCTTATTATTCTGAAGATACGCACTGCAATCTGGTGATCCGTACAATCATCGTGTGAGATTTAAAATTTTGAATTTTATAAAATATACGTTTTTTGTTGTAGCAATGTTTTTCATCTTTGCAATTAGGAGGGTGAACTTGCAGCCTTGGTTACTGTAATATGAAAGGAAATTACTTCTGCGGAATTGACTGCAATATGTAGAAATATATGGAAATCCACATCTTCATGTTATGCTACTACAACTACGTACATCGATTTGTCTAGACTATGTTACTATTTTAAAGACTTTTGATGTATGTAAGCTCTTGTTGAGATAAAGCTTGACATATTAGATGGCCTTACCTCATGTAATTCGATGTACATTATACAAATACTTCTGCATTGCTGTAAGCAAAGCCTGATAAAAATAAACCGAAAATTAGATCCTAAATCATTCATTTATAAACAAACAAAATATGAACAATTAATCAGAAGTAGTATACAACTGGTGTATGTACGATGTTACATGTGAATCATGAAAAAATTCACTCGGATTTGTCGCATTATGCGAACGTCGCCGGATCGGATTCGTTCGATTTCTTCTTCTTGTCTTCGGATTTTGTTTTCGAGTCGTCAGATCAGATTCAACCCTCAAATCTGATGCGATGTACACCTCCCAACACTATGCAATTATATTTTCCTCACCAGATTATGATGTCAAATGATCAGGCTGGAGGATGTACACAGGTCTTCTAATTTGACCGATTGAGCGTATCATGGTACGATAGATTGATATTACATCGCTTTTGAAAGTGTCACGTTCCATGTTGTTGCTTTGTATTTTAAATTTTACATGCTTGAAAATTGGGGTTTGAAAATCGACTAGAAACGTCACAGAATCATATGAATCAGTGAATGAAAATATAATTTTTTCGATGATTAAAAAGATCAGAAAAGGATCTTTTGTTTCGTTCTAAAATCAATCAAATCTCATAGATAACTCAAAGTATAATGCTGGTTTTGAATTACTGATATCTTTCTTCAGTAGTTTGGTTTGACGGTTAATGCTATTTTGTCTTGGGGATGAAGCCATCTGATTCTCTTACGTGGATCCTTCAATTGAGAACTTAAGTTGTTCTGACGCTCGTCGATAGCTCAGTTGGTAGAGTGTTGACCTAGAGTTCCAGAATTCGGTGGCTCCAATCCAACAGGAGGTGCATTTATTTTCCGTCTGTTGAATCATGAACTACAGATCATTGAAACGTTTTAGATTTTAGGAACCACCTCTCTCAGAAGTCAAAAATTTTAAAAAACTGAATGTGGTGTAGGTATCTGCAAGTCATTATATAATACATGTCAAAATTAAGTTGCAAAATTCGAATGAGAAGTACTTCAGATTTTTCAGTCGAAAATCCATGTTGAGATCTACAAAGTGACCGGATATTTTTTGAAAAGTCCATTTGAATAACATGCACCAACACTATTTTTATTTTTTTGAATTTCATGTATTGAATGTTACTTGTGGCCACAAATATCCAGCGAATAATCAACCAATATTATTTTCTGAATGACTTTTATTGCATTCAATCTTTCTCAGAAAGTGCCTTCAGACTTGAGGCAATTAAAGTGCAAAATACCCTGCCATACGCAGACATATGCCTTTTGTATAATGAGCAAGTATCACATTACACAAAGACATTAGCATGTGGACCGATAGACATTTGAGGGAAAGAAAAAAATTCGTCTGTTTCGACATCAATTTCGTGCTGGACATATTGCGTGTGTACGTTTCAGATAGAGCATCACAAATTTGCAGTGTTAGTTTTAGTCAAGTAATTAATAAGCTACGCTTTTAAGTGACCAATCCCTGTATGCTCAAGTTGAAGACATGATGTTTCACGTACATTTCATATGAATGCAATTTAGATTCGTTATTATTCTCTTAATTGCCTTTTGAATATGTGCATTACATTGATTAATCATCATGTTCTATTGATACAATTTGATCGTTTTCATGGAAATTATCAGCGATGAAATTTAGATGAGATTACTGATTAGCTTTTATGGTTGATTATATTAGTATATTTCTCATAATCAGCCATCATCCTTTTATTCTCTTCGAAAAGCTATAAAATCTTCTGAGTAGCATTCCATATTTCTAATCTTAGTTGAATTTCTCTGATGATTTAATGCTTGGATTGATTTAATGTTGCGAAACTCTCATCTCTGATACATGTGCGCACATGTCCATACTACTGCATACTTCGGAAAAAGTAGCTGAAAGGAACATTTTTGTTGAACATAGTTTGTCAAATTTGGTCGTGTCAGAACAGAATTAAAATTTTCTGTGCATCCACCGATACAAATTGACAAGAAGCTTAAATTAATGAGCAGCCTAACTAAGAATCTAGAACTTACTGAAGACTCGTAGTTTTTAGACTTATCGAGTCAAAATGATTTTCAAGAGATTTTAAAAATTTGCGCTAGTCCTTGGATAGGGGGAGGGGGCATCTCTGCAATTCTCAACCTCGCTCAGGTTAAAAATTTTGACTGAAAATCTGCACAGATCTTTTAGACTTTTCGTCAAGCATTCTCAATAATTAATTTTGCCTTGACATAACTGTGTTTCTTGAACATTTTGTCGTATGATATAGTGTAAGATTTAGGAATCACAAATGATTCAATTTGCTGTATGGTATCTTATTCATAAAAAAAGTCGAGAGAAATGTTGCAACGCTTCTGTTTTTATTATTGGTTTTTTAGTCCCAATATTTAGACCACGTTTTGGAATTATTCAGTTTGATATTGTGTGCCAGAGCTGAACGTATTGCGTCCGTTGTAACCCACTTTATTCACTTTAATCCAGTTGACGATGATCGCGAAACGTCTACTTGCCAAATCTATTTAATCAAAGACTTAGTCCTCCTCCGATCGAAGCTGATACATCCGACTGATTGCAGAAACGATGTATAGCCTAGTAGAATTGACATCGTTGCTTTTATTTTACAGTTGCTATTGGGAGCAGACAAAAAGCTTCATTTGTATGGTCGTCGACTTCGCATGGAACCTGCTTTGGCAGAAACTGATCTCTCCCAAATGCGAGCTTCAGCGTTCGAGAGTGTTGTGACTGGGGAAGATGCCGTGCACAGAGAACGTCGAAAGAAAAAGGCTATCTGATTGCGTCTTTGATGTGTACAGATGTGTAAATTATGTCAATAATCTCTTGTATTATATCATTGAAATAAAAAAGTCATATAAGATCCATGCAGGTTTTTAATTTGAATGTTTAAAGTGGCAAAGTTTATTGATAAGAAGTAATGATTGAAATTTTTGGTATATTCACTCCAATTCAAATAGGCCTACTTACTTGTTCACCCCGCAACACATTGCTCAGATCCCCGTAAATTGCTCAGGTCTTTCCAATAAATCATATTTTTTTGCTGATGGTGGGTCTACACTTACAGGCAAGTGAACTGTAGCCTATTGCATCCCACGATTGAGGTTTCAAAATATCACAGCGTGGTTTAAAACATGCTTTTTCACAAAAACTTATGTTTTAGAAATTTCCAAATAATGACATTCGACATAAGCAGAGGTTTCACTCGGCAAAAAAATTTGAGATTGTGGCAAAAATAAAATGTAAAATATGGCTGGCACAAAATTGTGACATTCGACCAGTATTAGATTTATAGTTGGATGTTTTGGGTAAATCCAATTTAATCCACAACATTTGACGAAAATGTGTCTTTGATTTGTAAAATCCATATTTCTGAACCGATTTCAATAGTTTTCTTTAATCGAACCGTCAGGATTCCATCTATTATGGCATGGTTTTTAAAAAGTCACAAAGCCAAGATCTTCACAAAGTTGCCGTTTTTTGCTGAAAAGAGCGTGGGGCAAATTGAATACCAGCCTTTTCTCCGAAATAGTGGAAGGGTAAATCCAATTTAATCCACAACATTTGACGAAAATGTGTCTTTGATTTGTAAAATCCATATTTCTGAACCGATTTCAATAGTTTTTTTTAATCGAGCCGTAAAGATCTCATCTACTATGGCATGGTTTTTAAAAAGTCACAAAGTCAAGACCTTCTTCACAAGTTGCCGTTTTTTGCCGAAAAATGACCAATAAAGCATGTCCAAAGTTGCAGCACTCTCAGTTCAACACGGATTTTCGATTAGATACATTCAAATACACTCACTAATATTTATATCATCTGAAAGAAGAAGATCAGCTCTTTAAGACAGTATAATTTTAAATATTATAATCAATATTAATCATTGAATTTTCACTGGGTTTCCATTGTCCAATGAAAAAAATGTCCTCTGACCGAGACGTTTTCTGTCCTCTGACCGAGGTACCTTTTCTCGAAGAATATTGATTCTTCCATTAAACGTTTTGCACCAAACGAATCCTCTAATGTGCTAGTTTATAAATCCGTAAAGAAAATTCAGTTTGATGCCGTTACAAGTGTGCAATATTGATTTAAAAATATTTTTATCCGTTTTTTCGACCAGAGAATTTGAATATTCCTAAAAATTTCATATGGATGCTGAAACCAGAAATTTTGCCAGGAATCGATGAAATTTCACGGCATAGGAGGGATCCATGCTCTTAACATTTATACAAAAGAAATTTTTCATTTATATCAATTAACCCTCTCAAAATCTCCAAAAACCACGAAAATGTCCTCTGACCGAGACCCTAAAAAATCTCGGTCAGAGGACAACGTTGAAATTGAAGATCTCGGTCAGAGTACAAGTGTCTCGGTCTAAAGACATGATAATGTATGCAATTACATTTAGATCACTTCGTTTTACGCGTTCAAGTATTCGTCCAAAGTTCCCGCAGTCTGACCAAATGCACAAACCGAAGAGTTTCCTGTTCGACATCAATTTGTCCTCTGACCGTGACCTTAAAAATCTCGGTCAGAGGACAAGGTGGGTCACGGTCAACGGACATTATATGCAATACATTACATTTGGTCACTTCGCTTTGTGCATGCAAGCATTCATCCTAAGTTCCCAGTTTCATCAGCAACCCAAATGCAGAAGCCGAAGAGTTTCCTATTCGACATCTGTCTGACCGAGATCAATTTGTCCTCTGACCGAGATGTAGATAAAATGGCTTTTTAAAAGTGCTAGATTTCTATGGAAAGTTTTTATTTGGTGTGGTCGCCGCTAAGATTTTCGTGTTCAGCGTAAAAAAATGAATATATATGCAAATTTTCACGGAAATCTGAGACCCAAAGTTGAAAAGACAAAAATGTTGTGGAATAAATAGGATTTACCCGGAAACTTCATGCTTTAATAAGACAAATTGTTAATTACAACAAATATACTCGTACATCATTATTTTCACAGGATTCCCCAAAATTTCAATGAAAAAGAAAATTTTCAGAAAATCAGAACTTCTGTTTTAATGTAGCAAAAACCTTGCGTATATTTTCATAGACAACATTTTTCTCAAGCATTCTTGATCAGTTTCATTAATCTAAATTAGTTAATTAACTAATTAATATTTAAAAACTGTTTGAGTGCAGCTTTATTTGCACACGAGCACGTTTTTGAAAAATGAATGACGTGGATATGGCACATAGGATGGGGCACTTTGAACATGGTTCATAGTTCCCCACTTATATACGGTGCTCACTTTTTCATTCATCGATCGTGAACGAAGTGATTCAGAAATTTCGACATGTGATTGTGCTAAATTGGTCGGAAACGCTTTCATATTGACTATTTAGAAATATTTGAGCAGTTAGGCGTATAGGGTAGGCTATTCGATCGTTTTGTGCGCTATAGCTCTTTCGAGAACATTTAAGCAACATCAGGGCAGCATGGCGAAGAATTAATATTGAAAAATGCTGATTGATAAATTGATACAAATCAGTGATCTCAATCAAAATCATTCGGCTTTGAACACTGGAACCTCCTTTGCTGGTCAAACAAATCGAATTTTTAATATACTTCTTGTTTTGGAGATTTCTCAGTTTTTTTTCTTAGGGCTGGCCTAATCTTGCATGTCCACATGTAATGCGCAAAGCCTACGAGCATGCTCTTATTTATGATTACATTGATGAAATAGCCTAATTAGCATTAATGCTCTTCTATCATGAATAATGCTAGTAATCTGAGAATTCTGTTGGTCTATGAACATTCTACTTTCAAAAATAAGCATGTATTTTTTCATATCAAGCAGAGGCTACTATTTTTGACAATAAAAATACCAAACTATGAATTTTGTTGTTTGATTTTGATAATTCATGAACTGAAGTTATACATATGAAGTCTAATAAAGTTGCATAAGAGAGCAATAAACAGTGGTTCAAAGTGCCCCACCCATGGGGCACGTCGAACCACTTTGGTAAACATTTCAAAATCCAAATTGTGAGAAGAAATGTCACAGAAACGTCCAACAACTCAGAGATTATTTAGCCCTCAACTTTCCATCCGAGTTTGATTTTTGGCTCATTTGATTTAGTACAAGGTGGCCATAAAGTCGCGCACCAAAGTTTATCTGACCTACGTCCAAACTTTAAGCTTCAATCATACTATTATAGAAATTCCTATAGTTTCGTCGTGCGCATGTGGAGTAGGCCTATATATACTTCGTTCTCTTTACTTCATGAATGAACATTATTTGGTGCAGATGATCGCGCGACTGCCAAAATGAGTATTACTCTGAAAAAAGCGAAGGAGTCAAGATAAATGGAAGCTACATTGGCTTCTTAATCACAACCAGCGAGCATGTCCTTGTCAATTGAACACAGAGTTGAAATTATCTTACTTTGTGGGCGAGAGGGTGCGACAAACTGGTCTGTTGCTGAATTCAAAGCATGAAGGAATGAATGTTAGTCACACGGCAGTGGGTCGTTTACATGCGAAGTTCAAAGAAACTGACGTTCACGACAAAGAGCTAAGTGGACGTCCAAGAGTATCTGATGCGACACGAACACCCATTCTTGATAAAATTGAGCAAAGTCCAAAAAAATCCGTGCTTAGATCATCTCGCGGAATCAACGTTACACGCTCACGATGCAGAAGATACTTAAAGAATAACTTTTTCATCCATAAAAACTTCAGATTCTTCAAAAATTGTACGAAGACTATCCTGACCGATATATGGAAATGTCGACATGGTTTAAAACCCCATTGGATGAAGATCCTGACATGGTGCATCGGAAAGTGCTCTTTAGTGATGAAGCCAACTTTTATCTCAATGGTGAAGCGAATAAAGAAAATTGCCGATATGATGCGTGGGAGAATCCCCACTGGATGCAACCCACAAAAGAACAGTGGTGCGAAACTAATGGTCTGGTGCGGTCTTTGGAAAGACCATGTTTTATGGCCTTCTTTTTGACTCCACGTGGAGTACGCTCGACGGCAACAAGTACCTCACAATGTTGCAAGAACTTATCCCTCACTTAGACTCAATGGGAGAAGGAAGACCTGAGTGGTTCATGCAGGATATGAACGCCTCCGCACTATGCCTTGATTGTGTGCGGCTGGCTGGATTAAAAACTTCGTTCATTGGATTGATCGAATGGGAACAGTCGAATGGGCTGCTCGATTCCCCGACCTGAATCCTATGGATTACTTCTTTTGGGGATAACGCTAAACACTTAGTATATTCCGTGCACATGAATGACCTAGATCCACTGCGAACTCGAATTCGTGATGCTTGTCAGGAAATTGACGGTGATTCAGGTTTTCTGAATCGAGTGCTCCATAACTTTCACCATCGACTCAATTTGTGTGTGGCTGCTGGTGGGCAGCATTTAGAACATTTGTGAATACCTAGAAGCAGTGTACAATTTTCTTAACTTTATTGGTTACAATTATGCATTTTTCTCCTTTAAAAGTCATTTAAAGCGATCTACAAGATTAATTAAAATCTTGGTGCGCAACTTTTTGGCCAACCTGCATATTCAAACTACCGAGGAAAGTTTAAAAACATGTTCAATGTGCCCCACCCTCCCATACTTGAATATACGGTGTATCCATGTTTCAGGGTGATGTCTTCCGCGAACTATGCTATTGACATTTAAGCGTTGTAATCTCAGTTGGTAGAGCGATAGGTCCAGACTGCAGTCGTAAGTTCGAGTCCTACCAGCAGCCGCACATCTTTTTCAAAGCAATTTGATCCATCGTTTATCGTTTCACTCGGTTGTTGATTACATCTGCGATATGACTTCAATGCTTTGGTGGTCATCAATCCCTTCTACTGGTCTTAATATCAGCAGTCAATTGTGACGAAATGTTTTATTTACTGATTAGATTTGCTATGAAAACTAATGTGTAGGTCTAATGCTGAGGGCTGATCCTTCCAATTGAAATTCGTCGTATGCGGGTGGATTGTACTCAGTTTTGATAGTTTCACTTTGTCTAGAAAACCTTGGATCGTAGGTTCGAATCCCACCAGCCGCACATCTTTAGCATGACAATTTGATATATCGTTCATCTCATTTTGTTCTAATTGTTGATTTGCTATTCGGGAATTTTGCGCTATTTTCAATAGCAAGTAATCTTTATTTCGGATATCTATCAATCTGTAGTAAATATTGAAAATCAAGATTTAAGGCCACATAGTCACAATTGAGAATTGGCCGGTGCTGACATCTGGCGCACATTGTGGTACTTTTAGTCCTGATGTCAATCCTGCCAACTTCCAGACACTTTTTCAGATCTCAATCTCTAAACCAAAGGATCGACTGGACAAGAGACTGCTAAAATACTTGTAGATGGCAAAACATAAGTGTCTGCACAACAATTGTACGAATATATTTTAAACTTTTTCTTTTAATTCTAAAATCTAATTTTTAAATTTTTACTCTTAGTATTCCTCTGATCGAATGCAAAATTCTATCGATCATTGAAAAAAAATTAAGTTTGCGCAGTACCATATTTCTGCCATGCAGCCACGAATCTCAACTATTTGACAATACCTTCTTGTGTATTTACTTACACAAGTCCGCACCGCTCCGAATGTTCCAACATATACAAGTACGTCTCTTTGGTTTTGAAAATAGTGTTATCGAGTTCTACATCTTTTAATGAGTATATAGACTACGAGTATTAATATTTGAATATGAATACCGGTAACAGAAGCTGTGATGGGGATATTTCTGTATAGCTGACGACCATAAAATAGGGACATACCCGGCTGGAGAAAACTTAGCTGAGGCCAGTCGACGATATTTTATATCGAGCCGATCAGTCGCAGCTGTCATAAAAAAAGCTTAGGCAGTCGCGACAGTTATCCATCGAACATTTAGCCTATTATATTATTCAGTCTGCAACAACTTCGCTTTAGTTAGACGACTCCTCCTCATGCTACAGATTGTTTCATAAAAAATGGATCACCCTTAAACATCGCCTTAACTTCAACTTTGTCTAACTCCGCCAAACTTGAACGAATTTCTCTGAAATTTGGAAGATATGTCAGTTGTGCTTACTAATATCATTGTTGGAAATTTCAAGCATGAATATTGAGTTGTTTTCCTGTTATAGATATAAAAGGAGTAGATAATTTGATCTTCATTTACAATGTTACACAAAATCATACCTCACTCTTATAAAATTACATTTGTTTCCTTTGTTATGTAATATGTTGTTCTACAAGCCAAAAGCTATCAAGCAAAACAAAAATATAGAAAATCGGTCAATCAGATCCAGTATAGCACCATTATTCATCAACAATAATGTACCTGCTACATGTGATTAACTGGACTTCATGTTCCATACCTTCCTGACTTCGTTGCGGTGGTGTTGGCAGCACTCCTGATTGCTTTCAGCTAGAAATCTATCTCTTACCGGTTGAAAACAATACAAAGCACAAATGAACAATAACGAGATCGCATTCGCAAAAGGCAAAGTGTCAGCCTTGCTAGAACTAGGGCTTTCTTTGCGAGCTACAAGCAAGCGACTAAATGCCCCTTACACAAATGTGCATCGATGGCATAATGATGATTTTCGACTCTGTCGTAAAGAGGGCTGTGGCCGTCCACGCAAAACATCCAAACGTAGAGACCGCCTAATTTTGAGATTTGTTAAAGTTGATCCAAGTCTCTCGTTAATTGAGATGGCTGCACTAGACTCGTCTATTTCTAAGTCCACTATTCGTAGAAAACTTATTGAGTCGAATTTCAAGAGCTGTAAGAGGCCCTATCAGATCAAATTATCAGATCAGCATACAAAAAGACGTCTCAGATGGGCAATGAGTCATTGTCACTGGCGAAATCAATGGGATCGGGTTGTCTGGTCTGATGAGGCATCAGTCCGTCTGAAGGATAGTGATGGTCGATTGAGATTATGGATAAAATCTGATCAGGAAATTCCGAGACATTTACATCGTCCCCGGGTACAAGGTGGTGCGACTCTACTGATTTGGGCTGGCATTTGGACCAATGGCCGCTCTGAACTTCACATACAGCAAGGAACCATGAATTCTGAACGCTATGTGAATGTTTTACGAATGAACATTGGCCAAATGACAGATCAACTTGGTGATCCATCGACTTGGTTATTTATGGATGATAATGCTACGTGTCACAGGAGTAGCAGAGTCAACCTATGCAAGTCTCAATTAGGGCTTAGGACATTATCTTGGCCAGCTCGTTCACCTAATCTGAATCCCATAGAAAATGTATATGGAGTATTCTAAAACGTAACGTTCGTCGTTCACTGCTACCTACAGATGGCGTATCACAACTTACGTCACTGTTAAAAAGAGAGTGGAGAAAGTTAGATCAGTCAAAAATCAACGATATCATCGAATCAATGCCTAGACGAATTGGTAATGTCATTGACAATAAGGGTAGGGCCACAAAATATTAGCTTCTTAAGAACCGTTACTGTATCATAGCTTATCAGATTATATAAAGACATTTAAATATATTAGGGACATGAAATAACATGAAAAATGCTTTCTGTATCATACTTATGTTTTATTCAGTCAAATTTTAGGATGATCCACTTTTTATGAAACGGACTGTATTTCGCTTATGCTGTTGTCGTATGAGAAAATTTTGTGTGTATCATGTAATCAATATGCTATCAAATTGTTGTTTGTTAAGTGAGAAACGACTACAGAAAGACGTGCGCACTGCGTAGTGCGTGTCTGATTGAATAATGACTCATCTCTGAAGGAAAGAATAGACAATATTGTAATGTTTATTGCTGTCTGGTCTTCCCTGCTTTGTAGTGCGGGAGCGAGGCCGAAGATGAAACTTCCATAGAATAATGTACTTTCTATGTATATTACGAATCTCTTCGTGAGCCGAGTTTTACCTTGTTCCTCCTCTTGTCAGACGGGATCAAAGAAAAGCACATGTAAACTTCATTTTGGCATATTTTGACTTGAAGACATTACATGCTAAAACTTATGGCTCTAGACTTAGTACTTTTCACTTAATAAGAAAATACATATATCTGTGTTTTTCTTTGATCCTGTCTGACAAGATGAAGAACGAGGTAGAACACGACAGGCGCGCAAATTCGCAGCAGGCATATAGTGCGTGCGTCATTCTGTGAAGTCTTATATTCGGCTTCCATCCCTGCAGATATTCGTTCTGGCTGTCTGACTATACGTCATAACCGTGCATACACGCATAGTCACAGATGGCGACCGATGAAATTAAATGTCATCCATTGTATGAATCCATTGAGGTATATATGAATGCATTAGGATCAAACATTGTAGGCCTATGTATCACTTCCTCACGTCAGGAGAACTTTGTTCAAAACATTTTAATTCCGGAGACACGGGTCTGCACTTGTCAGCTTCCAAGTAGAAGACCAAGTGACAACATACAGCAATGTCAAATTATGCTGACGCTATATTTTTTTAGAAGCAAATTGCCGCCGCTAGCGTCAATGCAGAAATTAGCAGCGTCATTGACTTCAAATTGACCGCACTACCGTGCGACTTAAACTGCTATCATGGCAGTCAAAATTCCATGCGTCGGTTGGCACAATTTGTCCCACTAATGCGCAAAAACGAAATCTGGCTAGCTTTTATATCTCCTTGGCTTGTCTTTTGCAATAATGTCATGAAATATCAATATTAATCAAAAAAGCATTGGACATTATTTTCATATTGGCAGGCAAATTGGCACTGTTTATGATCTTTTATGACCATCAAGCGCTCGGTCAGTCAATATAAACATACGTTATACGCTGATAAGTTCTTGCTTGACGAAACGCAGCATCAACGGCTGCTATGAAATAAAGTGCTTAAATTGTTCACATCTGATGATATCTTTCTAGTCGATGCCTAAGTAAACTGGCACTCAGCAATATTATCGACAATTAGTACTTTTTCCACGTAAAAATAATTTGAAAACATTTTAGGATGCTATATATATCAAATTGATGCAACCTTGGCACTACTGCAGTTTAGTGCACCCTCTTTTACCCCTACTGCAGTTTAGTGCACCCTAAAATGCATGTGAGAAAACAACTATGCATATGTCTGAAAACACATCTATTACAACACACACCCTATAGTTATAAATGAGTGTCTTCGTGTGTCTTCGTCTTCGTCTTCGCACATTACACCGAGCGCGCGCTTCGGTGTTATGTGCGTAGTCATCGTTTGCGGGAGAATGCGCCGTTGTTTTAGGGTGCACTAAACTGCAGTAGGCGCGTTTCCGTCTCTTTCATAGAGGGTGCACTAAACGCAGTAGTGCCTGCAACCTTTGCGTAGCATTGTGTTCTTTTTAATACAAAAGTTTGAAATGGCGATTTTTGAAAGGAAAATATAAGGTATCACATCCCCTAATTTCCTATCGAATCTCACCATCGACAAACATAGATTCGCAAGCGCAAGATTTTCTTGAACGTATCATTTGCGTTTTGCTGTAGTGGTGAAACATCTGATTCCGGACTATGAGATCCAGAACTGATGAGCACTTCAACAGCACGTCATCTATATTTTGCTGACACATGTTCAACTTTCCCAACTTTAATCCAAAATCAGCATTTCAATCCATGAAAATGGAAAGTATTGTTAAAAGGCACTTGAAGCATTCAAAACACTTTAAATTAATTAAATTTTTGCATTGGTGAAGATTAATTATTTTTTTGTTCATCTTAGTTTACTTGAGGAACGTTCGTTTTTCATGTTGTTCGTTCTTTTATTACTATTTTTCTACATTGTTAGATTACTCTGTTAATCCTGTTTATATTATAGATATTAACATACTGAGTTTCCTGTATGTATGTCTATATCTCCATGCTATCCGTCAAGTTGCAATAATTCAAACTGGCTCAACGCATAAATGTCTATATCCTATCAATTAAGTTGATTAAAGAATCTTGAAACGTTGAGTTAAAAGTCTCGTTTTAATGACGGTGGAAGTCAGTGACAATGTGAATTGTCATGATCTTTCGGGAATAAACAGCAAAAAAACTGAACCGTATGTACAAATGTAAGCATGTTATAATCAAACCAGTGGTTTAAATGGTCATTTTGTTCGTACATCATATTTATCCCATAACATGAAATAAGCAAACTTCCAACCCTGGCATTTTCTCCACTTGACACAAGAAACAACACGAAATTTGAGAATTTTTATTGCGTGTTTTAGGAGTGTTCATAGAAAAGGACAATAAAGTTGATTTATTCATGACATAATCTTTTTGATGAAGCAGAATATGTTTCTCATACAATTCATGATTCCGTAAATATCACATTCACTACCCAACATCGTCAAAACTCTCACAAACTTGATTTACATTTCAACACTGTCACGCAGTCATTTGAAAAATGAACACAGCTCATTCCAAAGTGACACAAAATGGCAATTTATATATCGACTTTACACTGACATAAATTTACATGTTCCATTTCCCATAACAAGCGATCAGTCTTTCATGTGTACGAATGGCATGGCGAAAAGGTCACTGATCACAGAGAGCGAGCATTTCAACTGCGTTACAAATTGATACATTGACCATTTCAAGGGAATCGGGGAATATCAGTGGACTCGTGATTGTCTAGATCAATTATGTTAGAAGCGAACAACCACGGACCAAGGAAGACAAGCATCGAACAGTCGAATGAAGTATTCTTCACTGTAAATCTAAGTCTTTGAATGTAGCCATGTAAGCTATTTGCAGAAAATGTCTTTGCTATCTGATATAATACCTCTCTCATGCTTGACAGATTCGTTTTAAGAGTGTGGTAGTGGCCATACCTGCAGCAGCATTTCAATGAGTAGTGTGATATGCATAATGTTCTATACGCAAGTTGTTTGATCAACATCACTGTGGTTTATGTAGAGAATTTACTCCTCTTGAATATCATATCATACATCATATTTACGATCCTTCACAAAATTAGTCGACAATTTTGAAGTCTCGAATATGACATAATGTAGATAACTTATAATTGATCACAAACTTGAAAACATCATAAGCTTGTTTTGTTTTGAAGACACCTACAAACAGTGTGCGAATCCATGAAATCCATGAATCCATGAAAAGTTACCTTAGGCATAAGGTAATAGCTGTGATCAATCGCATAAGAAGGTCGAGCAATTCATGGTGACTTCTTATCACTTACTGCATGGCAATTACCGAAATTCCTCATCATACATATTTGCATTTGAAGTATACAGTACATAGCTTATGAAAATTTTCATCAGTAAGATTTGATAGGAAAAATGTTGTGTTGCGTAAATATATTGCTTTGATCAAAGAGCATGACTCGTGCACTACTCTTCATTTATAAGAAACAGTAGTTAGCAATTGCACGCATCTTGTAAGGTAGAACATGAAATTATTTGTAGATAGAATCTGCCAATGCTAAAAATGTTGTCTGGTAGAATGGATACCAGTTGTAAAAAGTAGTAGATTTTCAGCAGATACATCGGTAGATTTAGATTTACATTATTCACGTGTAAGAAAACATGGAAATGGCCACAATTAGTCCTTAGACTAAATTTGGAACGAACTAAACGATCCAATTACAAAAAATGTAAGTAGATCTGGGTGCCCATTGTCGATAGCAATTCACACATTCACACAAAAGGAATATCTTTTCTATTCCTCAAAACATCATTGCCATAAAATTCATTTCTTTGGAATTTTCATTGATTGTACCGAAGAATTTTGATGATCGAGTTAAAGCCTCATCACACTTGACTGACTTGCAACCGCCATTGAAGGTGGTAGAATTCAATGGCTGTTCCCGTACTCACTATAGGAAGCGCCAAGGACGCTACACAAGGAGCCGACACCACTTGGGAAGGTTGAGTGGAGGGAGTATTGTGCCAGCATCGCCGCTGAGCGGAGTTCTTGAAGGCCAGAGGTGCCGCCGTCTGACCAGACACAGGCCCTTGGTCCGGATGGTGTCTGAAAGAGCGTAGGTTGAGTAGGGAGTTTTGTTTTCGGGAGCAGCGAGCGTGAGGCGTAGGCGTGAATTGAAGTGGCGATAGATCAGACGAGCTCAGCATCTACAAAGCGGTAATGCAAGGCAAGCGATGCAAAGGCAGGGCAAATTAACTGAAATTATATATAACTAAATAAAGTCGTGAACTCAGGGAATTAGAAATGTGCTCTTTGATGTAAGGCAAAGTGATACCTGAAAATAATTGATTGTAGAAAAAATCAAATTAAATAACTATGTAATGTTGTCATTGGTTCACTGTGAATTGACTGTTAATTGTTCTTGAAATCGATGCATTAAAATGCAAAAAAGTTCAATAATACTGCGTAAAAAACAACAAAGTACAGTAGCATCTTGTAGATAGATGTATAGCAGACATAGCGAGTATGACGTATTTATACGCACCGAATATATTATAGCTTATAAGACATACATTTATAAGCATCTATTGACATAGCAACAATTCAATATTACTTATGAACACAAAGAGAAAAAGCCAGTGTAATATTCTAATTAGCCCTGATGTGTTGGTATGCATCATGAATTAATTAATATTTGTAATAGACAATGCCTGCTGCTACGACAAATTGAATGAGAAACCTCAGTTCACTCATTAAGCAGTTAATGCTTGTCGCAAAAATTATTTCGTGGAGAACATTTTGCTTGATCTTATACAAGGTGCTAAATTTTCCAAATGATCAAAAACATCATTATATTGGTACATAGCACCAAGAATTCGTTGATCTTGGGCAAGATAATGCATGCGCAAATATATATTACATTACATGTATACCGCCTACACGCATCAGCTAAGTTGTGTTTGTCTGTGGCATTTAAGTATTATCACCTCTTTGTTACAGGAGCAGTTCCATGTGACTCATTGATCTGTCGCTGAGTTGAATTCTGTTATTTACTCGATTTGCAAGTGTATTACAAGATGTAAGTTTTGTTCTATTTCCCTTAATATAAATTGGACTTTTCTTGCATCATCTCTCAAATGATCTTGCAATAATCCTTGTGATTAATTTGCATTTCTTAACATTTAATTCATCTAAAATGATATCTGCAAAATATAAATTCTCCATAGTGTGAAATAGAAATAAAATTATTTTCAGTCAATGATTTCAGACACAATTAATCTCATGAAGAACCAATCGAAATATTGGAAATCAAGAGAACTTTTCCACATGTTTTGGTAGTTTCGAGAAAAATCAGGTTAATGATTTCTTGCGATCACCGACTCAGAAAAGGAAGGATTGATTCATTTCATCAATTAGTAGGCCTGTCCCTATTCATTACATTGAGTGGGCCTGATTACATCTACACGTATATTATTTTAGTGTAAAATGGATTCATTTTTATTCTTTGCTGAGCTTGTCGATTATATGTAAATCTTCTGAAACTCTGTAACTGTGGTCATAAGCATCGGAATATTTTATTTCTAAACTCAACTTTAACAAGAGTGTGCTCTCAAGTCACAATTACTCCCCATACTATTGGGAGCACTTCCACATCAGCCCGCATGGTGCTCGAGGCCTTCGTCACTTCCAGTGTGGTAATGGGAGCGGTCGCGAACTTGTCATGTTGTGCGGGAGTGAAGCCGTCGATTGGGAGAAGCTGACTTGGTTTTCTGACTAGGATATGTCAATTCGCTTACATAGATTGCAAATACAGTCGTGCTCATAGAACATTTATCAGACAGAATAAGGACTTTCGTGCCTTTGCTTTTTCAACCCTCGATATAAGATTGTCATCGAGCCGAGATGAAAGCACGTCAGATTGTCCACAAAAAGTTCTCTGCAATCTTTATGCTGCGATCACAGCTCTGTAATCACGATTTCTGTAAAAGTGGATTACGAAGATTTCGAATATAGAAATCCGGAACTGTCTATTACTAAACGATTAAAACTGAAATGCACATTGAAAATAATACTACGTTGTGAACACGTGATGTCATGACAAGCAAGATGTCATGTCAAAATGGTCCTTGCACAAAGATGGCTTTAAGATGATCTTGATAAGAAACACCTGCGGGAAAGTCACGAAATAAAATTTTAATAAAAATTTTAAACGTCCTCAGCAGCTAAATCTTGCTATTCTTTAAACTTCAGTGCCGAAAAATATATAGGAAGATCAACCTCCGACAGCTCGAAAGTAGGTTTTGGATGTTGCTGAGAACGGTTCTGCTGCTTAGATTATATTACGACAAACCGTCCTGAGAGACTCTTATGAAAGCAAAGGTTCAGGAAAACTTGACCAGGAACTACCTTATAAACCGCTAACTAAAAAATGGCGGCTTCCTGTGACACATGCAGTACCTAAATATTACTGTGAAGTTGAAACTGTGCACTCTGTAAAGATTTGTTATTGTTTGTATTTTTCACAAGTTTGATTTTATCATTTCAAGTCACAGCTATATAAAAATCGCTCTCTAGAGAGCCTCTGAGAACAGTCAGATGTATAAACTCGAAGGGAATGACAAGCTTGATAATTGCCATTTCGTCTGTAAGAATGTGTCATCTAGCTGCTTCACTAGCGAACATTTTTGACATTTGAAATATAATAATGTGTCATTTCTTCAAACTCAGATGAAAAGAGGCATTTTCCACGTATGAGCGACTGTTTTCAAGAATTCATGTATGCAAGTACATTCTTTGATATGCATTTGCAAGTTTGCACTGAGTGCTTGTAGAATGATCAAAGTTTTTAGATAAAGACATAACACATCATGAAAACTAAGTAGACGCAACATGGCTTTCACTTCATTTATCGAATGTCTTTTGTTCTGTCAAGCAACTGTACATTCTAAAATGAAACAGGCGCGCATGATGCCATGGATGCTTTTCTAAACAAATAGTAAGGATATAAATAGCATAGTCGAACAATTTATACATGTCCTGTCTGGTCGCGGTGGAGTGCCCAATGCGGGAGTAGCAGTACATACATCAGTCAAATTTATTTCTGTAGCTACATCAGGAATTCAAAAGTTTCTTGCATCAACATATTTGTAGAACCTGAACGTAGACGCTATGAATTTGGTAGGGCCTACATGTACATTGTACATCTTTATGATGCAATAATAGATTTATGGCATTCGAACGGGATTCTTTTGTTTGTGGTCGATCTAGAACTTCATACCAGTAAGTAAAAATGCCAGTAATTGTGGATTTTGTTCTCTTGTACAAGTTATAGGAGAACAAAATCCGAAACTGCAAATATTTTTTTAAAACAAAAGGAATTTCACTATTCAAGCAGTTTGAGTCATACGATTCAAATAAGTCATGCACAACAAAGAATTAGATTTATCTAATTGATGGTCTGCGATGGCTGATATTGTACATAACAACGTATTTTCATGTTGGAATTGGAATGTTCAAATTGGAATTTTGGTGAAGAGTTCTAGGAAAATGCTATAAAATTCAGGTGCATCAAATGATCTGAAAAGGCAAAACTGAAGAGTGGGCAAAACAGAAAATTAAAACCCAGATAAGCGAGATCAAACAGAAAACACCAGTACTGTCCAAGTAGTTTCAGCGTGACTCTACAGATATTATTGGCTGCAAAATGATCTGGAAGATTATTTCAACCAATTCATACTTTGAAATTGCTTTTGAATATTGCCATCAAACTATCACATGATTTTATTACTTTTTAGAATGACAGTTTCCTTAAAATGCACACTACTTAAAATGGATTTATAATAATTGCTCTGGTGATAAATATGCTAGAAAATACATACATACTTTCTACATTTAATAATGAGTCAAAAGTACGTGATCAAGCAGTTGGGCCCGGAACAGAGTTGAATGCATGACTGATACTCACGCACGGTAAAAGCCCAGCACCATGAACGTCACAAACGGTTCAGCGTGTAACCCGTGGGAGAACTATGACAGAGTTGAATGCAGTAGTGATAATGAATCCCTTTTCTCGTCCTGATAGGCATTTATCTTATTAAAAAACATCTTTGCCTCTCATTCTGGCTTCTAATCTTAGAATGTTATTAAGTTAAGCATCGATTGTGCATTCATTCTCAAAGTAAATGTAATAAGACCTTTTGGAACTTGTGTCGCCAAAATTGGCAATCTTGATTTGCATGTTATGCTCCTTTATTCGATTCTTTGGATTATACTACGGACTGAACAGACGACCGGTTATATCTCCAGCCTGCTGGCGAGGTTACAGTTTCTAGCCGTGGCGGATCTATCAGTGATTCTCCTCATGCTCAGCATTTTAAGCTATCCTGAAAGAAACCTGAGGGGCTGCAATGGATACGTAAACCATATTTTTCTATTTTACCTTTTAAAGTAATTACTCAATTTATGTGCTCCAGTAAAGTCATTTCTCACAATGATTCTTCATCATTTCGCTTCAGTTGAATTGTTATAATTGTTGGTAGATACTACCACAGAGGTCTACATTCATGACACCAACACTATAGAACTTCGAGTGGTGATGAGCTTTGTCATTCGTGTCGTGGTTCTATACAATTAGAGTAATGTTTTATTTTCGTGTTCACAATGATTCATTGCAATTTTTTAATAGTACATACGGAAACTGTGGTAAACAGCCTTTATACAGTGATCACTGAAATTTTTTCCGAATCTGTTTATTTTGTTGACCTTAATTCAATCTGGTGGAGTCTCCATCCATCCGTAAGTAAAATTTTATTTAAAATTGAATGATAATATGGATATAATAGATCTCACAGTAGAATTACAATGTCGCATACGAAAAGTTTTTGAAAACTTGTTAATATCAATACTGATATGACTCAACGGATGATTGGTCTCATTCACTGGGGACATGAATTGAATAACTTTTGAGCTAAACTCAATCTGCGAAAGTCCACAAAAACAGAATTTTCACAAGGGCATTTCAAAAAACCCGATGAGATCCACGTATCCGGAAATAAGGTATAAATCAAAAGTAATTGATTTCAGCGGATATAAATTCTATTAATGAATAAATTAACCAATATTTCGCCTTACGGCTTTCTCAAGGTTACAAAATAAAAGCAGAGATGAAGCATTTATATACAGAGCAAGATATGAGTTCACGACAAGTAGGAGAGAAGTGTTCTCAAACCTCGAAGTCAATGTGCAAGCCTTGACATCCATTCATTAATGCCCCACTGTGACGACGAATGTACATAGCCTCCAGCGAGCGCCTTTTCTGAGTGTTGTTCAAATTCTGATGTAGAACGGACCATGATATGCAGGGTGAGGGGCAACCTGCGTGATTGGTGTTAATGTGTTGGAAGACCGCACTGCTATCTTGAGTGAAATGTTCTTTCACTCTCGAACGGACACAGCGGGAAGACTCGCCTATATATATATATATATATATTGTATTGCATAATTTGCACGTAATTTTGTAAATTAAGTTCTTAGTATAGCATAATTTTCGTTTTTCACCGATAACGCACGTATCACAACCATCTTTGCAAAGTATGCGTTGTTTGGGTGGGTGAAATATTTTACGCAAAGATTTCCCAGATTCAAAATGCAAAAATACCCTATAGTCAGATAATGAAGATCGCTGTACCGTGTTAATCATTCTTCTTTTGGTAGCTTCGTCAACAAAAGGACAACGAACGAAAATTCTCCCATCTTTGTTTTTCTGTTCCCCTTTGTGATTTTTATTTTTTTGAAGATATTGGCGTTGTATTTTTCGTAAATACCGATATGGGTAACCATTGTTCCTAAGCCGATTCAAAACAAGTTGCTCCAAATATATACTTGCTTCTTCTGTTGTAGATCGAGCATCAGCTCTCCGTAATGGCTCTTTTGACGGACGCAGGAGAAGCAGAATCCCACGGGTATATTGTACCACTGTGTATATCTTTCATATACAGCCTCGTTTGGAAGCGGTTATCTTCTCGAAACACTTCAGTATCCAAAAAGGATAATAAACTATTATTAAGCAACTCAATAGTGAATCTGATATGTTCAGAAAAACCATTAACAAAAGGAAGGATGTCATCAACAGAAATACGGGGTAGCCATATGATAAAACAATCGTCAATGTATCGTTTCCAAATAACCGCACCATCGTAGGCTCTCAGTATTTTTTCTTCTATAAAATTCATATATATAATTGCCAACTGTGGGGCCATAGAATTCCCCATAGTCAATCCATTAATTTGGCTGTATTGCTGGCCAATACTATTATAGTATTATTATAGTATTATTATAGTATTATTATTATATAGTATTATATTTCCTTGCATTTCTCATCTTTCATAAACATACCGTTGTCAGTAGTCCAAGAAACAACTTCGAAAAAGCGATATTTACGGGACTAGTTGAAATTTATTTTCTTACTTTATTGACGAGGAGAATATCATCTGCGAATTTTGTCAAGATTGTGTCACAATTATCGTCGATCTTTGAGTCAGAGGTGAAGAATCCAAAGGCTAGAGGGCCAATTGGAGAGCCCTGGGGAATGCCACTGCTGTCATTACCGGTATCGCTATAGGAATTGTTCCATCGTATGCGCTGTGCTCTCTGCGATAGATAGCTACACATGAAAGTCACCAAAAAGTTTTCGAAATCAGATTCGTACATCTTCCTAATCAGAAGGTTGTGACAAGACATACGGCAACATCCTTCTCTTGAGTGCTGAATGATATAAAGTTCTTGACATTGATACAAGCAAATGGTGTAGAGCTCATCTTGCGGAGTCCATATTGGGAAGAGTCATACTTGTCGGGAAAAGGATATCGAACACGCTTCAATAAGAGTCTCTCAATCCGCTAGCATGCTTTGCATGGGAGGACTGCATGCCAGCTAATCGGTTTTGCGAGTCGATCTCACAAACAACATGCCATAGATAGACAACTTGCCATAAATTAATGAACAAGATGAAATGTTAATATTGTATTCAAAACTTGAAGCCAAAGATTTAAAATGACTGGAGGCGCCCTCCTCAACAACTTTACTTGTGGGGTGAACAGTAAGCCCGACAGGTAGATCTATGTTTCTGGTTTAATGCTATCCACATTTGGCAGTATGTCTTACAACATAAGCGAATACACTCTGATTCATTTTCTTTAATTGTAACATTCTACGGTATTTGGTTGTTATAGAATCATCATTAGACAATCGGCGACGAGGGAGTTAATGAAATTATTTTGTCGAATAGTATTCAAAACTGAATAATCCTGTACATCTAGATGACGACTTTATTAAAATTATGTGTTTATTCAAAATTTCACCATAGATTTTCTTAGATCATGCTCGTACATTGAAAATTATACAATCGAAAACAGACTACTTTCTTTCATTTTATTGCACAAGTTATGGGACATTAACTTATATCTTTGCATTGTCGGCCCTCGAGACATGACTAGCAAGGGCAGGACAGCGGGCCACGGTTCAACCCGACCACAATCAAACAGTGCTTTCAGTCAGCAAAGATAAGCACCATTTCTAATTACTATAAGCAGAACTTCATTTTTATTCTTTCATTTTCAGCTGCTTCAATGAACTCTTGCATTTTTGTTGATGCACGCATATGGGAATTTGCTACTTGCTAGTAGCGTGCTCAGCTCAAATTTCTGTTATCATAAGATTTATCTAATATATCAGGTGAAGCATAACCCTCAAGATCTGTCAACTAAATATTGCCAGACGAAAAGTTGCTTTCGTCAATGCAGAACAAACATTGTGTAAAGCTGGGAAGGTGTATGTAAACAATTTATAATTGTCTCTAATTTGATGGTATACATTCTGGAAGGTGGGAAATTCGATTTTGCTAGCAAAGTCAAACTACTCAAACAAGATGCATTTTTCATAATCATCAACTCTTCAATTTCGTGATGCAAAAAAGATCGAAGTATGGAAATTTACATTATCAGATTTACTTTTCTTGTAGGCGCTTATTATGACGGGATGCATTAAATGAATTTAAGAGCAAGAGACGGTTTTCAACTTAAGTCGATACGGAGAACCGTTTATTGAAAAATCGAATTGCTATTAAAGTATTTGCCTAGCAAATCATATAACAGTTACTTCAAACCTGTCTACAATAGTAAAAAAATTGAAATATCTGCTCTGTACATCAAGACAGTGTCTGTATGCATACGTCTAGATAAATACAAGTATTACAACTAGTCTTTAGGTATATTGCAATTCTAAGTTTCAATTTGAACCAAATTAGTACCTATGATACTTCTATATCGGCTGGCTTCGATTATTTTACAGTTTTCACAATTTTCAGATTCGGCAGCATCGTAGATGGTAGGTACTGAGTCTAATGCATGTAGTGTAGGTGTTAGATTTTCTACAACTCAGCTCGTCCTGATGGCAATTATTTCTCAAGACGAACTGGATTATAAGATAATAAAACATCGCCTGCCTTTTTAAAGATAGTTCTACGGATGTCCTCAATTTAAGTACTAAATTTCATGGTCTCAAAGTGTCGGTATCAATATTACTCGGAGTGACATAATGTAGCTCACAAGTGTAGCTTAGAATAAGAACAGTTGAACAAGCCGAAGGACTGTACAACAGACTGTTCTGCTTTTCAAAAATAGGTTTGAATGAGAAATAATTGAATGAAATCTGAAGACGTCTGCGACTATGAATAATTTCATTTTATTTCAATCTGCTTCAATGTAGCATGCATGTGCGAGCATGAATTTCTTAGTCTTGGTTGAGGACGTGCAGAAACTCGATTTTCTTTGAAATGATATCTAAAACATCTTATATGAAAGGACAAGTCATGAATAGAATCACCATTAAAGAATAAATAGCAAGCACTGTTAATGCTATGAGTCGCATGACTTCAGGAATTTGATTTCTGTTGAACCTCCATTTTCCTTTTCTTTGAGCTGTGGCTTTGGACACGAACTAAATGAGATGCTGTTGGTATTCTGAGCTTGCAAAAATGAATTTTTCTCCCTACAGCGACTGAATATTGAAATAAGCCACCATCTGAATAATTGAAGCGTTTTAAACGGAATTCATCAAACAATGTCAGCGATGCAGATTTACATGCAGGAAGATAATTTGATTATCGAAAAAGGCTGTCTCCGTCATGCAGACAAATCTTATAAGCTTATTCAAACTGAGCTTTACAGACTCTATGATGTCACATTTGATCCGCATTTAATAGTCAGAGAATTCCTTCAGCGCTCGTTTAACTATTTTGATAATGCTGTTTTCACTTTAGATATGTTACATCCGCTGTCGTCTTTTCTAGACTAATATTAAATGTTGATCAAAAAGTAAAATTAATTTTAATTAATTTAATTAATTAGTCTTAAAAGTCAATTAAGTCTAAGAAACCAACGAAGAGCAGCGCTTACTACGGCTGCCATCTTTAAAACATTTTTATGCTTTAATTGTTTGGTCAAAGGACGTCTTTCTATACAATGCAAAGACGAGCTGGTACTCAGCAGTATTTCATGATTATTACCAGCACGCAAAGGATTAACAAACGCTGAACAGCCTGCTGTGTTACCCCTCAGCCTGTCCGTTATTCCAATGGCCATCAGCTAGTTTGGACCATTCTAAGCCTCACTGATGAGTCCTTGTAGGACGAAACGCAGCGGCTACGGTGTCAATGAACTTAGCGTTTAATGAAGCTGTTCATTTTTGAGGTAGATCTGTTCCGGATTGTTCAAATCTTTCCACACAATTTGCAGTGGAAATTCTTACCACTCTGACGGTATTATTTGATGGCATTTTCTATCATTCACTGATGATTGCTTGGCGTGCATTATATTTTTACCAAAACTACTTAGCAATGAAACTAATGCACATGTGGAAAAAAGTTGCAAAACGATGTCATATTTTCATTTAATTCATTTCTGATGACTTCTAATGGTGTTTCGTACATCATCCGCATAAAATTCAAACAAGATGTGCGATTGACTTCATTTTAAATGCTTGATTCATCGATCACATTCCAACGGAGGAATATTCCTGCTGTGCAAGATTCTTTCCGGTTGTGCAAGGTATGCTATTTTCTCCCTTCTATCGGCAGAGTTAACGCAGACCATAAAATTTCGAAAATCATTAAGCGAAGTAATTTGAAGAAATTACACATTTTAAGCAAACTAGTTATTTTAAATTCATTACAGGTGCAGGTACTACATGTGCCAATCCAGGTAAAAGTGAGGCCTTTCTGCATATTTTTGTTTATATTCAAAAATTAAAATCGGCAGATTTAGAAATTAATTTAAATCTCTTTGAATTTACATGTAGATGTAAATATCCCATTTGTTTTCAAATTTTAAGAAATTATTTAGGAATTTATCTTAAAAATTTTGTCGGCTGCACAATTGTGATTTTCCGTCTTCATTAATTGCACTGAAAAAAAGTGTATTCTCTACAGTTAAAATAGTAAAATTCCGCTTAAACAGCATTATAAACAATGAATTGAAAGTAGCCGATGCTGTTATTATTGTTTTTTTCCCAAATTTTCGCCTACACAGGCCGCGTCAGGGGATAAAAGGATTTTTATAAAACTTTTATCCCCTGACGCGGCCTGTGTAGGCGAAAATTTGGGAAATAAAACAATAATAACAGCATCGGCTACTTTCAATTCATTACTCTACAGTTAACATAATGGAAAAAATTTGAAATGATTGTTATTTAGGGCCTACTGACAAGTACTTCATTTGACAACTCTTCATTCACTATGCGTGCCTACTGATCAATCTTTTACATTTTCATGATACTAAAGATTTCAATCAGCAACCTGCTCTAGAAGGTTCGTAGTCGTTGACTGGATGCCTTTAGTTTGATATTTTATTTTGTATGATTTAATCATTTCTTCTAAGATTACTTTGATATATTTATGATATTTTGTAGTTATAGTATTCTTTGCATAATTTCAGTCACCAGCGTGCAAATGATTTACTATTCCAGGTGTTCTGCTTCATCCTTGGGGATAAGAATGTGAGGGCGTTTATGGAAGCGTTTCGAAGTGGATGAAGTAGTATAAGTATAGGCAGGAAGTTATCTAAAACGATTGTCAGATAGGAAAAATCTAAAACCGACTTCAGCAACAAATTTGAGTTGACAACAGATGCAGCGAAATACATTAGTACCCATTATTAAGTCAAATAGTAGACGTTACTGACAAAACAAAGAATTCGAGTCAACACATCATGAATAGACGAACAAGCAAACATACGTGATTATTAGACCACGAATGGCTTTTCATAAATAAACAAGTATTTAACTAGAAATACAAATAAAGCTTGATCTGTTCATCAAAGTACAACTGAATTTGTTGCATTCAGACTAGAAAATAGGTAAAACAAGTCGAGACTATAATTCGCAAACTTCTAGAGAAAACATTTGTTTTGAGTGCATCATGATATTGAACTCTGTAAACGCCCACGCATTAAAGTCAGTCAAACTTTTTGTTGCTATACAAAATGCAAAGGGAGATATCTATTTCCCTTCGTTTTCCGAAAAGTTGATACATCAAAGTCATGTATCTCCTCGATGATGCTCGTGCAGAGACTTTTTCTGTTTCTGCATAGGACATTTCTTCAAATCTTTAATGTACGAGTATATCAAGCTGTCATTTACGATTATACGAAAAGAGCATTTGCTGATAAAATTACTATCATCAATATACTATCATCATACGGAAGCCATCCTAAATTCTCTTTCGGACATGTAGATTTATCTTTCATTGTTTGCTCCATCACTAGGTTTGCTTGACAATTTTAGTCTATCTATTTAAGATCTATTAAGTCTATCTATTTCTTTTTTGACAAATCTATTTAAGATGGCGTCAATTATACGCTCGCTTTCGATTTTGATTTTACTGCTCAAATCTTACGATGCTTGCATTGTCTATGTGCCCACTTGAGCATTAGCATAACGTATGTAAAAATGCATGCTACATACATTTCTGGCGATCAATTATGCTCAATTCTGACGGAGAGCACAAAAATATATTCTTGAAAATGCATCAGAATACCTCATATGCATCATTAATCCCTTTTTGATGCATGATAGGATTAAAGAAGAGCAGAATCCTCTAACAGATACGGGCTGAACGTTTATCCAATTGCAGACAAGTATTATCAGAGGCATTGTTGCTGAGTAAGTAGGTTTGTCAGCAGATATTTCACTTGTCATTTTTCTATGCACAATTCCAAATTAGACGGCATTAATTGCATGATTGAGGCCTTCTAATTTGCTATGTAATACCATTGAGGTAGGAGCATTTTATCGTCCATCTTCGAATTCTCGGTGAAAATGGCATTGAGGTGATTCCCATGATTCACCATGGATGTCTCAGTCCATGGTGCAATATTTTTGATTTGGAGAGAACCAGGAAATTTTGAGATGTTGATTATTATTTTATATTAAGATGTACAATATTTTCGATTACCATACAGTAATTATCTTCACAGAAGATAAGGGTTACTAGAAGTTTGAAATAAAAGGAATTTGAAAATGATATTTACGATGAGATGATGATAATTTATAATGATATGATGGGATGCAGATATGAACTAGATATGTAATGTGGATATATAAGTATGATTTTCAAATTACGTATATTTCAAACTTTACTAAGTCTTATCTTTTGTACCTGAAGATGATTACTAGATGGTAATCGAAAAATTTTGTACATCTTAACATAAAATAATAATCAACATCTCAAAATTTCCTGGCTCTTTCCAACTCAAAAATATTATATCATGACTACCCAGGCCATCTTCCAAGTAGAGGTCCATGGATTCACAATTTGGACTCGTAGATATCTCAAGCTTGACATGCTTTAACATTCTGAGGTGCATGGGCTATGTAAAAAATTATCATAGATTTGAGTCATTTACAGATCAAAATCTTGGATTTTTTATGTCATGGATTTTAGGTTCAGCAACAATGCATATATTACTTTCAAATGATCAGTCTAGATCGTCTGGCGCTACGCGCCGACGATATTGTTTGTAGCTATATTCGATGTTAAGAGTTTCTTAAAATTGACAAATTCGAACAGAAATCATTGTAGCTATAGGCGGAATTGGCTGCATCCTGAAACATGTATTAAGAAATAATTCGTTCGTCAGAAGACCCAGAAAATTCCTCGCTGTGAGCTCGCTGTACCTGGATTTAGCCACATTGCTATAGTGATAAAAGTAGGCAACTGCAGTGTGCAATTTGATATCAATTCAAACTGGATTGATGAAGCTCATAATTAGTGTACAAGACAAAATGATAAATTGCGGCGTGTTAAGCGCATGGTAAATAGTCAGCATACATAAACTCAAAGTGTACATAGCCATGACCTTGTGGGACACCGTCGATGTCATATATCAGAGAGTAGTTACACAGGATTGTCACCGGTCAAAAACCGGTCACAAGAAACTGAAATGATGACCATTCACCCGACCGGTCGAGAAATTTAATCACCGGTTTGATGCGAGTGGTCAAAGCACGACGGGCTCCAACTCTAATTTAATTAAAAATAAGCAATGGCCAAAATAAAGCAGAAGATCTCTATGTTCATAAAAAAGTTCACAACTTAGTACGAAATTTCAAACTCCTCAACTTGTGAATTCTTGTAAGAACTCATATCATCAGAAATGGAACGAAAATCAAGCCTCACGATTAATGTTCAACATTATTTACTTCATCATTATGGCTGAAATTTGAGTGTAAACACTAGTGCAACCCCGCTTCAGGAATTTAATTAAGCTCATCATCCCTTACTTTCTGCTCGAGAAAATCAATAATAAAACTGTCAGCGAGGGCAGATTTGTTACAGAGTTTCTGCTGCCATATTTAGGTAAGGATGAATAGTGGAATGTAACTATAAGCATTGTGCAGATGCTTGAATTTGCTCATTTACAAATGAGTACAACTCACAGATAGTAACAGTACTTTTTCTAAAAGTTTCTTTGAAAAAGGTTGCTTTCTCTTACAGTCACTTTGATAACGTAAATTCTTATAGTCATCATTTCCTCTCCATTTGCGAACTACGATTTTTACTACATTTTGAAATACAACTTTCGAAATTCGATTTGAAAATCGGGTTAATCGAATCAAATTTCTGCTTTTGCATTTGGGTTTTGAGAAGGGCACGGAGAAACGCATTGACTCATCATAACTGTATTCTAATTGAAGTTAAATTTTGAAATTTGTTATTTCATGAAGTCTTAGCTGATCTTTGATTTGTCTATTTCAAACAATTGTTATCAGCTATAGTGGAATTCTAGCAGACGGGTATGCCTTCTATTTACCCTTAAAAGGTCTGCCATTAAGGCAATATTGAAAGTCGGTACAAATATTCAAAATAAAAAGAATTATGTCCGACCTTGAAGGCAGGGAGATTTGTCAATAAAGGATAAAATTATGCCAGAATTTGTCAATTTGGTAAACAGAATTTTTAATAAAACAAAAATTCAGAAGAATTAAGTTTAATTCATTTAGATCTATAAGTAATCCACTGAGAAGAGCACAAACCGCAGGCACCTTGACAAACCAGGAGTCACTGCGCGTGCTTTCATGACCACCGTCAGTTGTCAGAGGTAATTAATCATGCTCTAACATCTGTCCGGAACTTGTCATTATAGGTATACTTCATTTTGCTTACCACAACCGTGTTTCATATTACAATATAAGCATATTTTTGAGGTAGTGTTACTGCTTTGTTGGTCTGGCACATCGTGCAGGGATTGAGTTCTGTGCATCTCAAATGTAGTAATTAATGCGGTGATTTGCTAATTTCTACGTCTTCTCAGACAGATGCTAACACTTAAGAACGGGTCTGTAGTTAATGTGATGAGCAAATGATGTTTATGCACGCTCTAGACGCAGCGCCGGCGCTGTCACCTTGTGGTAGAGTGCTTGCTTTGCTCTAAGAAATAGGTTGTTAAATGTTGTAGTTAAGTATCTGTATCTTAGTTATCTTTAGTATCTGTAGTTAAGAAAATGGACGAAAACCAAACTCCAAGTCGATCACGAAATTTTTAAAGAAGCCAGACACCAAGTATCGGCTTTGGTGAGAACTGCTAAAAAAGAATACATGACAAACAAGATTTCCTCGTGCTCATCTTCAAGACAATTGTTCAACATCATCAATGATTTGATGGGTACTGGAAGCCGCTCAAGACAAAGTATGAGCGATCCTTCAATTTCACCTCAAGAGTTTAGAGATCACTTCAAGAATAAAGTGAATGCCATTCGCGAGAAGATCGACTCCATCCACATTTGCCAAACACCATCGTTCGAAGAGGAGTTTGATGATGGGAAGCTGGAAAAATTCAAAACAGTAACACCTGAGGAGGTTAGGAATTTTGTACTCAACTGCTCACCGAAGTCATGCGAACTTGACCCAATTCCTACGTTTCTACTGCAGGACTGTCTCCAAGAACTCCTTCCATATCTAACTTTCCTCATCAATGATAGTCTTCACAGTGGTATCTTCCCAAGAAATCTGAAACACGGTATCGTCAGACCTAAACTGAAGAAAGATTCAAGTGAGAACAAATTTCCGAAGAACTAGCAACCTATAACAAATTTGCCATTTGTATCAAAACTCTTGGAGAAGATAGTATTTTCACAGCTATCTGAGCATCTGAACAAGAACACCCTTCTGAATTGCAATCAATATGCCTATCGGAAAAATCACAGTACCGAAAGCGCGATGCTAACTGTCGTGGATGAGCTCATCACAGCACGGGATCAGAATTTGGTGTCAATATTGGCCAAGTTAGACCTATCGTCCGCATTCGACACAATAGACCATTCCATCCTGCTATACCGACTTCGACAAAGATTTGGTGTCAGTGGGACAGCTCTGACCTGGTTTCAATCATATTTGACTGAACGAACTTTGACAGTTTGCATCACCAGCTCCTTCTCTGAGCCATATCAGCCACAATACGGTGTTCCGCAGGGATCCGTTCTTGGACCGCTGCTGTTTGCACTATATACGAGGGGCGTTCCAAAAGTATCCGGACTGAGTCCATAACTTTGAGAGTAATGATCTGATCCCTCTGAAGTTTAGGTATGTTGAACCCATTATCATCATTAATAAGCACAATTTCATCCCGATATCTTAATTGGTTACAAAGCTGCAAATATTTTAGTAATGTCACTACTTAAAATTTAGTGACGACCAAATTGATTATTAAGAATCTTAAGATCATATCATTTATTGTTTCTTTTCTTTCTTATGAATTCTTCTCACGACTTTGATGTCTTCTATTGCTTTAGAATGTTGACTGATTTAGTCAGATGCAAAGTTTGTTATTGAATTGCACTCGTCTCATGGATTTCACTGAGCTGCGTTCGATGTTCATGATTCACGAATTGTCACATTAAAGTTAATGACTTAATGATTTTTCAATCAATCGTCGATACAGTCACGCGATGGAAGATACGAGTATTCAGAAACCGGAGAGCCAGCGCGCAATCATCGCCTTTTTGACATTCGAGGGGTCTACACCAACAGAAATTCATTCGAGGCTAGTCAATCAACTTGGCTCATCTGCTTTGTCACGAACTAAGGTTTTTGCATGGGCAAAACAATTTCGTGAAGGTCGCCAGAACATCAGCGATGAAAGTCGATCGGGTCGCCCAGCGGATGCCACTAGCCAACATGCAATCGCGAATGTCGAGAAAGTGATAATGGAAGACCGACGGTCTACAGTTTCTCAAATCACCATCAAGCTCGGCTTATCTCGTGGAACTGTACACCGCATCTTGAAAGACCATCTTCAATTGAATAAACTGTGTGCTCGTTGGGTGCCAAAACTGCTGAATTCAGACCAAAGAACTCGAAGGGTGGAATGCTCACAAGAAAATGTGCTGGCGCTTCAGACCAAGGGAGCTGATGGATACTGGGCACGCTTCATGACAACTGATGAAACTTGGCTGCCATACTTCTCTCCCGAAAACAAAGAAGCATCGAAGCAGTGGTTGACGAAGGGTTCCACGCCCCCCGTGAAAGCAAAGTCTTCTCCAATGGCAAAGAAGATCATGTTGACTGCTTTCTGGGATGAACAAGGCATCATCCACTTGGACTTTCTTCCCGACTCCACCACAATCAATGCGGATTACTACTGTGGAGTATTGCAGGAAGTCCATCACCATCTTCGACATCGCCGTCCAGGGAAGAAATCGAAAGTGATCCTGCTCCATCAAGACAACGCCAGACCCCACACCGCTCGGAAAACGATGGAGAGAATAGATGATCTGTGTTGGGACATCGCACCGCATCCGCCATACAGCCCAGACCTGGCACCATCGGATTATGCCTTATTTCCTCACATGAAAAGCATTCTTCGTGGAATGCACAAAATATTGTTTTTGGTCGTCACTAAATTTTAAGTAGTGACATTACTAAAATATTTGCAGCTTTGTAACTAATAAAGATATCGGGATGAAATTTTTTGTGCTTATTGATGATGATAATGGGTTCAACATACCTAAACTTCAGAGGGATCAGATCATTACTCTCAAAGTTATGGACTCAGTCCGGATACTTTTGGAACGCCCCTCGTATATCTCCCATCTCTGACATAATCCACATGAATTCTGCTCAACATATCATTTACGCTGATGATATTCAACTATATATGTCCGATGGGTTGACCAACATCCACCGTCTCACTCAGCATATTCAAGACAGGGATATCTGATTCAAGAGTGCTTACAAAGTGTGCAGAGCTGGATGCTCCAAAACAAACTACTCCTGAATGACAGCAAAACTGAACTCCTAATGCTAAGACCTAGAAATGGGGAGAATGCAGTCTCGCTGCCAGACTCAATATTTTTGAATGGGATCAAAACTATGTTCTCTCCGGATGTTACTGACCTCGGTATTGTACTGGATGAGCAATTGAACTTCAAAAAGCACGTCTCAAGTGTGCTGAAAGTGTGTTATTTCCACATTAGACGCATAGCTTCCATTCGTCAATATCTATCCCCACGCACGACGAATATTCTAATGAATGCATTTGTACTTTCGAAGCTTGATTACTGCAACTCGGTCCTGTCTGGTTTCCCACAATCCCTTCTACAAAGACTTCAAAAAGTGCAAAATCATGCCGCAAGAATTGTCTTCAAAGTTACCAAACGCAATCGAGCATCGCCACTGCTGAAGAAGCTCTATTGGCTCCCAGTAAAAAAGAGAATTCAACGCAAAGTTTCGATCTTAACATTTTCTTTTTTTCACCGGTAACTGTCCTCAATATTTTGCCCGCATTTTCCGAGTATACAGACCGAGGCGAGACCTACGATCCATTGATGACCAGCGTGTTCTCAAGAAGCCATCCTGCAGGACGACTATAGGCATGAGAGCCTTTAGATATCAAGCCCCACTCGTCTGGAATCAAATTCCACTTGAACTAAGACACTGTCCGTCAGCACTAACTTTCAAGAAGCAGTTATCTCTGTACTTTCAGGACTTATAGATCTTCTTTTACTTCAACATCAAATGACTTTATATTGTGCAATGACTTTTTTTGTGTCTTGTCATGAACTGAATTGGTACATTTTCGCGCCTAGCGAGCTCGCAAGAGCAGATAGGCGCTATACAAATATACCTACTTATCTGTGTATTTTGAATTTTGCATAGTTCAGTAAATGCCTCTGATTTAGTACAATTCTGATGATGGCCACTTCAGATGGTCGAAATATTATTTTGGTATTTTGACTTCCATCAAATAGTCCGGGAGCTACTGACACTTCCTAAATTCGCGCACAAATGGCTTAATAGCATGGATTTGTAGATCTTGAAGCGCTGAATACAAAAATCAAATTCTTGAGTGTCACAGTCAGTCGCTTTCGATTATAGGCAAGGTTAAAGGATTCCCATTGGAATCCAATGGTAAAATTCAAGAAATATCTATGGATTGTGAAACACTTGGCAATTTTCGTACATTTTCTTTTGCAGAAAAGAAACTATTTATCAGAATGCCATGAAATTTGGAACATGATTGATTTCAGAACATCAACTTCAACATAAAAGTTGAAGTGAGTCACATGATTCAGTATTTAATGTCTGAGAGCCTCTACAAAATGAGCAAAATCGCCAAAAATTAAGTCAAAACATGAAATTTACTCATTTTGTAGAGGCTCTCAGACATCAAATACTGAATCATGTGACTCACTTCAACTTTTATATTAAAGTTGATGTTCTGAAATCAATCATGTTCCAAATTTCATGGCATTCTGATAAATAGTTTCTTTTCTGCAAAAGAAAATGTACGAAAATTGCCAAGTGTTTCACAATCCATAGATATTTCTTGAATTTTACCATTGGATTCCAATGGGAATCCTTTAACCTTGCCTATAATCGAAAGCGACTGACTGTGACACTCAAGAATTTGATTTTTGTATTCAGCGCTTCAAGATCTACAAATCCATGCTATTAAGCCATTTGTGTGCGAATTTAGGAAGAAAGTGTCAGTAGCTCCCGGACTAAAAAATTTAATCGCAAAACATTTATAAATGTCGCTTAGTCAGAACAATTCATCTCATAAGGCTTCATCTTTTATAGGGTTGTTCATGATTCATTCAAAATTTCCAATATTTGCCCGGACTATCAATAAAGTTTCATTACCGCGAACTACGCAGTTTTGAATAAAATTTCGTCTGAATATTTTACTGTCGGATCTCAGTTATTGTCAGCCAAATGATGGACAAATGATGAACAATTAGAAGTAACGATTGAAATTGGGCGATTTGCATTATCGACTTGTTCCTGTTCAGATTCACTTAGCAAAAAATTAATAATGTATCAGGAAGAAAATCTTTCTCTATAAGTAGTAAGCAAAACTCCACTTCTGGACCGCGCAAGATGGCCGCCGTCGTGGCTGCGTCCCCCCCCCCCCCCCCTCTGGCACGGCAGAGTGTCGTGGTCGGCCGCCGTGGTGCTTCGTGTCTGAGTCCCCGCCCCCCCCCCCCCCTCTGGAACGCTAGAGGTTGTGGTCTGTCGTGGTGTGCCGGCCGGGTGGGTCCACGTTCACAACATGTTCGCTGACGTCCCCCCCCCCTCCCCCCCCTCTGCAACGACAGAGTGTGAGACTCGGGTGCGTGGGTCCGACCGCCTGGTGGACGTGGGCGACCGTCTAGGTGGACGTGGGCGACCGCCAGGATTAGTCTTGAGGCTATAGTGTGTGATGTTTTTGGTGCAATCTGCTGAATGTTGGGTTGTAAAATGGGTTGTTTCGAGTGGAAGGAGTGGTCGGATGAGAAAACGGAGGTCAGATTCGGATTCAGCGTGAAATTCTGCATCGGTAGGGTGAGTTTCAAGGCAATCGGCGAGAAAAACTGTTTCTTCAAAATTTTGACATAGAATGTGGGACGTTTTGGTGTGTAGCGCCCAAACGAAGCATCGGATGAGAAAACGGAGTCCAGATTCGGAATCTACGTGAAATTTTGGGTTAGGAAGGATGTTTCCAGCGAAATCGGAGAGAAAAAATTTTCGGCTGACGTCCCCCCCCCCCCCCCTCTGGACAGCTTGCTTCGATTTTGGCTTCTAGTGGACGGATTTTGTCGTGCGATAGCTCGTTTGAAAGCTAAGAGTGAGACAAATTCAGTGAAACAATCGGCTTGTTCCTATCTGTCTTCGTTCAAAAGTTAGAGCGGTTACAAGATTTTAGGTCGGAGCTCGCTTACCTGAAAAAATCCTAAGTGTCAGAGTGACTTTGTATGGGTAAAATTTTGAAAATTTTCCAAAGTGTGGAATTTCGACCTGGGACCGTCACCAAAACATTTTTCATCAAATTTCACTTACCTCCCCCCCCCCCCCCGACAACAATCTTCTAACTTTGGTTCTAGTGGACGGATTTTGTCTTACAGCTACTCGTTTGAAAGAGGAGAAAAAACTGCTCGACAACATTTTTTGTTGCGAGTCAATCGGACCAGCCGTTCACAAGTTAGAGCGGTTACAAGATTTTAGGTCGGAGCTCGCTTACCTGAAAAAATCCTAAGTGTCAGAGTGACTTTGTATGGGTAAAAATTTGAAAATTTTCCAAAGTGTGGAATTTCGACCTGGGACCGTCACCAAAACATTTTTCATCAAATTTCACTGACGTCCCCCCCCCTCTGGACAGCTTGCTTCGATTTTGGCTTCTAGTGGACGGATTTTGTCGTGCGATAGCTCGTTTGAAAGCTAAGAGTGAGACAAATTCAGTGAAACAATCGCTTGTTCCTATCTGTCTTCGTTCAAAAGTTAGAGCGGTTACAAGATTTTAGGTCGGAGCTCGCTTACCTGAAAAAATCCTAAGTGTCAGAGTGACTTTGTATGGGTAAAATTTTGAAAATTTTCCAAAGTGTGGAATTTCGACCTGGGACCGTCACCAAAACATTTTTCATCAAATTTCACTGACCTCCCCCCCCCCCCCCCCCCCCCCCCGACAACAATCTTCTAACTTTGGTTCTAGTGGACGGATTTTGTCTTACAGCTACTCGTTTGAAAGAGGAGAAAAAACTGCTCGACAACATTTTTTGTTGCGAGTCAATCGGACCAGCCGTTCACAAGTTAGAGCGGTTACAAGATTTTAGGTCGGAGCTCGCTCACCTGAAAAAATCCTAAGTGTCAGAGTGACTTTGTATGGGTAAAAATTTGAAAATTTTCCAAAGTGTGGAATTTCGACCTGGGACCGTCACCAAAACATTTTTCATCAAATTTCACTGACCTCCCCCCCCCACCCCCCCCCCCCTGGACAGCAATCTTCGAACTTTGGTTCTAGTGGACGGATTTTGTCTTACAGCTACTCGTTTGAAAGAGGAGAAAATACTGCTCGACAACATTTTTTGTTGCGAGTCAATCGGTCCAGCCGTTCAAAAGTTAGAGCGGTTACAAGATTTTAGGTCGGAGCTCGCTTACCTGAAAAAATCCTAAGTGTCAGAGTGACTTTGTATGGGTAAAAATTTGAAAATTTTCCAAAGTGTGGAATTTCGACCTGGGACCGTCACCAAAACATTTTTCATCAAATTTCGCTGACCCCCCCCCCCCCCCCCGACAACAATCTTCTAACTTTGGTTCTAGTGGACGGATTTTGTCTTACAGCTACTCGTTTGAAAGAGGAGAAAAAACTGCTCGACAACATTTTTTGTTGCGAGTCAATCGGACCAGCCGTTCACAAGTTAGAGCGGTTACAAGATTTTAGGTCGGAGCTCGCTCACCTGAAAAATCCTAAGTGTCAGAGTGACTTTGTATGGGTAAAAATTTGAAAATTTTCCAAAGTGTGGAATTTCGACCTGGGACCGTCACCAAAACATTTTTCATCAAATTTCACTGACCCCCCCCCCCCCCCCCTCTGGACAGCTTGCTTCGATTTTGGCTTCTAGTGGACGGATTTTGTCGTGCGATAGCTCGTTTGAAAGCTAAGAGTGAGACAAATTCAGTGAAACAATCGGCTTGTTCCTATCTGTCTTCGTTCAAAAGTTAGAGCGATTACAAGATTTTAGGTCGGAGCTCGCTTACCTGAAAAAATCCTAAGTGTCAGAGTGACTTTGTATGGGTAAAATTTTGAAAATTTTCCAAAGTGTGGAATTTCGACCTGGGACCGTCACCAAAACATTTTTCATCAAATTTAGCTGACGTCCCCCCCCCCCCCCCCCCCCCCTCGTTCGGACAAAATTTCTTGAAACAAACTTTGGTTAAGGTCCCAGGTCAAAATTCGGAAGTTTTAAATTTTTCAAAATTTTCACCACACTGGAGCTCTCACACTTAGGAATTTTTTCACTTGTGGCATGTTACATGGTCATGTGCTGACACACCAACTTCCCGTGGTCATATGAGAATGGTTCAGGTGTCATATTGTAAAGAATGATGAGACAAATCGTTTGCAACAAACCGGATGTCGCTACGATGAATACTTTCGGAGATAGAGCCATTTTAAGTTTTCTTCCGAGCATATATAAACCCGCGACAACGTAAGTCTGATCACTTCATCGAAAGACGAGGTAAGCGACGGTCGTCGCTCTGAGCTCCCGATATCGGGTGCAAAGGACTCTATCTTTTGAAGTAGGCAAGCTATCTTCTTACTTCAAAGTTTGTGTGATAGAGTTTGATAGTGTCTTTACTACTGATAAAATTTTTTAAAAGTAGTATGAGTAGTAAAATGCGGAATTTTTTAAAAATTCTTAATTTTCAGTTTTTTCAAAGTTTTAACATGTAGACTAAGGTTTTCAAGTATCCTGAGTTCAAATCTGCTATCAGATTTGAAATTTAACTAAGTCTAAGGCAGCTTTGAGGGGTTAGATCCCAGCTACTGATCACTACCTTTGACTCGGCGTTCCTGTTACCACTTCGGGGCAGTGACAATGATGTCTTCAGCTGTAAAGAGCGGGTATCGGGGAAGATCTCTCACTTCCCTAGTGATCGGTACAAGGCCTTCGGGCTGTCGACGGGATCGAGTGCCACTCACTACACTCTTTAGGAATATGACTGTACTACATGATTCCAAACTTATACAAATTTCATTATCTTACAGTTCACAATAAAATCTATCATGGCCAACGACAAAAATCGAAAATTTCACATCAAAATGTGTGTGTGCGGTCGTATAAATCGCAGTGCGGACGCCAAGGCTCACGTCAAGAAGGCGGGCACCGGCCACATGATTGTCTTGAATAGGGTTGCGTGCGTGAAGTGTAGAGTGCTGAAGGGTGGTGAGGATGAGGCGCGTTTCTACAGAGTGCATGGTGAGTGTAGTGGTGGTTTAGTGACTGATTTGAGGTTTACGCAGTTGATTGTGGAAGAGAGGGAGCGAATGTTGGCGAATGTTGCGAATGTTGTTGAGAATGTTGTTGAGAATGTTGTTGAGAATGTTGTTGAGAATGATGAGTTGGCGAGAGCGGTTGCGTCGTTGGAGGGTGAGATTGAGCAGCGGAAGAGAGTGCTTGAGAGTGATGATGAGGATGATGTGGATTTAGATAGGGAGCGTGTGAGGAAGCGTGTGAGGAAGTTGAGCTCTTCGTCATCGGTGTCCGACATCGTCATCACCGACCCCCCGAAGAGCTCATCTTCCCCAAAAGTGAAGAGTGGTGGGATTCGTGTGCAGTCGGCGAGGTGGTTGAAGGATGAAGAGAAGAGACATGTTTCGCAGCAGATGGCGCATGAGTTGTTAGTGAATAAGTTTGAGAGTTTGAAGAAAGTGAAGGATGAAGTTGTGAAGGAGTTGGATGAGTTGAAAAAGAAGGATTTGAAGTCGAAGGAGGTGGCAGATGAGAATATCCGTATGAGGCGTGTTGTGACTGATTTGAAGAATAAGACGCGAGAGTTGGAAGAGAAGAATGATGCGTGTGAGAAGAGGGCGAGTGCTGCGGAGAGAAGAATGAGAGATGCAGAGGCGAAGTTTGAGGAGATGATGAAGGAGATGAGTGTGTTGAGAGCGAGGAATGTTGAGTTGGAGAGGACTGTGGCTCGGCGGGGTGATGAGAGGCAGGCGTGTGAGAAGTTGGAGCGCATGAGGGATGAGTGGGAGCGTGTGAATGAGGATCGCTTGTTTGAATTCCACATCCCTATTCGGGACAATCATTTGGCCGGCGAAGTACTGGTAAATAAAAGCCTCGACGAATCTATAATATGTTATAACGGTCATCCCACGAAAAAGTGTCTGCATGCAAGCTTACGAATGCGCGGCCATCTCCATAAATTTTCGATTCGGAAACGCGCGAGACTACCTAAGGATGACTAACTTGGTAAGTGAAAAAGTAAATAAGATAGTATATCCTATTCTAATACATATCATTTTCATTGCAGATCTTTGCCCGCCTTCACCACCCCATCACGTCACTCCCGAGAACGAACCATCGGCTCTCTTAAGGGCCACCTAGGGGCAAGACATGATAGAACCTCCACGCGGTTTGCCCTGGGCAGTCTTCGGACTGGCGAATACTATCATTAAGTTGAATCTGCTATCAGTCAACTTGAACATTATGCAGTCGATTGCTATCCCTGAAGCATTCTGATTCGCTGTTGAGCAATTCATTGTTGAAAACCCTATATAAGCCAGAAGATTGTAGCGCTTCTCATTCAATTTGAAGTCACGATGGAAGCGACATCTGCCGACAACATTCCCGTCTTCACCGATGAAGACAACGGCATTCCCAACTTCATCATCCTCGACGAGTGGGATGAAGAGGATGAGAAGAAGGGGAAGATCAAGAAGATCATTTGGACGGATGGGGTGTGGACTCCTAAAACCACCCGCATCCGAAAGGTGCCAGATGCACCACCACGGCTGAGGCGGTATAGGGTTTATGACAACCTAAGCGTCATACCCATTGACTATTCCAGTCAATAGTCAAATTCACGTCCCCGAGAACGAACCATCGGCTCTCTTAAGGGCCACCATGGGGCAAGACATGATAGAACCTCCTCGCGGTTTGCCCTGGGCAGTCTTCGGACTGGCGAATACTATCATTAAGTTGAATCTGCTATCAGTCAACTTGAACGTTGCAAATGAAGTTCGGTGTAATACTTCCTTTCGACGGGCGTTCCTGTAAAGGGCGGCGGTGAAACCCGTAGCTATGTATACCGCAAGGGACATTCGGCAATGGTCAATCTTGTTAAACCTCTCTGCGTCATGTTTGCAAGTGATTGCCTCTGTCTCAACGTAGTATGCATTCGCGCCAGGGCGACATTTAGCCAACTGTCGAAGGTTGCCTAAAACTTTCCATTGCATACGTTATGAGAACCATGAGTTCTACCTGTCTCTATCAATGAGATGAATTGATGAATGGAATGAAATGGGAGGACACTCACGCGCCACACGCAACATAACACACTTCTCTCTTCCGTAGTCTAACAAGCTCTTTACACATGGATCGCAGTCGATTGCTATCCCTGTATCAGAAGTGTAAGCTATCTTAATTTATTTGACACTATTTTATCTACCATCATCGTCCATATGAAATGTTTTTAGATTTACAAGTTAGACTAAGCGTGCTACTATTTCCAAATGAAAAAGTATACATGGTTAAATCATCCACTTAAGCCCATCCATAGTCTAACAAGCTCTTTACACATGGATCGCAGTCGATTGCTATCCCTGTATCAGAAGTGTAAGCTATCTTAATTTATTTGACACTATTTTATCTACCATCATCGTCCATATGAAATGTTTTTAGATTTACAAACGGGTCCCGTAACTAAGGGACCCGTTACTAAGGGTCGGGCCCCTTTAGAGAATATATAAGAAGGAGTTTGAATGTAGATGAATTATACCGTTGAAGAAGACTACTCAGATACAATATGGCAGTAGCCGGTGAAGTAACGATATCTACAACGTCAGCATCAACGTCAGCATCTATTTTCTTCCCATTGCTTCGGGATCGAGTACCTGCAATGGTGTATCGAGATATTCCCCTTTTCGCTGGGGATGTGATCCTATCAGATAAGATATCATGTGTGGTGGTCAAGCGGGCTGTGGTACAGACAGAGACTCACATATTTCCAACTACGATTGACACTTTTTATTTTACTAAATCACCTGTATATCGTATACATTCAAGTACGAATGACCCACCGGAGAAGCCACTATACATGGAACGAGATGTGCCTATGTACGAAGGGGATGTAATTCTGGGGTACTCCCCTACAAGAATGATGATACGTCGTGCACCAGGATGGGTGGATGATGGAAGGTGGATGGGGGCGTATGTGGAAGTTGAACATCATTCAAAGCCACTCATGGACCCACCGTATGAGACGCAACGATTCCGTCTAGATGGTGAAGCATGGATTCGTGTCATTCCCAACGGATGGTACAGAGACATTGATGAAGAGAGAGGTGATTATAAGTCCTTTAGTGAAATAAGTGGAGAATTTGTATTTCAATGAACTTTTATGTATATATTGAATGAACTTTTATTGAATAAACATACTTCATACATGTGATCATTTTCCTTTGAGTTATACTATAATGAATAGGATGGTATTAGAAGAAGATGGATATGGGTATAAATAAGTTAAGTGAAAATAGATGGGAATATAATCATCATGAGTGAGGTTCCAGAGTGTGAGGTTCCAGAGTGTGAGGTACGTTATCCAATACGTCATTGGAAAGGTAAATTTTGGCAATATCACCGTACCATTCCATTATTTCATGGAGACAAGATAATTTCAGAGACGAAGAACTGTGTAGTGATATCACGCCGTAAGATAGAATTGGAAAATGAAATAATTCCAACGTATATTGACACATTCTATTTTGAAGTAACACCGACATATCAGCATCCAATTACAACAACGGTGGAGAAACCGAAAGACTGTCTTTATTTTGAACGTGATTACATTCCAATGTATGAAGGAGATGTAGTTATATCATGGAATCCTACAGAAACATGTATTCGACGTTCTCCAGGTAGAAAGCGTGAAGATGGAGGAGGTTTGGCACGGGCTATGTATATAGTATATCAACATACTCCAGAAGTGTATAAACGACCGAAATTGACACGACGATTTCGTTTGGATATTGAGAAGAAGGTGTGGGTTCAGATTCTTCATACTGATACATTGACTGACATTGAATGGACGGGTGGACAAACGAGGTGATTTCAGGGTCCCCTGAAGGGGACCCATGAAGGGATCGGGTCCTTTGAGAGATGTATATAAGAGTGGATGAAATGAGTGTCACAATCATAATCATGGTAGAAACAAGAGAAGAGTTGAGAGTAAGGCAGCGTGAGGAGATGAAGACCATCAAACAAATGATTGAAAGATATAAGAGGAGAGCCTATAAATCGAAGAATCCAGAGAAGATCAGAGAGTGTGAGGACACATGCGACTTTGTGCTGAAAGCGACGATAGTGAGTCATCAACGACAATCAAATTATTGGAGAGATGGATTGTGGAAGGGACCCGATAGAGGACCCGATACCTTTTAGAGGACCTGATACCTTTTAGAGGACCCGATCCACTAAAAACTGTATATAAATGACTTTTGAAATCATTTACTTCATATTTTGACTTGAGCTAGTGAACATGCCCGACGTAACGATGATCCAACCTTTACGGATTCGCATTCCCGAAGTGTTAGTGCCAGAGAGCGACGAGGAAGACTGGCCAACTGATCTTCCGTCTGGATGGGGATCGTGGCCCGATTTGAGTGAATTGACTGATGAAGGACTTCCAGAGTTGGTGACGCCTACCCCGATGGACAATCTTCCTCCAAGGTTTTCACCAGACATTACACAGTTGGACAGATTTTTAAATTCACCATCTTCCAGTCGGACGAATTTTAGTGAAATGACGGATGAAGAGTGGGTGACGTACGAAAAGGAGAAGGAGAAGGAGAATAATCCACCTAACTCGAGGGCAGGATCTCCGGTGGTCCCATTGGGATTACGTATGCTTATCCCACAATTGCCGCATCGACAGTTTCATGGACGCATTTCATCAGAATCAAATATACGACGTGAGGTGGATTTGGTGGATGAAGCGTTGGTGCATGCCATTGATATGAACAGTGTTTTCTCATGATTTACTTTCTCATGATTTACTTTCTCGTGTGTGCTTCTTCAATAAACTTACATGGTAAGCCTTGATTCTTTTGAATGAAAGGGTATGGGATGTAGAAGTTTAAGTAATCATATACATAGCAGATTGTATGAATCATGCCATGTTATAGACGAAGACGAAGACGTCAGAGAGGGGGTATTCTTTTACCTCTAGCGGGAATGCTTGGTAAACATTTTGCAGGAACTATTACAAAGGGTGTTTCACGACATATAGCAAGGAAAGCCATTAGACGTATTAAGCGAAAGCGCTAAGTAACAGTGAATGGAATGTTATTATGACAATGCCATATCGTACTAGACGAAGACGAAGACGAAGACGACGTCAGAGGGGTGGTCTTATCATTTCAATTTTACCACGTGTCCTTAATAAAGTAATGAAAGTAATGACACATCGAGATCTAGGTGCAGGTCCTACATTGCTGCATAGATTTGGTGACGAATAAGATTTACTAGTTTGCAATTTAGACTAAGCGTTCTATTATTTGTAAATGAAAGATATAGTTTCAATAGTTTACACGTTAAAAATAAAAATTCAATAGTGTGTATGTTAAGAATAAAGTTCTATCTGTTTGTATGTTAGAAATAAAATGAAGTTTCATCAGTTTACAAGTTAAGAATAAAGTTTTATCTGTTTGTATGTTAGAAATAAAACAAAGTTTCAACGGTTAACAAGTTAAAAATAAAGTTTCAATAGTTTACAAGTTAAAACTAATGTTTCAATAGTGCGTATGTTAAGAATAAAGTTTTATCTGTTTATATGTTAGAAATAAAATGAAGTTTCGCCAGTTTACAAGTTAAGAATAAATTTTATCTGCTTGTATGTTAGAATTAAAACAAAGTTTCAACCGTTTACAGGTTAAAAATAAAGTTTCAATAGTTAACACGTTAAAAATAAAGTTTCAATAGTGTGTATGTTAAGAATAAAGTTCTATCTGTTTCTATGTTAGAAATAAAATGAAGGTTCATCAGTTTACAAGTTAAGAATAAAGTTTTATCTGTTTGTATGTTAGAAATAAAACAAAGTTTCAACCGTTAACAAGTTAAAAATAAAGTTTCAATAGTTTGCAAGTTAAAACTAATGTTTCAATAGTGCGTATGTTAAGAATAAAGTTTTATCTGTTTCTATGTTAGAAATAAAATGAAGTTTCGCCAGTTTACAAGTTAAGAATAAATTTTATCTGCTTGTATGTTAGAATTAAAACAAAGTTTCAACCGTTTACAAGTTAAAAATGAAGTTTCAATAGTGTATATGTTAAGAATAAAGTTCTATCTGTTTATATGTTAGAAATAAAAATGAAGGTTCACCAGTTTACAAGTTAAGAATAAAGTTTTATCTGCTTGTATGTCAGAAATGAAATAAAGTTTCACCAGTTTACAAGTTAAAAATGAAGTTTCAATAGTGTGTACGTTAGAAATAAAGTTTCAATAGTGTGTATGTTAAGAATAAAGTTTTATCTGTTTGTATGTTAGAATTAAAAAACCGGTTTCAACCGTATACAAGTTAAAAATAAAGTTTCAATAGTTAACACGTTAAAAATAAAGTTTCAATAGTGTGTATGTTAAGAATAAAGTTCTATCTGCTTCTATGTTAGAAATAAAATGAAGTTTCATCAGTTTACAAGTTAATAATAAAGTTGTATCTGTTTGTATGTTAGACATAAAATAAAGTTTTAGCTGTTTGTATGTTAAAAATAAAATAAAGTTTCAATAGTGTGTATGTTAAGATTAAAGTTCTATCTGCTTCTATGTTAGAAATAAAATGAAGTTTCATCAGTTTACAAGTTAATAATAGAGTTTTATCTGTTTGTATGTTAGACATAAAACAAAGTTTCAACCGTTAACAAGTTAAAAATAAAGTTTCAGATTAAAATAAAGTTTCAATAGTGTGTATGATGGAAATAAAGTTTAAGCGCTTTGTGCGTTAAAAATAAAGTTTCAACATTGTGTACGTTAAGAATAAAGTTCTATCTGTTTATATGTTAGAAATAAAATGAAGTTTCGCCAGTTTACAAGTTAAGAATAAATTTTATCTGCTTGTATGTTAGAATTAAAACAAAGTTTCAACCGTTTACAGGTTAAAAATAAAGTTTCAATAGTTAACACGTTAAAAATAAAGTTTCAATAGTGTGTATGTTAAGAATAAAGTTCTATCTGTTTCTATGTTAGAAATAAAATGAAGGTTCATCAGTTTACAAGTTAAGAATAAAGTTTTATCTGTTTGTATGTTAGACATAAAACAAAGTTTCAACCGTTAACAAGTTAAAAATAAAGTTTCAATAGTTTACAAGTTAAAACTAATGTTTCAATAGTGCGTATGTTAAGAATAAAGTTTTATCTGTTTCTATGTTAGAAATAAAATGAAGCTTCACCAGTTTACAAGTTAAGAATAAAGTTTTATCAGCTTGTATGTTAGAAATAAAATGAAGTTTCACCAGTTTACAATTTAAAAATAAAGTTTCAATAGTGTGTACGTTAGAAATAAAGTTTCAACCGTTTACAAGTTGAAAAATAAAGTTTTAACAGTGTCTACGTTAGAAATAAAGTTTTATCTGTTTGTAAAGTACGATCGTAGGATTTACTAGTTTGCAAGTTAGACTCAGCATTCTACTAGTTGTAAATGAAAATATCGTTTCAACAGTTTACAGATTAAAATAAACTTTTAACAGTGTGTACGTTAGAAATAAAGTTTTAGCTGTTTATATGTTAGAAACAAAATAAAGTTTCAACAGTTTACAAGTTGAAAAATAAAGTTTCAACAGTGTGTACGTTAGAAATAAATGAAAGTAAAAACTTCATCGTATGAGTATTCAAAGCATGTTTTGTAAATCAAATGTGTGTAGTCCTGACATGATAGAATCGCGTTAGAAATAAAGTTTCAGCCGTTTACAAGTTAAAAATAAAGTTTCAACGGTGTGTACGTTAGAAATAAAGTTTTAGCTGTTTATATGTTAGAAACAAAATAAAGTTTCAACAGTTTACAAGTTGAAAATAAAGTTTCAACAGTGTGTACATTAGAAATAAATGAAAGTAAGAACTTCATCGTATGAGTATTCAAAGCATGTTTTGTAAATCAATTGTGTGTAGTCCTGACATGATAGAATCAAATGAACTTGACAAAACGCGTTTGTCAAGCTTAATTCTATCATGTCAGGACTACACACAATTGATTTACAAAACATGCTTTGAATACTCATACGATGAAGTTCTTACTTTCATTTATTTCTAATGTACACACTGTTGAAACTTTATTTTCAACTTGTAAACTGTTGAAACTTTATTTTGTTTCTAACATATAAACAGCTAAAACTTTATTTCTAACGTACACACCGTTGAAACTTTATTTTTAACTTGTAAACGGCTGAAACTTTATTTCTAACGCGATTCTATCATGTCAGGACTACACACATTTGATTTACAAAACATGCTTTGAATACTCATACGATGAAGTTTTTACTTTCATTTATTTCTAACGTACACACTGTTGAAACTTTATTTTTCAACTTGTAAACTGTTGAAACTTTATTTTGTTTCTAACATATAAACAGCTAAAACTTTATTTCTAACGTACACACTGTTAAAAGTTTATTTTAATCTGTAAACTGTTGAAACGATATTTTCATTTACAACTAGTAGAATGCTGAGTCTAACTTGCAAACTAGTAAATCCTACGATCGTACTTTACAAACAGATAAAACTTTATTTCTAACGTAGACACTGTTAAAACTTTATTTTTCAACTTGTAAACGGTTGAAACTTTATTTCTAACGTACACACTATTGAAACTTTATTTTTAAATTGTAAACTGGTGAAACTTCATTTTATTTCTAACATACAAGCTGATAAAACTTTATTCTTAACTTGTAAACTGGTGAAGCTTCATTTTATTTCTAACATAGAAACAGATAAAACTTTATTCTTAACATACGCACTATTGAAACATTAGTTTTAACTTGTAAACTATTGAAACTTTATTTTTAACTTGTTAACGGTTGAAACTTTGTTTTATGTCTAACATACAAACAGATAAAACTTTATTCTTAACTTGTAAACTGATGAACCTTCATTTTATTTCTAACATAGAAACAGATAGAACTTTATTCTTAACATACACACTATTGAAACTTTATTTTTAACGTGTTAACTATTGAAACTTTATTTTTAACCTGTAAACGGTTGAAACTTTGTTTTAATTCTAACATACAAGCAGATAAAATTTATTCTTAACTTGTAAACTGGCGAAACTTCATTTTATTTCTAACATATAAACAGATAGAACTTTATTCTTAACGTACACAATGTTGAAACTTTATTTTTAACGCACAAAGCGCTTAAACTTTATTTCCATCATACACACTATTGAAACTTTATTTTAATCTGAAACTTTATTTTTAACTTGTTAACGGTTGAAACTTTGTTTTATGTCTAACATACAAACAGATAAAACTCTATTATTAACTTGTAAACTGATGAAACTTCATTTTATTTCTAACATAGAAGCAGATAGAACTTTAATCTTAACATACACACTATTGAAACTTTATTTTATTTTTAACATACAAACAGCTAAAACTTTATTTTATGTCTAACATACAAACAGATACAACTTTATTATTAACTTGTAAACTGATGAAACTTCATTTTATTTCTAACATAGAAGCAGATAGAACTTTATTCTTAACATACACACTATTGAAACTTTATTTTTAACGTGTTAACTATTGAAACTTTATTTTTAACTTGTATACGGTTGAAACCGGTTTTTTAATTCTAACATACAAACAGATAAAACTTTATTCTTAACATACACACTATTGAAACTTTATTTCTAACGTACACACTATTGAAACTTCATTTTTAACTTGTAAACTGGTGAAACTTTATTTCATTTCTGACATACAAGCAGATAAAACTTTATTCTTAACTTGTAAACTGGTGAACCTTCATTTTTATTTCTAACATATAAACAGATAGAACTTTATTCTTAACATATACACTATTGAAACTTCATTTTTAACTTGTAAACGGTTGAAACTTTGTTTTAATTCTAACATACAAGCAGATAAAATTTATTCTTAACTTGTAAACTGGCGAAACTTCATTTTATTTCTAACATAGAAACAGATAAAACTTTATTCTTAACATACGCACTATTGAAACATTAGTTTTAACTTGCAAACTATTGAAACTTTATTTTTAACTTGTTAACGGTTGAAACTTTGTTTTATTTCTAACATACAAACAGATAAAACTTTATTCTTAACTTGTAAACTGATGAACCTTCATTTTATTTCTAACATAGAAACAGATAGAACTTTATTCTTAACATACACACTATTGAAACTTTATTTTTAACGTGTTAACTATTGAAACTTTATTTTTAACCTGTAAACGGTTGAAACTTTGTTTTAATTCTAACATACAAGCAGATAAAATTTATTCTTAACTTGTAAACTGGCGAAACTTCATTTTATTTCTAACATATAAACAGATAAAACTTTATTCTTAACATACGCACTATTGAAACATTAGTTTTAACTTGTAAACTATTGAAACTTTATTTTTAACTTGTTAACCGTTGAAACTTTGTTTTATTTCTAACATACAAACAGATAAAACTTTATTCTTAACTTGTAAACTGATGAAACTTCATTTTATTTCTAACATACAAACAGATAGAACTTTATTCTTAACATACACACTATTGAATTTTTATTTTTAACGTGTAAACTATTGAAACTATATCTTTCATTTACAAATAATAGAACGCTTAGTCTAAATTGCAAACTAGTAAATCTTATTCGTCACCAAATCTATGCAGCAATGTAGGACCTGCACCTAGATCTCGATGTGTCATTACTTTCATTACTTTATTAAGGACACGTGGTAAAATTGAAATGATAAGACCACCCCCTCTGACGTCGTCTTCGTCTTCGTCTTCGTCTAGTACGATATGGCATTGTCATAATAACATTCCATTCACTGTTACTTAGCGCTTTCGCTTAATACGTCTAATGGCTTTCCTTGCTATATGTCGTGAAACACCCTTTGTAATAGTTCCTGCAAAATGTTTACCAAGCATTCCCGCTAGAGGTAAAAGAATACCCCCTCTCTGACGTCTTCGTCTATAACATGGCATGATTCATACAATCTGCTATGTATATGATTACTTAAACTTCTACATCCCATACCCTTTCATTCAAAAGAATCAAGGCTTACCATGTAAGTTTATTGAAGAAGCACACACGAGAAAGTAAATCATGAGAAAGTAAATCATGAGAAAACACTGTTCATATCAATGGCATGCACCAACGCTTCATCCACCAAATCCACCTCACGTCGTATATTTGATTCTGATGAAATGCGTCCATGAAACTGTCGATGCGGCAATTGTGGGATAAGCATACGTAATCCCAATGGGACCACCGGAGATCCTGCCCTCGAGTTAGGTGGATTATTCTCCTTCTCCTTCTCCTTTTCGTACGTCACCCACTCTTCATCCGTCATTTCACTAAAATTCGTCCGACTGGAAGATGGTGAATTTAAAAATCTGTCCAACTGTGTAATGTCTGGTGAAAACCTTGGAGGAAGATTGTCCATCGGGGTAGGCGTCACCAACTCTGGAAGTCCTTCATCAGTCAATTCACTCAAATCGGGCCACGATCCCCATCCAGACGGAAGATCAGTTGGCCAGTCTTCCTCGTCGCTCTCTGGCACTAACACTTCGGGAATGCGAATCCGTAAAGGTTGGATCATCGTTACGTCGGGCATGTTCACTAGCTCAAGTCAAAATATGAAGTAAATGATTTCAAAAGTCATTTATATACAGTTTTTAGTGGATCGGGTCCTCTAAAAGGTATCAGGTCCTCTAAAAGGTATCGGGTCCTCTATCGGGTCCCTTCCACAATCCATCTCTCCAATAATTTGATTGTCGTTGATGACTCACTATCGTCGCTTTCAGCACAAAGTCGCATGTGTCCTCACACTCTCTGATCTTCTCTGGATTCTTCGATTTATAGGCTCTCCTCTTATATCTTTCAATCATTTGTTTGATGGTCTTCATCTCCTCACGCTGCCTTACTCTCAACTCTTCTCTTGTTTCTACCATGATTATGATTGTGACACTCATTTCATCCACTCTTATATACATCTCTCAAAGGACCCGATCCCTTCATGGGTCCCCTTCAGGGGACCCTGAAATCACCTCGTTTGTCCACCCGTCCATTCAATGTCAGTCAATGTATCAGTATGAAGAATCTGAACCCACACCTTCTTCTCAATATCCAAACGAAATCGTCGTGTCAATTTCGGTCGTTTATACACTTCTGGAGTATGTTGATATACTATATACATAGCCCGTGCCAAACCTCCTCCATCTTCACGCTTTCTACCTGGAGAACGTCGAATACATGTTTCTGTAGGATTCCATGATATAACTACATCTCCTTCATACATTGGAATGTAATCACGTTCAAAATAAAGACAGTCTTTCGGTTTCTCCACCGTTGTTGTAATTGGATGCTGATATGTCGGTGTTACTTCAAAATAGAATGTGTCAATATACGTTGGAATTATTTCATTTTCCAATTCTATCTTACGGCGTGATATCACTACACAGTTCTTCGTCTCTGAAATTATCTTGTCTCCATGAAATAATGGAATGGTACGGTGATATTGCCAAAATTTACCTTTCCAATGACGTATTGGATAACGTACCTCACACTCTGGAACCTCACACTCTGGAACCTCACTCATGATGATTATATTCCCATCTATTTTCACTTAACTTATTTATACCCATATCCATCTTCTTCTAATACCATCCTATTCATTATAGTATAACTCAAAGGAAAATGATCACATGTATGAAGTATGTTTATTCAATAAAAGTTCATTCAATATATACATAAAAGTTCATTGAAATACAAATTCTCCACTTATTTCACTAAAGGACTTATAATCACCTCTCTCTTCATCAATGTCTCTGTACCATCCGTTGGGAATGACACGAATCCATGCTTCACCATCTAGACGGAATCGTTGCGTCTCATACGGTGGGTCCATGAGTGGCTTTGAATGATGTTCAACTTCCACATACGCCCCCATCCACCTTCCATCATCCACCCATCCTGGTGCACGACGTATCATCATTCTTGTAGGGGAGTACCCCAGAATTACATCCCCTTCGTACATAGGCACATCTCGTTCCATGTATAGTGGCTTCTCCGGTGGGTCATTCGTACTTGAATGTATACGATATACAGGTGATTTAGTAAAATAAAAAGTGTCAATCGTAGTTGGAAATATGTGAGTCTCTGTCTGTACCACAGCCCGCTTGACCACCACACATGATATCTTATCTGATAGGATCACATCCCCAGCGAAAAGGGGAATATCTCGATACACCATTGCAGGTACTCGATCCCGAAGCAATGGGAAGAAAATAGATGCTGACGTTGATGCTGACGTTGTAGATATCGTTACTTCACCGGCTACTGCCATATTGTATCTGAGTAGTCTTCTTCAACGGTATAATTCATCTACATTCAAACTCCTTCTTATATATTCTCTAAAGGGGCCCGACCCTTAGTAACGGGTCCCTTAGTTACGGGACCCGTTTGTAAATCTAAAAACATTTCATATGGACGATGATGGTAGATAAAATAGTGTCAAATAAATTAAGATAGCTTACACTTCTGATACAGGGATAGCAATCGACTGCGATCCATGTGTAAAGAGCTTGTTAGACTATGGATGGGCTTAAGTGGATGATTTAACCATGTATACTTTTTCATTTGGAAATAGTAGCACGCTTAGTCTAACTTGTAAATCTAAAAACATTTCATATGGACGATGATGGTAGATAAAATAGTGTCAAATAAATTAAGATAGCTTACACTTCTGATACAGGGATAGCAATCGACTGCGATCCATGTGTAAAGAGCTTGTTAGACTACGGAAGAGAGAAGTGTGTTATGTTGCGTGTGGCGCGTGAGTGTCCTCCCATTTCATTCCATTCATCAATTCATCTCATTGATAGAGACAGGTAGAACTCATGGTTCTCATAACGTATGCAATGGAAAGTTTTAGGCAACCTTCGACAGTTGGCTAAATGTCGCCCTGGCGCGAATGCATACTACGTTGAGACAGAGGCAATCACTTGCAAACATGACGCAGAGAGGTTTAACAAGATTGACCATTGCCGAATGTCCCTTGCGGTATACATAGCTACGGGTTTCACCGCCGCCCTTTACAGGAACGCCCGTCGAAAGGAAGTATTACACCGAACTTCATTTGCAACGTTCAAGTTGACTGATAGCAGATTCAACTTAATGATAGTATTCGCCAGTCCGAAGACTGCCCAGGGCAAACCGCGAGGAGGTTCTATCATGTCTTGCCCCATGGTGGCCCTTAAGAGAGCCGATGGTTCGTTCTCGGGGACGTGAATTTGACTATTGACTGGAATAGTCAATGGGTATGACGCTTAGGTTGTCATAAACCCTATACCGCCTCAGCCGTGGTGGTGCATCTGGCACCTTTCGGATGCGGGTGGTTTTAGGAGTCCACACCCCATCCGTCCAAATGATCTTCTTGATCTTCCCCTTCTTCTCATCCTCTTCATCCCACTCGTCGAGGATGATGAAGTTGGGAATGCCGTTGTCTTCATCGGTGAAGACGGGAATGTTGTCGGCAGATGTCGCTTCCATCGTGACTTCAAATTGAATGAGAAGCGCTACAATCTTCTGGCTTATATAGGGTTTTCAACAATGAATTGCTCAACAGCGAATCAGAATGCTTCAGGGATAGCAATCGACTGCATAATGTTCAAGTTGACTGATAGCAGATTCAACTTAATGATAGTATTCGCCAGTCCGAAGACTGCCCAGGGCAAACCGCGTGGAGGTTCTATCATGTCTTGCCCCTAGGTGGCCCTTAAGAGAGCCGATGGTTCGTTCTCGGGAGTGACGTGATGGGGTGGTGAAGGCGGGCAAAGATCTGCAATGAAAATGATATGTATTAGAATAGGATATACTATCTTATTTACTTTTTCACTTACCAAGTTAGTCATCCTTAGGTAGTCTCGCGCGTTTCCGAATCGAAAATTTATGGAGATGGCCGCGCATTCGTAAGCTTGCATGCAGACACTTTTTCGTGGGATGACCGTTATAACATATTATAGATTCGTCGAGGCTTTTATTTACCAGTACTTCGCCGGCCAAATGATTGTCCCGAATAGGGATGTGGAATTCAAACAAGCGATCCTCATTCACACGCTCCCACTCATCCCTCATGCGCTCCAACTTCTCACACGCCTGCCTCTCATCACCCCGCCGAGCCACAGTCCTCTCCAACTCAACATTCCTCGCTCTCAACACACTCATCTCCTTCATCATCTCCTCAAACTTCGCCTCTGCATCTCTCATTCTTCTCTCCGCAGCACTCGCCCTCTTCTCACACGCATCATTCTTCTCTTCCAACTCTCGCGTCTTATTCTTCAAATCAGTCACAACACGCCTCATACGGATATTCTCATCTGCCACCTCCTTCGACTTCAAATCCTTCTTTTTCAACTCATCCAACTCCTTCACAACTTCATCCTTCACTTTCTTCAAACTCTCAAACTTATTCACTAACAACTCATGCGCCATCTGCTGCGAAACATGTCTCTTCTCTTCATCCTTCAACCACCTCGCCGACTGCACACGAATCCCACCACTCTTCACTTTTGGGGAAGATGAGCTCTTCGGGGGGTCGGTGATGACGATGTCGGACACCGATGACGAAGAGCTCAACTTCCTCACACGCTTCCTCACACGCTCCCTATCTAAATCCACATCATCCTCATCATCACTCTCAAGCACTCTCTTCCGCTGCTCAATCTCACCCTCCAACGACGCAACCGCTCTCGCCAACTCATCATTCTCAACAACATTCTCAACAACATTCTCAACAACATTCTCAACAACATTCGCAACATTCGCCAACATTCGCTCCCTCTCTTCCACAATCAACTGCGTAAACCTCAAATCAGTCACTAAACCACCACTACACTCACCATGCACTCTGTAGAAACGCGCCTCATCCTCACCACCCTTCAGCACTCTACACTTCACGCACGCAACCCTATTCAAGACAATCATGTGGCCGGTGCCCGCCTTCTTGACGTGAGCCTTGGCGTCCGCACTGCGATTTATACGACCGCACACACACATTTTGATGTGAAATTTTCGATTTTTGTCGTTGGCCATGATAGATTTTATTGTGAACTGTAAGATAATGAAATTTGTATAAGTTTGGAATCATGTAGTACAGTCATATTCCTAAAGAGTGTAGTGAGTGGCACTCGATCCCGTCGACAGCCCGAAGGCCTTGTACCGATCACTAGGGAAGTGAGAGATCTTCCCCGATACCCGCTCTTTACAGCTGAAGACATCATTGTCACTGCCCCGAAGTGGTAACAGGAACGCCGAGTCAAAGGTAGTGATCAGTAGCTGGGATCTAACCCCTCAAAGCTGCCTTAGACTTAGTTAAATTTCAAATCTGATAGCAGATTTGAACTCAGGATACTTGAAAACCTTAGTCTACATGTTAAAACTTTGAAAAAACTGAAAATTAAGAATTTTTAAAAAATTCCGCATTTTACTACTCATACTACTTTTAAAAAATTTTATCAGTAGTAAAGACACTATCAAACTCTATCACACAAACTTTGAAGTAAGAAGATAGCTTGCCTACTTCAAAAGATAGAGTCCTTTGCACCCGATATCGGGAGCTCAGAGCGACGACCGTCGCTTACCTCGTCTTTCGATGAAGTGATCAGACTTACGTTGTCGCGGGTTTATATATGCTCGGAAGAAAACTTAAAATGGCTCTATCTCCGAAAGTATTCATCGTAGCGACATCCGGTTTGTTGCAAACGATTTGTCTCATCATTCTTTACAATATGACACCTGAACCATTCTCATATGACCACGGGAAGTTGGTGTGTCAGCACATGACCATGTAACATGCCACAAGTGAAAAAATTCCTAAGTGTGAGAGCTCCAGTGTGGTGAAAATTTTGAAAAATTTAAAACTTCCGAATTTTGACCTGGGACCTTAACCAAAGTTTGTTTCAAGAAATTTTGTCCGAACGAGGGGGGGGGGGAGGGGGGGGGTCAGCTAAATTTGATGAAAAATGTTTTGGTGACGGTCCCAGGTCGAAATTCCACACTTTGGAAAATTTTCAAAATTTTACCCATACAAAGTCACTCTGACACTTAGGATTTTTTCAGGTAAGCGAGCTCCGACCTAAAATCTTGTAATCGCTCTAACTTTTGAACGAAGACAGATAGGAACAAGCCGATTGTTTCACTGAATTTGTCTCACTCTTAGCTTTCAAACGAGCTATCGCACGACAAAATCCGTCCACTAGAAGCCAAAATCGAAGCAAGCTGTCCAGAGGGGGGGGGGGGGGGGGGGAAGTGAAATTTGATGAAAAATGTTTTGGTGACGGTCCCAGGTCGAAATTCCACACTTTGGAAAATTTTCAAATTTTTACCCATACAAAGTCACTCTGACACTTAGGATTTTTCAGGTGAGCGAGCTCCGACCTAAAATCTTGTAACCGCTCTAACTTGTGAACGGCTGGTCCGATTGACTCGCAACAAAAAATGTTGTCGAGCAGTTTTTTCTCCTCTTTCAAACGAGTAGCTGTAAGACAAAATCCGTCCACTAGAACCAAAGTTAGAAGATTGTTGTCGGGGGGGGGGAGGGGGGGGGGGAGGTCAGCGAAATTTGATGAAAAATGTTTTGGTGACGGTCCCAGGTCGAAATTCCACACTTTGGAAAATTTTCAAATTTTTACCCATACAAAGTCACTCTGACACTTAGGATTTTTTCAAGTGAGCGAGCTCCGACCTAAAATCTTGTAACCGCTCTAACTTGTGAACGGCTGGTCCGATTGACTCGCAACAAAAAATGTTGTCGAGCAGTTTTTTCTCCTCTTTCAAACGAGTAGCTGTAAGACAAAATCCGTCCACTAGAACCAAAGTTAGAAGATTGTTGTCGGGGGGGGGGGGGGGGAGGTCAGTGAAATTTGATGAAAAATGTTTTGGTGACGGTCCCAGGTCGAAATTCCACACTTTGGAAAATTTTCAAATTTTTACCCATACAAAGTCACTCTGACACTTAGGATTTTTTTCAAGTGAGCGAGCTCCGACCTAAAATCTTGTAACCGCTCTAACTTGTGAACGGCTGGTCCGATTGACTCGCAACAAAAAATGTTGTCGAGCAGTTTTTTCTCCTCTTTCAAACGAGTAGCTGTAAGACAAAATCCGTCCACTAGAACCAAAGTTAGAAGATTGTTGTCGGGGGGGGGGGGGGAGGTAAGTGAAATTTGATGAAAAATGTTTTGGTGACGGTCCCAGGTCGAAATTCCACACTTTGGAAAATTTTCAAAATTTTACCCATACAAAGTCACTCTGACACTTAGGATTTTTTCAGGTAAGCGAGCTCCGACCTAAAATCTTGTAACCGCTCTAACTTTTGAACGAAGACAGATAGGAATAAGCCGATTGTTTCACTGAATTTGTCTCACTCTTAGCTTTCAAACGAGCTATCGCACGACAAAATCCGTCCACTAGAAGCCAAAATCGAAGCAAGCTGTCCAGAGGGGGGGGGGGGGGAGGGCAGTGAAATTTGATGAAAAATGTTTTGGTGACGGTCCCAGGTCGAAATTCCACACTTTGGAAAATTTTCAAATTTTTACCCATACAAAGTCACTCTGACACTTAGGATTTTTTCAAGTGAGCGAGCTCCGACCTAAAATCTTGTAACCGCTCTAACTTGTGAACGGCTGGTCCGATTGACTCGCAACAAAAAATGTTGTCGAGCAGTTTTTTCTCCTCTTTCAAACGAGTAGCTGTAAGACAAAATCCGTCCACTAGAACCAAAGTTAGAAGATTGTTGTCGGGGGGGGGGGGGGGGGGGGCAGTGAAATTTGATGAAAAATGTTTTGGTGACGGTCCCAGGTCGAAATTCCACACTTTGGAAAATTTTCAAAATTTTACCCATACAAAGTCACTCTGACACTTAGGATTTTTTCAGGTAAGCGAGCTCCGACCTAAAATCTTGTAACCGCTCTAACTTTTGAACGAAGACAGATAGGAATAAGCCGATTGTTTCACTGAATTTGTCTCACTCTTAGCTTTCAAACGAGCTATCGCACGACAAAATCCGTCCACTAGAAGCCAAAATCGAAGCAAGCTGTCCAGAGGGGGGGGGGGGGGGGACGTCAGCCGAAAATTTTTTCTCTCCGATTTCGCTGGAAACATCCTTCCTAACCCAAAATTTCACGTAGATTCCGAATCTGGACTCCGTTTTCTCATCCGATGCTTCGTTTGGGCGCTACACACCAAAACGTCCCACATTCTATGTCAAAATTTTGAAGAAACAGTTTTTCTCGCCGATTGCCTTGAAACTCACCCTACCGATGCAGAATTTCACGCTGAATCCGAATCTGACCTCCGTTTTCTCATCCGACCACTCCTTCCACTCGAAACAACCCATTTTACAACCCAACATTCAGCAGATTGCACCAAAAACATCACACACTATAGCCTCAACACTAATCCTGGCGGTCGCCCACGTCCACCTAGACGGTCGCCCACGTCCACCAGGCGGTCGGACCCACGCACCCGAGTCTCACACTCTGTCGTTGCAGAGGGGGGGGGGGGGGGGGGACGTCAGCGAACATGTTGTGAACGTGGACCCACCCGGCCGGCACACCACGACAGACCACAACCTCTAGCGTTCCAGAGGGGGGGGGGGGGGGGGGGGACACAGACACGAAGCACCACGGCGGCCGACCACGACACTCTACCGTGCCAGAGGGGGGGGGGGGGGGGGACGCAGCCACGACGGCGGCCATCTTGCGCGGTCCAGAAGTGGAGTTTTGCTTACTACTTCTATACTTTTTTCTTAATTGTATCCGACTTGTCTGCACGTGTGATAAAAAGAAGATGCCTGTTCTGCTTCCCGAGAAATTGATTTGCTGTAATGAGTATTTACTACAGGAAATACATACTTAAGATGAGAGAGAGAGAATGTTTAGCTCATTTACCAACTACTACTCTCTGCTGGAGCTTTGGAAGAAATTTTTCGAAATTCATGATAATGTCGCATTATTGCATCAAAACTTCTCTACTGTCAATGAATGTTACGTAACTGCGAGTGAGTAATTTTACGTCGCCTCATGTCCAATCCATCATTATATTTTGTGCTATGTCATTATTTTGTCTTCTACATCATATTTTAGCGTTGAGAGAGCGATGCAGTTGACATTTCTCGACGGCATCAGTATCATATTTCATAATTAAAGACAGCATTCAATGTTATATGAAAAATGTCTAATCATAAAAAACTACAAGAACATGAAACTTCAAGAAATATTTGGTAATAAGGCTAAAATTAGGCCTATGAAAGTTTGAAAAAATGTGGCAGTTTGAAATGGAAGTAATAAACAGTATATATTTATTCAACAATTCGGTATTTCCATAATTCTGGTGTTTAATTTCGGTTGTACCAGCGCTGACACATTTTATAAAATGGAGACCAAATTACAAATTGGTGTGCAGTTCAAGGGATTTCAAGGGTTAAGGGATTAAGCTACATCAAGTCCTACGAGAGTTTTTTTTCAGTTTGATGACGTTACGGCAAGTTCTGCGACTAAAATGTTAACTGAATTTGTATGTTGATGAAATTACCATATTAAAGTCAATTCAATTTAGCATATCAATGAAAAGCATTCTACTAAGATTCATGTGCACTAATAGCTGACAGTATTGCATTAAAACATCTTGCGACATTGTATGAGTATGTAGTTCAATGTCTATTTTCACAATTAGAAATCAAAATGGGAAGATTCACGTCTCTTTTTTTGTTCTTGCTACTATTCCACCAAACTCAATAAAACCCTGAAAGAACCTTTATCATCACAAGCTGTTCATAAAGGTTCAGTCGTTTTGATGTCAGGAATTTTTAAGAAAGATGTTAAGCAAGGTATTTGAGAATATTCAAGATGTCTTGTTATAGTTTATTATCGACTCATTTATTTGCATGTATATAGTTAAGTAGTTAAACTTACTTTTGATTTTGTTTAATCTGCATTTCGTTGTTAAACACGTTTCAGTAGCACCGAAGTCTGTCATCAGCAGTTCATATACAGCAGTGTACAGAATAATAGATATTAGATAATAATATAAAATACTATGATAATAATATAAGATAATTAAATATCAGGCATTTTATGCAAAATAAGGAAGGAGTGGCTCTGATCTGATTGGATGTATGCTTGTTTAATGTGTGGTTTTGGATGAATTGACTTGATGCATGACGTTTCGGTAATTTTCTTGTATGGTGTCTTAATCACTATTTTGAAATTTTCGTCTTTTCGGTAAGTTTTCGTAATTGATATCTCAGACGGTAGTCTACCATTAAAGTGTTCGTTTATCCATTTGTATAAATATCAACGAGTAGTCTATGCGAAGTAGGTCTTCACTGCAAGAACAAGGAGGAACACTTGTCATATGGAACATCATTTTTGGTTGTTTTTGTAATTTTGGGTTTCAAAGTGGTAATGAAAACTTTCAGCATCATTTTTTCTTGACATCTACTTTGCATCACTTGTTTTTATTTCAGTCAAAGTTTTTCAGATGAAGAGCAATAATTTCCAGCATGCTCCATGTATCCCAATATATTGTCTAAATGAATCCCACTTTCGTCTGAATAAAACCTAATGTCGTTTGTATGAGGCCTAATATCGTCTAAATGAATCCCACTATTGTCTGAATGAAACCCACTTTCGTCTGAATAAAGCTCAATGTCATTTGAAAGAGACCTACTATCGTCTGAATAAAGTCCAATTTATCGTCTGAATGAATCCCTATGTCGTTTGAATGAAACCCATTATCATCTGAATGGAACCCAATATATGCATGTACTGTCCAGACGATAGTGTTCATACCAAAATCCTTTTTTCATGTTGCAAAACTCTATCTGACGAAGGTCACCGAGAACCCAGTTGAAGTTAGAATGGATGAAAGGAACATTGACCACTGTCTTACCACCGAAAGCCGTCATACCAATATAAATACATCAATGAGTCACCTGACTAATTTCAAGTGTCATCTGTTTGATACAACTGGAAATAAATGTAAAATCAGGATTTTAATACACTTAAAAAATGTTTTCACTATCGAAATCTTGCGTCATAGGATCCAAATTCTAATAATCAATTCAGCTTCATAGAAACTTATGCTGGAAATCTCTAATTGACATTAATATCCATTCGTACATTACAAAATCCATCGATATATTCCACTCTTCCCTGGAGATTTGTCATTGATCTGCGGTTCGGAGAGTTTAATCTACTAGTAGATTTTATATAGGAGGATACAAACTTACAAAACAAGGAAAGCATGCATATATCTGCAAAAACGGACGATGCATAGCTACGTAGCCGCGAAGTAAATGTGTTTTATCCTATTGATTTCGTGGAGGTAAATGTCCCATCAATTCGTATTAAAGTATATATGTAAGAGATAATTATGTATATTTTTTTCTCTCAGAATCAGTGATATAATATACTTATTGTTCACTATATAGCAATGGTGCTTTATAGAGAGAGATTCGCTGCACATTAAACGGATTTAGCCTGAGCGGTTAAGCAGTAGAATGCTAGTACGTCGTATCTAAAGTATTTCAAATACAGGCGCATGTTGGATGTTGGATAGATCATGGTTGGTCATGTTGGTTAGCAGTAGCAGAGTTGGAAGAGGCCGGAATCGTTCGACCGTGGTCGAGTAGCCCTTTTCACAAAAAATACGGTCAGTTTTTATTGTTATTTAGTTCATTTCATTGAAGGTGATTGATTCTTATATTAACCACAAATAGCAACCCCCACACAGGACTTTTTTTCTTTTCGAAAGGAATTTAACGGAATGTTTTCTGTCAAGGAATGATTTCAATTTTTTGATTCCTCCTTTTGTGTTCCTATGCTAATACATGGTAAGAAGTACTATTACCAAGTTCGTTTGAAATGTTGTAAGTAGATTCTTTGCACAGCACGTCTGTTTTTTTGAAAAATGATGCTGCCTAACAAACATAAGCATTTCTTAAATCATTTATACCATTTTCTTATCGAGCTATTAAAGTAAGAACATTCTTGCGTGAAATACTGCAAAAAGTACAAATCAGAGAAAAAGTGACATAATATGTTGAGTTCATCTTAGTAGCGCAGAAATTTCATCTGTAGAGCAGTTTTGCCTTGTGTTATGAATTATCGAATTCTACATGAAGACTTGTTTTTGTTAATAATCAGTCGAGGAGTTTAATGTCATTGCTGATGTTCTATAGACCTAGTTTTCCGTCTCAAGATTGATTTATAGAGGTATCAAAAAATGTCGATGCAATGATGGAGAAGGTTCATCCAATGTGCTATCTTACGCAACTTATACTAGTATGACGACACTGCATTATGCACATGTAGCAGGATGAAAAGACAAGCATTCACCATTCACCATAATTTAGAAAATTCACCTTGTCCTATAGAATGTCAAAAAGTCATGTCATAACAAAAAGGTATGATCGTCATCAAAATTACATATTGCAGGCGATGCCTGTTGACTGATTTAGATCTGCATTGTCACAATATCTTAGTTAATGCCCTACACTGTAGATCGTGAGCTACGAGCAGCATTCTAATAATCCTACTTACAACATCATTGGTGTCACTGCTCATCTATTTCGTATCATATTTGTGGTAGATGCGATCAATATACGAATTCATAAGAAGTCATGATATAGGGGTGTATTAAAAGATCAATCATCAAAATAATCGATGCAACATGTGCTACTAACCATCAACCAATCAAACAACCGTCATATATACGAAGACTTGGCATATTCTCGTAGTTTTTATTTGTGTGTGCATTCGTATCATTTCGAATAGGAATTTCGTACCTACCGAGTTACAGAGCAAAATTACTTAAAAAATAAATACTTCAAACTTAATATCGTCCTGCTACCATAAAACTAGGATGACAGTTCTAACGTAGAAGGTTGCCATTTGAGTATTATCGGTTTGTCTAATGGAGCGCTTTAAATTAACAAAATAAAAAAGCATGAGTGACTTTCGATGTTTCTAAAGAATCACATGACTGATCTCCACAGGATCATCATTTCACATTAATTACCATCAATTACACATTGAGCGCGGCGGCGCAGGTTAACCATGTCTATTGTATTGAATTAAGCTTACAACCAATTATGAAAACTATCAACGTAAGGCACAAAACATGTTGGAAGATAACCTTTTTAGTTGCTCTATTTTCTCGAATAGAGCCCGTTATATGCTAATTAAAAAAAGTAGTCATAAAATTCACCCTCAAATAAAACTCACACCTGAGTTAATCGATGAAGATTTTTAAAAGCCTTTCAATACAAAACATTTTTTTATGTATGAGTATATAATACAGTATTAGCCTTTATAATATGAGTAAATTTAAGTTTAACACTCATATATCGCTTAGCAATGACTGTCAAAAATCATTGCTGTTCAATGCTTCTTAACTATGTAAGTTTTGATTTTCAGATAGTCAACAATATATGGATCATTTGAAACTATTGTATTGCCTTCAGTGTTTTTTCCATCATGAAGCATGTCTCTTTGTTTAAGAAATACTTTCTGTTGTTGTCTTAAACATGAGCAGTTTTTATCAAAACTATAAGAAATGATGGAATAAATAATGGTCACTACTGCTCGCAAAAATCTATGTAAAACGATCTACGAAAACAAAGTGATCAACAATAATTCATCGCCAGTCACCAGCTTCTACAGCTTCTAGTTCTATTTCTTGCAAATCTTGCGTCTCGAGTTCGTCGAAACTGTCGTAATCATCTGTCTCATCGCTTTCTTTCATTTCGCGTTCTGTCTCATCATCAGTGTACACAAAGTTTGTATTTCATTCACTAAAAAATCAAAAAGGAAATCATAAACAAAGGAAAAAATATGGTAGCCTAGTCATCATGAAACTGCTTCTTGTGATAGCCATGTGCCTCTCAATTGTTCATTAGGGCCGCTCAATTGTTCAAGAATAGACAATTTTACACGTTATTTGTATTACTGCGTGCAAAATCTCAGAAAAGTAAGGAAATCGTCTGCCTCAAAAAAAGCTCAACAAAACTTCGTGTATTTCTTCACGATTTTAGAAAGTTCTGTGTTAGACTTAGTAAACTAAGAGCTCTAATCACGCGATAAAATGGAAACGAAATCCTCAAAGTTTGAATGATTCTTGTTACACAAACTAAGCGCTTTCTTTGATATCTAGCAGAATTTGAAATCGCATCTTGTTTGTCACCATTAATTTTGCGCTTTTATACAATTTCTCTTGTGCTTATATTTCACGTATAATTTGATGGCAAATTCAGAATTTTAATCGCTTGGATATATTAACAATGCACAAACTACCTAAGGAAAATTTTGACGAGCTTCAATTATTTACGCTTAATTAATACTTGTATGACAATATTTCCAAATTTGTCAAAAGCAAAAAGGAGAAGATGTAAAGGTAGTAACTTTCAAATGTGATAAAGCGGTAAATCCTATCTAAAAAATCCAATTTGAGATGAAAGTGAATCCAATCTATTCATGTAAAAAGCCATGTAAATCTACCTTTTCGCTTTGTTTGATTTAGTAGGATGATACTGGACAACAGCTGTTTGTTTATGGCAGCTTATCTTCAGCTGCCTGGTCAGGGGCCAATCAATATTAAAGTTGTTAAAAAATTCAAAAGGCTGAAGCCTGCCATAGGAGCAACTTCTTGCAGTATATCGACATATTTAAAGCTATTTTATCAAAATGATTTGATACTAAGAATACCGTCCTATCAATTGTCAGCAAGTGGTAGTCGCCATCGCTTAGGACCGTTGCTATGACTACGCATGTCCACTTTCGATGTACTAGTCCGCTCTAGTCTTTTATTATTATAGAGTGTCGGATTTCTATGTGTGCAGCTACTGATTTTGATATGACGCCTATCAACAATGCTTAGTAGTATAGTAGTATATGTTTATTATCAAAATGAAAATCACAAATTTCAAACACAAATGAAGTAAAAAGTACAAAAGCAAATTCTTGAAGACAATATACAGCAAATGAAATCACAAAGTGCATGTACTCGCATTACTCAAACTAGCAATGTACGGTAGGAACGAAGAGTGTCTCCGTTGAGTGCGTATTAACGGTAATTCCAGCTGTCCAGAGCGGCTATAGCGTTTAGGAAAAAGATGATGCAGTATGTTACTGGGATTCTCCATCTGAAGTAGCAGTCTAAACCCTCTATCATGGCTTCGTGACTTCAGGGACACAAAGTTTCCGCAACGACAGTCAGGACCACAGATAATCCGGTGGCAACGGCGCTGTACCTTATCCAATTTCTCAGCATCAATTGCATGCATACCTATGAAGACCGGTGAGCAGTACTCCAGACAATTCCGAATGAGACCGTTAAAGAGCAGTATCAAACAGCGTTGTGATAATATGTTCCGGAGCATTTTCAGCAAATAAACTCTTCTGCTTGCATTCCGAACAATCATGTTGATGTGAAGGCTCCATCTTAGGTCGCTGCTGTAGTAAACACCCAGAATTTTCAGATTGCTGACTAACTCAATGTCGCATGGGAAGTTGATCGTTGCATTGGGCTTACTGGCAATCATGATTTTTGTTTTTCTTTTATTCAGCTTGAGGCCATGCAATGTACTCCATAGGTCAACATTGTCGATTTCGTCTTTTATTTCTTCTCCATCACTGCAAGGACTCAGGGGAACAATAACAATGACGTCATCAGCGTACTTAGTCATTTGAGATTCTGTCCGCATGGTTTTCAGGGAAGACATATGCAGAGAGAATAGGTAAGGGGCGATAACCGATCCCTGAGGAACACCTGACCTTACTGGCGTTATTGCGATTACAGTTTCATAGTTGAGGAAAACTCGTTGGGTCCGTTCCTGCAGGAAGCTGCAGCACCAACTAATGAATTTTGTCGGAAGGTTGAATCTGCGCAATGACGAAATCAGAGATGCATGATGTAGCTTATCAAATGCCTTTTCCATATCAAACGAGACAACGGCACAGGCTTGGATATCCGGGTCATCCATCCTCCGAGTGATGAAGTCGTGAATGTGAATGTGGGCATGTGCAGTTGATACTCCCGGTCTAAAAACCAAACTGTTCCGAGCCATAGTTAGCCACTATCTCGTCTTTCAAGGATTCGACAACTATCTTCTCTAAAATCTCGGCAAAGATTGGCAAGAGGGAGATACCACGAATGTTGTCAATTTTCACCGGCTTACTTTTTGGAATAGCTTTGATGCTTGCAGCTTTCCACTTAGATGGAACACAGGAGTCCTCTATGGACAGTGCGATTAGATGAGTCAATGGCTTTGAGATCTCATCTGCGATCTGATTCAGCAAACGTGGGGAAAGCCCGTCACTACCGGGAGATTTACCAGGTTTTAGTTTAATCAATTGCTGCAAAACAGAGCGATCATCGAAAGCAGGTTGCCACTCGCGTTTTTTGTCCTGCAATGAACTTAGAATCAGATTCCAGTCAGGCGGATCAGATTGATGCTGAGCCAGCTGATTTGAGATAGCTTCGGCTGCTATTTCTGGGGAAGGATAGGACGAGACCAGACCAGACAGCGACGTACTTGTACTCCTTGAGTTATTCACATGATTGACCATACTCCACAATCCGTTCGTCTTTTTCATTCCTTTCTTAACCCATTCATCTTTGGCATCTTTCAGTGCAGTTTTGACTTTGTTCTTATAATGTTCATATAGACCAAAATTCTTGGAGTGGTATGCGTCCTGGCGTTTGTTTATGAGCAACTTTAATAGCGGAGTTATCCACGGCTTGTCTGAAGTTTTCATCGTTACATAGGTGACAGGTATGGATTCGGCTATCATAGAATCGAGTACATCATGAAAGGAATTGCATTTTTCTTCAACATCCATATCACTCCGATAGAAATTGTGCCATGGAAATGCATTCAGTTTGGATTTCAATACACTGATGTGGGACTCACGAAAATCATAAATCTTCTTAACACTAATTGTTGCATCGGTTTTCCGGTCACAGGATTTCATGAATACACTACGGTGATCTGAATTCCCAATGGGTGGGCCTACCAAAACCAAGTCCAATGGGGAAGTGGTGTGAGAAGAATCATCACACAATCGTCTATCTACGAGTATCTTGTCCAAGATAACGTTCTGTCTTGTTGACTGTTGCACAATTTGAACTATATTTAAAGAGTATTCAAGGTGATTGACAGGGAAATGATTAAAGTCTCCAATAATCATTAGCTTGGCACTTGGATGTTTCACTGTGATAATGTCAAATCTATCGATGATATAATTCTGAATACTGTCGATCTCAGAACGTGTTAAGGAAGGCGGAAAGTATCCAGTCATAATAATTATGTCCATTGAAGGCAGATACAACCAGACATATTCGAAGTAATCGAAATAGGTCTCATTGCACAGGTTGATACAGTGAATAGTGTCTTTAACATACACACAGACTCCTCCTCCGCGCCTTCCTCCGCCTCGATCACAACGGAAAATTGAATAACTTGGGATGTCAACTTCGGTATCACTCACGAAGTCCGTGAGCCAAGACTCAGTGATAGCAACAATATCACAGGTAAGAGTAGACACTAGTAATGCAAGTTCATCAACCTTCGGTCGCAATGATTGAACATTGGCTAAAAGAAGGAAAGGTATACATTTGCTTTCTTTTCTAGCATTTAAAAGCCGCGACGAAAATTTCGAGTCTCTTCTCTTCGGATAACTTTGCCCGCGTAGATCACTAAGTTCGATTCACCATTCTCCGTTCGCATTTTGAATTCCTCACGAAGACGTTTAGCCTCATTCTGTTGCATCAATGTTCTGTCCGGACTTACATAAACATGCTTATGTTCGGTTATATTTCGCAACGATTTTGCATTTTTCAGTATGGCCAGCTTTTGATCGTTGTGTTTCAGAATTATTCTGATTGGTCTATTTCTTCCAGGCTTTTGAAATCCCAATCTTTTGATAGATTCAATGTCGACATTATCCCCAATATTCTCCAGTATGTTCTCAACTGTTTTTTTGTCCTTCTCAAGACGATCTTGCACGGAGCCCGAAGATTCTTCCTGAACACCGTGAAGGATTATGTTATTACGTCTTATCATGCGTTGTTCTAACTCAAAAGAAATATCGTTCAAGCCGTTTGCAACCTGCGACTTAAACGCCTCCATTTCTTTCTGCATCTGCAGTTCTAGCGCCTTTAGCTTCCTGTTTTGTTCTAGGAGGAGAACCTCCTTATGCTCAGAAACAGCTTCAAACACAATTTCCTTTATTTTCAAAGCATTCATTTCAGAAGTCAGATCACGTGCGGAACCAGCCTGTGCTGTGTTCATTGCATCACGCAAGGCTTCCACAAGCTGCTTCTTTGAGAGCTTGTTAAATTGCCCATTTGACATTCTGCGCACTGATTCGAACGAAGTGTCAATCGTTGATTCATTTGACATGACTCACAAAATTGTCTTTATTTCATACAAAATCAATGGCAGCAAAAATGTTCACAGAGCGATTTGAACCAAGAACCGCAATAGCACGTTAACCGATAGACCACGATAACACTGTTCGCTTTGCTATTGAAATAGCCTTCTTGATCCAGGAAACAGAAAACCCAGTGCACGATTGACTTGATATTGACCGCAATTACGACGCAGTGAAGACAGATACAACGCTTCGGCGGACTGAGCAAACCTCAGCCAAGGAAGAACACAGACACGTATATATCCAAATTACGAATGACACAGGCTCCAGATGAAGAAACGGTTAGCGCCAAAGTTCTACTGAAGCACAGAGCAGTCGAATGGTACCAAGTTTTCCACGAAGCGATGACTCCAAAATACCACACTTGCCAAAAACGATATCACCGATGCAAGAGCGAGCGAGACACGTCCATAGTAGTATGCAATTATTGCAATAAACACCAAATTTTTGAGACCGTCAAATACGGCATTTGGGGTCAAATACGGGTTTGATCTCCCAAGGGTAGGTTTTCTCTTCGATGAATCATAATGTCATAGAAGTTTGATTATGCTCATGGCTAAAGTGCATTTAACACCTAATTAAATCTCTAAAGTTAGCAGAGAGACTTACGGTACAATTTTTGCTCTTCTGAATTTCCGCAAAAATGAACGTTTAACTGATTTATTGGCACGTTTTTACTCAAATCGAGCACAGAATATGTCATTTTGTATTTAAAATGAAAAATCTGCCATTAACTGTTAGGGAGGTCATATACTCGCATACTTAACTGCTGCCATCGAATAGTCTATCTTAAAATTTGACATCCCTTAGAAAGCATACTGAAGTGTTTTACTGATGCTCTGCCCCATAGTAAATAATGTCAATCATTTCAGAAATCGAATTCAAAATTTGAAGAGACTGTCAAACTGTGCATTGCAAAACAGCCTACAGTTGTGCAGATTATGAATAGATTGAACTGAGAAAACGACAGAGATTATAGAGTTGAACTGAAAGGAATACTAAATCTTAATTGCTTTTCAAAGTAATTTAAAACAAATTGTTTAATAAAAGTTAAGTATAAATTCATGCTGATGAATTTAGAAGCTATGATGCAAATGTCATAAGGTTTTATTGAAAAATTCTCACAAATTTTCAAAGGTAGTGCTGTATTATCAAGTAATTATGAAAGAAGCGGTAAATGATTGCGCAAAATATTATGGCATAAAATTCAAACAGCACAAACATATCATTACAAGATTGCAGTATTACCAAGGATTGGTATTGGCAGAACTCTTTTGTAGTTCAATGTCGGTTCTTTAATACACTGCTTCCTTTAATCTAGTGTTCAATGGATTGATGCCTTTCATCAAAATTGTCACGGTGATATAATCTGCTGTGGCTGGAGACTGACAAGTGCTCTGCTTTTTTATTAGATGATTGATTGCTTTTAAGATAGGTGTTCACTTATTCTAGCATGTGAAAATCTGACGGTGCTTCATACGAAAAATGTAGTACATTCAAGTTGGTTATAAATTATCTCATGCAAAAAGATATTCGTATGAAGCACCATCTAATTTTCACATATCAGAATAAATGAACACCTATCTTAAAAACAATCATCCATCTAATAGAAGATCCATCTCCAGCCATAGCAGATTACATCACCGTGACAGTTTGAGCAAAGACATCAATCCATTGAACCCAAGGTTAAGAGAAGTAGTGCATATTGAAGAACCGACATAGAATAACAAAGACGACCTCTGTCAGTACCGCCTTCTGATAGTGCTCCAATTTTGAAATGATACTGTACAGTCATGTTTGAATTATCTTGGTTTTTCATCATCACATGATCATGCAGTGTAGCAGTGGTGGGCAACGCGTGTCCCGCCAACCAATGTTGGGTGGCCCACCACAGATAGTCATATCCCAAGGTGGCCCGCGGACATTATTTGAATCTGTGATGTGAAAATGGCCGTATCCAACTTTGACCTTTAAAAAGCTGGAGATTGATCTTTAGAATTAGGAAAAGCATTAACTAATGATTTATTGACCAATATGATAGCATAAAAGTTTCATTCGATAGCTCATGTTCCGTTATCAATGAATATTCGCAATGAACGTATGTTCCGCTCTTACTATGAATGCTGTGACATAGCCATCAACTGCGAGACTACTTGTCATCATATTACCAATAAGGTCATATTGCTATCATTTAATAACACAAAAAAGCTTCCGGAATTAGTTTGACCTATTAACAGTTCATTATTCATATTTTAGAGTGCAAAATACAGTTCACCAGTTAGTTGAATAAGACACCAGTTTAGTTGAATACACTGCTGCTGCATGCATTTACAAATATAAATATATATTCCATGTGCTACCACCATGTACTGTACATACCAGTTACATGTATGTAGTACAACAGTCCTTATAATTATGCTCAAAAGTACTCAATGAATGAATTTTGAACATATCTATTTCTGCCTTTTACAATTGGTGATCCGCGAGCCCTCTCGCGGACCACTTCTTTTGGCCCTCCATTCCATCTTGGTTGCCCACCACTGCCGTATAACCTGCGATAATTTGTGAGTCTTTTCAGCAAGACCGTAAAACATTTGCGTGGTAACTTTTAACTTCAGCTTGGCTCTATGTTTCACTTTCTTTAAATTACTCAATGATATTGCTTTAAGCAAATTTATTCACTATAAATAATAAGTTCGTGCTGGTAGAATCGATAATTTTGATAATAGAGAATATTCATTGAGAATTGAATCTGATATTTGAATGCTGCACTAGATAGCATATAGAGAAGTGGTAAATCGTTTATGAAATATTAGATTTATCCAGATCCTATCATTTTCTGTGCAACGATGAATAACTTACTATTTTCTGTTAGTCCGCACACACTCATGCTCGATTGCACACTCGCAAAAACCACGACTATTTTCCTCAAGTCTTGCGTACATTTTAATGATTCTCAGAGCAGAAATGGATACACCGTTTTAGAGGGGCAATTTTCTTCTTTTCCTTTACCTCCGCTGTCTCCTTGAGAGCCATTCGACAAAGTTGAGTGAATGCAATTTCTTCCAGTTTAAACATCATCTATCAACACTTGTCCAACACAATTCAACCATCACATTTCTGCTAATCTTTATCTTTGCCAGCCACGTCAGATGCTTTAGTTGAGAAGGCTCGTTACTATCCGAACGTCTTTTGCTAATCGGTCGAGCGTGTATTAACTTTACTCATACCTGCAGACATCAGAGTGCCACTTAGTCACTGGATATCTGCGGCTATCCCTCAACTCCGGTCTCCTCTCTGGTGTGCTTGCTCTCCTCGGTGCTTTCTTTAGCAGCCACGTGGCCTTCATAAACTACATGTACGTGTCTCCAAAAATCTTCTTTTGCTACGGATTCCTGCGTCCAATCAGATCAGTTCGCGCATCTCTATCTATGTGAGGATAGTGAGGATTGATGGGCCTCACTATCAAGCTGACTGTGTCGCTGGTATTAAGCAGGCCTATTGTATCTTTAGCAGTCCATAGCAGTCCTACCTTAGTCTCCATGCCGCTACCTCTCTGGTAAACGGCTCTCTGCCAGTCCGGAGTTGCCGCCTTAGTGCCTTCATAACCGAGCTCCCTTCTACCTCACTCAGTGATCGCCTCACTTCGCATTCAACTTTTTCACTCACACTAGCTTCTTCCTCTCTCTAAAACTCATCTCACCTGAATTCCGCTGTCGTATCCAAGCGGCCGTACATTTCTATGCAACGCTGCCCGCACCTGGAACATACGTCCAAAAACCATGACAAAAGCTAATTGCTTTCTTTGCTTGAATTAGAGACATTCATTAAAATGAAATGTCTACCGCTAATTTCGGGTAAGCTTTTATAACAATTGTACTACCATGATTCATACGAGTATTTTAAGTAAAGCTATACCAGGATGTCTGATAAGCATGATGTTGCCTTGAGTTGTGTGGGCCTCGATCAATTTTCTATCGAGGTCAAGTTCAAATTCGTGCGAGGATGTTTAACTCTGAATAGCTTGCAGCTCATGCTCAGTTAAAAATGTACAGCTTCTCTTGCTACAGTATTATCAGTGCTCAGTAGGGCCTACTCTGTGACTGCCAATAAATGATATTGCTATTTTTCTAACTACAATGTATTTCTAAATCACTTACGCATTTCGACTGGAAATGAGAGGACTTGCAGGTTCTGAATAGGAAGCTGCCGAAGCAAGTTGAGCCAGCACCGGTTGTGAGCCCGTCACGTGGGCTAGAGGGAGCGTTTCTCTGATTACTAGGATCAACATGTCCTTAGGAGATAGACTCTTGAGGAAATGCATAGCCTTTTCTTGCGTCCATTCTACCACTGGTTGTGAATTGATACGCAGAACTTGATCACCGTCTTTGAGGCCTGATGCACTTGCAGGAGTCCCCGACTTCACGAAGTCTATATACAGACCCTGAAAATAGAATGTGTATGTGTCGTCAACGTTCAGGCATGAACTTAATATATTAAAGATTTGTGTACATTACAACTGAACACATAGAGGAGAATATGATTCCAGCACATAATCCAGACAATGAAATAAATGCAAGATATTATCCACGAATCCTGACTTCTGATGACGGGTAGTAATATGCCGGCTGAACACTTGCATCCATAAACTGTATCCAATAAATAGAATCATCTGATCCCAATTTCAAGTTCAGGAAATGAGCAAGTCGAGGATCCTATTTTTCTTAAATTTCCCTCTAGAAATGTTACTGGAATTGGCGCTAGGTACTCAATTTGGCAACAGTATCAGCCAAAACATATAAATGATGTCAAAAATTCAACGATGTGCCGCGATCAATTATTCCCTTTCAATAACTTCGTCTTTACTTAGAAGCGATTATCTTAACTATCTCCTTGACCACGATTTTTAAGTTGAAACATGACCCTTTATAATTGCAGGTTGAAGACAAGTTGATAATCTTAATCCAATTCATAGAAATTTCTCCTCTAATTTAAGACGCTAGAGATCGATATCTCCATGAATATTGCAATCTATTTCGATAACGAAGTTTTTGTTGGCCGTAAATATAGTTGATTTATTCTAGGAAATCTGCAGCTTTCATCTTAACTTCATGTGAATGATTTGATTTCAGACAATGACGTCTTGATTTGAAAGATTGTATGAATAGTTGCGACAGTAGACTCGTAGTTTCAAAAAAATCATGAAAGATTTTCCAAAGAGAAATGACACAGTGAAGTCTATTGTTATTCCATTTGTGTCCAGGACTTTAAAAATGTCTGAAGCAACTGAAAATATCTCCGAACTTCGAGTTTCAAAGAATTGCAAGCTAATTTTTATTAAATCTGTTGTTCGATTTCTATTGCACTTATGAGGAGGGGGGGCGTCGCGAGGATAGCTCGGCAAAGTTGCAGTACCCTAAACGAAAACTAGCTGATAGATAAAGCAAAGCATGGCATTCGTCCAAATAGACGAATCGCATTGAGAAACGCATGGCCACACGTGTGCACTTTGAAATATGTATCTGATTCATTCATTTATTGAATCGCCGAAAGTATTTAATTCAGTGAATTCTAATTATTTTGTGGCAATTAATTAAACAAAATTCGAATAATTGAAGACAGCATTCATGAGTGATTCAGTTCACACAAACATGCAGTATGAACGGAAGGGGTCCTGAATCCTGAGGTGAATGGTACAATGGAAGAGGAGGTCAAGTGGTAAATTCTAACCACAGTCACTAAGGGGGATAATCTGGGATCTCTACTTCAAAAGTGTCACAACTTCAAAGTAATATACATCCACCACGTCCCTTCTCTGCTTCGACGGTCAAAATCAAATCTAGGCAAATCGTTTTAAAAATGATGATTTTTCACGAATGTACATGTATACTGAACAAATCTTAAAATGCTCAGCGTGCATAGTGACATCAGATTCTCAATATTACATTTACGGCGATCATTTACGGCGAGCACAAGCCCGTACCGTGGACTACCCGTTCATTTAGAAGTTTTCGCATATTATGCAGAAGACTGAATCAATTCAAAGAAGATTTAAGAAATTTGTATCGGAATAGTATATTAATATATTATATCTCAATATCTATTTGTATAATTACATATATATGAGTCAGAAAAAACGAAATCTGATTATAGGGCGAAATAGTTATACTGTACTTCATTTGACTAAAAATTAATATCCATTTAAATATTTATTGAAACTGTCTCAAAACATAACCTGAAAATGTCTCAAAAGCACGCTAAAGAACTGACTCAAATTGAGCACCTTCCTGTTCAATACAAACCCTGCATCGGCGAACAAACGAATCGTAAACTTTTTGGTATGTGTCGCGACTGAATACTGTAATCTCCTCACGAATATAGGCGGCCAACTCCGTCGTATTATTTGGACGTCGCGCATAAACTGAGTCTCTTAAAGTACCCCACAAGAAAAAATCGCAGGTACTGAGGTCCGGAGACCGTGGAGGCCATTCGATGAGTCCTCGTCGACCGATCCATCTGTTAGGTAGATTACTGTCGACAATAGCGCGGGCAGCAGAACTGTAGTGCGGAGGAGCTCCATCTTGTTGATAAAATCGGTATCTGTTTTCAGCCCGTTGAAAAAAAGGGATGACATGATCCATTAGAATACCACAGTAGCGTTCACCGTTCATTGTTGTGCAGCTGATGTCGAAGCTCAACACTGCCGTGTTGTCCATCATGGCCCACACTGTCAATGATCTTTGATCTTGAGGCTCTTCAATGAAGACGTGAGGATTGTTTGCACTCCAGTAGTGAATGTTGTGCTTATTGACGGATCCGTTAACATGAAAAACTGCTTCGTCCGGGAAAACGATAAGCAGATGAAAGTTCCGTTGGCGTTCAAGTCGTGAAGTTATCCACTGACAGAACTCAAGGCGTCTATCGTGGTCATCGTCAGACAGCTCTTGTACATGTGTCGCTTAGAACGGATGATATCCTTTTCGGTGTAGGCATCGAACAACAGTTCGTTGAGATACACCAACTTCGCGACTTAGGCGGCGTGTTGAGATGTTCGGATCACTTTCCACAAGCGGTTTTATCGAAGTGAAAATATCGTCTCCGCTTGCAGATATTTGGCGACCGCTACCTTCCGCACGATGGTTAATGTCACCGTACACCAGGAATCTCTTCACCCAGCGATGAACCGTTGAAGGGACTGGTGCTTCTTCCTCAAATTCTTCGCGAAACTTGCGCCTCGCCTCAGCAACGTTTTCGAATGCGACTGCCCAAGCGACAAGTTTTGCTTTCCTTTCCATACCTTGAATGAAGTTCAAATGACTTAGACCAGATTTCTTGGATGGATCAACTATCGACTTCATGATTTGAATTTCAACTACGAATAATAAAAATACTGCCCAAGCGATATAGAACGCGATATAGAACGCAACCATAGATATACAGCATCAATAGACGAAGAAAATCAATGGCAATTGAAGACTATTTTTCGACATAATTCAGATATTGCTTTTTTTGACTCACCCTGTATTTAGATAGCATCAATTCAATTCAATCTGAAGACAACAAGAAAAACTCATAAAATTGCACAAGCGCTTTCTAACTATAATTTTACCAATTGTTGTGATCTGCATTTTCATCAATATAATATATTTATTTAAATTAATATATACATGTAATATATCAATTTATATTTGGCATAAAAATTAATTTAATTGTAACAATTGACTTTTCACAGATCGGCCAAATTGATCCACCAACAAAGTATTGGTTTCACAGCTCACATTTATTAATGTTTTCAAATCGACATCAAGTCGAATGGCTTCATACTGCTTACAGCATGACTGCCGGTAAAAGAGTGAAAGTCGAGTAATGGGGAATCGGAAATGTCTTTGATTTTTTCAGACAAATGCAACACCTGTCACTCAAACTAAACGACGCAATTTAAGTGCAAATTATATAGTTCTTTCAACAGTGTTGAACAAGTTGCCATTTCAAAGAGTTATCTATTTCAATGTCAGTTAACTTTGCAGGGATGAAGCATTCAGTCTCCAAATCCCCGTGTCACTCTAAAAGTCAATATATTGTTAATTAGATACCTGCCGTTTATAATCTGACGATTCTAGTATTTTTGTCATTCACCAGAAGACACGAAACGCGACAGATTTGGATATCATAGAATTGGATGATCTTTTTACATCAATGACATTAAGACAGGTATTTTTTTTAAACATCGGAAACAGCTAATGACTTAAAACGTCTAAGCTGTAAATCTTTTCTATAAACATGGATAACAGATATGAAAATGAAATCACAGCGAGGATGTTTATTTCCTTCCAATTCTGATGGTGATGAATAAAATTTCAGAAATGTTTCGGACAATGTTTAGAGTTGAAGAATGATTCTGGGTTCAATCTAATAGCTGTCATGCGGTGCTGATGAAGTGGTCAAAGCCCGGTGTCCTTATCGTCAACACTTCAATTACAACAACTTAAAACTGCAGTTTTTCACGCCAAGATGTTTAGGATATAATGACCTTATGATAGAAATGTCATCGACATAGCGTCTGCTTCACACATAGATAACCCTTCTCTCCAAATTAAAGATTTAAAAGGTCAAATGGCGGCGTTTAAAATCAAAATTTTATTCACTAGATGTTTCGTTGAACTCAATGGAATATTTACTGAGACACAAAAAAATAGAATGAGTTTTTTCAATTCATCTCTTGCACATGTTTTCTAGAGGAAGTGGTACTTGAACTTATTTTAAGGGATTGTGATAATAAAAATGGTGTGGTTGAACTTCCAATGATAGTAACAAAAACAAAGCAATTAGGGCCTACTTTTTATTGCATTGTTTCGTTTTATATGCCCGTGCATGCGTCACCACACATTTGACTGAATATAGGCAGAGTTTAATGTGATTTTCAAGCCCCTACAAGTCTTGCATCACAATTATCAAGTGTCGTGTATTACAGTGTATTTCCCTCATTATGCTAGCGTTGGATTTTTATTGATAAAGGCAATCAATTATCATACCGACATCACGTGCACTCATGTGACTATGATTTCTACGTTGCAGCTTGCATCTTGGCTGATATGATTGTCAATGGGAATTAAGTTGAATGATTTCATCAATGGGTTCTTAACAGTCAATCATCTTTTCAGCATTTGATTTTCAAATTGTAATGTCATTGCTCTTCCTTGTTATTAAACGCTGTGTCATTAGAGATGGTCACTTCTTTGTTCTCTCATTTTTGTGACCATTTTTTAGTTTTATGGTTCGAATAAGTTTTCTAAAAAAGAACTTCTGATCAAATTTGTTTTATTGATAAAACTTGCATACATGGAATTTCAAATATAACTTTTAATGAGGAATTATGTCAAATATGAAAAAATGCTTAATTGTTTGTTGGAAATGTCACCACTGAAGATATTCTTATTTATCAATGTCATCAACTGGAAAGGGCATGGTGACAGGGGTAGCTGTAAGTTCTGAAACTGTAGGATGAAGCTTTGAGATATAAAAGTCAGAAATGTCGTCATTTTCTCTCTAGGCAATTCGGATTTTCATCTGTACATACCGTAAACGAAATTTGATTAAACCACCAGCATCTGAAGTCGTTTCTATCGCCAAACTCTACTTCTGACAAAAGGAAAAACGTAAATAACTGAACCTGGAGCTTTTATCTTCTCACATCTATACATTTCAACTCTTCGAAAAATGATATATTGACTGTTGAGGATACTCTCTGTTGAATAGGCTTCTAAACATTACAGAAAATTTATTAGGTGACTAACAAATTGCCTATAGTTCTGTCTTATTGTCTGATGCTTCATCCGCATACTTTTGAATTCAACATGATCGAAAATATATTTTTACATGAATCCAAGTTGCATGTATTTACAGCAGGGCTGTGGAGCCGATGCGTTATCTCATCGGCTCCGGCTCCGGCTCCACGACACTAATGTGAAAGGCTCCGGCTCGGCTCCGACTCCGGCTCCGGCTCCGACTTCAAATTCAGGTTCTATCTATGCTGGTTATCCTGGATCCGTTGAACGGGTTTTTTGGATAACGGTGTGGCCTTTAGAGGCTTGCTACAATCATCAAATTAGTTTTCATTAATAAGCAACGACTTAAGTTAATAATAAAAATGATAATAGCCTAATATAATGACAAATAACATACTTTTCATATATTTTTGCATGAATTGACTATCTCTGAAAGATAAAATAAAGTTATAGCCAGGATTGGTTAAATTAGATAAAGATCTCCCGCACTGGCTAAATATAAATTGGCCTAGCCTGCAACCAGTCTACTACGAGGCTACATTAAATAAGACCACATGAGTGATGATGATATACCTAATTAGGAAAGATCTAAATCATGTTATAAGCACACTCAATTCGCCACTGGTGGCATTTTCTTGTTCAGCAACATTCTCTACCGTCAAAGTGATGGTTTGAGCATAGGTAGCCCCCTAGCTCCAACCCTCAGTAACTTAATTATGGGACACTTAGAACAGACTTTCCTACAAAATCATAAACTAAACCTAAAATTCTATGTCAGATATGTAGATGACATCTTGGCTATCTTTGAAGATGATGACCACTTATCCTTCTTCAACTATATTAACAAGTGGCATAGTAATATGAAATTCACCACAGAGGTGGGAGGTAAAGTGCTACCTTTTCTAGATATTGACCTGGACGTTTCATCCAACACGCTAACTACTAAGGTGTACAGAAAACCCACGTACACCGGTCTAACCTTGAATTTCAGAGCCATATGCCCCATGCAATGGAAAATTTCTGTTTTAAGCACTCTGATCAACAGAGCCTACATCGTCTGCTCGTCATGGCAAACTTTCCATGATGAAATAGGGAAATTGACAAAAATTTTTCAAAACAACGGATATCCGTTGTACTTTATACAAAAAGTGGTCAAACATTATCTGGACAAAAGATTCTGTGCTCCAAAAGAAAAAGATGAATCCCAATACCTCCATACTGTCAAAATTCCATTTTTTTTGGCATTCAATCGGTTTATTTTAAAAAGAAACTACAATCACTATTCCGTAGAATAGATACAGAATTTCCTATCCGTTGGGTTTTCACATGCAATAAACTAGAAAGTGGTTTCTCCAACAAAGATCATACTCCCAAAGTTCTTAGGTCTAATGTCATTTACCAATTCGCTTGTGAGATGGACCCTCGCACTACCTACATAGGTAGAACTACAAGACACTTAAACTTAAGAATAAAAGAACATCGGGAAAAAATGTCCGCCATTTCTGACCATAGGTTAAATTGCAGTTGCAGCTGTAAAGTTGACAATTTCAAAATTCTATCTCAAGCTCCCAACACTTATGACCTAAATATTTTGGAAGCCATAGTACATAAAAAACTCAACCCCACTTTAAATAAGCAAGTTAACCATGATGGTGCTTTTTTCAAATGTAAATTAATTTGAGTCTGGTTACTGTGTGTACCTTATTTAATTGTTATCATGTACTTCAGCTTTTGAAATGATTTGTTGCTTATAACATGATTTAGATCTTTTCTATCATTGTTTTCACCTCTTTTAGCTTAATATACCTAGTTAGCCGTCACAGGGGCCGAATAGTAGTATAAGCTTTTTAACAAAGCTTGAATATGAAACTAGATAGCGTATGCCTCTAAATAGCTTATAGGGCCTGTATCTACTCGAACATGGAAAGGGTATCGGCTATATAGCCAAATATACCGTATCAATAAAGATATCAATTGCTTTATTGAATATTAAAGTGTATATAGGCTAGCTTAGGTTGTTATTGTTATTTGTTATTGCCTTTATTCAATAGTCTGTTGGTCCATGAATAATATGATCGGTGGGTAGCCCACGACTCATCATCTGTAGAAATTGTAATTTAGATAGCCTCATTGCAGTGTAGGCTAGAAATGTACAATTGAAAATTATACTTTAAAAAATTAAAAATATCTAATTTAGGACAAGTTTTGTAATTCTATGCAGCATACTTAATAAGTCAAGGCCTAACTTACATTATATTAATTTCGTATTTTTCATTATGGCGTAAAGTTGCACTAAATAATTCATCAATGATTCATGGATATTATTATATTTAATTTATGTATAACACATTACCACTATTCCTCTGATGATGGTTAGGCTGATGAAACTGAACTCGGAGTATCACACAGTATGTTGCAGGGTGCTATGCATAATAAAAATTTGACTGCGAGCACCGAGCAGAAATCCCATCTACTTTGCTAGCTTTCGAATGCGCGTGCGGTTTAATGTCACAGACAATAGAAAAGGGAGGTCAAAAGGCGCCTTTATTGAGAGCGTCTCAGTCTTTTTTTTATTGTTTACATATAAGTCAGCATGATATCAGCATAAAGTGTTGACAGACAAAAAAAAATAATAATGAAAATTCTTGAAATCCACAGGTTTATGACATTTGGGGAAATATTATTACACGATACGGCTCCTGTGCAGTCCTCTCCCCCCCCCCATTTTTTCTCTGGTCAAAAGATGCAGCACCATTGGATGTCCGTTTCAGCATCACCGGTTTGAGTGAAGCATTCCGTGCTGTTGTAAAAATCTACGTGGGTAATTGCGATGTCATGGTCGCAAACTTCGTCAGCAAGTCAACATTGTAATTTGCCTTCGGGTTTTTCGCATTGAAATATACCCTTTGAATTTTGAAGTCAAAGGAAATTCATTGTGAATGAGATACCTTTAAAATAATAGGGCGCTACTAGAAGTGGCTGGGTCGCTTATTGCTATAGCCATGTGAGGACTTGTAGTCAGGTCATTCGTGTGAGTGTGAAGAGTTATCCCTCCAATCAAAATTGATCAAATTGAATAATCGATTGTTTTGAAAAATGTAGGTGGGGGGGGGACTGCACAAGAGCCTACAATACAATCTAAGGAAATTGGCATTGTCACAGATGCCAGTAGCTTCTGCCAGTAGCCATACCGATAGATGATAGCCTACATAGTAACCGTATTAGATTTAAGAAATTGCGCAAGAAATGTAGCTATATTATCTTTGCTGACTGAACTGGAAATGTGTACATAAATGACTGGCGACTTGTCTCTAGGAATCTACAATCATATAGTTAGCATGCATATAACAAGTCTTCAAATTAATGGATTTTGGAGAATACGTTGTCAATATGGAAATTAGTCTTACGGAGCATATGCAATAAAAAATTATTACACATGTGTGTAAATATATAATAAATATAATACAAAAGAAGGCGGCAACTGCAAAGAAAGATATCGTGGAAGACAGATCATTGGTATACTTAAAAGACATATCTTTAGATTTCAAATGATTTAATTTTTTTATGATGCCAATTAATAACTTTCAAAATTCTAGATTTATATCAAAGCTCAAACTATCGGAGCCGGAGCCGGAGCCTTTGTGATAAATTGGCTCCGGCTCCGACCAAAACCATCGGCTCCTTAAGGCTTCGGCTCCGGCTCCACAGCCCTGATTTACAGTGCAAATTACATATAGTCATAAAACATTTTTTCTTTCTTAATTACACATCCACCACAAGATTTGTTAAAGCCTTGACGAAGAAATGCGTCAGAATGTATTATCTATCTACACAATTTGTGATCTTTAATAGCAAATAACAATTCCATGTATGCATCCTCGCATTAAGCACTTCACCCTTCATGGATGACAATGTTAGATTAAGCTATCAACAACAACGCAATTGCTTCAGTACACAGGAAAAAATAATTCTGCTTTCTTAGATAATTGGCCGTATACTGCACTGTTGTTTTAGTCTTGAAATATTTACAGCAACATTGATTTTTGACTTCTAAAAATGAATTAATGATGCAATATCCGAAGATTAAGCAGCCACATGCGCAATCCCTTCATTTTGGGACACATTTGTACATGTACGGATGCGCTGTGTAGTGCAATGTGAAAGCGAAATTGAATGATTAGGTGCAACATCAGAGGCCGCAAAACTTGTTTTAAATATGTTTTTGTACTATCTTAAACTTCCAAGTATTTTGTCTTTTCTGGATGCAATGAATTATTCCACAAAAATTGAGTGAAAAACCGAAGCGGTGGGAAAATATATTGGCGATGAAACGATGACAATTAATCATTCGATTTATTCATGAATTCGATTAATGTCAATCAAGAAATTTTGAAAGCAATATTTTTAGACATTTGAAAGTATGGTGAGTTTCTATAGATTTTCATCGCTTCATCAATTAGTCAATCAATTGAGAGCATGACTTCTGTTTCATAATTCAAAATGAAAATGTAAATCAAATGACATTTACAACTGATGCATTTTATTGCAACATAGACACCCTGTTATCGAAATCACTTCAAAATGTTTGCATAAATTATCCTGGCAAAATTGCATGAGGCTAAACAAATGGTTTAGCCCATCGATAAGATGGATAAAATCAGAGTTTCGACCTCGACCTCGACCTCGCGTCCTCGATTACTGAGTCCCGACCTCGACATGAAATATATCGAGATCGAGGTCGGACAGCTGCTGAAATTTACGTAATGAAAATTTCCCTTGTGGAAAATATTTTTTCATACTTTAGTATTACTAAACATAAAAAGATAACATCTCATTGAATTCTTGCTTATTACTAGACTGAAAAGTAGTCATTTTGTATGCATGTCGAGAAATCTACAGATAAAAAGAACTTTTAGCTAATTCTGCTGACTGATCGGCGAACCCGAATGAAGCCTGATCTGGTACAAGCGATTTTATTTTTGAAGTCAAATAATTCTCTTCAGTAGCTCTTGTTATTCTGTTTTTGACAATTTTCCTCAGCTTCAAGCCCATCGATCGTCTAATGACTGACACAAGGCCTACCGCTAGCCTAGTTTTTATGGTTTGATATACATGTACATGCATATAATACAAATGTTCGAGTATAATGACTCACTGTTTTCACTCAAAACTCCACAGCCTTATTTGTTTGTAACTTAAATTCCTTTATGCTATAATGACAGATAGCGTTAGTCATTTTTATGCTTCAAACCACTGAGAGTCCGTTACATTCATGAGCAGAAGCGTTCCGACGTGTCTCACCAATTAGAGTCACCTAATGCTGCGTGCCACAATGTTAACATCACTATTCGTCGGATATCACATGTATATTGAACATAGGCATACAAGGCAATAATTACCTCTTTAGGCCTATTAACATGGTCCATGACATGTGCTATATTCCAACAAGATCCAAGTATTCAAAATAATTTAGAATGAATATAAAATGGAGACCTGACCTCGACCTCGATAATAATCCTGACCTCGACCTCGATTAAAATTTCAATCGTGGTCGAAGCTCTGGATAAAACTATTGATAGTAACCTAAGGCCGTATATTCTCAGATCCCTTAATACTCGGTATCGAAGAGAAATCATGGAAACATCTTTATGTTAGGAAAAGGTGGGGCCTCAGCTATTTTATTGAAGCTTATTTTGGTAAGAAAATCTTATTGGTGTAGGAAAGGTAATAAATAAACAATATTAAACTTTCAGGACAGACACTGTGAGAGAGCACATTCGTCCTTTTGATAGATGTTTTATTATAATATGTTGACAAACTAGAGGTACTTAATGAATGCCAGTCGAAATTTCACTAACTTACTAATTGCAAACATCAAATTAACCCGGGCATGGCTGCGACTTTAATTAGGGAGTTGTGTCGATGTTGAGAGATGTAAACTAGGCCTGCTGATGATTCCTGTTGTTGGACGAAATAGCAGCTGTTTAGGTCTTTTTCCATTTATCAATCAGGATGCCACTCAATATTTAATAATTCTATTTACATTGACAAACTGTTGCTTGGGATTTTTACAAAGCACAAAAAACAGTCAAAAAAGAATAGAAGGATCCCGGTTTGAGTCTTATTTTTGCTTAAATTTGTCCATGTTACAAAGTTCTGTATCCTAATTGCGTCGAGCATTCCATTCCATCTGTGTCCTTGAAGTTGGCCCGTCTGGTCACAGTAGGAAACTGAAATTCTTGCTTTTATACGAATTCTGTGATCAATGACCGCTTCATTTGCCATAGCTGCTGATGAAGAGACGAAGAAGGAATGCTTTGTTCTATATGCTGCACTTTTTGTCAGACTTGCCTCTCACATGTCCTCAAGTTTGAAGGAGATGGCAATAGTCAAATAACTTTAGGAGAATCAGGAAATTTCTCATCTGATTTCGGTGATTGTTTTCTCATCACTGAATCGAATAAATTTAGAGTAAACTTAGAAGAAAGACGAATTGATGCAAATTTAGCAGTGGAGGATATTTCGCTCATTCGCGGCGCCATGAGTGCGGTTGTTCCGGAGGCGGTGAAACATTAATTATTATTACACATATTCTGCGAAGTACTATTGATTTTGTATCATAATTATCACACTTGAGAAGAATTTTCATGACATGTATTAATGTCTCCATAACTGAACAAAACGAAAATTCGGCAATTTTCAGCTTCGAAGGAATTCAGATAGATTTTAAACTCATATTTCTGTCGAAAAGATAGCATTTTCATTCCATTCTACATTAGTGTTGTAGTAAAATGTTATTGCAGCTTCATTTTTCCATTTTTATTGCATTTAATTCATTTATCCATCGGTTTTACGAGTATGCTATTTTATGATGCACATGTACTCCTCTAAATGACCATTGTCGTTTCCACTACCTTTGACAAAGTCCATTCCATTCCTCTCCTCTAGATTTCCATTAGTGCCATGTACACAGCAAGTATTAGTGTCAATAGACACATGATTTCTGCTTTTCCAAATGTCCGAGTGTTGAAAGGTTGGGACTGATCAGTTTTAATTAGGGTTTAAAGAAACTTTTTTGAAGTCTTAAAGCGAAAATGGTTGTCTGTTCCTATTCTCCTTTTCATATTCCAGAATCTTGAACAGCTTCTTTTCAATTGAACAAATTATTAAATGAATAGGAACCCCAAAAGTTGGTTCGATGTCTGAAAATAAAGTGCCTTTGAATCAGACATCATAACTGCATTTTACTGCATGCATTTCCGGTAGAAAGCACAATTCTTTGGAAACATTTTACTTTCCAACAAGTCTTGGGTAAGCAAAAAGAATATTGAATTATTCACTTCTTCATTCGAACTACTTAAATGACTTGACTTTTTTGAAATTTTACCGTACTGTAAATGAATGCTGGGATGATTTTCATCAGCAAATTATAGTAATCAAATAATGATATGGAAAAATTACTTTGTAAGGGACGACAGACATCCTGCGAAGTTTCCCAAGCCATATAAACAAATTGCATAATTTTGCTACATACATGTATACAGGTTCATTTAGTAAAATTCATGTGTGAGTATAAGTAACTATAATATAAACTGTCTCATGCAATAATTCAATTATTAACTGATATTTTAAAATGTACACAGAGCGATGATTTTGCTACGTAGAGATATGAAGTGAAAAAGCAACGTGAAAAGGTTTTGAAATTTAGTCACAATGATAAGGAGACAATAATTATCTACTTAATTTAGCGGTCATTATTGATATGCCGAGTAAAGGAAAAGAAGAGAATTATTGCTCTCAATCGCATCGGCGCCGGTTAAGGTACAAATTATGCTCTTCATGCTATCGGGCAAAGCAAATCATTAATGCTTGAATCTCAGAAGTCTTCAACTCAATAAGTTGTGATTAAGTCTAAGAATAAGTCTAAGACAATAACACTGATGACACTTCCTTTGAGTGTACTTCAAATCACAATGCAATCATTTGAATATCCTATTTATAATGAATAAACCATGAGGTCAATCTTTATCTGATTATTTCCTTCGATCATGATCAATTCAAATACTGATTCAAAACCGCCTTAGCAATTTACTATGATGAACAATGAAAAGTATTCAAGTAATTTCGAAAAATATCATAGTAATCTTTAGTCTACATATTTCATCCAGGTCTGGTCTATGGTCTATAATACCACAGAACTCCGACTTCCGCTTTTACTTAAAGTGAATAGAGAAAATAGAGTGTAAACTCAAATGTTCATGTGTTGATGGCCCACATATCTGCTAGTGCTGCACCTATCACGTAAATATATTAATTTAGTTGCACATTTCCCTAGTCACTGATCTAGGTGAGCGTTGAAGGAGAATCCAATTAGTCAAGCATAAATAATAATTTCAGATTCTTGTCTTAATTAGGGCTGCGTATTGAACGCCGTTTTGTCAAAAAGGCCTCATTTTTGGCCCCTTTCATTTTTGAATTATTTTCAAGATTAAAATTTTTTTGGAAAACTGCAATAAGGAATGTTCGAGGTTGGGATTGGTGACATTAAAATTTTCTTGATCTCTTCTTTCTTTTGCTTATAGATTTTTGCCGTTATGAGGTCAATATTGCGCTGCTCAATGTTATCCCAAAAGATACAGGTCGAAATGTTACCAAATTGACACAATAGGAATGAAAAGGTTCAGTAGAAATTAGAATAATTGCGAATCTTGACAAAGTGCAATAAAAAGTTGGTGGAACCTACCAGTGAAAGTTTCACACCGAGAAGGTAGTATGATCAAAAGCATTGTCAGCCACTGGAAGATGCCATTAACCATAGAGACTGGACCATAGAGTAAGTATATTACGCAGATTAGCAACTAAGTAATAATTAAATCCCCTTTGTGTATACAGTTTCGATTTTATCAAATGAACTCGAATAAGAACCAGCATCGAATGTGAGATATGCAAATTTTTACACTTTTGGAGAAATGTTGGATTTGACTGATCGTGATAGCAAAACAGAAGGAATCATAGTATTTTACAAATCCTCCATGTCATGTCAACCTGTGTGGAGAAGTATTATAGTTTGTTGAATTAGCAATCCGATGGGTTTCTATCTCTTTAATACATAGCCTTATCAATAAGAGCACTTTCGAGAGGCGTGATCATATCACAAGCCATAGCCTGGAATAGCAAAATAGAATGACCACTGACAATGATCACAATTAACTCAAAAGATGTAAATGGGTCCGCATTACTATTCAGATTTGCGTGAATCATAAAATTAATTATACCGATGAAAATGGAATTAATAAATTGAAATTTCAGCCAAGAATCCACAATAAGATGTCAACGTTTGTGTGAAGACTTGCATTATAAAGCATATCATGAATTTCCTTTAAAAATCAGTTTAATCTCCGCTTAACTAACCTTTTCCAGGCCATGACGCGTATACGCGTCTTTTGTTTATATTCAAATGTGTTCGAGTTCCATCAACTGGATGGTATCCCTACGTTTTGAAGATCTGCCTGGCTGTCAGACAGGCTCATTAAAGTTCTTCCGATCGACTGCACGTCATCAGCACGATTTTATAATCGGAATATATGCTTTGTTGACTACATAAATATGTGTAAATGTAGTAAAATACTATCAATGCATGAATGGCGTGAGAAGGCAGACGCATATCAAATAAATATAGAAAAATAGACCAATCTGACAGAAGCAAGTTTATTTTCCGCAACGTGTCGAAGCACCCTACATCGTCGTCAGGCGATAATAAAATGTTGACATTTTCAACATTTTATTATCGCCTGACGACGAAGTAGGGTGCTTCGACACGTTGCGGAAAATAAACTTGCTTCTGTCAGATTGGTCTATTTTTCTATATTTAATCAATGTAGAACATGAAAATTCGCTTTTTTTCGGCTGCATAGGTGGAATTTGAGTAAAGGCTACGGTTGGGAAAGGGTTTTAGGATGCTTTTTAGCAAATGTTCATTCCTTTTGATGTCCAACTTGTTTCATACTACTTATAAAGGGGCTGCAGCTCGGCAGTGTATAAACACAGGAATAATTTGAAAAAAATTAGCTGTTTTTAGCTGTTTAAAAACAGCTCAAATAATTTTTTAGACCACACGAACGCAATTTCCGCAAAAAACTGAATCTTTTCATACGAGAATTTTCTCTGTACACGTACAGATACTTGTTTGAGTCGACAATCTACCTGCTACATGCATATACCTGTGCTTTCTCTATGGATTCGACACTTTTACAGGAGCTGCACCTTTTTATGCTCTAATCAAAACTTGTTGCAATTAACCCATTAATGCTGAGTAGTAGGTTTTTCTACAATATCAACACTCATCTTTCTGGAAAACGTTATGCAGGTTGGCCAACTAATTGACCAAATTGAAGAGGCGGTCAACGTGGTTCTAATGGTGCCACTCCCGCCCTAGTACCATACTTAGAACGCTCGCAAATTACATTTGAAGAAATTTAAAAACTCTAACTTTTAGATGACACGATCGTCATTAATGGATTGATTGAAAAACCAGCTGCAGTCTTAAGTGATTGTAACTGGTTTTTAATGGAATATATAAAGTTTTAATCAGTGTAAAAACCAGTGTAGTTCTTTAAAATCTGTCAGTTTTCCATGATTGCTAGTACCACAGCAATAAAGAGACGCATCAAAGTTCTCGTTACATCTTTCAATGCATTTGAGTAATACTCATCTCTGCTTTTATGGCCAATGCGCCAGACAGCTGTCAAACATTGGGAACATTACGGCAATTGTTTATAGACAGTATTACGTCTCTCAGCTGTTTGACCTAACCGAATGACAGATCTTTGCAAATTTTCCTTCCGCTACTTTTCCATACCTTGCTATGACCTAGTCTGAATGGAGTAATTGTTACAATGACTTCCGTATTGCGGCCAGAGTAGGCTAAAATGGCACTTTTCAAAAATTCCCCTACAGCATTATTGAGCATTCATGATTTCCATGTAAGCTTAATAAGGTCACTTGCAAGTCTCATTTATATGAGTTGGCTACTCTAGTTACTTAGGAAGCATAGGATTACATCTCAAAATATACTGTAGTTACAATTTGTACAATGTTGTAGTTGTTTTTGTAATTGATTTATCTGATCGATTGTTGTATTGATGTAACACTTTTGGTTATTCGCTTGCATGTAGGCCTATACAATTAAACCTTCAAGCAATTGATTTATTTTTGTATGCCATATTAAATAAATCATACATTGAGTATAATTGTCATTACAGATTTCACACTTAAATTGGCTACAATTTCGATATTTTGATACATTTATCTTTTTGAATGATGAGTTACCGATAGGCCTACTAAATAGCAAGGTGAGTTTTGAAGGGTGATTGTTACTCGCATTCATTTCATAATTAAAAAGGACTGACTCAAAGACTTTGAACTGACCATCTTATATAAAGGAAGCCTCATGCCTACTGGGACTATACGGTATAGCATCTAGGCAGACCTTTAGGATATTAGGACCATAGCTTCTAAGAATACTAGCGTACTGGATAGGCACACTATGACTACCGGTACTAGGCCTATTTAAGACTAAATTCTAGGCCTAGCCTTTAGGGTTCTATATCTATGACTATTAGCGTACTAGAGCATAGGCTTATAATACGACTAGCCTTTAAGGTTCCTAGGGGCAATTACGCCAGCATCTTCAACACCGGGCAAAACGTTCATGATTACAACTTCCAGTGAATTATAGGCATTCTACAACTTGGAACGTTGGAAGTTTGGCTATCGGTATTACTCGCACATCTATAGGCCAAAATATGCGCTACATGAAGGCTTGTAATGTAACGGTGTAAGACACTGGTGCTCAAAAAAAGATTTAAAGAGATTTTAAAGATTTAAGATTATAAAATTTAATTATTAAAAGATTAGAATTTAGATTATTTTGAGATTTTTTAAAGACTCGATACTAACGGGTCATAGGGTCGGCGGGTCGCCCGGGTCACGAGTCACTGAGAATGACCCTCTCCAGCTCTGCAACTATCTTCAGCATTAATGGTGGGATGTATCTAGCTAGACACAACAGTCACTGTTTATATTATAGCCATGACAATTGGTAACTAAAATTCGAAAGGTCAGTAAACTGTCCGTCCAAAGCGTAGATTTGTGGGATGCTGGATGTTCAACACATTTGATCGTTTCGAATTCCTCTAGGAAACCGCAAATCTTTAAATGATAAATAAATTTGCATTGCGGAGGATTTTTTTTTAAATTTTGGGTTTTTTGGGTTTTAGTTTGATGTGTGGTGGTGAGGGTTCGATCCTGTCAATTGACACAGTCGCATAAGTGGCTCGTAGCTCAGTTGGTAGAGCACAGGTCTAGTTAACTTTGGACGAAGGTTCGAATCCTACCAGCTGCACATCTTTTGCATGGCAATTTGATCTATCGTTTATTTAATTTCATTGTTGTTAATTGACTTGACTTTATGTACACTGCTGAATATTTACCTTTTATGTTTTCTGTTTAAGTATAATATATTATATCACAGAGGTTTGTAATGATAAAAAGCAATAGAGATTCGTCTCTCATAGGCCTGCGTGATTGGCTCAGCACACGCATTGCAGAAGTAGAGCTCAGTTTTTCATAGTGATACATTTGTCAACTGGAGATATCATTCGCACCGTTTGACTCCTCACGATCTAGATTTACTGACTGTGTACGTTTAATGCACAGAATTAGATTGTTTAATCGCATCACTTTTCTAGAAGTGCAAACTGATTCAAACAGATGGCACATACAGGAACTTAATAAGTGGGCAAAAGGAAATTTTTAATACCTTGCAGAGATAGGAAAATAGTTGTGCGTCGCTTGCGGATTGCTCTGAATTTCTTCAAAATGCTCCGATCGCCACGATTCCTTCAGATTCGAAGAATTCAGATCATTGCGCAAAAGTTTTCTCGATAATGTTTGGGTCCTCCGATCATTTTAAAAAAAGTTAGCAGGCGCACGAAAAAACGTTCACAAACTTCTCTGTAGAACTTGACATCGTCTGTGTCTCTTTGCTGTGTGATCCGGTTGATAACAGTCACTGAAACTTCGCACAATTTGGCGTGTTTAATGTTGAACTGGCTGCTCATTGTTCGATTGCTATGGTATTTAGTCAGCAGATTGTGCCATTTCATTAACGCTACATGCTCTAATGCTTCCCTTCTAGTCAAACGGAAGAAGAGACGACCTGTCTAATTCTGTGGTTTAATGTGATGTCAATCTTCAGGTTTGTCAGAATTCAGACTTGGATTTGCACTATGTTCAATGGAGAACTGATTTCCTGTGACCATCAGTACCATAGAAATTGACAACAATAAAACCTCTAGAATGGAAATTAAGCTTCATGCAATGCACAATAACGGCACATAAATCGCGCGCATTTTCACTTAGATGCACCTGCCAACGTCTGTATCATTGGGTTAGAATCAGTCACATGAGTAAATCGAAGCTTTGAATTGGTTCTTCATGCCCCAACTTAGTTCCCCCGGATGTGCCGCGACCTTGAGTCAATTTCCATTCTAGCGAACTTCAGATAAACAGTATATTTCTATGATCAGTACTGAGAAATGTCACCTCTAGATCCAAACACGGAGACAGTGCAATTAGTTTCTGTGAAGCATATAAAGTCATGCATTAAATAAATGTATGTGCATCTGATGACCTCATACACACAATATTTGATAAGTGCATAATTCGACTTTAGATAATTACACTGTAGATCCTGTCGCTGAAGGATAATCATTCAAGACAGTCGGAAGGTCATTATTTCTTTAGTTGATACTAAAAACACGATCATGATACTTCCGGACAAAATTGCAGTTTATAGAAGATCACATTTTGAAGTACATATATAATCTTCAAACAAAACAGGCAGTCATTATAGAGGAGGAAGTTCCAGTTTGTAAGTTTGAATGTTGTTAAAAGTAAGCAACCATACATATGTTGCAAAGTTTGAAACTAATGAGAAACGTACTTAATATAAAGATCATTTGAATGTTGTATTATGCGTATTAGGCTCCTTTTCACACAATAGAATATTGATCCAGGTATAAATAAATTATTTTTCATCTGCTTTATTTGAAGGCTGGCACGATTATTTTTATAATCTATGTTTGGTACATCCAAAAATGCACTTTGCAGCATTTAATCAAATTGTGTGTCTGAATAATCTTATAAAATGGATTGCATCATTTAATAAAAGGTCAACTGAGTAGATTGGCTTCTGGGAAATTGGAGAACGTAATTAGATTGGCGTCAAAGCGCATTATGTCTGTCGAGAATTGATTTGTAACTCGATCATCAACATTTGTGTTACGCAATCTTCTTCGTGATCGACTATTGCAAGGCCTTCTAAAACTCGGAACCCAGTTCAGAACAGAAGTCATTTTGCTGCTGCATTTGGGCCGTGATTCAAACAATTGATTAATTTTAAACGTTTCTTTTAGACTTTGTGTACAACTGCTTGGATTTCTTAGATAAGAACCACAATTAAATGTGCTAAGTAATTGTGGTTCTTGCTGTTTTTCTTTTGGGTTTCGTCACTTAACGGGTTTCGATGCTACCATCATTTTGCTTGCCAAAGACTCGCATCCAGCTGCCTGACACACATCATTTCAAATGGTCATTTTGGCCATTCTCATGATGTTCTTCATACTCTCAGCATTACTTTCAACAACTATGTTTACCATCTATGGCGACCATCTTCTCTAATCCACTGCGCTTCATTGCTCGAATAACACCAAATATTCTAGAAGCTTGAAGCACTGTTAAACTGACTGAGATTTCCAAATTGGTCAGGTCCTGCCCGGCCATAACCCGGCTGTCGGCCTCTACCATGTATTTCCTGAAGTAATATCTCAAAGTCAGTCTTCTTGATAGCCAATGTACTTTTCTGTCATCACCTTCGTTCCCACTGTTTAAAGCAAGTGATTTGTACTCGTGCTGGTACTGGCTGACTGGCCGGTTGCTCTAATTATGTTTATGTCGACCTTTCATTCTATTGCTTATTGTCTAAAAAATGTAAGAGTATGTAAATGTAAAAAATGATGTGACTCAAATATTGCGATCAGTTTCTTGAAACTTCGTTCAATCAAAGCCTTTGACGGAACCGTTGTGTGCTAGATATACACAGTTACTGATAGCCAACGATGATAAAGCAGTTGTGGTACTCAGAATAACCGTTACAACTCATCCGGAAAAATTGCAAACATTCTGTTGTTTTTCCTCATGCTTTATTTCGAATAAAAGAAACATTCATAGATTTCGTAACTGGCAGTTAACGGAAATCGAGTGCGATATGAAAAGGGGATGTGAGTCATATGACTATTCAAAAGTGGAGAGTCTGCATCATTTTATAATAAAATGCTCACTATATTACTTTTACGACAAGAAATAGCGTCTTTGCTATGCAACTGCAAGACAGTACAGTTGCATTCAATAAATTGATGAATATTTGGACTCCAAATCTACCAAAATCCATCTCTATGTTCATTCAAAAGCAAATCATTTGCCAACGATGACGAAACAAAACACTAACCAATGACCATGACACATGGACATTTACTTGTGATCATTCTCCTCTCCTTCCTGATTGGAATGGACTTTTTTAGCAGTAGGCCTACCGACCCCACGCTGTCCTCTCTGAATGAGTTGCATTTTCACGCAATTATACATGGATGTATGTCCCTGCTTTCTAATGTTATTGGAAAAAAACTTTTGAAGATTGACTTTCTAGAACAATTACTTGGAAGTAAATTAATGCGTTTAAGCAATAAGTCCATTCTGAATTCTCGGCTGAAGTGTATTCTTCGCAATGTGCACTACGAAGTTGCTAGCATAGCTAGTTGCCAGTCATAGCTGGCTTGACGGTAGTTAGGCGAGGGCGCGTCGATACTGATTAAGTAGTAATCTATAGGAAATTATTTTCTTGTACATGTAGTTTCAAACCCTATCTGATCTCAAATAAAGTTTCCAGAATCGTACATTCTTGTCTAAATGAACTTTGTAAGAATTGTGTATTCCCTAGCCTATCTATCGTAAAATTGTTTCATGTCTGAATAAGTTATTATGCGTATTGCTGCCCAATTTCTTCCATGTGCGTGCAGAATATCTTATCAAAGAGAGAATAGTTGTTTATTTACCTGACTAAAGATCAATTAAGATAATTTAGGCAGAAATTGCTAAAAGTAAGTACCGGTGAGTTTCATCGGGGACTCTTGCTTCTCCGTAATAGGCCTAATGGTAGACCTACCACATGGCATATAGAAATCGAGAAATCGAATGATGTACGGTCTACAGTAAGTTGAGCAGCTGCCAGAATTAAACTGGATTAAAGAGACGCCTGTCCGGCCCAGGCCGCCAAAATCCCTGCCGGTTCTAACACTGATGCGCTACTTTGTTCCCATGTTATCCTGCATAATTAATGTAATTACTTGGAAACATTCCGTGAACTACATTCTTTTTAATTACCACCAGTATTGAAAACAGTCTTCAAAAAATGAATCTTCTTCACTTCCTTTGCTGGTCAATTGCTCGTTGCAAATACATTCAAAATTCTAATATGAAATATGAGCACCACAATAAAAAGGGCGTCATCCTCGTGCTGACTGTACATTATATCAATCTGGCTTGAATGCATGCTGAACATCGATCCGGTTGTCAGGGCTCGACGGCAAGACGGTGTATTGGGAGTAGGACCAAAATGTTGACGCAAGCTGCCTTAGATATATCCATGACTCCTTGTCGACTTTGAGTCGAAGACTCCTGACTGCTTGTCATTCGAAAAGGTATAAACATTTTACACAATAATAGTAAGTTTACTTGGATGTCGTTGATGTTTGACGTTTGCGTGTCTGTTACGGCCTCCGATTTATACTTCTCTAGTATTTTAAAATCATTGTTGAATAGTCATTTCTTTTCATTTATTTATTTGCCTAATGTGAATTGTGTAAGATGTGAATCCATCGATAAAAATTCTAAGAATTGTTTCACCAGACATAAATTTAGAAGGTAAAAAGACAAATTTCATAAGACAAAGATTACCAACTTGATAAAAAATAGCAAAATTGCTAGAGAGGTAGATTTCATTTAAGTACATAAAATGACTTCCGTATTTCAAATCTCATTAAGACCTTGATATTTGCTTCACACATTGGAAATGTACTCGTCGCATACGATATATCGAGACTTGAGTATCCACCATTAAGAGAAGGAACGAGATTATTTGCACTCTTGATGTGTTGACAGCAACGCAATATCTCAACCTCCAAATCTAGCGAATGCCAACCGGAGGTAATCCTGTTTGACATGAAAAGTACTCGGAAGTGTCGTTTCTCGTTCCGCGCTCATATTGTTGAAGGATTACTTTATTTGACTACCCAGTTTAAGGAAGTAGAGTCTTTGTCAAAGTGGAGAGAAAGTTTTCCCTTTGATCTAACAAAAGACGATCTGGAGTGAAAGTCTGTGAACAAACACACACAGAACTTAATGTAGTCGAAGTGCCTTCATTATTTTTACAAAAGATCAATCACGATTTACGGAATGTATAAATTAAACAAATGTTATGAACTCTCATTTAACGAAGCTATTTTATGCCCGGTTGTAATTATTCAAACGTTTATTTGATGTGATCAAGTAAAATGGCACACAGACTTCAGACGATTATGTGTACGTTTGGTATATGATGATAATAGTCATAAACGGAATCTCATTGATTGAATATCTGAGAGTTGCAAGCACCGGATACAAGCAGAATTTAGGGTAGTTGCCCTTGACAGGCAGCATGATGAAGTATTTAGCTGTGCATTTATTTCTCAGAAGATTTTGGGACACTTGACTAATCCAAGCAAGTTTTGCATGATGAATTCAGTACTATTCTAGAAAATATTTGTGAACAGGAAAGACAGTTGGCCTTTTGCAAGATTAGAACATTACCTCACACTCGCATAGAGTCAAAGCTTTCATTGGTTGATTTTACAATTCTAGAGCGGTTTCCATTTGAGGGTGGTTATTATGTGAGAGCCGGTTATAGAAATTAGCAATTGCATCCATTAGTATCGAATAATTTAATTACTGTTATTGTGGCTTTTAATTGACTATCATATCATAGTTCTCATCATGTTAACACAATTGTAAGTGAGCTATTCATTTGAGTTATGAAATGGATAGGCAGTCTATGGCATTTCAGCAAATTGTTGTGTTATACGATATAACAGTTACTCGATCGAATCAAAAGGATATTGTGGCAATTTACAAGTGCTGGAATTTAGCCAATAAATGCTTACAGATTTTGCTTCATGACGTAATATTAAATATTACTTTTGCTTCTTTTCTTTTGCATATTCTGTTGAGACGAAAACTTAGAAAGATATTTTTTGGATTTTTATAAATGACAGTTTCAACAGTTACTATTTTATCGATGATCCATGTCTACATGGAAATGATGGCATCTCTGGACATCAATGATGGACACAGAAATCTGTCATTGCAGCCAGGAAATACGCAGCAGGACGCTGAAAATCTGTGACATCTAGACAAGGGAACTATTCCATAGAAATCATTTCATTTTAATTTCTCATTCTCGAATTTTATCTACATTCGATTGCACTTTATTCATCATACTTAACAAACATAGCAGCGCTTTGAACTGCTATTGAGGAACAATTGCCAATAAAGGTAAGGGAAAACTCCCCAAAGCTTTTTATTGGAATTTTTATTGTTGGCTCAAGTGAAAAGCAAACATGCAAAGTTCGACTAATATCAGGGACATCTATGATTAACAGAAGATATCTAGGATACGCTCAACTCCCATACCATGTGCTGGACTGGAAGCCGGTGTCTTTGACAGATTTGATTAATGACGGGTTTTTGTGTACATCTGGATAAAACCGTGAAACAAGTTGTAAACAATCATCCAGTAGTCTAATACGCTCATTCATACAGAGAATCTATTGAAGGAAGATTCTGGACCCAGTCAGGAAGTGACTAAAGAATTACAAAACTCCCATAAGATTGAGCAACTGTCAATAACAGCTGCAATATCAACTGTTAGTGATTGAAATTGTTCAACTACAGCACGCACCATCAATGGCTATTGGTGTGGATTCTGTACATTTTATACATGCCTTGCGAAAACAGATTCAGCAGTGTTTTTTCGGAGAATTGCGGACTCTTTCTGGAAAATTTTTGATAATCTATTTCCTTTGCTCAAAGCAGTCTAAGTGATAACTGATCAGCAATGATTTTACTTGCATTTTACAGTCATTGCAGCAACATGTCCCATGCCTTATTCATTGCTATGCAAGTAAAAGACATTACTAAAATCTGAAGAAAATCTACGGATGATGCAATCAGAAACGAACAAAAAAACAAATTAACCTAAAAAAATTGATAATAACTTGACTGGTATAACTAATGAAAATGCTAAAAGTTCAGCAACAATTGCTTGAATATCCATTCCTTCGAAAGATCCTTTATCAATATTTTGGTGGAAAAGTGCAACCAGTGTTGCCTTTCCAAGTGCGTCTCCTCGTAATGAGTGGTTGCCGATGTCAATATATTTTTTATCTTTTGTTAGACATCTCGTGACTATAGAGCATCCTGTGAGGCCTTCAAATTATAATCAAAACTCCGACGAACAGATAAAATGTGATTATGATGTCAGTGATTCACAAAATGCGAAAAAGCAAACCAAGCGGTGGTGATTGGTGACTTTCCACGATTTTAAGGTCATACCATATTAGGCAATTCAGGAACAGCATTGATAAGGATTTAAGTTGATTACGAAATCCGTATAAATTCGTCAGTGAATATAATAACATTCTCGCATCACTGTGATAAAAATAGCCTTCAATTTTCGTTTAATGAAAGTTGAGTAATTCAAGGCCGGAAATAAATCACACATGTTATATCGCTTCATTGCTCTTGAATTCTCGAACAAAGTCCATCGTTGGTCCAAATATTTGTACAGGAGGTTTTGGATAGGGCAATGGGAAAATCAATGAATGTAGGAAGTAACAATTTATTTGAAATTGACCATCGATGATATGCTTGCATGTGTACATGTACACTGCACAGATTCTTCCGACAATTCTTCTACAAGACTGGGCCGAGCGTATTAATTAGTATGTACAGCAATCAATTCAGCTGGATTCTGATGTATTTTTCAATAATGAAGTGAATTTTTACCACTTGTTCCATGGTTTTATCCAGATATACACTACCGTCATTAATCAAGTCTACCAAAGTCACTGGCCTCCAGTTCACTACATGCTCTGAGAGTTAAGGGTCCCTTAGATATTTTATATTAATCATAGATGTCCCTGCTAATATGCATGTTTTTTGATTTGACTTAAATCCAGAGTGAAAATTTCAAATGAACTTTGGGTAGTGTTCCCTAATCTTATTTTATATGAAATGCATGTATCTCCAGACGACCGGACAATACGAATGTCTGGAATAACATCCATAGAATAGATCTGCAAATAATGATCCTATATCACCTGATTTTACCTCTTTCATATGAAAAACAGCAATTTGCGTTGCCGTTGCCTTATTAACCAAAAATGTAAGAGTACAAGAAGTGTCACTCTGTCATGCTATTCATAATTTATGCATAATATTTTCAGTCGCAAAGAAGAAAATTCATAATTCATTGCTGACATTGAAAAATAATGATGAGTTTGCCATGCCTTGATAGGTAACTGCCCTAACTGCCCATATCTCTGCACAAGCCTCTCAATTAGAATAGTCAATGAAAAGTGGAAGTCTTTCAAGTTGATAGAATGAACGCAGATGGAAGCATGTACTTTTTAGTGATGACATTTGATGTGAACTCTTGAGAGTTCCATAGTTTTGTGTAATTCTAAATGTGGACCGCAGATCGAGCTGCGAGTTCCAATGTAACAGCCAGAGGTACATTCTTAAGAAAATGAAAACCCGAGTCTAATTTTCCTTGTCAAAAATAATTTAACATCAAAGGTCTGTCGCAGTATAGGCGTATTGAATGTCTAGAGAATGACAACGATTAAGTCAATAAAAAACAATTATTCAAAAATAATTTATTATGCTATATAAGACGATCGCCAAATACATTTCACCGTCGTTGAGCAACTCTTGTAAGTGTTTGCAAAGAAGTCTTTAAGACTGGCTTTCAAACCAGCCAGATTGTACTTAACACTGATTTCAGCGATTCGAGAATTTAGAAGTTTTGTGTTATTTTAACGCGTGTTTCACTTTTTCTTTGCTTTTTAGGAAGACATAGAAATCATTTTTGAATTTTCTTCGTCGATTCAACTCCGTTCCAACCTTCCTGTCGGGTCGGCCGCTCTCGGCACCTTCTCTTCCATCGCGCTCTGTTGCTCCACTTGTCCTCTTGAGTTTTGTATTACATCTCGCAACCTCAGCTATGGAATCCTAGAAAATAAGCATACATCAAACTTTCCCGTGCTCTGCTCCTTCCTCCGGACACAGGAGCATCGCACACTTTCCTCCGGATGTTTTTCTCTCTTCGTCTCTACATATGTCCTATCCATCGCAATCTGGCGTCACTTGCAATTTTCTATCGAAGCATTTCTGCACCGTCAAGAACTCCTTAATCGCATCTCTTCATTGTCACTCCTCAAGCCTGAATAGCAGCACGGTTTGGCTTATGGACTACTTATATTCAATTACACACCTTGGTCGGAAAATCAAAGAGTAAAAGCCAAAGATAGCAACCCAATAGTAATACAGTCCTCTAGGAATTGTATGTGCCATTGCATTTGATTGTAATTTTCTTCTTCTGAGTATTCATTAGTCTGTAAATAGAATAATTAAATATTGAGTTGTATCCTCAGTTGAAAAATGGGAACAGCCCTGAATAGCTGCCATTTCATCCAATATCAGGAATCAACAGCAGGACTAGTTCACATCTCTCAACATCGACACAACTCCCTATTTAATGATTCCTGATATTGGATGAAATGGTAGCTATTCAAGTCTGCCCCCATTTTTCAACTGAGGATGCTATTTACATTGCGCTTGCAAAAAGCAGCATATATTCATTTCGCAGGCGCACTAACTTAGCCGATTTAGTGTGTTTAAACTTAAAGTGATATTTAATGAATACCCGTCGAAGTTTCAGTAACTTGCAAATTTCAAATCTCATATTCATTAGTCGTTGGGACATTTACCTGACATTAACAGCACAAGCAATTTGAATTTGTTGTGCAGAAAATTGTCTTGCTGTACAAAACTTCAGTAATGCATGAAATGCAGCCGTTGGAGTTCCTTTTCATAAATGGCGATTTCATATCTCAGAATTCATTCTATAATTCCCTTACGCAAAACTTTCAATAATTACAGAGATTACGGTGATCATAAAAAGTTAAAACACTACAGTGAAATAAAGCGATTGAGAGATGAATAATCGTAGTGAAAATATTAGTACAGAATAAATCATGCTCCAGCCTGCGAACCGAAACTAGGCGATTGGCTGCTTTGTCATTTTTAATTTACTTTGTATTCAAAATCTTCAATTTTCTTCATGACTTTGAGTATTCAACATGAACAGTTGACAGTTCATTCATCATTCGATTTTTAACTCAAAACTGCAGTTGTAGAATACAAAATCCATGGAAAAGCGTTAATAGACAAAAACAGATGAAACAGATGAAAAATGAACATGACAATTGCAATAGAAATTCATCACTTTTGCATTTGTGACAAAAATCCTTTTCCCAAAATGAAAATTTTATTAGATAGAATGAAAGTTTTGTTTATGAATTACAAAATCGTCAATCACCAGAACTGTCGTGGAGAAGAATAATGAATCCCTGGGGTCATCAAAAATTGATTGCTGGTTAAGAATCAATTATTTTAGTTATAATCAATCAATCTCAGTTGCAAATTTCGAAAAGCCAGATCGTGATGGATACCATTGTCGTCTTTGATTTTCAGCGTGCTCATGTCCGATTCTTTTGATCTTCTGATGGTTTCTTAGTTTTGAAATATTAATTATTATCATGCATGTAGGCTACTAGATGAACATAACATATGCGTTTTGCTTTTATCAACTCTTGCACGGAGTAAATGAACTTTCAAAAAGTCCTATAGGCTGCAGGCATTTATTTCTTCATGCTTCTGAATTACGTGAGCGACGGTTGCAAATGGATACGAATATAATGATAGCCAATTAGTCCTAATGAGTAGAATGTCAATCACATTTCATAAAGAGAACCGCATATCGAAGGCGACAACCGAGAAAATTCGATAACCGTGAGCTATGTTAGTAGTCCATGTAATGCATTTCTTCATGATTCCACGTGATGAAATGTCAAATGTGCAAACGCGTGCTTGCTATTCAAATCAAGTTCAGTGGAATTCAAGAAAAATTGTCTTTGAAATATGCAACCCGGGGACGTCCCGCCGACACGTTTGTATTTCAAAAAATGCAGACCCGAGCCGATTCCCGCTAAACGATATTGCATTTCTAACGTCTAAGTTGACATTGTTTCTGAGTAAGTAGGGTTGTCAGCCGATATTTCACATGTCATTTTTCTATGAAAGTCGTTTATATAGCTCCAATTCCAAATTAGACGGCCTTAATTGCATGATTAAGGCCGTCTAATTTGCTATGTAATACCATTGAGGTAGGAGCATTTCACCATACATCTTCGCGTTCCCAGTGAAAATGGCATTGAGGAGATTCCTATTGTTCACAATTATGATTAGTAGATATCTGAAGCTTAACATACTTTAATGTTCTGAACTGCATGGGTTATGTAGAAAATCATCATAGATTTAAGTCACTAACAGATCAAAGGGCCGATTTTTAAAACGAGGGCTAAGTTAAGCTGCGGATCACTAGGCCACGGCTTATCTTTGCATTTATGAAACGAGGATGAACCGCGGCCTACCGAAGTCGTGGCTTTGAGCCGTGGTCTATCTCTGATACATCAGCCACACCGATGAAACGTTAACTCTGACGTCATCTTGGTGTCATTTCAATCAAGGCCACTATCTCATTGGATTGATTATCAAGAACAATATCGAGAAGAAGGTTTCCTATCAATTTCCATGAAATATTAAATTTGTTAAAATAATGAACTCTACAATGATTGGAAAATTGTGATAAAACATGTTATTACATGTATATATAAGTAGTTATCTAATAGGCTGTAGGTCGTAGGGAACGATTAAAAACGAAGATTTTCCAATATTACTGATTTAATCTAAGTTGAAAAGTGATTACTAATTAACAAATTCCGTCTTATCATGCCACTCCGGTTCTGTGAACTGGTTATAATGTGTGGACTCACAGCATCACTCAAAACAGGTTCCTGTACTTTGTCAAAGAGATCCAGTCTTTCGTTTCGCCACAATGCAATATTATGCAACACTGCAGTGGCCACAATTATAACCAGTGAATTGTTCAATTCGGTGCGATGACCCGAATGAATGCAGGGAAACCTTCTTTTCCAAATTCCGAAACATCTTTCTATAACGCGCCGAGTTTTCCCATGGGAGATGTTGTACCGCATTTCTGATGGGATTCTGGGATTGGAGAGTGGGGTCAATAAAAAATGTAGACAGGGATAGCCACTATCTCCAACAATGATGTTGTCGCCGAAGCACCTTCTTTCGAAATCGCTGCATACCCGGCTGTTGTCAAAGATCCGGGAATCATGAGTGCTTCCAGGCCATCGAGACACGATATTGCGGAAAGCCAACTTAGCATCGCAAATAGCTTGAACATTGATGGAGTAAAAGACTGTGCGATTATAAAAGACTAGCACCAAATCTTTTCCAGGGCAGATGATTCGGATATGACAACCATCAATTGCACCAATAGTCGAGGGAAATGAGCTGATATAGTAAAATTCTCTCCTCGCAAGTTCCATGTCAGCTTCACTTGAGGGCATGCAGATCCAATCCTCTTTCAATCCAGTGATAGCCTTGGAAACACGGTGAATGGTGATACAAGCAGCAGCTTCCGATACTCCAAAAGTATCACCAATCACTTTTTGGAATGAACCAGTGGCGTAAAAACGAAGTGTTAGGAGCACTTGAAGCTGGACAGAAAGAGATGCTCCTCTGTTGTCACGATCCAGATCGGTGTAAAGGGTTTCACAAAGCCATTTCGCGGTTTCTTTACTGAAGCGATAGCGGCGAATGAAATCGGCATCGTTATAGTACGACAGGGCATCCAGAAGATCGCAAAAAAACGCGAGTTTGTATACGTGAGCCTTCGAAATCTTTCCTGCCTCTCGCGAATTTGCTGTCTCAACTTCAAGTAGTTCATTCTACCTTTGTCCTTAATGATCGAAATTCCGCTTTATGTGGATGAAAACCCGTAGCTTACCAGCATTTAGACCTGCCTCCGCCGAGGTCTAACTTTGACAAGAAAAAGAGAGCCGCGGCTTAGTCTGTGCAAGCGAAGCTTCGTTTTAAAAAGAGAAAATAGAAAGCCGCGGCTTTGACAGTCGTGTTTTATTAAGTGAAAGTTTGTTAGACCGTGACCTAACTGCAAATTGAGCCGCGGCTTAACTTAGCCCTCGTTTTAGAAATCGGCCCAAAGTCTTGGATTTTTGATTTCATAGATTTTTAGTTCAGTAACAATGCATATATTACCTTTCAAATGACAGCCTAAATCGTCAACGATTTAGGCTGTCATTTGAAAGGTAATATATCTTCATTCGACATACTTCATCATATCAAACAGCTAGCTATGCTATAGGCAAACAGTGAACACAAGGTATTTGTCCCGTCTGAAAGAATTAATCAGGACTCGCAACTGAACAACTGCAGTAATTACATAATATGATTACTATGTACAATGCGTTGCAAAAATTGAATAAATGATTTTTGATGACCCTGCTATATCCGCATTACCACTTCGTCTCAATTATGGCAACTCACTCAACTAAGATGGTAAACATTTTCATTACTTACATCTGCTCGCCGCTGTATTCGCAAACCCAACACTCCCGCCTCCTTTTGTAGACAAACTTCCCTGACTCGAGATATGACAGCTCTGAAAAAGGAAGGGAAATGTATTAAATCATTTCAGACGCATTTCAAGACAATTGTTTCACACATATTCTTGTCAACAATACTAAATTCTTTACTTTGTAATTCATGCAATAGGATTCAGAAATAGCATTACATTACTATATAATGCTATGTACTGTGTACTGCCTTAATTTTCATGAACAGTTTATGTAACTACGTTGGGATTTTAAAAGCGGAATCCTAACATCTGATCCAATTTAACATCAGCGCGTTAGATAAAACAACGAAATATTCTGCAGTATATTCTTATTTCCGTAATGCCCTTTAATCATACAAAATCCTCGTTAGCAAGGTTACCGTGACAACTTTTCGATAGACATTTCATTAAATCAAAACTAATGTCAAACGCAGCTAACATAGGAGTGGTTGTTCTGCCCTCTCTCTTAGCAGCACTCTCTGCTCTTACCAAAATCGCAGGCTCCAAGGTCTTTGTGACATAAGTTCAGTTTGCTGCGTCTTATCTCTGTAAATCTGGATTTTCTCGATAGGTGACCATCAAAACACTGAAACGATCCCGAAATGTGGACTATGATTATGTCATCGGTGACATTGGGGTTCGTAAGGCGAACGTTGAAGCAAGCGAAATATATGAAAGAAAGAATCGAAAGAAGAATTATGTTTTCATAGAAGAATCATGTACAGCAGTCAACTGTATGCTGATCACTGCAAATCTTTTGGACTTACGACTTTGGAGAATAGACGAAGCATCTTTGACTTCATATTTTTTCGGAGAACGAGACATACCAATGTTCTCACCTACGAATCGCACCGTGGTCTTCTGATTCGGAAGCATGACTTTATTCCGAACAATCACGACGCGACTTATTTGACTTCAATCACGCAAGATTCAAGCGCATCATAAAGACACGTTTTTGTTTTTTAAAATTCATTCCTCTGACTATTTTTTTTTAAAGTGACTGTAACTGGCGAAAGCTGTAGTCATTTTATCGAAATAAATAAATAAATAAATAAAACTAAACTCAGAAATCATCACGATATTCGTATAACGATGTTAAACTTGGCTGTCGATTAACAACTATAGAGACTCGCACGAAGTTGCAATGAACAAGTGTCACATTGACAATCTCTATCTGACGTTCTTATTCTTCGCAAAATGACAGTAGTTTTATGTTGATTGTTGCTTATTAAAGTAAGGTGATCGTAAGTGTCAAGCTTCCCGTAAGAAAACGAGATGCCTCCGAATGCATTCAAATGAAGTCGAATTCATCTGAATGCATTATCATAGATGCGTGAATACATTCGGTAGAAAAATCTAGGCGTGAATGCATTCAGGATCCAGTAATTCAGGAGTCGATAGGCGATGCAGTAAATGAATGCATTCAAAGCCGCTATTACGATTTTTTAGTGTCAGCGAGACGATTGTGTATGATGTTGAATGCATTCAGAAATAACAAATATGACAAATGCATTCAAAGCATGATCATCACAAGATGAATTCTATGGTAACTGCGATTGAAGCATTTATTCATTGATGCTCTAACTACGGGATATTACGAACAATACTAACTAGTGTCTATTGATTACATGTATGTTTTTTTAATCAAGCTTGATATAAAACAAAACATTAATTTTTAGGTTTTATAAAGTTTTGTATTTTGATTCTTTTTTCGGCAATTCATATGCCATTATTGTGAAAAAATTGAATGAAGATATTCTACAAGCTTTTACTGAGTCAAGTGGTGATCAATAATCAGAACTTTGCATGTTGATACAAAGTAGATAATAAATTTTCAAATTATGGTATAGATTTTTGTAACTTGAACAGTATCATTAGTTTATTTACATGCTGCATCAATTAAAGTAATCCAAGGCGAACCTAAACCCACGTCTTAACCTAAAAGGCGAGCTCCAAGCTTATTTTACTAGTTACACTTGGCTTGATGACTACATAAATATTTTTTATGTATCAATCTTGGTGCACTTAATGGCTACATCAATCAATCTTTTATGCAACAATTTTCCTCCGACATTCATTTAAGAGTCGTGGAATGTTTCAATCTAAAGAAAAGATAAAAGATCTCAGGGATAGAAATTTGATGTTGAAAAGTTGATACACAGACAAAATACTTAAAGTTTTAAGCTTGCATGGATTTGTGTTTGTGTAGAAGGGACTTTCGATACATGTATTCAAAAAAGCTTAAATGGATGCAAGAAGATGAAATTTGACTTCAAGGGAGATACAGGCTTAAAATATCTTCCCTTAAATGTCAATCCTTGTTTTCGAACTTCATTTACAAACATAAATGATACATCATTAATCCTATCATCCTATTTATCGTCTGAATTCATCAAAAATGTGCTCACTAATCTTAGTTCGAAATTCCAACCATCAGGAAAAAGAATAACATGCCTTCTATAAACTGAAATATTTGCTTCATGCTTCTGTCTGTGCACCAGGAAACGTTCTATTTAAAAAGAATATGTTTAATTGTACCCATGTACGAGTATATCAACTTCAAACCTAATATAAAAATGTCATCTATGAAATTCTAAATGTGATTGTGATCTCAATGCCTCTTGCATGGATGAGTCAATCACACACTCATGAGAACCTGAAAGAAAGAACTTGTGAGAACCACATGAATGATCGTCTGATCCAAATACACAGTCAATATAAGAATCCTACATCCAACAAATGATTAAATTATGTTTTGTTATGTGGAGAAACAGCTTCCAGTTTTCAAGCCGGTTCTTCATCATGAATCTTCAGAAGGCTACGTGCTACGTTTGTTAAAACTTTATCTTACATTTTTGAGCTGCGGCATTCATATCTTTGCTGCGATTGTATCGTTTGCAATTGGAAATTCGGACATTGTAGGCACAATACATACAATAACACATTAAGAAGATTGAAAAGATTGGCCACGCTTGTGCTGATGTAACGTTTTGTCTCATACCTTAAACTCATATCTTGACTGAGCCAAATCTATCGAAAACTAAAATATTTGACTACTGTGCTTTTAAAGTGTTTGACTTATCAACTGTTTTTTGAAACATCGGCATTTCAGAATTTACTTTGTCTACTGATAGAAAAGGGATAAATGATTGCGCTTCTTTAACTTATGAAGATACAGGAATTTTACATGCGATCTGCAAGACAAAGAAATCACCTCAACGAAAGTTAGCGTCAGTTCCATTGATTCTTTGATGCAATTTATATAATTATAAGCGCACGCGTGAATATGTCTGTCCATGATGCACTACCTGTGTCGTTTAGATGTCTTCAGGTTTAACGTATTCGGTATATATTCCTTGACATATGCATCCAAAATATGCGCCTACCATTAAGCTATACAGATAGTTTACTGTGATGCAATAAGAAAGTATGAAAAAAATAAGCCACTAACTATGCATGTGCTGTGGAATCATGCCACATGAAATATGCATGAAAGAAAGAAATTATTATGAAATGGAATCTTAAATGCAACAGCATCAAACCTGCTTGAAGGTTATGCCATTGAAATGCGTGACGCATATGCAAAAATCGATAAATGCGGTGTTTTATGGTGCAGCTATCAACGCCATAAATGTAGGCTAGATCCTAAAAAGCAGAAGATGTCCTGCAAGCAATATACACAATGTTGCTCACACTCAGGTGTCAATCTTGAGTGCACTTTCAGGCCAAAATTCGATATTGGGATTAAAGGCTGGATTATCCAAGGAATTTTTATATGTCTTTCGTACAACGACTAGACGATGACTTTAGATTGCTTCCACGGCTATTCACTGACATGGCGGATAATCATGTCCTCACGTCAATGCTATCTACAGGAAAATCATCTACAATCTGACAGGTCTAAGAAAGAGTAGCTTTAGCTACTCATACTGATGTCTTTTCATATGTGATGAACTTATACTTTACATGCTTAAAATAAATCTTTCATTGCAATTCCGATATTCCAAATGTACGCTTCATTGAAAGTATCTTTCGAATGATGTAATACAGATATTGTGCAATTCTTATTAACATTATGTCTTTGTGGAATTATTTCTGTGAATGACTTCTAACGATGGGAATTTGTTTTGTAAAACAAAAGAAATCACTCAGTGTATTTAGAAACCGTCTACCATTCAAGATACCAAGTGCTTTGTCCTCACACAGATAGAAGATTCAAAGAGTTGTGACAGATTCCGTGTGAAATTATCAGCATTTCTCTAACTTCTCCGCAAAAGATTCGGCCGCAGAAGGTTCTGAATCTGTGTCAGTTTGATGAGCCTCTGAATAATTTTCGTAGTCTGCTCTTTCATTAGAACAGGAGCAATCACTCAAAACGCAGTGATTTGAGGATAACGTGATTTGAAATTGAAAAGGTTTATCATGCGACGAGTACAATATAAATGTTTCTCATTGAATATTCATATGCCTAGGAGATCTCTTTATCAATATTAACACAGCTTGATTTTTATAGCAAGATGCGGATTGATACATGTCATAGATCTGTAAGCGGCCTTCCTCCATCTCTTGTCTGATGAAAGAAAACAAAAAAACGGGTTTGAAAACCACGACAGCCGTCCCGGTCCCGGCTGCGAAAAACACGACCTGCAGAGAATGTTATAAAATTTCTTAAAATATCCATCCCTTCTATGCTTCACACTGAAAAAGAACACAAGCACGATTGCGGAATGGTTGGCTATCTAACCAAAAGTTCATAAACTAACCTAAATTTCATTATGTGAACACTCTTATAGGTTTAAATATTTTATTTGTGGTTTGCTACATGCCAACCTCATTCATCCTTTCTCAGAGAGGAAGAGTAAATATAATTCTGGAGTTAGAATGGAATTTTAATACGGCATTACTCTGAATTATTTATCAGTTTGAAGGAGTATTGATTCAAATATCCTCAACAATGAAGTTACCGCAAACGATTAATGAGAGCGCAGCTTTGCTGTTATCGGTTAAATGTGAGATAAGCGCTGAGAACTCTTCAAATGGCATGAGTCGAAATTTGGTGACGGATTTTTTTGGTTTTCGTGGTTTCCTATCCAACTAAATCAAACACATTCTTTCGTATGAGGCAAATGATTCCAGCGCAACGTTTAGAGAAGAGTGTCAACAGATTGCACAATCTTGCCTGACATAGCGGAATACAATTTCGTCAGTTTACGACATCATATTTCGCGAGTAGTAAAAGAAGATGGGTCTCTCAGCATCTTTTTCATTCGAGTATCATTTGAGGAGATTTTCATGACAGCAAGAATTGTGAGCAATCATCAGATGAGTGAAAGTACATTTGAAAGACTGTGAGAGAATCAGAGAAATTACAGTGAAAGTGTCTGATGTCTAATTTGTTCTACCTGCAGCAGAATAGAAGTTTCCAGACATATCATCTGATTAACTGAGACGTTTGCGAATGAGTCTCTATAAAATGAAATCTTTATTCCGTATTTTGCATCTGTTTGGAAACTCACTCACATTCAAAGAACAATGAGATAAAAAAACGTAAAAAATCTATTTTATGCGAGATTTCAGAGTTTGCGTCAGTGATGTGATACGGATTTAATTTAAAAGCGGCAAAGGAATTCATAAATTCAAAACATTTTGTTGAAGAAAAGTAGAGAGCGATCATCTATTTAGAAAATTAGAAATGCTCTTAAACTTGTCAATTATGCTTTAGATAGTAAATGTCGACACATCGAATATTCTACCATCACTGCGCCGGTAATAACTAATCAAACGATCAAGTTGTCATTAGTATATGGATATTTTATAAAAAAGTTAATTAGGACTGAAGAATAGATTGTTTCATAAAAAATTGAAATGAGTCAACATAAATTACACACAGAAAGCCGCTTCCAAATTGAACAAGCTTTGTATGTTTCGAAAGCTCATGTTCTGAAATTTCTCCTGTGAAAATTTCACGACTATACTCTAAATATAGTTTAATATACTAAATATACTTTTAGTTAGCAGACTAAATAGTGTTTCAATCTTTTGCAATTTGTTTGGAATTCAATTGTCATTTTCATCGCTAACCAGAAAGTGTGACTCATTACTCTCGCGCATGCACAACTGACAGGTCACACATTTCTCACACAGATGCCTTTCTTCACTATGCGGCTGTTGATCGGTGTCTGTGCATTGTCTAGGCTGCTTGTTAGACCGACGAGAACAATGCTGTGTAATCGAAAGACATCGAATTCATTCATTCCATTTGTTTTGTGTCTCTCAGCAACATGCGAACTGCTGTACTGAAAACTCACCAGACAGGCTATTTTAGGGGTCAAGCTGAGGCTTTTATCCGAAGTGGTCGGTCAGTTGCCACTGTGTCGCAACAATTAAAGGTCCCGAAAAGTACTATTTACTTTTGGTTGCGAAGAGGCTGTCAGCGGCCTGATGGAAGGTCTTCTGGCCGACCAAGGCTGACTTCTCTCAGGTCAAATCGCTACATCATCAGTGTGGTCGATGGTGATCCCTGTATCTCTTTATCTGAGCTTTCAGCAGGTTCAGATCTTTCCAGGACAACTGTTTGGAGACGACTTAAGGAGTTGAACAACTCCAGTCGCAAGAGACCATCGAAGCTGACTCTGTCCGATCGACACAAGAAACTGAGCCTACAGTGGTCAATGAAACGTTACCTCTGGCGGAATCAGTGGTCACGTGTTGTTTGGTCGGATAAGGCAGCTGTCCGATTAAAATTCAAAGATGGACGTCTACGCCTTTGGCTAAAGTCTGGGCAAGACATTCCTAATCGTTTTTTTACATCGAGGAGTCAGGACGAATGCTGGAAATTGCTCATCTGGGGAGCCATTTGGAATGATGATCGCAGTTCACTGCATGTTATGAGGGAAAACATGAACTCAGAACGCTACGTTCGAGTGATCGAAGAACATGTTTATCCTTTAGCATTCAGTTTAGGTGATACATCATTTGATTAGATTCTCATGAATGACAATGCTCCATGTCATCGTGCCAGGGCAACTCACTTGTATAAAAGGCAGGCAGGAATACGAACCTTAGACTGGCCGGCAAGGTCTCCTGACTTGAATCCAATCGAGCATGTCTGGTCAATCTTGGAACGGCAAGTTTGTCGACCAATTTCTCCTGGCAATGATTTGAATTGGTTGGAATCTTCAGTGAGGCAGGAGTGGAATCAGATTGATCAGCAAATGATCAGAAATTTGGTCGGCAGTATGCCTGATCGCATCCGAAAGGTAATAGAACCTACAGGAGACGAATCTAGCTAATAGGGAACGCACCCATCAGTCCTTTTATGGACTAGGGCCATACTGGGACAACATATAACAAAGAAAGATATTTAATATGATGTAGGAAACAAATTCATTCAATTATAGTTAAAAACTTACTGTTTACTATAAAATGTTGCTGTTCTAGCTAATTTCTAACTATATTTGTGAAACGTACATGTATGATAAAGATTCATTCCGATGTCTTATTCTCAGATTTTTATCCGGTTAATCGGGCTTAAACCATCGCTGCTTGCTAAAATGCAGCCTTGATTGCTTCATCATGACGTGTAATTAGGATGAATTGATAGCTGAGCTTAATTAAATTGCTGATAATTATCCTTGTAACGAGGTCAGAATTGATGAGATCAACATTCTGTTCGATTAACTGGATATTTTGAAGAGGGCCTTACATAAAAATTATTTCGGAATCTACAGGCTACCATTCCGAGTAAAACGACTGCATAACCACAGCTCAGCGGTCGCCAGGTTTTCGTTAATTCACTCCTTTCTATATTTATGCAGAATGCTAGCTTGTCTCTTCCATTGGAATCGACAACCGACAAAAGTGTTGAGTGGCGACGCAGGCCTTTTAGCCGGCTGTCAGATCCCATTACTTGAATTCGCACCCACGGGATGTGGAACTAATCTCGACATTGACTGCAACGGAAACTATTCCCTAGGAAATACAGAGGTAACACGAATGATCACAAACTCATTTGTAAATGGTGTTGGATGGCGATCTACTGCTGTTGTTTAACAAAAATAATATGCTCTACAGCGCTATCTATCTACTATTTTAGGTAGTGAACTAAGGAGAAAATACGATGTCCCGACTAGTGAATTCGAATGCATCAAGTGACAGATTTCAAGCGAAACATTGTATCTTTCACGCTTCCTTTCTTTCGTTATTTTAATACCACTGTCATATGACCTCCACCGCAGCAGTTTCAAATTCTACACTTTTAGAGTTGAGAAAGAAAAGCGTGATTTTCGTAAGGTGTGATTTCTCTTTGATGACTACAAGCTTCGCCCTGATTACATTGCAATGACTGCAATGATACTCCAAAGAGCCCAAAGTTTGCCTGATGTCTTTGTGCTTGCTGCTTACAAATCTGATAAATGTACATAAAGACATAGTAGTTATGTGACTGTCATTAACTAATTACATGTATACCTCTTTCGCTACAGTGTGATGATACAAAGTATGTTGAAACTCAAGTACTTCATCTACAAATATTCTAGATGCGCTTCTATATTAACCTCGTGAGCCAAAAAAAATCCTTCACGGGCCGGATATGGTCTGCGGGCCGTTTGCTGTACACCCTGGTCTAGAGCCATAACTTTTGGCATGGAATGTCTTCAGGTCATGATTTCATGTGTTCATGTATCTTTATCTATATAACTAAGTAGTCCTATATTCCGATTTACCAAGCATCTTAATATCGACAGACAGTGCATTTTGGTTGAATTTTAGGCACATCTTACCAAATTTTTGAATGAATCACTAAATAGAAATTGTCATTAGCACGATAAAAACACATGCATAAATGTATGGTAGCAAATGACCAGAAGACACTTCATGTCAAGATTTGTGGCCTTAAACAATGCATGCACATTTCACTTAATGAGAGATAATATTACATACACCAAAAATAGGTTCTGTAATTTCTATGTTATAATAACATGCAATATTCTCATTGATTAATGTAGAAAATGCCTTGAATGTTCATTGTAAGGTAAAAAGTGTGAAATAGGTCAAATGCTTACTATGTTATAAGATAGAAAAAGCTTACAAATTCTGTAAATAACATGAAACTCATATTTGTGCTTCATTGACCACCTGTAAATGTCACCACGGAGTATAAAGATGACACTCCCTTATGATATTGACCGGAGGTCAATGAGTTACGAATCGGAGCTTCATATCATCTGCATGATTTGTATAAAAATTGTAAAGATTTTGCATCTTCATTGATAATTGATAGTTAATTCATATGTTGAGTGCACGAAAACAAAGCCTTGAATTAGACCACATTTGAGGAAGATGTTAGAGGTACGCTAGATACAAGTTGATTAAAATCCATTCGCATTACATAGTTCACTCTCAATAGAGAAGAAAGCTCGAAGACGGCTAGGAGATCTAAGAGAGATGAAAAATTGAATTTCTTTTTGGCAACTTAAATTTCCATTTATTTGAATCGAATCTTTTATACTCGCACTTTCTTAAAATTGAAATGTCAATCAAAAACGGCTTCAATCTTCCATTTACTTATAATCGTTCGGGAAAGGGTGGAAATTGGTGTCTGGAAGTGGCGTTTGAAATTGTAGCATCATAATGAAATGTGATCTGAGAAATAATAACATCACAAACAAGTGTCATTAAATAATCGGAGGCAATTAGAGTGGTTAATCAAACAATTGAATCAATTCACTCTTGTGAAGTAAGATGATCTACAAACTTAAAGGGATAAAAATAAGCAAGAGATGACCCAATTTTTAGAAACTCAATAGTATTTCCCTAACAAACGAAAATAAGTCGAGCATCCTTCAACACTTCAATACATATCGTGAATTGCAGGTTGAGTTACGTGAAGAGGACAAATAATGTTTTCACGTCGCAGAATTGTCTAATCATCTATTTAAAATGGATGAGAAAAATTTTCTCATGATTTTGACTCTTGCATGACGAGCAGTCATCGTATGTTGTCACGTTATAAACTCATAGCGAATGAGGTTCACTATTTCAGCAGTCATATGTGTTAAGAAATAAGGATTGAACGAAGCTGTTGATTTAAAGAAAGAGAAAATCGTTAAAGTGTTGCAAATATTTCAACGCTGTCAATAGATATAGAACACATTTGAAAAATTGATGAATTTGAGCGCATTATCGTAAATCTCATAATTTTCATCAGGTTAACCCGACTGAAAAGTACAGCGTCATGACTGCGATCTTTCTCCTCCCAACTTTTTAAGTTTCTATAGTTCACAAGGAGTGTCGCTGAAGGCATCGTATATGGATGGCTTGCTGCTAAATGCCGCAAACAAAATGCTTGAATGTATAGACAATTAAACTCATAGAAGTTCCTAGCTCCTTTCAGAAAGAGCAGATATATAGAACACACATAAGGAATTTTCAATGATGATAATTTTGAATGTACTTTTATATGACATTTTTAAGATTAATGCGTCACAAACTTGTCACAATAATGCCCGTGGGCATAAATTAGCTTGATCAGGAAAAGAAGAATATGTTAACGAAGGAGATTGGAAAACTAAGCGATTGGAAAACAGTGACAGTAGCAATGAATTGCAATAATTGCAATTAATCGCTAATTATCACCGTGAGTTTGGAATGATCATCCTATTCTGCTTGATGTGCATGCTTGTCCATGCCACTTTGATTCAGACTAACACTAGCAATACCTTAGTAGTGCAACAGCATTACACAATCCTTCATGAAATTTTGGTAGTATTTCAGGAAATGAAAACAAATTGAGTGGAAGATCTTTATCGATTCAAAATTTGAGGGCAAATAATCCGACCGCATAAGCATGTTTCTGCAGGAAACGAGGCAGAAATTGAAACCTGTAGAGAATGATGCACACCTCATCTGCGCGTTTGCCGAGTTTTACACTGTTCCTCTAAGGAACCGACAGGATCCTAGGAAGCACCTGTAAATCAATGGGAAGCAGATCGAAGTTTCAGCAAAGGCGAGAATATCCATTTCTTCTCTGTTGAAGTGAAAAGTAATATCTAGAGCCACAATTTATGGCAGGAACTATCGTCGTCATTACGTATCATATTCATGTACCGTTCTTTGTCTATAAAGTTAAAAACATCCACATTTAACAAGCCTTCTTATCCGGCAAATATAACATTTTGACCAATTTTAGACACATTTAATCGCGTTTTCGCATGCATCACCAATTAGGAGCATGATGATAACACATGATAGGAAGCGACTCGAAGAGATTCCGCAGCAAAACTTACAGCTCTAGACTTAGTACCTTTCATTTAGTGAGAAAAAACACAGTAAATCTCATTTTTGCACGAACCTGAATCTACTTCCTATTGGTATATGCATTTCCTATCCTGTCTGACAAGAAGAGAACCGAGTTGAACTCGGCAGACGTGCAGATTTGTACTAGTCTTGGTCTCAGCTCTGGACACCGTGTAACGTCATAGGAATCAGACTTTCCGGTTCTGTTTAAATTTATAGGACTAGAATGGAATTGGAAACTAGAATGTTATTGAAATAACTGTCACGTATAATCGTAGGATAAATTTCGGGAATAGACAAGCCGGGAATACACGCTAAAACGGTTTTTGCGGTGATGTGATTCCAGACATTACACTGATCATCCAAGCATTCAGTTCATCTTCAGATCATTACAGCGAGTTTTCATTTCAAGCGTTAATATAAGTTAAGTTCTTCACGCTTGTGACCTTGTAATGTAATATATTTGATGCTTTCTGAAAATACTTTGATAAAGATTCATACAATTCGTGTCGGATTTTAGACCGCATCACATCACCTACGTGTTGGCCCTTTTTCAACTTCGTGTGAAACGCAAACATGTAGATTATACATGCATACTAAAAAGTTATTGTAGTGCAACATCATAACAAAGATTTCTATGAATAGTGTGATAAAGAATTCTTTATCATAGTATTCATGGATCTTCCTGGTCATAACTGTCACATCCAATCAGATTGTCTCCAGTTGAACATTTTCAACTTCTGCGTTTTGACAGCAACATTCACATTTCATAATAATATATGACATTACATTCCTCTGATCGTGTTACATGTTCATGTACGTGTTTAACTGTTGTCTTTTGCGCTTGAAATTTCACCATAGATGTGAATAGTTCATTAACATATATCTATGACTTTGAACACGCAACACGTAACACGTAGGCAATGTGATACAGCCTTTACACCTTCCAGAAGAAATGATTATTTTTGCTGAGTCATTATCCTGTCCCAACATGTCGCGAATCTGCAACTTCTTCATGCGAGTAATAGGAATGTTCAATAATGTCCAACCTCTTTTTAGATATTTGCTAGCTCGAAGATTCAGGTATTGATGTTTCTATACTTTTGTGACCCCTTTATTCCGTTACAAAATCTCTATGATTGATAATCCTGTGGGAATTACCATACATTACAGGAATGTATAATCTTATACAGTGGTATCAAGTGATTCTCGTAGAAGACAAATTTAAACGAATCATGAATGTTGTGAAGCATAGTAGCATGCTAGTATTGACATTGCGAGCGTACATCTCTGCATTGTACGCATATGCTTTATTGATGTGAATGTTGTTTGGTGTGCATGAGTCAGGTTCATTAATTTTGCTACTAATGAACCTAGCTCGACAAAAATTGCACTCTCGTACACCATGAATGATGTACAGGGTGTCCGTAAATTCGCTTGACTTTTAAATTGAATATCTACATGAGTAAACAATAAACGTTTACGTCAGAAACCCTGTTATATTACGCAACATGAAGGGGAATTTACGAATCTAGCAATAAGAAATGAATATTCGATTATTTAACTGCCTAAATTTTACATTCTGCATGCAGTCATTTTTGTAATGAATATTATATGTGCAATTATAGTTATTAAGCTTTGGTGAATTCATTTCAGTTTCAGTAAATGTTTAAGTCAATTAGCCGTGCTGTTAATTATGTCAATTAACCTTACCTAGGGCCATAGCTCAAAATTTTCCCCTATTCAATTCTATGAAACTTTCATCACCAGTCTGACGAGGCGTATTTTTCACTCGATGGGATCGTCAACACGCACAATTGCCGTATCTGGTCAGATGTTAAGCCATCAACATGCATCTCAAAATCCCTTCATTCAGCTAAGTTATGTGTCTGGATGGGATTTTCTGCTAAGTTTGGACTACGACCTTTTTCTTCTCCAACACAGTGACAGTTGATTCCTATCTCCAGATGCTTAAGGAGCACGTACGTCCTCAACTTGCGCAAAAGCGCAAATTGTCCTGTATATTTATGCAAGATGGTGCCCCACCCCACTTTGCAACAAAGGTACGAAACTTCCTCGTCCAGACATTTGGTGATCGCGTGATAAGTCGAGGATGTGACCGAGAGTGGCCTCCACGTTCATCTGATTTGAATCCTCTCGACTTTTGGTTCTGGGGATGGATGAAAGCGAAGATATACCATCATGGCAAGCCACAAGGCCTGGACCAGTTGAGTGAGAAGATCACTGATATCTGCAATGAAGTCACACGCGAAGAACTTGCCGCTGGTGTTTTCGATATTTATTCGGCGATTGACTGCAGTGATTGATTGCGATGGCAATAATTTCAAACACTTGATTTGAACATTTTAAGCATCAAATATTGGCTTCTTACTGTTAGATTCGTAAATTCCCCTTTATGTTGAGCAATATAACATGGCTTGTGACAAAAAGTTTATTGTTTACTCATGTAGATATTCAATTTAAAAGTCAAGCGAATTTACGGTCACCCTGTATATAGATTTATTAACATTCAGTAAATTTATATGCTTTTGCAAAAAATGCCACGGAAACTTTTGAAAGTTCTAAATGTGTGATGGCTTGAATTCATTGATACAAAATTGCGCTTATTTTGAGATAGTCGGCAATTGTCTGCATATGTTCTATCATAAAGACCAAAGCAATTGAAATTTGGTGATGCCAGCATTAATTCCACAGACAACTTTCTACCGTTAACTTTCCAAAATACAGCAAACTGCACAATTTCGCATCTTTTCTAACACTGAGTATAATTGCTGGCATTTTCTATTCCCCACTGGATAAATATAGCAATCGTCTACGAGCATGGGTAAATAGGCCTATCAATAATAATAGGATGTTCCTTCAACAGCGTCACAGGACTCATCAAACTATTGGCATCATTTATGTATAGTTGATGTAATACTGTGATGTGACAAGCGATTGCATTTCAATGTTTCCTGTGGCCATAATAAACACTATTTAGGCATTTTAACTTGCACTTCATAGTTATCGCACAAATATCCCACTTGCAAGAACTCCAACAAGATAAAATTCTATTTCCATTCCCACGGCAACTCTGAAACATCCCACCGGGACGAGGGTTTCTTTCCTATTCAAATGACCAAGAAATGAATGTGAATCTCACCTCGGTTTGTAAGCCAATTTCACAGAAGCATCGCAGTCTCTGATCATTTGAAGTACTTCGTCGGTGATGAGCCGATCAACGGATTTGTCATTCACCCGAACGATTTCGTCTCCAACTTTGAGACCAGCACAACATGCCGCCGATTCCTTGACCACGTGGGTGATGTAATAGCCCTGGAATGACGTCAAACGTTGGATGACATAATTAGTCCGTGAATACCACAACGAGAACAAGGATGTACCGCAGAGCGAGAAATCGAATTTTCGTTTCACTGACAAACATGGAAAGGTAAGAAGTAAAGGTTACAAGGCGTTGTGTCGATTTGATTAAAGGAGGTAATACGCACTTGATGAGAGCGCTACAGGCTTCGTCATGTTTCTATCCCACTGTCAGAGTGTCTGAGAGCAAAGAGATAATATCAACATTGACAGTTTACAAATGTACCGATGCACATCATCCTCTGCGGCGAATGATGCAAAAAACGGTTGCGTTAATAATTCCGTCAAAATTCGCCTGAGCTTGTGAATCATGGAATATTGATGGCAAAGAAAATTAGCAATTTCATAAAAATCATAATTTTTTATATGTGAATTGCTGGGATTCATGATGTTTTACATGATTCATTCATGATGAAAGGTTGGACATGATGTTTTACGATATGCATAAACACCGAATGACATGAATAAGTTCTGTAGTTGTTTGTGTTTAAATTATGACTGAATGAATCAAACAAGATGCAGGAAAAGAACAGTTCCAGATCGTAGTTGTGAATGATTTGTGGATGTCGGGTGACAACTGACTCGATTGAGATGTCTGATAAAATTCTTAGTTCTGTTATCATCTACCGTATATAATTTTGTGAATTGCGTGAATTGCATCAGAACCAAGCATCAGCTTTATGTGAAGCAGATACAAGATGCTTTATTCAATTCTACCTTTCAAATTAAACTTTAAGCTCGTTTTTCTTTGAAAGTCATTAATCGATTGATTCAATCATCAGTTTTATATCAGTCATTGATGTCAACTGCTTCTTTAACATAGCATTTCAAAAACGAAGCGAATACATGATTGAAATCGTCGTAGCATTATACATAATTGGCAGATATTTGAATATAAATCGCATAAGCATTAAAAAGCTCATAACAATGTTGCATGCTTTGAAATGCAATAATTCAAAGAAAAAATACAAACACTCATGGAAACACATCAGAATTTGACTCAATGTTCTGATTTTGATATGGACCATTTCTACCAGAGGGAAAGAATATAGTACATGTAGGTAGAGTGTCGACTCTAAAAGTATATGTAGGCCTATACGTAAACAATTTTTATATCAAAACATTCGGTTTTTGCGGAAAATACGTTCCTGCGGTCCAGAAAAATATTTGAGCAATTTTTAAGAAGCTAAATTTTTGCAAATTATTCCTGTATTTTTATACTATTGACGCGAACACAGCATATTAATAGTATATATATTATTATATATTTTATATATATATATATATAATATTATATATAGTATTATATTATATAATAAGAAATTAAGTTGATTATCAAAGGAATTTCATTAACTGCATTATAATGCAAGTCTATATGGAAAAGTTGAAATCTTTTTGTGCTTCCTGGTAGAAATTTCAACTTTTTACTTTAATTTTTTCATCGACATGATTTTATGATTTACTAAATTTATGTTTCATTTCTTGAATCTGAATAGAAATGTGGACTCAATTATTACATCTTTTAAAGTTAATTATGATCAGTGCCTATTTTGCTAATTTGCTCTACCAGTAGCAGGTAGCTTGTGTTATGATCACGCCAAATAAACTGCTCTTATTAAGAAGGTTAAGCATAAAAGTATTAGCAATCTATCGAATTGCTAATTTGCCAAATGTTACCTCTTCAAGGCTGTCAAGACACAGAGGATCTGTAAAATACTATTATTTCCTCTGTATTGCTTTCATGATCAGTCAATGTCGTAGTGATTTCTTCAAAACTATAAAGTTTGTATATCTCACATTTGGTAACAATACCCAATTGTGTTCAACTCGAGATCATTTAATAAATTCGAAACTGTATACACATCGGAGATTTAATTAATGCTGACTTGTTACTCTATATCTAAGATACTTACTCTATGATTTTTGCCTTCCTGATGATAGACTTAATCAAACTAAACAAGACTTATCAAACAGCTGTAAAGTGTATTGTGGACACTTTCACTTCGGTTTAATATTTCATGGATTTGATTTTCAGATTTCAAGCGCTCATTTTTGTATAGAAATTTGATTTTGAAGCCAATTTTCAATATTAAAACAATTAACTTTGAAATGACGCATGTTCAAAACTTCACTATAAATAATTTTGAGAATTACTTCGGACATATATTCAAATTCAAGCAACTCCATCATGCCGACAATTTTATACCAATTTCCAAAAAATCCCCATAAGCTAATATCCGAGAATATCTTTATCATGAAGCAAATATTCTCTCACGTGACGTTGGTTAAAGTGCCCTCTCTCAGAGAATCGTGAATACATAAGTATCTGCTAACTATCTGTCTCACGATCGGTTATCTCACAGAAGGATCGGAATGTTCCCAGAATCAGGCGCTTAACGCCTTTGAGTTCTCTAGTCTGGTCGAAAGATTAGGATTCCTACACAAATAGTCAAGCATGAGCAAATTCCTGTTTCAAAATGACCTGACATCTGGGTACCTTTGGACTTCAGAATGGTCTCGTCCGAGAATTAAAGACTTTCATAATTCAAGAATGTTCAAAAGACTGTTCACTTATAAATTGATATGAATAATCACTTCACAAGGAAAAACAGTAATTTTGATCATTTCAAGACTTGCGTGTATGCATAAAAATATTCATTTAGAGAATTACATAAGAGACATTCATTAGATCAACCAAAGATCTAATCGAATGCTTCAAAGTCAGAATTCATTCTAGTCAGAATGCTTTAAAGATTTTTCACTCTTTAAATTTTGTGAGGTTCCCATTTAAGAGACTTTGTCTCTAATAATCCAACAACTGACTGTGATCAAGGAAATTGCATGAAGCTTTAATCAGTGAATGTTGAGAAAACCATTATAGATTCGGACGACGACTTTTGGATTACTGTACTCATTATTCTATGGCCAAGTAGACTGAGTCTGCCCATGCAACAGTATATTCATTGAATTTGATTCATTTGGCTTTCATTGCTGACAGACAATATCTTAATAAAATTCCATAAGCGCATACAGCATGTAGAAAGTCTATCAAAGTTTTGAAGAGAAAGTCAATCTTGATCTTCTTTTATTGCATATTTTCTCACTTGATCACGTCTTCTCAGTTATTGGTTTAAATGCGATTTGACATTCAAATTGATTATCGTCAAGACATGAACTGAATATTTCAAATATTATTTTGATTGAGATGAAATGTCTAGTAATTCAGGTGGTTGTATCCATCTGTAACATAAAACCAGATTTCAGATGCTTGCGAAAACTGTCTGTTGAGTTTCCTTGTGTTATTTCTCTTCAGCAACACTGTCTGCTGTTCATCGGCGGTTCGTGTTTTCCACTTTACGAATTCCATATGTCGCAAAATTTAGGTCACCCAATATTCCCCGCCTTTACCCTCTACGCTGTTTGTTTTGCTTGTAGAATGCGTGATTTAGCATAAAATGCTTCGCTATACAGTCGCCTCCCATTGCAAACTTACTCTGATTATAACTAGGATAATTCGGAAATCAGGATGCATGATGAGCGGTTCGAGATATGGTAGATTGTCATGATACGACTTCTAAATTTCCCAACATCAGGATATTGTCAGTTAACAGTTTTTCGTGCTCTCTTCAATTTCCGAAATTGTCCTGAACAATATAGAAAATTGACAGGAAGTATGACGGTCGTAAATTGGTGTTCAAAATTATTAATAGGAGGCGTCACATTTAATAAGTGAATAGATCGAAACTCGGAATACATCAATACTACACTGCACAAGCTCAGAGTGAAAGTACATGTATACATTGCAGAATAGTTAAGAAAACTCAATACAAAATTGGTTTTCATTAAATTATTTCAGTATACATTTGATAAATGAAGATATCAGATGCATTGGTAGTCAGTAATTTGCAGCAGCAAGGTGACATGGCACTACTTGAATGTGTTACTTAAAAGAATTTACTGATTTCCATGCACGTTTGAGCCATCATCAACCTCCTGGGGAAGTGTTCTCTGTTCATGCACCCCTGTCTATAAAGCTAAACACATTTAGATTTGGCGAGCCTCTTGATGTCGGCAAACATAAACATTTTGAGCAACTTTATCCACATTCAACCACATTCTCGCATACACAGCCGATCAGAAGCTTCATAATATCACGTGCACATCATAGGAAATGACCTGAAGACATTCCATGCAAAAAATTATGACTCTGGGCTTAGTAGTTTTTGTTTAATTAGAGAAAACATACAAAATTTCATTTTAACCAAAAACTGCAGTCTGCGTCCCATTGGATTTACATGTGTTTCTCTTTGATCTTGTCTGACAAGAAGAGGAACTCACTAGAACTCGGCAGACGTGCCGATTCGTAGTAGGCATAGGGTGTACATCATTCTGTGAAAGTCTCACTTTCGGCCTCGTTCCCTGCAGAAACTCGTTCTGGCTGCCGGACTATAATTGATTCTAACCGGCAATATTATAGTATTCACTGTAACATGGTGCCTCTATCTATGGTATCATCTACTTTCTCCATGGAATTGGACCTTTCATGCATTCACGTGCCTGGATACTGACACATTTCTGAGTTTTTTAATATTAATTATCAAGATTAATATCACTAAATCATACGTTTGATGCTGCTTGATATCAGCTGATGCAGATAATGATATCAAATTATGCCATATCAGCTACTTTTTTGTCAGGTGTCGATTGATAATATCGTCGTAGTTAGCTTTTAAGGTATATACTGCATTTATTATGTAAAAAATGCCTTCAGCGCGTATTATAAAAGAATTAAAAAAACTGGGAATGGGCCAAGTGTTTATTTTGATAGGAAATATAAAAAATGTACGAAATTAGACATATTATGGTAATCTCCGATGCGTATTTCATTGACCACCGGTCAATATCATCAGGGAGTATAAAAAGAATGATGACTTAATAGTTTTAACTTAATACAAATTTCAAAATGATATTGATAAGGGCCTACAGATTGCTTTTAGCAAAATAAGAGATTTCTGTAGTCTTCCATCTCAGCCCGGCTGTTTAACTTATGCTTACATTTATCTATATACGGTATATGCAGCTTCACTGAGTCTGAGATTTGCACTATCATTGACCCGGACAATGATATCAACTTTGACGTACATGTAGTGGTCTTATTGAGCTTCCAATGTAAAATGTTTGACATTTCCTGCATGTGATTTTATATATGATATTCTTCTGGAAGCATAATCTCTAACCATGGACTCCTAGATATCTTTGTGTGCAGTTAACCTATTCTGTGAACACTGAGATAATCTGGCATAGTTTAAAACGGGAAAACGTAAATTTATCAAGATTTGTTGATATCTCGGTAAATTATCATAGTGAACTGACCTCATGGACCCTCGGGGCAGCTAACTAGAAAATTCCGTGTATTGAAGTCAAGATCAAAATTACAGTAAAATTCGAGATACAAAAGAGAAAAAATCTCACAAGTCAAACATTTCATCTAATTCCGCAGTCTTCGGCAATGTGCCAAGAACGGATGTGGCATTCCCTCTGTGAACGGCGATGCTCAGTCTCTTGAAGAGGAAAGTTGTTGATCGCTCTTCCCCTCTAGAAGAGCGCCGATTTCTCTTGCAAATTTGACTGCAGATGGACCTCATGCTACCATCGTTTCTATGCAGAATGGGATCACTTTGAAGGTAGATGCTAGGTTTGCATTGTGGATATTCCAAAAAATGAATTTTTTCTCCTATACAGTGTACTGTGGTACTTAGAGATGAGAAATGTTGCTTTAAATTACAGGGAGAAATGCTTCCCTTGTAGGCCTAAGTGAAAAAAGTATCTCCAACCTATCGATTTTATTATCAGAAAGCAAAGAAATACAGTTTGCCCAGTGTTGCTTTACATTCATGAATTTCAATGTTACTAAATTGTCATTCCGCGTCTCTGTTGCAGCATGATCCTGGACTTGAATACTGCTTTCAGCAATGTGGTTACTTCGTATTCGTATTCGTAGCACATCGACTGCTGAAGGCTCCACAACCCGATGATCTGGGAGACAGAAGAGCGTACTTCTATACTTAGCGAATGTTCTCTTCAAAGATTCAAGACATTTGCATACTTTGTTAACTTGCGGTCTTCTGCTTCAGATGCAGATTTGGCTGCAAAATGTGACGCTGAAGCGATGTAGCTGGGCGACATGGTATCTCGGCAAGTGAAGTCTCAGACGTCCTATCGCCGCCCTTCCATGGTATCATGGTAAGTCCATCGGGACGCTTACCATTTTGCCTGGATATTCCTGGAGATTCCAAGATGGTCGAAACTCCTTCGAATGAATGGCTCTTCGAAAAAGGTCATTGGCCTCTTGGTGGCGCGCATTACTTCCCGCGATCTTCTTACATCGGAGACCATGTATTCCACACTAATCCGCAGTTTCTCCACAGACACATACATGTTGTTAGCAGAGAGGGAGACCCAAACGTAGCACACATGCGTTTTGCAATTGACTATTATTCAGCTTCAGGCGCAGTGATGAAATTGTCCTCGCTATTTCAGCAAATCTAAAAAGTCCCAGTCTGTCCATTACTCAAAGGAAGCATCTCAATGTAAATGTAAATTTTTGATCATTGCAGTCTGCAATGGCTGACGAAAATTTTAGCTTCCTGTCTAGATGCAATTATATTTATGGGAACAGCGAAGAAAAACAACTTTTCCAGGCTAGACAAGTTAAAAAAGTCAATTTGCAAAAGAGAAAAAATTCTAGTTAAAAAACCTACGAAATAAGCCATAAAACAGATCACTCTTAAAATGTCCGATGTCCTATTTATTATTAAACTCCATACTGAATCCAGAGAGTCAGAAAGCATGGCTTGTGAACAGACTTCGGATTAATGCAATGATCACGTGATTATTGTCATTATTTGAATTAATATGTTCGGTCGGTAACCAACGAAGGTACTCGCACAGGAAAAAAAGTCATTTTTCCTTCATATCAAGATATGGGATCCCTCCAATCAAATGAAAAACAATGCTATGGTCAATTAAACATTATTAAACTAAAGATAGGATGCGATTTTCTACAAATGATTTAACAATTTAAACAATTGAAATTTCAATTCATATTCAATGACATAATCAAGCATGTTGGTCAAAAAATTGTGAATGTCAAATGCCGCGTCGATATGACATTCACAATTTTTTGACCAACATGCTTGATTCGCATCGATTCTGAATCATGCGTGAGGTAAATTATCTGAACTACGAAATATCTGAACTCGTGCCTATACCTAAATGTGCTCATAAGTATCACGAAACAGATAACCGACAGGAGCCGTTCCTGAATACTCATATGTGTAGAAATGCACCTGTCTTCACGGTGTAATTGAAATGGGGGTTAACTGTTTGCTTTCCTCCTTTTTAAGTCTTTAAATTTGTTGTTGCTTTTATGTAATATACTTAAGTGGATTTGTTCAAAAGCATTTTCAGAATTTTTCTTAACTTTGTTAACCATCTTTCCTACTCATGGAAATGTTAGTCTGTCACACCTCTATGTGTTGAAATGGACGTTTTCGAAAAAGGAAATTGCAATCTTTCTATTAGATGAAAGATTGCTTAGTTTTTATCATTTTCTAGTGCATTTTAGCCCAATGTAGACCTATTCAAGCAGAATATTTGCACATGTCGCACATTTTTACACATTCTTTTTATTGCACTGCCAATTGCACATAGTAACTCAAATCAATGAGTTTCAAAGTCTAAATCATTGTCTGATTCTGTGTAAGGTGGTAAGTGCAATAAGGTGAAAATCTCTTCTTGTAACAATCTAGAAGGTTGATAGAGAATATGGATAGTTTGGGTAGGTGTTCGGGTAGGAGCTGCAATGATAAATTCTGAGTGAGACATTATTAGAAGTGCAGTAGGTGAAGAGATGGTGAAAACTTGAGAAATGTTCCAATAGATATGTATCAGCCTCCACCAGGTGCTTCAAGCAAAATGAATAAATAGCAAAAACTAACTCAATATCTAAAAGCCAAAAAATGTTGAAATTCATTAATTTTAGAAATGAAAAGGTTTTATTTAATAAATTGCAAAATGAATAAGATCTGATATTTATTGTAGAGTTTACCAAATACACAATATGATATCAACTTCAACTTTTTATTCATAAATGGGAACGTGACAAATGCTATTGTAGCAAAAATTTATGAAATTCTCAATTTTGAGAGGAAAGTTTTAGAATTCATTGAAATCGTAGTAAAACAAATGTAAATGAATAAAGCGACGAAACATTTACACTATTTCTGCATGTAGCTATAGATGTCCTATCACCAGAAATGAAAACTGCCTACTCTATGTGAGAAATGAGAATCGCAGTATCATGTTGGTCTCCGATGCAATTATATCTACTCGATCTAATCGACTTGTACCACATTTCCCAATATAATGGATTGGAAAAATAGTATTCACCGGTCATCAGAGGTTGCGTATCGATGCAAGGCTTAAACAAGTTAAATCGTTCTAAACGGTAGATATCATTCAGTAAATACTAGAGAAAATTTCCGTAATTTGCTTGCTAATTACGTATCTCCTATTTGCTTCAGGTATGACTGCATACCGAATAGGGTGTAATGCCATCGTCGTGACATGAATCTGTTCGGTCAGTGATTCACCAAGACTCTCACGGAAAAGCGAGTAGTTTTCATTATCTAGACATGGAATCCCTGTGGTCATGCTCCACTGTGAATATCACATTTGTATCCCTTCATTGAATGGATAACTTATTTCGAAAGATGGATATTGATTATCGCATCATAACAGAGGAATACCACATAGGAATCAATCGTAGATGCTATGTCAGTTAAATGTGATTTGCAACACTTGATGAATGTAATGGCAAGCAGGGTTTAGAAGGTTTATTTTCAAGAGTTGAAGATGATTTATTGATGCGTAGCTACGATGAACACTATAAAATTTCAAAGAAGCAGAGAAAGAAGAAGAAAGTAATCGTTTTCAAGAAAACGGCCAACAGTTCCAATTTATATTGAAAAATATTTATGATGAACTAACCGATTTATGCAGCTTCACTTGCTTCAGACAAATGGGAATACGTTTTGGTCATGCATGTAGGTAATTGATGCTAGGTATGATGATAGTGATCATACATGGTTTATTTATGTAAAAGTAAAGAAGCAAGGAGCTATGTAGAGGCTCTTTTAAAATGGAGCTACTGCGCTATTTTTCATTTTCTGCATCCATTCCAATGAATTTGCAGCAGAATCGCATGGGAAAAATCTGACATCAAGTCCATCAAATCGTTGAATACTCGATGAAAAGGAAATTCTTTAAATGATTCCCTGACTGTTCTTTTGGATATTGCTATGGAACAGCGGTAACGAAGCAAGTTCGCGTCAAATTTGTAAATATCATTATTTTAGCTTCATAAAAAACATAAAGCACAGCTGATGAAAGGTGTGCTGAATTTCTTCCTCTAAAATGTGATCAAAGAATAAACTATTTAGCATTTGCTTTTAAATGGAAATTCTATATCTATATCAGATGCGTGTATATAGATTCTATATCCAATACGTACACGTTTTGACAATATCGGCATCGATTCTAAAAATTGTCTGACGATGATAGGAGACAGATGTTCAGAACGTGCGTCAGATTAAATATTGATACAAATAGATTCAGAGAGCAATATCCTCATATATGTAACCTTATGTTAAGCAGAGAGAAGAGGTATTAATAGAGTGTTAATAATTTGGAGTCGTTATTTATAACAAAGTATGCGCAGATTATGTAATTTTTAGACTGATATCATCTAAACACGAAGTTCATTAATTTTTTTAAAAATTATTGATCTACAGTCAAACATCTGCAAGATGTCTTCACTTTCATGTAACTCCGGCATTTGTAATTGTGAAGGAAGCAGTCGACTTAATTTGTCTCACACTTTATCGCACACATAACACATTCCTAAAATTGGGTGATGTATCACTGACAGAAGAAAAGTGCAGAATTTTGCTGAGATCACTGACATTGAATGTGAAATGTGTGTTCTCCCACGAGTTATATGAGCAATTCTGTTTTTCGCACCAGGAATTGGTTGAACAAAGGATCGTTCCCAATGACCGAGGGCCCCAAGTAGTCTATTCATTCGGATGTCCTAGCTGAGCAAAGTACATCGGTCGAAATAAACTCGTTCCAAACTGGCTTTGAACATCGAATTCCCGGTCGAGATCACCTGGACTCACATCTGCAACCAACATCTAGAACCTGATGACTTTTTCTGAGAAGGGAGCAATCCTTAGCCAAGCTGACAAGAGATTCACAGTTGAGAGGTCTTAAAGAACAGACTTCCAGCTAAGTGTAGTAGCAAGAACGATTATTCGAGGACAGAACCCATCTTTGTGCATCCAGACGGAAAGACTTTATGCCTTGTGACTTGTGACATGCGATTTACAATCACTTTTTATTCTTATTCTACTCATAAAGTATATCAGATTATCACATAGTTGTAGAATCGTATTTAAGGATTCCCAGGGAAAATCTTGGTAGAGAGGGATTTTATCGTGGATATCTGTGGTCCTAATAATCTGGCATCCTTTATAACGGATAGATAGCTATACGATTCTCTGAAATAGCTCGTGAAATTATTTGATGTATCTCTCGGGCTAAAGCCCTCGGGATTCATCAAATAATTTCCCTCTCTAGTTCGCATAGAATCGCATAGCCATCCTCTATCCCTTAGGTAGTAGTCCGTCTCATGTATGGTCCAAAATATCTGTGCCAGTTTCTGACGAAGTTTCTCTCTATCTGCAACCGCCCACGGGTGCGAGCGGGGTGCGGTTATACTATACTGGCAGGTCATAACACACATAAATATATCATAATGTAGACTTCTCATGATTTGTCAATACACCAACTTGACTTTTTCTTGTTTATGGCGCAGATAATATTATTTCCATTTGGACATTTGTTAACGATTTATTTCTTATTTGACAAATGAGACATTGATGCATTAAAGAACAACAAGTGATTAATGTTATCTTCGTGATCTAAAGACTCTCCCCTGTGATGTGTCAAAGAATAATATCCTATAATCATATGATCAATCACGTTGCAAATGGATGCCTATTGACTGATATTTCTAAATCACCAAATTGTTGGATTTTCTCGCTGTTGGTTTTTCACATCTGGATATTCTGATGAATTGATTATTGTGACACTGCTACTGTGATGCCAACCAAGAAATCAATCACTAGTCTGGTTCCTTTGATTTTGCTTTCTGTTCTGAAAATGAAACATTCATGCAGGTTATATATTCAATAAGATAAAAATTCTTCTCCAACATGAAACTGTGACGTTGTACATGATTTCCAGGAGTAAAACTGTCAGAGAAAGAGAGAATATGAAAATTATCTTTTTAACGATGTAATGATATTTTTCTCTGTCAACACTTCCGACATAACTTGCGCACTAATTGAAAAACGCATTGAAAAAAAATTCTGGTGACTTTGAAAAGACTCGATCATGTATTGAGGACTGATGTATGAAAATGGCCAAAATAGCTGTCAGATCTCTAAAATACATCTACATTGTACATGCAAATTATTCGATTATAGGCCTGATAATCATAGGGTGCATGATACACCTACACGTAGAGAGAGGTAGAGAAGTTCAATCACTTTCAAGTAGTCTCATGCAGATAAGAAACAAGATATCTTGTGGATCCGTCCACATCATAGGAAAACTCGTAGTAACCACTAGAAAAGGCGGAAAGAGATGGGGCAATCACTGAGTATTTGTAGATAAAAAGACAATTAACGATTATACATACATCCATCAAGTATCGATTCTTTGATCACAGGACGGAGATTGCACTATGAATGATGCGTTGTCATTATCTTCCTTTTGCAGGCATACATATTTTATATTCGATTTTATCTTGTCACAATCTAGCATTTTAAAATTTAGACACTTAATTTTACTAATTTCCAATGTAGCTGTCCATATCGAAAAAAGTCATTCATTCTCTGTATCATTTTTTTCCAGAAGTGAATAAAAAAGGAGTCACTTGCGTAAAAGTAATCAGAAATATCCTCTGAAATCCTAGATGCATGTTCATGTGCGAGTAAAAGTATAGTATTTGTGAAGATACCCTTATGATAACTGCTCATGAGATTTGTAAGTAGCATGAAAGCTTTATGAATACGTTTTACCACTACACATAACAGGAGAGCCTACAGAAGTCAAATATGTAAACAATGCGAATTTTGATTTTTATGTGCCTATGAACGACAAATTTCTCTTTACTGGTCGAAAAGTGCCCTTCTTCAGTCTTTCTTTTCGTTTTATTGTTTTGCACTTTCATTCGCTAATTCTAAGTGATTTTGAAACTTGAATTTAATATCCGACTTGAGACAGCGAAGACTACAAATAGGAGCCGCAACATTGAGAGAAGCTAACTTCACCTCCAGATTTCCCGAAATATCTCGAATGATGAAAATCACTCCAATTTAGACAAAGATTCATCTTTTTAAGCTTTCACTTGATATGACATGCATAAAAAATATGAGATTACTAACTTCAGTTGATTCCTATGATCTCGTATAATAATTACATGTGTGTTCCTTGTCCAAGCAACTGCACTGACAGCTAGCAAATACCGCACAACGGAATTCCTTTTGGGAGCACGCAAGTCCGAGAGCACGTGCTTGATGGCTGCGTCTGGGGTAGCGATATCTTGGTCTGACTACTTGATGTCAGGGTTGGCTCTTCTGGGGCTCCTGGCTCTTGCCAGCTAGTGCTTATGACTGGGGGAGACAGGCCTGTAACTGGCAATGTGTCCCTGAGACGTTAGATTTAGCACTATTGAGCATGTCCCTGATAATAAATGGAGGATTGCTGACCGGTTTGTTTCTTTTGTTGGAAGTCAGCATGACACAGATGCACAAAAACCGGGACTATTAAGGAGTTTGATAGGGACCTTGTCATCAGAGTAGTAATGCCCCTTGTTCAATTACCGGAGCGTCCCTGTAGCACTGCATCCTTTGTACATGTTAAGGCCTCCAAGGGCGGCGCAGGGCTGCGGCTAGCTTGGTGCTGAATGGATTGGGCTAGACTGTTACTAATCTGGATCCTACTCCGCCCCTTCGGCTGTATCTTTACCTGTTTCTTGTCCTAACAGTAGAATCTCCTATAATAATACATACACAAAATTCAATGGTCAGTTGAAGTAGAAATGATCATTTCTTTAGAGTGATATAGAGCAGTATAAAAGTTAAACAAGTAAATTTGAAAGTTGAAACTATCAGAAACCGAGACTCTCAAATAGCAAGATAGTTCATTTCCTTGAACAGAAAAAGATATTTGGAATAATACAGCGTATTAGCACTCGTCTACCTCTCCAGACATTTTAACCTACTTCTAATTAAAAGTTTGAGAAGAATAAGCAGTGTAAAAAAGAGTTTTTGTTTCGAACAAGTAGAAGAGGAATATTGAAAGTCTGAATATTTCATTATTCGAGCTTCCTGCTCGAACTCTGAATTCCAGAACTTCATGACGCCGTATAGAATTCAATCAAGCATTAAATTCGTTAATTTCTAATGGATTTTAGCTGCATGTCTTTCATAGTTTCTGTCAAACCTTTTTTTACCTTTTCTGACAACAAATTGCTCAATTATTGAAATACGACGACTTCCGATTAGGTAGTTGATGTAATTTCGTTATGTGAATGACTTGCAAGTCACATAGAAGGCTACAATAGAGAGAATCTCTGACTTAGAGAGCGTGGAGAAGAAGAGACCAGTGTCTTCTCGTTCAACTCGGTTGCGGATAGTCCAGATGGTTGAAAACGTTCCACCAAAAATGATCGGCGAAGCAACCAACAGTCTTTGCAAGCAAGCAAACCGCGGAATCTATCGATCATCTGTAACCTGATTGGAGGCCGAGGAGGTTCTTAGCCCGTGAAAATGAAACATAACAGATAGAAAGGACATCCAGGCTCTTGGTATGAAGAGCAAGTATGCAAGCTCTGAGATTTGTCTCTCGGATTGATGAGTACATCGTAGATTTTTATATCTCCGTTGATCTGGGGCAATAAAATAATCATGTACAAAGACAAACAAGTGGTCTATCTGTCCATACGGTTAGACAGCGGTACAACCGCATATTGTTGCACCAGAATGGCAAATGATTGGTAGGGTATGCTCCTCGTATCCGGTAGTGGGTAATTCAAGGGAAAATATACTTCTGCGGATACAGCGAAACGTCGGGCGATATATTTGTATTTTAATACATAATAGTATCCGTAGAAGTATATTTTCCCTTGAATTAGAATGGCAAATGACGTCACATGGGGCTTTGTCTACACTTCTTTTGTGCTGCCTGTCCGGCCGTGTGAGTAGATCACTTGTTTAGCCCTCTAGATGTATTGTATCCGAATTCTGGTCGGACGAGTTGTGGTCGGGATGACTATTTGTTGGCGTCCATTTGACTTTAGTTGTGTCATATCTATGGCAGTCACTGAATGTTTGATAAGTTGGTATCTTTGCACATGTTTGACTTTTCAATCGGTTGATGTTTCATATGATGCTCGTTGATGTCAAAAAATAATAATACCACAAAATGTTGTTTTGTAATTGTGTTTAAATTCAACTGGAAATGCAGATATTTAGTTCTTTGTTTATGGTGCAATGACCTCTTTGTGGGTGGGACAAAGATATCACCTTTTTAAACTTTGCAATCAAGAACACGAAAGTAGTTCCATGAGTGCTTTAATCGAGCATCATCTAAAATTTCATGCTGGTTGAGGGATGGAAATAGCTGTCTGCATTTGTGAGATTCTTGTTCAACAATTCAATGCGATTATGACTATGGCTGAAGCTCGCTGCACAACGATGAAAATGCCAAAACTTAATCGACGTCATGAGCAAATTTAATGAGTTGCCAGAACTGTTCATGTATTTAAAGGCTTGTCCATAGTTGTACCACATACCCTAGAAACTGTCCTGGGACGAAACGCGTCGGGTATCTTATTTTAACTTTGTACTTTTTAAATAAATGTCAAAATCTGAAGGGAGTGACTTGTCTCTTTTCAATTTTTCAAATTAGAATAAACGTCATGTATCGACGCACAACGGATGTGCATAATGTTGACTTTATGAGGGTAATTGGTTGCTTACATTTTCAATTAACTTTCCCATCATTGAGAAATCTCAAAAAGTCATTCTTGTAATAAATGTGGATAAACAAAACAGCATATTTTGCTCAATTTAAAAGAAATTAACCAGTGATGACCAATTAAATTAATTTAATTAACTCCTACTGTAGTTTGACATTCCAAACGTGTCATATTTCAAATTTTCTAATTCCAAGAAAAACTGAATGACCTATGATATCTTTATTGGACATAGTAAACAAAGGAGAATACCCGAGCTACTTCATAACAATTTCATAAAGATTTCTTCTTATGCATTGAGGGATAAACGGAAAGTGCTCATGTAGTGTCATATTCCATTGATCCCCGCTACTTGCCTTAATGTCGGCGGTCACAATTGTGACCAGTTATGGTGCTGTTTTGAATTAGGTTAACAATACCGTTTGAAAAAAAATCTTACAAATCGATATGAATTTACATTCTAATGAATGGACTGTCCATGTTCTGAAGTTACCGCATCAATAATATTTTTTCGGAGAATTGGCAATTGAGGCTCAAACTTTTGCTACATGTAACGATTTTACATATTTCAGTGTCTGTCGGACGGAATTGATTCAATTGTGTTCTACTGGCTCTACATTTTTATCCACTGAATATTTCTTCAGTGCTATAACAGAAAAACAATTCTAAGATAATGTCATTGATTTAATATCAAAGTCTGCTTTATGTAAGTCATTTATTAGGGTTAAAATCAGAGTTCTTTGAAATGTCAGCTACCAAAATTCCGTCCGACAGAAAATTTGAACCTTAAATTTATTTTTCTTATAGAGAAAGCAAATATTTGACTTATGAGTTGCTGGACCTATCAATGATTATCGTTGTCTAAAGGGTCAATCGCAAAACTTAGCTGTGCTATTCAAATATAAGAGTACATGCTGCTATGAAATGTTGGTCGAATACCAGTCTTTCGGATGAAAATTTTCATAAGTCACGAATACTCTAGTATGATCATAGAAATTAACAATACCATAGAAAGTCCTAGAATGGAAATTGCATGAAAATTATGGCACACGCCGGGGAAACTTAGTTGGGGCAAAATGCAAATTGTACGAGCTGGTTTCCCTGTTTTCTGATTGTCATTTATATTTTTCAAGCCAATTCTTGATCTGGATTGTTGTCCCTTGCCCAAAGATCATGTATTCAAAAGCATTAGTGAATTTACAAAATGCTGCGCCGACAGGATGACAAAGAAGGAAATCCTTTCAAACGTTCTGTACGTTCATCATTTTGATATATCCCTCCGATAATCTATCAATAGTATAATCAGACTCTTATTCAACTTGTGATGTCGATTTACAGAACATGCATAACTCCAGCTTGAAATGAGAGGCCAAGAAATCTTAGAGTATTCATTTTACTTTAAAGGGTTCCCCTGTTCACTAAATTTGAATAATTTTCAAAATCTCTACATGCATTCGAATATCAGCTTCCAAAATATCACATGTGTCATTCAATGATTAATTGAAAAGTTCCAGCGACATTTAATTTATTTGAGAAATGATTGTCGGTAAAGAAACTTTCAATGTGTTTATTCCAGAAAAGCGCCAGGTTTCTTAGCCGCTTGAAGAAGAAATTATCCAATAATTAGACTTTCGATCTGTGAATTCTTCAGATGTTCTTACAAACAGCACACCGACCACTTTCAGTTATGACTTTGTGAACCAATTTTTAATTCGCATTCCAATATTGAAACATTGGAAAATAGTTGTCAGTGACTGCTACAAATAGACACACTATATTAATCCATGGAATAGTAGGCTATTTCACATGAAACAATGCCGCCATCTCATTTGCAATTCTCTTCATGAAAATCCTGTAATTAGGTGTCAACAACTTCCACAACCAACTTGACAAATAGTTTGACTATGATACAATGTTTTAGATCGAATCTGATCTACAAACCATAGATTTTTCCATGTGCCATCATTGTACATAGGCAAGATATCAAACTTCCATTCTAGTGTGCTATTATCTACTTCTATGAGTATGATTGAATTAGATGTATGCGGCATGCATCAATGTGTTATCTGTTAGTTCTATTGTGTTGAAAACTCCCTAAGGTGACATTATCGAGAGCAGCAGACGATCTCAATGGCGATGATGGCCAAATTAAATTTGTCTTTGATACTTGATACTCGACAAAAGACAAAAGAATAAAGAAAATTATCGAAAACAAGATCGAGAGCGTAAAAGACGAGAAAGAGCAGTGAAGAAGGTATTACAGCCACAGAACTGTGAAGCATTCAAGAAGAAAGATCGTGAAAGAAAAGCAGAAAAGAAGGAAAGAATTAACGAGCTGCTAATAGAGGAACCTCCTCCAACGAAGAATCCTCATTTAAGTTTTCTTGTACCAAATCGAGATCTTTGAATAAGGCCGAGAAGGCCCTACCTAACAACCCAAGAAAGAAGAAGGAAATCCTCCTTAATTTAGCTGATAGATCCAAGCTCAGAATCAAGCCAAGAAGAAAGCCTGGCCGTATGCGGACTGAACTTAATGAAGAGAAACTCAAATGGCTGGTAAGTTAAAGCATATGTAACTCTTTCTATATTATCATACGTATTTATGCCTGGGTGAAGGCCTTACCGCTCTTGCACACAATCACAACTGTAAAAATTTTCTCTAAATCTATTCTTTAAGAAAATTTAAGTTAATTCTTTAATGATTTAAGAAAATTAGTCATAATTTCACAACCCTGTACATGCATGCATAGTGAACATGTATCATATTCTGCATTTTATTCAATCATGCAATACAGTCTATCCGGGTACGTGGAGGACTCGGCCTCAGGGCCATATCACATACAGTCTATTGTTGAAATAAACATTTTAGAAAAATAATTTAATGTAGAATTGTGTACCTACATGTGTAAAGATAATGTGAGTACATGTACATTACACCCATTGGATGCTTAGTGTACATGCATTCAATTTACCTTTTACACAAATATTACTATCATTATCAATTTATAATCATGACAAAGTAGGCATGTCAGAAAGATAAGTGTTGCCGCGTAGGACCTACAGAATAGCCTGCATGTTTGAGCTGTACATGCATGTCGGCCTACGCAGTAGTAGGCCTACTGTGAGCCTGATACGATCTACATTGTATAAGCTTATACTGTACCAGTTGATGTGTAAAGGAATTACGACTCTGATTTTGTGCATGCTGCAAACTCCTTAACTCTTTCCGTTACTTTCCAAGTAGACACATTGGATCGACCAGACCTGACGTATATGACCCCAGGAAAGAACGACAATGTCTACATCGGCAAAAGTAAAGGAGTTCGACAGTACGAGCAGAAGCGATACATGTTGTGGACCATATGAGAAACCCTGGAAATTCTCAACAGTGCTTCTGAGAGTGATGAGAATTATGAAAGTTATCCTCAGAAATTTGGAGAAAGTTTGTCATTTTCTTTATTCTATCAATTCTTTAAGATTCATAAGGAGTGCGTTTTTAACAGGAATATTCCAAGTAATACTTGTCTTTGCGAGATCTGTGAAAACGCAGTTTTGTTATCTAAAGGCATGAATGATGAATGTCTGAAAGATATACCTACTGATGTTCATGCGATCGTGAGTAGTTACTCGTGTGTTGAAAGGAAAGATTGCATGAGAGGTACATGTGATGTATGTGACAAGCATGGTCTGACCGTAGAAGATTTCCGATCCGTATCAGCAGCAGATTCAGATTCAGATATTGGGGGAGATACCGCTATTGTTGCTCGATATTTCCGTTGGAAAAAAATTAAATCAGGATTTTTAACTAAGCTAGTTCAAGAGGTTAGCATTGACGATGCTTTAGAAATTTGGCAAAATACTGTGGCTGCTCTAAAGGAACACATTTACTCAATTCGTGTTCAACAGTCAGAGCTGCAAAATATTAAACAGAATTTGAAGGGCGATGAAGTAATGATTTATGTCGATTACAGCGAGAACTACAAGGTCCAGCATCAAAACGAGATACAAAGCGCATACTTTGGACATTCATCTTTCAGCATTTTTACTGCTTGCGCATTCTACAAAGATCAAGACGAGATTAGAAAAATTCCCTTGACAGTGACAACAGAAATGAGCGATAAGTCGCGTACTGGCACTATCTCGTGCATAGATTTGGTGATAAATCACTCAATCTCAAAAATTGATAGGATCATCAAGAAATTTTTTTTGGTGAGTGACGGTTGTACAGCCCAATTTCGTTCACGATACATTTTCAAGTTGATCACCATAATTCAGCCCGAAAGGCGAATCGAGTGCCACTACAACGAGGCCCATCATGGTAAAGGGCCGATGGACGGAATAGGAGGTACTGTGAAGAACAAGGTCTTCCAGAAAGTTTTGTCAAAAGATCTAGTGATAAATAGTCAGTCTGGCAAATAGCATATCGAATGTCGAGTCACTCTATTTAGGTAGTGAAGATATCTTAGAAGAACCCGGTGACATTAATTTGGTATCCGCTCTACCGGAAACTATGAAAACTCAAAGTTGTGAGAAATAAATCACGAAATGGTGTATTTTTCAATGAGTTTTTCTATTCGAGTATTGATAGTGAACCTCACTTTACGCGGTGGTATGGTGATGATTGTCGACACGATGGTACTTTTCTTGATGATAGCACATGTGCTGTGTTTGATGAAGTATGACATCGGAGAAAATTGGCTGGAATGTCCAATCTGCAAACTGTGGTTCCATGAACAATGCCTTTATGTCTAATGTGTCTCTATGTCTAATGTATGCACGGTATGCATGATGAACTGAATATGTTTGTGTAAGCTTACGCTGATCTTTGATGTTCAATAATAATAATAATTCAAAATGGACATGCTTTTGCTTTGTTCTTTCTGATTGAGGGTAGTTTACTTGTACGAGCGTATTTATATGAAATACTACGTTGTATATTGAGTAATAAAAAACGTATGCACAGTAGGCCTACAGGCGCTTACTAACTGGCGACTTGCTGGCAGTCACATGTACAATTTACAGGAGTTAAAATGGTTATTGAAACACATTATGCTATCTCTTTATTTTGCTGAATCGTTTCCGAACCAAATTCAAGAAACGTTGGCTCGTATGTATTCAAAAATCTGTCGGACGGAAATCATAAATTTGAACGGTTCTAGAAGATGGAGAATATCATCAATGACGCTCAAAACTTAACATAGAATCCCGAACTAAACTGGAAGTAAAACTATCAATGAAGATTGAGGAATTTCGAATCTTAATCTATGAGTTGCATTTTTTCCGTCCGACAGAAAAACTAACTATTTTAAATGATAGTTTTCATATACAAATAGATAATTCTACAACATCTATCAAGCATCGTGTCCCCCGAAATGACCGAAGTTAGCAAAATACATTCATCAGCTGATAAGAAAATGTCTAGTTTTGATAGAATATCAATCGAAGTAGAATTTTTTAAAATGCTGAATTCTATCCCTTCCGTCCGACAGATTGGCATTTCTTGATATTGCACAATGAATAAATAAGCTACATGTAGATGACAAAAATTTATATCTGACATTTCTATATGGTGTCCCTTTTTTACACGTGTGGTTAGCGAATTTCTACATTGATTGTTAAAAAAATGACAGCACCAAGAAGTATCGATTTCCGTCCGAAAGATTTTTGGTAATCCAAAACAGCGCCTTATCTATTCATTTATTATAACTGCTATGACAACTGATGTGTGGTGGTGAGGGTTTGATCCTGCCAATTGACACAGTCGCACAAGTGGCTCGCAGCTCAGTTAGTAGAGCACGTAGGTCTAGTTAACCTTAGTCGCAGGTCCGAATCCTACCAGTCGCACATCTTCTGCATGGCAATTTGATCTATCGTTTTTTAATTTCGTTGTTGCTAATTGCTCATCTTAAACTCTAATTTGGGTGTCTCATCAGGCAACCTGTCCCAAACAGAGCAAGCACAACTGATCGTAACAACCAAGTAAATGAATATAAAGCATAGTTTCGTTACATCAAATTGCAGGCATTATCAAAAATTGACTGAAATTTAATTGCTTTTACAATTAATCAATTGAAATTAAGAACTTTATCAATCAATCAAATAGAATTACGAACAATAGCAATCAATTGAAATTAAAAGCGTTGTGAGTGTTTTAAGTAGCTTTTTATTTTGGAAAAAGCATTTCAGTTTTGGGAAAAACATCAGAAAAATCCTGTGCCAACAGGTTCAGAAAACCCTGCTGCACTTTCTGTCTGAACAACAAACTCATCGGTTTTATGCAAAACTTGCAATTCAGCACGAAATTTGTTTGGCAAATTATGTGTCTTATCTTTATCAATAGAACAAAAAAAATCATTAGGAGATAAGACAGACATAGCATTCCCGTAACACTGGGTGATGTTTGAAAGGAGTCTTTACCCTGATGTCTGCCAACTCGAGATTCAACAAACGATGTTTCCATGACAATACATAATCACATCAAATGTTTGTTTATCTTCTTCATATTGAATCTTCTTTCACCTAGTAATCTTCTCCACCTTGTGATGTGTTACCAATAAGCTTCAAATACAAATATATAGTAGCACAAATATTCATAATTGCCTATAATAAGAATTAAAATTCAGAAATTTACTTTTAGGATGAATTGCTCTATCATTAAAAATGAAACGGTAATAGTTGGTTTAACATGATTTGACAGTAAACACTGTTTACCTGAATTACCTTGAGAAATCGCCACATGGAATACCTAGTGGTATTCCATGAAGAAAAATCGTTCAACCCAACAATGGTAGAGAGTAGGACGCTAACGGATATAGGGCCTACAATGATTGAAAATTTGAGTTACGACATTGCTATGCATACAGGTATGTACACGCATGCTAAGTGATACACGGATGCATGCGGACAGTAAAGGGCTACTCACGGGTACGGACTAGGGATTAACAAAGCTAGTTTGTAAATAGATTGCTCTTTCCTATAAATTAATTGAAATTGAATTACTGAGCAATCAATTAATTTTTGATAATCCCTTAATTCGAACCATCACCAGATGTGTTGGCTGTCCAAGACGGCAACTGCTTAGCTATGGATTAGCTGACAAGTAGGTAGGCCTACTGGGTGTAGAATGTCTTTCAATACCATTACATCTACAATTCGAGCACACATGCACATGGAAATCGTGATATATTGATGTGATTCAAACGCAATAGTGAGGTATCTTCTTTATGATTTTTCAAAAGATTGCTGCAATTGTGAAGTGACAATCACTCTTCAAATTTATCTCGACATTCTTCAATAAATATCTATCGACTTTCCTTTATCAATTCACTGCTTCCTTTCATTCAAAAGTCATTTTCAAAATAGAAGTTTGCTTGGAATCTGCGTCGCTGCGACCAATAACTTAATGCTCTTGCGGTCTGCGAAGTATGGCCTAGTAAATGAACAATTGACGTCTCAGAGAATACCATCTTTGCTTAAAAACATTTCCGATGAAAAAAGACACAACAGTCGCCATTTTCAAGTTTTCTTCTTTCCTTGGGAATGTCACATTAAGCAAATTCGTCCCGAAGGGGAATTTTAGTTTCTCAGAATGAAATATCACACAAATCTTTTACCGCTACGAAAATGAAATTGCAATATTGTTACCATATTTTACCTGCATCGTTTCGACTTTCTCAGAGGCCAAAATCGAGGGAGCTTCCGACACGAGAGTGCAACTCATAATTAATCCTCGGGAGTTCATAAGGAGACTGAAAAGATCATTCAGTTTGGACTTTGAAGAGTCGAGTGCATCTCCAAGTATTCCACTTGAAATTGATACATATTGGTTTAGAAATTGTTCTCTCAAATCAGATTTCATTAAGTAAGTTCGCAATAATTTGTTGGGTTTAAAATTGATTTCTTAAGATATCCCATCATATGAGGTAATAAGAAGATCTATAGTGCGTCAACATTTCATGCAGCTGGCCAAAAAGCCAGCAAATTAGCCCTGGTTTGTAACCACACCCGATATCGAGCTCTTACTGTCCCATTCATGTCTGTGAGAAAATGTACGCTGGAGGCCCAGAGCGTCATAAGTATTCATCTAAGTGCACGTTATTGGGAAGTTCGCTTGAATCACCGGAAGGCACTGAAATGAGGTCCGTTTCACCATGATCGCGCAGACTACTAAAATAGCAAAATAATAAAGAATCTTTTTTTCAATATTTAATTGATAAATAATAGTGCATATGTTTTTTCATATTGTAGATCTGTACAATGAAATTAAAAGTTTTTGCAATCATGTCAGAAGCATAATTTTTTAAATTGAGCTCTTGAGTTACGAGGTTGAACATTTCAATTTCGCTGTGTTGGAAACGGTAGGTATAGTAAGAGAACTTTAGGCAGCCACTGGATATCCAATGGGCATCGAAGAAGGGATATCCGTCACTGATTTCAAGTAGATATCGATAATTGAAATTCCATGGGTATCCGTAGGATAAATTTTGATAAAGCGAAATGTCCGTTGGATATAGAAATGATACCGTTTGATATCAAACTGATACCCGCTGGGTGGATGAATTTTGTGCTACCAGATATCGGATATTTATTAGATAATGGATGGAGAAAACTTTGCTCGGTGGGGTGAAGGCAAGATATATGGGTATAAATGGGCAATTTAATAATAAAATAGGCAATAATTTAATAATAATAAATAGGCAATTGAAGGCTTTTTTTCGGTTTGATCGGGTTCTTGTTGGCGTTCATGGTCACTGCACACATGTTTTTTCTATTGAACGTCCTGAAAATGCAAGCCTGAATTTTGACGAACAGAAATATCAACACCCCTCACTTACGCCACACGTCCGATACTTTAATGCTTGCCACATAATCGCCAGTCATGCCCCATTTGGATTTTTTGTGACGACAAGCGATCATTTTTCAAAATTTACCCTGTATGACAGAAAGTCAGACATGATTATGTAAGTGTATGACTAATCATATCATTCATAACTATCGATGAAAGACTATAACTCAACACCCTTACATAATGCTCTCGTCAGCATCACTTCAAATCAGGGAAGGAAACGTCGTGTAAGAGTTTGTTCATCAACTTATCTTTTATATAAGAAGACTCTTCCCATAATGGAAGTGTGGATAATATCCGGTCATTTAATCGATTTAAGAGCTGTTCATTCTGTTCTTTCTTCTTACACTATCTAATGCTCATCTGTAGAAAATGAAGGATATTTAGCACAGGAAGTTGTGTTGTCGACAAAATTGAAGGTAGTTAATGGTGGTGGAAGGAAAATTGAGTAATCATTGATTTAGGTATTTTGTACTCTCTGGCTCTATTTATAAATATTGGTGGAATGCATAAGTTATTGCAATGCATTCTTCTAGTTTGTAATCAATTACGATTTGACTTTCAAAATAGATAAATAAACTTGTACCTTCTATTATTAGGCCACCAAAGCAAACATATAGCAATAAGTGACCTCACAGCATTACCTCAGCTTAGAATTTATTCAACATTAACAACTTTATATGGAGCCCAATTTATCTTTCACTGCCTCTGAAAGTTAAAAGAATATTTGTGACAAATGGCATGTTTCTCAACAGGTGTCCGATATTAATTGTGAATAGGTATATCGTTTTATAACTCATCTTGTAATTATAGCAAGTTTGTAGAATACAGAATGAGTAGGCTATCTTGGGAAGAGTTTCCACATGTAGCTGCTTCGATAATCTCACTGGGCAACAATGAGCGGAAATACCCTTTCAACAGCAGCATTTGAAACTGGAATGAATACAAAGGTGAATGCAGACAACGGTCGAGGAAAGTCCCCTACTTACAGAAGAAGCTTTCTTCGACAGATTTAAAATATTCGTTGAGATCATTCTAAACTTCTGACGGCACAATGTCACTTAATCAATTTTCTACGATGGAAGGTCCCCCTGCACATCTATATCCCCTGCATATGAGTATAAGAACATTAATAATGGGGACGTGTAACCTTGGGCCAGGACTGTGGAGCCGATGCGTTATCTCATCGGCTCCGGCTCCGGCTCCACGACACTGATGTGAGAGGCTCCGGCTCCGGCTCCGGCTTCAAATTCAGGTTCTATCTATGCTGGTTATCCTGGATCCGTTGAACGGGTTTTTTGGATAACGGTGTGGCCTTTAGAGGCTTGCTACAATCATCAAATTAGTTTTCATTAACAAGCAACGACTTAAGTTAATAATAAAAATGATAATAGCCTAATATAATGACAAATAACATACTTGTCATATATTTTTGCATGAATTGACTATCTCTGAAAGATAAAATAAAGTTATAGCCAGGATTGGTTAAATTAGATAAAGATCTCCCGCACTGGCTAAATATAAATTGGCCTAGCCTGCAACCAATCTACTACGAGGCTACATTAAATAAGACCACATGAGTGATGATGATATACCTAATTAGCCGTCACAGGGGCCGAATAGTAGTATAAGCTTTTTAACAAAGCTTGAATATGAAACTGGATAGCGTATGCCTCTAAATAGCTTATAGGGCCTGTATCTACTCGAACATGGAAAGGGTATCGGCTATATAGCCAAATATACCGTAGCAATAAAGATATCAATTGCTTTATTGAATATTGAAGTGTATGTAGGCTAGCTTAGGTTGTTATTGTTATTTGTTATTGCCTTTATTCAATAGTCTGTTGGTCCATGAATAATATGATCGGTGGGCAGCCCACGACTCATCATCTGTAGAAATTGTAATTTAGATAGCCTCATTGCAGTGTAGGCTAGAAATGTACAATTGAAAATTATACTTAAAAAATTATAAATATCTAATTTAGGACAAGCTTTGTAATTCTATGCAGCATACTTAATAAGTTAAGGCCTAACTTACATTACATTAATTTCGTATTTTTCATTATGGCGTAAAGTTGCACTAAATAATTCGTCAATGATTCATGTATATTATTATATTCAATTTATTTATAACACATTACCACTATTCCTCTGATGATGGTTAGGCTGATGAAACTGAACTCGGAGTATCACACAGTATGTTGTAGGGTGCTATGCATAATAAAAATTTGACTGCGAGCACCGAGCAGAAATCCTATCTACTTTGCTAGCTTTCGAATGCGCGTGCGGTTTAATGTCACAGACAATAGAAAAGGGAGGTCAAAAGGCGCCTTTATTGAGAGCGTCTCAGTCTTTTTTTATTGTTTACATATAAGTCAGCATGATATCAGCATAAAGTGTTGACAGACGGAAAAAATAATAATGAAAATTCTTGAAATCCACAGGTCTATGACATTTGGGGAAATATTATTACACGATACGGCTATTGTGCAGTCCTCCCCCCCCCCATTTTTTCTCTGGTCAAAAGATGCAGCACCATTGGATGTCCGTTTCAGCATCACCGGTTTGAGTGAAGCATTCCGTGCTGTTGTAAAAATCTACGTGGGTAATTGCAATGTCATGGTCGCAAACTTCGTCAGCAAGTCAACATTGTAATTTGCCTTCGGGTTTTTCGCATTGAAATATACCCTTTGAATTTTGAAGTCAAAGGAAATTCATTGTGAATGAGATACCTTTAAAATAATAGGGCGCTACTAGAAGTGGCTGGGTCGCTTATTGCTATAGCCATGTGAGGACTTGTAGTCAGGTCATTCGTGTGAGTGTGAAGAGTTATCCCTCCAATCAAAATTGATCAAATTGAATAATCGATTGTTTTGAAAAATGTAGGTGGGGGGGGGACTGCACAAGAGCCTACAATACAATCTAAGGAAATTGGCATTGTCACAGATGCCAGTAGCTTCTGCCAGTAGCCATACCGATAGATGATAGCCTACATAGCAACCGTATTAGATTTAAGACATTGCGCAAGAAATGTAGCTATATTATCTTTGCTGACTGAACTGGAAATGTGTACATAAATGACTGGCGACTTGTCTCTAGGAATCTACAATCATCTAGTTAGCATGCATATAACAAGTCTTCAAATTAATGGATTTTGGAGAATACGTTGTCAATATGGAAATTAGTCTTACGAAACATATGCAATAAAAAAATATTACACATGTGTGTAAATATATAATAAATATAATACAAAAGAAGGCGGCAACTGCAAAGAAAGATATCGTGGAAGACAGATCATTGGTATAGCCTACTTAAAAGACATATCTTTAGATTTCAAATGATTTAATTTTTTTATGATGCCAATTAATAACTTTCAAAATTCTAGATTTATATCAAAGCTCAAACTATCGGAGCCGGAGCCGGAGCCTTTGTGATAAATCGGCTCCGGCTCCGACCAAAACCATCGGCTCCTTTAAGGCTCCGGCTCCGGCTCCACAGCCCTGTCTTGGGCTGCTGTGCTAGTGTGGTGAAGTGAGATTGGACAATTGAAGGACACCTCAACCGATATTCTGGGCACCGGCGCACCTTCCAATGTATCTTACACACATGTGATCCAGTATAAGAAGCTTTTAGCATACTGTGACTTCCAATTTTTGGACATGATTTTAAGAATTTTTTCATGATTACTAATTAAAATGTGCTAATTACCTTTATTTCTGGCAGTTTTGGATCTTTTATGGAATCCATTGAGCACATCCGTGGGGCCTTAAGAAAGCGCACGTAATCGTTGGCATATTCATTTTCTAGATACAAATTTCTTTCCCTGAAACTCGTCTGCAATCAACACATAACACTCGATGCGTAAGAGAAACGAATAAGCTTAAATACATGGATAGCATAGATCATTCAACGATTTCTTAGATTTTGAAAATCTGTCAATTTCTTTAAAGTAAATAGTTGACTTATCTATAATGTTATATCATCTAATAAAGACATACCGCACGAAATATCTCAGCCACACTTCTCTTAAAGTGCACCAAAATATACGAGGAAGGTACTTTTAGTTTCGGAAAACAGCGTTATGTCATGTTCTTCACTGATTGTGTTCTTCGACTCGTGACTTCTGAAAGCAACTGTTCTTCGTTACTAAAGGTCAACCACAAAATCTATTCGGCGGCCTTCATGAATGGCAATGTCAGATTTATGTGTTTCAAATGACTATTAGAGACAGTACGCCCAATCATTTTGCTAGCTATGATGAAGATGGAAAGGTGAAATCCAAGTTGATAAAGACGGAATTTAACAAGAGCGTTTGACGTTAAAGTTCCCATGAATTCTTAAAAGCAACTTTGTTGACTTCAATGGTGAAAAAGGATTTTCTTTGGCAGAGAAATGAAATCATAAAAATCTTTTGTAGATTTGACTCAGGTTAGTGAACGAAACCATTCAATTTTCTTGAGCTCCCAGTAGTACAAGTATGGCAATGATAAGAGTTATTAGTGCATTCATGCGATATCATTTTGACTAACAAGGTTCATGAATTTACGCGTAGTCAGCTTTGATTCAATTGTCAATCACTAAGAGCGAGTGAATTGATGAGGAATATTCGTGTGGAGCTGCTGAATATGCTCTTTTCATAACCCGGTTATGGATTCATTTACAAGTCAATTTTCGACTTTGCGTTAATAGAAACCATGACGCTAAAGATAGCTCGTCAAATGAGAACTGAAAAACATTCGATTTTGACCTTCTATATCCGATTTCATAACAAGAGTCTTAGAAAGTGAATTCTAGACGTTGGCATCTTGTGAATGTTGATATAAAATCTAAATTTAGTGCACCTTTTAAAATGGTAGAAATAATGCAAATATGAGAGACAAAATCTCAGTAACTTTGAAGAAATAGGACGTTTTATATAAGTTCACGTTTTACTTTAATTTCTCGCCTCTTCGGTACTTGAAAGGATAGGAGGTGAACATTAAGTCACGTTGCGAGGATCAGAATATGTAGTTCTTGACATGGGAAAGGTGATTTATTCTCAATGCCCATTCGATACGAATGCTGGAAAGGTGAAGGTCAAAATTTTGGAGTTATTGCAATGCAGATACCTTGAACAAAATCCAATGCCTGTAACAAAGAGAGAAACCAAGAAAGAGCACGAAGAAGGAGAATAGAAAATTATTTGAAAATGAAAATTGTACAAAGTGGAAGCAATTAGAAACAAAGTTGATGAGGTCAGGGCCAGACAAACTGAACTACTGAAACTGATAGATAGAAAAAGAAAACCTGAATGTGGCAACTATCCAAGAAAGCTGGTTGACTCAATGTGCATGATAGGATCCATGCCTGCATCAACTTCAGGTATAGGAAGGAGCAACATCATTTTGTTTTGATGAGTATTATTCACGAACTTAATCGTGCAATTCATAGTAATAGAATGATAGTGTTTTTGATGCATCTCGTCGTGTAAATCATGGCAAAAGTGACAAATCATAAAACTACTGAATTTTGCATTACTTTGCGTTTATCCCCATAAACATCTCGGATATTTTGGGAAATTTACAGCTTTGGATTATCTGCAAAATTTATTCAATCAAAATTGGGTTCTTCTCTGCTCAAAAAGGCTGTAATGAAAGTCATCGAAAAATATGGTTTTCTCAAATCAAAAAAATCACTTTCTGGGAACCTCAAGAATACTTTGTTTAAGTCAAGAATTCATCAAAAAAATAAACTTAACATAAACTTTTGGAAAATTCTTTGAATTATAAATTGTTTGTAAGTATGGAAGCTACGTCTCAAAGTCCCTAAATATTACTTTTCTTAACTTAGCAGTGGTATCAGACAGAAGTGACTCATGCGCTATAATATTATAATATAGTTTTACCGTTTGTAATTCCTCGCAATATTGACAAATTATTTCAAAGTTGCCTATTAAGACGTCTGAATATGGTAATTAGGAAAGCGCTAAATACAGCAGGGGAGTTAAGAAGTAACACTAGTCGCTTTTTCATTTTGTCCAATTTTATAAAGTCAACTGTTTAACAGGTTGACAGGCTTTGGCGTTCACCATTTTCTGTCATCGTTTTGGATGTAAGAAAGGAGCACCAGTAATTGACGAGACGACGGATGATATTGGAAAGTTCTGTCCATTTGCGAGATTGACTTCAATATTACATGAACGCACTTAAAGTGCTTGGGGAGTTTTGCTGCACTTTTTTTGCTGAAAAAATAGGAGCCTATTTCAAAATTTTACTTTAAAAATGGAGTTTTATCATACAAATAAATTGTTTATCTGAAGTTGATTAGAATGGAAATTGACTCAAGGTCGCCGCACAGGTTGGGGAGCTACGTTGGAGCATGAGTGACCATTGAAAAACTTAGAATTACGCATGAGACCGATTTAAACACAATGATGCAGTTATTGACAATTATTTCTAAGTGAAAATGCGTGCGATTTACATGTATGTGCCACTATTGTGTATTGCATGAAGTTTAGGTTCCATTATAGGGTCTATTCCTATCAATTTGTATGAGTTTTACCTCCTAATTGTCTTGCTGTATTCAAGGTGATCTCCCGTCATTTTGTCAACTATAATTCGTCGGTAGGATAGTACGCAGACGCAAATCGAAATTTTCGATTTTCAGTTTTTCCTTATAAATGCTTGTTATGGGTTTGTCTTTATTACAGCCAAATATTATGAGTCAAATATTAATTCTAGAAAAGATATCGGACTTCAGCTTGTCAGTTTGACAATAACATTCATCAAGAAGATTTGAAATATTTAAAAGCCTATCCTGAAAAGTTGCAGAAATCGACTTCCGTCTGTATGTTATCCTACCGTTTATATTATAAACAATGAATAATTTAGTATTTGTGATTAGGTTCGATATCATAATGTAGTATTTGAAACATTTCATGTAAACATGAATTTCATCAATTATCTCACTTTTGAAAGAGGATTCTTCACAACTCAAACTTTGAAGTCTATTAGCACATTTTTTAACAATGTAGCCACCAAGACGCATCCACAGCAGTCTCATTGGCTAATTCTCCTCCTTTACTAGATGGTTCGTTGGGCAAGTGGTTGCAATGTGAGATTGCATACACATCAATCCTATCGTCAGTAGCTTGAACCTAACCAACACGATGGATAAGCTGCAATAGACTGAAATTCGCGGTGACTTACTGTTGACAAAAAGTCGATGTTTATCAAACGGATGGTGGGCCTATTTGTGAGAATGATGCATTGTGCAAGATGTCTTGTAGTCGTTTTGTCCCCTACTCCCACTCACAAGCAGATTTAGAGAACACTTATTCGTAGGATAATTCCGCAAGTGCACCTGTGATGACTATTAAAAATGAAGTAAAGCAATTCTATTAGCGGTGTATGTGAAATATCATAGTGCAGAAGATTATTCAAAGCCAAGTGCAAGACTGGAAAAACTTATGAGGTGTTCAAATTACCCAAATTTACAGCACGTATAGTATAAGATTTTCAATGTAGTCAATGAGTATAGGCAACAGTTGGAGGCGACGCTTATCATTCTTAATTTTCTCATGTACTTGCAAAGTCTACGTGCGCAGTTCACTTTTAATCAGGGTGCACGATTCAAACGTGAACTCGTCAGTTGACATTCTAGTCTTTTCTCTTTTCATTTACGAGTAAGCGGTGTAATAAGAGTGATTTTGTATTTTGTAGCTGGTACTGATTGCAATGGCTTGATGTCATGAACTGACAAAGAATTTTGCATCTTTAATGAATAGATACATTGCAATCAACATAACATTCCAAGAGTTGAATACATGTCTTTTGGTAACAGGTCGGTTTCCACTTCTGTAAAGAAGCAAGTTTCAGGTATTTCAAGTTTCGATAAGCACAAAGACTAGACGGTAGTATGTCTATGATTACAAAGGCAATAGCACCTCTCACACCGAATCAAACAATATGCATAGGTATGTTGAATGTATCAGACGCATTAGGTCTACTGACATCAACCGGGATATCAAACAGTGTCTGACACAAAGAGTCTCAAGAGAGGAGAACATGCATCGATGCATTTTTTTGATATTTTTCGATAATCCGAAGGTGAATTTGAAAATTTTGAAAATTTCATTGGGTATGGAAATTGAATCAAGACGGAGCAATTGAATAGGAGGTTGTTGAGCGGCTTTGTCGAAAGGTAGACACACACTGCAGTTTCCATACGTGACCATTTTTGAATTCTTGTCATCTTTTACATATTTTCTTGTTACACATTCCCTCAAAATTCACATAAATGGAATTCGTCTGCAATGGCAATTTGCAACTTTTGACGGGAAGGGGCGAACAAATTGAATTCAGGCTCAGGCTCAATCCATAGCCCGTTCACCGGGTCGCAGATCGTCGCCACTTCGTCTTCGATCGTCGTCAGCAACAATTTGACGGGTCTTCTCTTCCAATGCGCTTTGACTTTGTGCATATCCTCCACTTGTTACTCTCCAGCAGTCAACTGTTCTGTGACACTTTTACTTTGTCTCGTACCCATTCGTTTGTTTTCCGCTGACACCAGTTGTTCCTCAGCAGTCTCCCTCAAACCCACATCTCGAACACATTGATTCTCCTTTCGTCCACCTTTCTAAAATGTTCTACATTCTACTCCGCATGCGATGCTCCACATCAAGCTCTTCATTAGTTGTTTCTTTAAGCGCAGACTGATATCTTTACTCTTCCATACATTCCCAAGCTGATTGTTGGCGTTTCCGGCTATCACCGAACGTACTCCGCCGTCTTGCGCATTGCTACCTTCCATCGTTCCAGTGGATCTCAGGTGCATGAACTACTGCACGCAGTTAATCGCAGTGTACCTGCTGTTCCTAGATAACCATTGAAACAAGTTGAATTAGACTAGCGCTATATGAATAAATGTTATATGTATACGCGAGTCTTGTCGTACGTTAGGTAATCGTCAAAGACGGAGACATGAGAGAGTTCTGCGAAAAAAGTGAGCAAGTATTTGTTGCCAGAAATAGTAGCAAAATGTAACTCATGTAATTGTAGTTAACATAATGTGTCAAAATATCAAACTGATGCTCGGCGCACCGCTGCCTTACCCCTTGTAGATACTTTGTCCAATTATTGAGAAGATTAGCATTTCCTCTTATGGAAGCAATGCACTACGATCTCCTTTTGTTTGATCATTAAGATGAGAGAATATTTATGATCAGTATTTGCACCATGAAAAGCTGCATTGCAAATTTTCATGCCTTTAGAAATAACACTGTAGGCCTACTATAAGATAGGCCCTATACATGTAAATCCTACATGCATAATTTGAGGCGATGCTGGACATGTTTTCTTACCTGACGGCTGTTTCATTTAATAATTTCAAACAAATAATTACACTTGAAATTGTTATTTGAACACTTAATCAATCGATAATTTAAGAAGAATTCAAACAAAAATCGAGCAATTTTTCATTCGTACTCTGTAGACATATGTCTATTTGGATTCAAAGTTCAGTAGATACATTGGATTATAAAAGGTTTCAGTGAATCGACGAATAATGTATTAAATCCAAAGATACAAAGGAGACGATATTCCAAGCACAACCTGTGAGCATTATCAGGTGAACCAGTGTGACTTTTGTATATTTGGATATAATACATTACTCGTCGATTAATCGAAATATTTTAAGTAATGCCTTTATTAGTTCAATGAAATGGATGATGTGCCTTTATTATGCTCAATAAAATGGATCATATAATAAATAATATAATAAATATTGTCATTAGCTTACTATCAATTATTGAAATTCATTCACCATGTATTGTATTGTATATTATATACCATTATATTGTAGCTGTAAAGCTTATTGCGTATTTCCATGTGGATTGTAACTTGTCCTAATCTGGAGCGAACACATCTCATCATCAAATTTTTTCAATCCAGCGCAGTGGAATGATTATTTGTTGCAACGAAGCTAAAACACGACTCTGGATGTAAAAAACACGAGCTCAACACGAATTAACATTGTCCAACCTGACACGAACATGTTCGTGAAGTGTTCACGTCATGACCTCTTCCTGACACACTAAAAATCTCGTATGAGAGTGAGTTGCTGAACTTTTCATTTCATATCAGATAGCAAGATAACTAGCAATTAGATATGTCGCCAAACATCTTTTAGTTTAACAACATTTTGTTTCCAACTTATTTGCGCGAATTTGATTACCACATAAATAATTAAATGTATAGTTGATAGTCAACAGATGACGATACCAAGGAACTTTTATAACGCTACTTTTCTAAACATTTGGTGAAATTCAATAATTTGACATAATGAACTGTTTGTCCGTTGTGCTGCATCCACAGAATTAGATTGTTTAATCGTATCACTTTGCTAGAAGTGCAAACTGATTCAAACAGATGGCGCATGCAGGAACTTAATAAGTGGGCAAAAAGAAATTTTTAATACCTTACAGAGATAGGAAAAATAGTCGTGTACAGCTTGCGGATTGTTCTGAATTTCTTCAAAATGCTCCGATCGCCACAACTCCTTCAGATTCGAAGAATTCAGATCATTGCGCTAAAGTTTTCTCGATAATGTTGGGCCCTCCGATCATTTTAAAAAAGTTAGCAGGCGCACGGAAAAACGTTCACAAAGTTCTCTGTAGAACTTGACATCGTCTGTGTCTCTTTGCTGTGTGATCTGGTTGATAACAGTCACTGAAACTTTGCACAATTTGGCGTGTTTAATGTTGAACTGGCTGCTCATTGTTCGATTGCTATGGTATTTAGTCAGGAGACTGTGCCATTTCATTCACGTTGCATGTTCCAATTAGGGTTTACAATCTCGATCCGTTTTCTCAATCCCGGGATTTTCGAGACTCGCAATCGCAATCATATATATACTGTATATGTTTTTAATCATTAAGTTTCAAGAAATATTTCAAAAGACGATACGTGCTTGTCAGCTGATGTGATAATGAGTATTGGCAAAAGATTTTCTATATCTGTGTAAGCAACTGTCTGCACCATCTTCACAATCATGAAATGACAAGTAAAATGAAGTCTATGTTGTTAGATTTGATGTGATATTAACTGAGCTATCGCCAATTTTGTGTTTCGAAGACTTTCTGTCAACGGTACTCACTTATCAGGTGAGCATACATTCACTTAGAGAACAAATGCATTTTTTGACATAACTTCTGAACCACTGGGTCGATTTTGATGAACGAAACGTTGTCTTCATCACAACAACAAGATGAATACAACTGCAATGTCATTTTGTCGATAAAGGATGATTTTTTTCAAATTGTCTTTCACCGTCAATTAATCACCGAGACACAATTCGTTGTCGATGTGTGAAAACCAACACAGCGCAGCTGCAGTAGCAGTCCGGTGATCTGTCAATAGAGCGAATTCGGGAGACTCACTGGGTTGAATGACGGTTTCTTCGACGGTTTTTCCCTCAAAGACCGCAAACCGCAAACCTAGCTCTGTCTGAACGAGCCTTGAACGGGCCTTTAGTCGTTATTTTAAATCGTTGTGATTTGTCTTTCAGCTATCAATTTACGAAGTATTTTCAGTTTACAGAAGCAATACTAGTAGCAGTGTCACAACACTGTTTATTAAGCGTCTGAACGGTTTGTGTCACGGCATTGATTTAGCCCATATTTCGCGCTGCTCCTCGGCACTAATGTCATGACACTAGTGTCATCGTGTGAACGAGGCTTAACCAGCTGGCTCGGCAAATACAGCACATTGGCAATTTATCAAACTTGGAACATAAAAAATTTAGATGCATTTTCAAAAAAGCCATTGACTCTCTTAACTATGTCACTTAGATAGAACTCAGGGCCAATCTTTCAAATATCTCGAAATACCTCGAGATCTCGAAGACGTAATCCCGGGATTTTAATCTCGGAAATAGGGTCGAGATCCCGGGATCCGAGATCCCGGTATTGTAAACCCTAGTTCCAATGCTTCCCTTCTAGTCAAACGGAAGAAGAGACGACCTGTCTAATTCTGTGGTTGCATCAAGTGTAATCCAGTATCCACTGCATATTGACAATACGCGATCAATTGTTTTCATTTCTTATTTAGAGAAATCAACATAGTCGTGATAGTCATAGTCCATGTGGCGAGTTATTGAACTTAGAGCATCTCAGTCCTACGACTTTTCACCTTGCCCATATTGAGCAAAACAATAGCACCAATTTTGCTAAACCGCACATCAATCGAATAGGCATTGAAAGGGGATTCTAAGGTCATCCCTGGGCTGAGGTGAAGGTCAAAGATCAAAATACGCCAATTTTTAACAAATTTCCACCAGATCACTATTTGAAATGGAAAATGACAACAAAAACTAACACGCCATACACCAATCGAAAGATCTGGTTAAGGTGGTTAACAAAATGTTGATTATCAATCACTCTGAGATTACATCATTGCATTTGATGATGTCAAAAGTCAAATAATTCAAATTTTTAGTTCAGCTCAAATATCACAAAGATCGCACATTTTAGTATTTAGTTTCTGAAGGTGAAGAAACAACCTAATTCGGTGGCTTTTATCGAGACACTGAAAAGTTTCAATAATTGCTGATCAGATGCAGAACCAAAAAGTACAAAAATAAAAAAAAGTATAAAAATCATATTTGACCAAACATGCATGCATAATAAGCGGATAGTTTCAAAAAGCAAAATTCAAAGATTCTGCATTTGTGCATGTCTTCATATTAGTAGGAAGAATCCTTTATGTATTTTCAACTTATTTCATCAAGAATTGATGCCACAATATACATTAGAAGTGAATATTTACCGAAATCAGCCAAAATATTCCAAGCATTCAAATTTTAAAATACCTCTCACGCCGAAGTATTGCGCTAAATTTATTTTCCCTCTGTCAAAAGTTGCATAATGCGTAGAAAGTGAGCTGCTAGAAATCTGGTGACCACAGCTTGCTTGGTTTAAAAGATATAAAAGTTGGGCGAGGGTTAAGACTTTTCTTGCGATAGCTGATCAAAGCAAATCGTTTATCAAAGTCATCTGACATCAATTTCCAAAAAAATGCGGTCCTAAAAATCAATATTTTGAAAAATCATGGAATTCAAATTTAAATCTAATCTTGATAGTACCAAAGTGACCGAATTGGTGAAAACATCATTGGAACGAGAACACGCATGTTTCATGAATCATAAGACCAAAATCAGAGGGGTCTCCATCCTTCTGCCGGGTTTTCACAGCTCAAAATCGCCCGGGTAAAATAGGGCTAAGATTTATTTTCTATATGTCCTAAAAGGAGTTACTTTCGTCATAGTACTTAAAATTATTGAAAGTATTATCATACTTGCATTCTACGCGAGTTCCGCAACTGTTTACATTCACTTAATATGTTGGAGAATTTACGTAAATGTTTCGCCGAATCGGCCAAACTTGCGCAGAATTCGAAGAGATAACATGAACAGGAAATATACTTGAGCTTCATTTTTGTCAGGTATAGTCATCTTTATGTGTTAACTACTGTACTTCCGGAGTGCAGAGGTCGTCACTCGTCTCTATTCGCATTCTACAAAATAATTAAAATGATAAAAACTCTGCAGTGTTCGCTTCAATTATCTATGTGTGAGAAATGCTATGTACGAGTACGAGTACTTCGTCAAGAATTAAATTGGATCTACGTGGAAAGAGTCTTCTTTGACAACCCTTTCTTTCGGTGTTTGTGCAGATGAAGGATTTCGCTAAAAGGCATGTCCGAAGGATATGAAATCATGATTTATTTAGTCATTAATAGATGAAGGCTTTCCTCTCGTTCTGCTTATAATTCATGACAAGTAATAGGATTATTCAATTATGAATGGCATCACAGAGTGAACCAACTTTGGGTCGACCCATTTCCAGCAATGGACATGGCACAAGGTTCTAATTAAGTGACAAATCTTTTTAAAACTTTCTTTGAATATATTTTATTTATATGCGCACAATTCTAGGACATGCGACTGTCCTTGTGTAGGCAAACAATGCGAAATAAATCAATTTCAAACATTGCTGTATATTATGCAGCAGCATTGCACACAGCTAAACTGTTGGCTACTAAGGAATTATATGTTACAGTCTAAAATCTAAATGAATCATGAAAAGTGAATATGCTTAACTATTTACGGATGCTTTTTTTGTGTTATTAACTTAAGACAGTATGACCTTAGCCTATTTCTCCAAAAAGTAGCGGTCTGTAAGTACAGTACATCTATTTGCGATGCAGTACAAAGCCTACAAGCCGTGCAGTACAAAGCAACTTTAATTGGTTGTAACGGATGCACTTGCACATACGTCACCCAAACATCAACGATTTAAAAAACGTGCTTAGGCTCCATCTATAACAATCGTACGATCTGTTGGTGCTAAGTTTGCAAAAATAATCCAGCAAGAGAATTTGAAAGAAAAATTACGCATCTTAATACGATTGGATTCCTTCATGAGCAAACTACCTACTTTATGCATTTATAAGCCTATTGCAGCATGGTTTTCTAGGTAGGGAAAGATGCTCAACAAGGCATCGAACACCATGTGACTTGGCATAAACTCACTTTCATGTGCACTGTTCATTCATGATCAGAAGATCTTCATTTCGAAAGAAACCGAGTTTCAGCATTCGGATGTGAATTTTTGTGCCATCATGCTGCTCATTTAGCCACTACATGTAGTGAATGATTTTGAAAAATCTAAAGAAGATCCCTCAACCTAAAGCGTCTTTTAAAAGTCAGAGTCGGAGTAGGCCATTATCAAATCACCGATTCAAATAATGTCCGCGGGCAAAGTGCGAAATGAAAATTGGTCACCCAACATGCGCCGGCGGGCCACCGAGTGGCTCGCGGGCAACGCGTTGTCCACCACTGTGGTAGGCTAGGTTTCGCTGACTGCTCATTGTTCGATTGCTATGGTATTTAGTCAGGAGACTGTGCCATTTCATTCACGTTGCATGTTCCAATACTTCCGATTCAAATAATGTCCGCGGGCAAAGTGCGAAATGAAAATTGGTCACCCAACATGCGCCGGCGGGCCACCGAGTGGCTCGCGGGCAACGCGTTGTCCACCACTGTGGTAGGCTAGGTTTCGCTGACTGCTCATTGGTCGATTGGTATGGTATTTAGTCAGGAGACTGTGCCATTTCATTCACGTTGCATGTTCCAATACTTCCGATTCAAATAATGTCCGCGGGCAAAGTGCGAAATGAAAATTGGTCACCCAACATGCGCCGGCGGGCCACCGAGTGGCTCGCGGGCAACGCGTTGTCCACCACTGTGGTAGGCTCATGTACCCAAGATCGTCGCATAACAGGCTCATCCCATGGACAAGCCTGGAAATCGACGTGGCATTAGCTTTCTTGACGAACTGATTTTCATTTTCAGTACAAATTGTTTGCACAGTTTTTCAATATTCAATGTAATATTCAGTTGCTTTACACAAGTTGATTAGAGGGCTTCAATTCAGGCGTACAGCGAAATGCAAATGTATGCCTTTAGGATGCTAAGAAGTCTTACTAATATGTAGCAATATTAAGAGATTTTCCAGGCTGAGTACGTTCTCATTCAATGGGGCACCCTTTTCCGCCACCCTTTGTAGCTCGAAGGTACATTCATGAAAGGAATTTGAAGTGAGCGTGATGCTTCGTTGACTGAGGTGCCAATGTAGAGCAACACGAAAGGCTGTCTAATGGAGATTTTCTGCTTTCGTATTGTAGCAATTACAGTTTGTGGAAATTCTCATTGACTTCATTTTATTTACCGACGATAACTCTCTCGGCTCAATACTATGCATAATGCATCCATTTCAGACTGATCCTATCCATTATTTGATGGCCATGACTTGACTGAAATGACATCTCGACGACTTTTCATGTCATTCAGATTATTACAGAAATCCAAACTACGCTTAAGTAGCTTTTGAATCATTGCTATGTGCAATCCAAGTAGAGGAAAATCCACAAGTATTATGTAACCAATTCGGCTTCATAATTTATCATCGGAAATTTTGATCATACGAAGCTGGAAGAAAACAGGTCAAGTTCATCATGGGTCTTCATGTTTTACATCATCACAGTTGCTACAGATGACTTGAAAGACCTACAATACCTCAAAGTAAATTATAGTAAGCTGCAATTTTAATAATCTGCACTTTTTGCAGATTAAATTGATTTAGAATTAAATTCCGCATTGCATTAATTAGGCATCTTTCCTCTGTTAAGGTATTTCTCCGGAATTGCTGACCCAGTTGACCAACTTTCCAGAAAACTGCGAAATTCATGTTCTGTGTAATATAACTTCAAATTTGATGCGAAACAATCCTTTAGACATTCTACCTTAAATTACAAAGAGAGGCATCTTAATGCAGCACATATTCCATCTGCGTTATTTTCATTTCAGATAAGATGGCTGGCCATCGATAGACATGCAAGCTTTATCAGTAAAATCACGAATGAAAATGATCTCTCAGATTCCATTTGAAATGCAGGCTAAAATAGCTTATGTGAAATATGACTGCGACGCAATATTTTCGTGACAGGATTTTCAAATATATTACGAATTTATGGCAAATGTAGCTTAATGTGAAACCATGCATACGTAAATTGTAAATGTAAATCACACAATGGCTGTTGGTAGATATTATTGCGCCTTGAACAGTCAAACCCCTGAAGTTCTTTCATATCAGCAGAATTATGTCGTATAGTGGCAAGATTTTATTTGGCTTTACAATATTCATGATATTTCCGTTTTCCTTGCTATCATAAGATTATCAATCACATGAAATCGAAAGCAAGCGTTCAGGCATATCTAACATTACATTCAATAACAGTTCTGCTGTTGCCAGAAACATTAGATCTTAAGCAATTAGGCCGCTTCAATGTGAACAATTAGCTCAAGCAAATGAACAGCAATTAAATATTCCTAATTACTTCAAACGGTTCTTTTTATTGCAAGCGGCATTTTCCTGAACAACTCTATTAGTGTTTTACAGAATTTGTATTTTGAATGGTAACTGACAAGATTTTCTTGCCATAGAATAAGTATCGTAGGTTGAGTGTTGACTCAAGAAAATGTCAGCATACATTGAAAATTGGGAAAATTTCATATCAAAAGATTCTGTTTTTTGCGGAGATTAGGTACCTACAGTCTAAAAAATATTTGATCACTTCTTAAGAAACTGAAGTTTAGCAAATTATTCCTGTGTTTATATGCTAGCGATTTGGTAACTCTATGGAAGTAGTATGATTGAGAAAAAGACATGCAAGCCTCTCCCGAAATATATACAGTGTATATCTATAGCCGGACCAAAAATTTAAGTAAAGGGAGAATACAAAATAAAATTCGACAAACGTTTCGCGTCCACACCCTTGGTCAATGCCTATCTAACTGATTCTCACAGTAGGTGCAACAACACCCTCGTGACGCTAGTTCATTTCTGCCTTACGAAAATCGATCATACGAGATTCCATTAAGCTACGTATGTTATGGGCTGCAGAATTTATTGTGATCGCTCAAGATGCTGTGATAATCGCATTTAATAATGCTATATTAATGTTCGATATATCGTAAACGAAGTCCGAGCAGTTTCTCCTATACAACCACAAGCGAAGGCTGAGCAGTTTTTCCTTTATATTTAGAATAACAAAATTTACATTCAAATTCATAAAGAACACATGATTTATCACAATTATACTTATCAGGAATTTGGCACAGATTTCACAGTTTCTATGCTTCTTACACGGATCCTTCCTTTTCAAAGCCTGGCGCAGTTTTTTATTTTCAGTAGTTACAAAGTTGATGTCTACTTTATATTTACTAATGTTATCATTAATATCTCATCAAACCATCGCTGACAGGAGGCAACTTTGGTGCATATTTTCTTGTACTTGTTAATTTTTGTTATTTTTACTATCATTTAATTTGTGTTCATTTCTAAAATATTTTTTTTGAAAATAGAGACTACTTATTGCAACTATAGAGAATAAAAACTGCGCCAGGCTTTGAAAAGAAAGGGTCCGTGTAAAAAACATAGAAACTGTGAAATCTGTGCCAAATTCCTGATAAGTATATTTGTGATAAATCATGCGTTGTATATGAATTTGAATGAAAATTTTGTTATTCTAAATATATAGGAAAAACTGCTCGGCCTTTTCGTTTACGGTTATATCAAACATTAATATAGCATTATTAAATGCGATTATCATAGCATCTTGAGCGATCACATCAAATTCTGCAACCCGTGTAATAACATACGTAGATAGTTTCAGTATAAAATTCTAGAAGTGTGTGAGTGATCCGATAGAGAAGCTTAATGGAATCTCGTATGATCGATTTTCGTAAGGCAGAAATGAACAGGCGTCACGAGGGTGTTGTTGCACCTACTGTGAGAATCAGTTAGATAGGCATTGACCAAGGGTGTGGACGCGAAACGTTTGTCGAATTTTATTTTGTATTCTCCCTTTACTTAAATTTTTGGTCCGGCTATAGATATATATACTATATATTTCGGGAGAGGCTTGTGTGTGTTTTTCTCATTCACTATGCGCCAACCGCTTCAGATCATTACATAAGTAGTATATGAATCTTATTAGATATGAAAAATGAATGAATATTTCACTAACAGGTATCATAATTTAGCGGAAACTACCATGATTATCAAGGAAATTTCATGAACCACATTATAATGCAAGTTTTCACAGAAAAGTTGATGGTATAATTGTGCTTCATTGCTGAAGTTTTATGTTTTTAATTCAATTTTGATCAGCATGATTTTATGATTCAATAAATTTATGTTTCATTTCTTGAATGCAAAGTGGGCCCATTCCCACTATCTTTCCATGTTGATCATTATCATTGTCTTTGATGATGATATTTTGCTCTTTCAGTGGCAGGTAAATTGTGATATGATCTTAAAATTTTTTAAAAAATACAAGTACTCTATCAAAAAGGCTGAGCATTAAAGCAATATCCACCCACCGCATTACTAATTCAATATTGCCAGCATTACCTCGCCAAGGTTGACATGACACGTGGATTTGTAAAATGCTGTTTATCCTCCTGTACTGCTATTAATAATATGATCAGTCAATTCCGTGGTAATCTCTCCAAAACTGCAAAAAATTTGCTGATGTCACTGTTGGTACTGGGTCTAACTCGAGTTCATCTGATAAAATGGAAACTGCATGCACATTGAGGATTTCATCAATACTGAGTTGCTGCGCTACCTATTTACATTATACCTATTTTACTTATTGTACATCTATTGCCTTCATTTTGACCTGTTGATTTATCAAGACATTTTTTTATCGCAGTAGTAAGCAAAACTCCACTTCTGGACCGCGCAAGATGGCGGCCATCGCTGCGTCCCCCCCCCCTCTGGCACGGCAGAGTGTCGTGGTCGGCCGCCGTGGTGCTTCGTGTCTGAGTCCCCCCCCCTCTGGAACGACAGAGGTTGTGGTCTGTCGTGGTGTGCCGGCCGGGTGGGTCCACGTTCACAACATGTTCGCTGACGTCCCCCCCCCTCTGCAACGACAGAGTGTGAGACTCGGGTGAGTTGGTCCGACCGCCTGGTTGACGTGGGCGACCGTCTAGGTTGACGTGGGCGACCGCCAGGATTAGTCTTGAGGCTATAGTGTGTGATGTTTTTGGTGTGTAGCGTCCAAACGAAGCATCGGATGAGAAAACGGAGGTCAGATTCGGATTCAGCGTGAAATTCTGCATCGGTAGGGTGAGTTTCAAGGCAATCGGTGAGAAAAAATTTTCAACATTTTTCGAAAAACGACAGAGTTAGAATTTGGGACGTTTTGGTGTGTAGCGCCCAAACGAAGCATCAGATGAGAAAACGGAGGCCAGATTCGGAATCTACGTGAAATTTTGGGTTAGGAAGGATGTTTCCAGCGAAATCGCAGAGAAAAAATTTTCGGCTGACGTCCCCCCCCCTGGACAGCTTGCTTCCAGTGGACGGATTTTGTCGTGCGATAGCTCGTTTGAAAGCTAAGAGTGAGACAAATTCAGTGAAAGAATCGGCTTGTTCGTATCTGCCTTCGTTTACATGTGAGACGCCATTTAAGATTTTGGGACATTGGTGAAAAACGACAGAGTTAGAATTTGGGACGTTTTGGGCTGTAGCTTCAAAACGAACTATCGGATTGGTAAACGGATGCCAGATTTGGAATCAACTTGATGTTATTGTCCAATGAGGATCATCATCCAATGAGAATCAAGCATTTCTTTATAAATAGCGAGCCTTCCACAGTGAGAATCATTCCATCGTTGAATCACACGAGTGACGGACGCACATTTTCTCTCTCTAGTTCCCTGTTCTATTATCCAACTAAAATGGTAAGTCGCTACTTCCCTCCCTCTCCTCCCTTGAACGCAAACTTAATACAATCTTTTTTCATTTTCAGGCATCTACTCCATCTGCTGCACTAGTAGGACAAAATGGCGGTCAAACGTTACAAGGTTCGCTACGGTCAGATCATCTACAACTGAGGCCAGTGGAAGAAACATCCAAGGTACATAATCCTACACCGCTACAGCGTAAATTTAAACAAGCCTTGCGTTATGATGATCATAGCGTAGTACTCCAAACGGGAATGCTCCCTTCCACGGATGTCAAGATAATGCACAATCAGTATGGGGACTACATACTGATCCCCGTGAGTCCGTACATTCGCCACCAACTTGATATTATTGAGGAGTACGTGACATTAAATATGGACATTCCTACTCCTCTTGCTCAAGAGTGGAAGGCGAGAGATGACAAGGATACTCCCTATAGAAAGATTTGGGATGGTAATCACATTTGCCTACCGGTATCACATTGGTGTACTTACTATAAGAAGGAGGGAGATCATTCAATACCCATCAGATGTGATGAGCTCGGAGAAGGTACTTGGGATATCCTTTTCAAAGTGAATGGGCTATATTATGGTCGACACAAGGATAATAAAATAGCCTCTCTCTCCATGCATATGGAATCCATCCTATATATTCCGAAACCACCCAACGTGGACGACATAATTGATCAAATCCTTAACAGCAGTGGTACGAAGCGCAAGTCGGAGAAGAATGCTACATCAAAACGCAAATCAAAGAAGGAGAATTGCTAGTCCTTTCCTAACTCTACCCTATGACAATTCGCTTATGTGCTTTGAGTGTCGTAGACGTGGTCTTATTAGATACATTTTACTTCTTCGTTGCCATCATATCATTTGTGTATTTTGTCGTGAAAAGCATCGATGTAATTCTTCATTTTGTAATATGTTATAGAACGTTTCCTTAGATGTGTAAATTTCCGTTTTAGGCTTCTATCATCATTTTTATGGATTGTGAGGGTGAACCTGTACAGGAGCTCAGTGCTATTGCTATGAACAATTGGACATATCAGATTGTTAGTGTCTATCATCAACATGCCAACTGCGATCCCAATGTTGATCAATGGGCGAGAAAACACATTCATGGACTTAATCTGAAATATTTGCAAGACTATGGCTTTTCTTGTGAGAGTGCTCTTCTTATTGACTTTAAACGATGGTTAGCTGCTTTCAATGTTATACGCATCTTTTGTAATAATCCTGGTAAGGAGAGGAAAGTATTTCCCAATCTAATCATTGATGATATTTTGCTCCCACCTTGGGATAGTAGAGTGAATCAACATTATCATGAAGTCACAAAACGTTTTAAGGATTTGTGTGTTCCTATTTTGTCTGTTCGTTGTAGTAGCTACGTTCATAACCAATGCTTCTTTCCTCCTTACCTCAACACTGCCAAAGTCCTGTATGGTTATCATTGCTCGCTGTATGATAGTTACCAGCTGTATCTATTTTATCTCTTTCAAACCATTGATTTATAATGCATGCTTGTTACCATTATTCAATAAATGTTACTATGAGAAGAGTTGTTGTTTTCATGCAATGGATGGGTTAGATAAAGGGCGATCATGTCTTTCTCAAACGACTGCGGAACATTACGTTTTCATAGGCAAAGTTTAAAAGGAGCTGTTCAAGATTATGTGATAAAATTTCATAAAGATGAGACCGACATCGAAGCAGTGGTCGATGATGCTAGCACTCTATTTCTAGAGTTAATGAATACATTCTCTGATAGCATTATCATGGCGCGATTAGTTGCGAAAATTAAGTTTAGTCATTTTGGAAAGGAAGAGGTGGAAAGTTGCTCTTTCCATTTTGCTTCTTATTCAATGGAAGTGGTAGATCACCCCCAAGAATTTTTTAAAAGACATATGATAAAAATTGCTGAACGTCTTAACGCATTTAACCATCATGGTAGCAGTCTAGTGATTGAAGCGATTTCAGATATTCACATTCAACTTTCCATAAAGAAAAATTGAAAATGCAGTGGTACTTGATTGTAGCACAACTGGTTTTCGAGCTATGTCTGCTCACTCTCGAAGTATATTCCTTCTGTACATGCGTCTATTATTTAGAGAAGGCTAGCAAATTCATATCTTCAAAAAGACTTGCTATAGACATCAGTAACGGTGAAACTATGTGTTGCGATGTATGTAAGCGAAAGGATGGAAATGAAAAGCGCATCTTCAAGAGATGTAAGCATGCTTTTTGTCAACGCTGTTTCATACGTAATTGCATTCAACTTTGCCAATGTAACCACTGTGACATTGCTCATTTCGAGTGTCACTTATGTCGCAATAGTTAGTACCTATGCAAATGTGGTAAAGATAGGTTTTAGCAAAGACTAACACGGAAAATGGCGAAACGTAAAATGACGAAACGTAAAAGTCAAAAGTTTTCTTCAGCCATTCAAGCTCTCCGACGAATGAAAGCAAATCAGCGATACAATGCTATACGACATGCTAACGATAAATTCATTTGTGAAATTATTTCTCATGTGAGGAAGTTGAGGACGAAGAAATTAGCGCCAAAACAACGAAAGTTACTTAAGCGATATGCTACGAAATTGCGTTTCATCTCCAATCCTAAAGTCGCCCTTCAAAGAAAGAGGAAAACTCTAACACAAAAGGGCGGTTTCCTTTCAGCAATACTTCCAATGATAGCTCCTGCCGTGGGCAACCTATTGGGAAATATCTTTGGCTCTAAGCGTTAATTATGCAAATGTTGAGTCTCAAAGTAATAAAATGGATTTCAGACTTCAATGTGATAAAGTTCTGACTGTATCAGGTCCATCTCATGCAGGTAAAACTGTTTTCACGCTGAATTTATTGGATAAAAGAAGGGAGTTGTTTAAGGAACCTATCAATCGAGTGATTTGGTGTTATGGTATTTATCAACCGTCGCTGTTTCAGGAATTGCAAAGTCGCAACTTTATTCGACATGAAGGAATTATTCCAGTGGATAAACTTCAGTCTAATGATGTTGTTGTATTGGATGATTTATTAAAAGAAAGTAAGAATTCAAAAGATGTTACAGATATGTTCACTCGCGCAGCACACCATAAAAGGTGTTTTATCATCTATATTACACAAAATTTGTTTCCTGATGGAAAAGAAGCTCGTACACGAAACCTGAATACACACTATTATGCTATTTTCAAGAATCCGCGAGATAAAAGTCAATTTGAAATTTTAGCGCGACAAGTTGCACCCAGAGGATCAAAAGCCTTAATTGAAATTTTTCAAGCAGCTACTGAAAAACCATACGGTTACTTATTCATTGACTTTACGCAAGAGTGTCCGGAAGAATTTAGATTTCGAAGTGATATTTTGAAAACTCCCATGATTATCTACAAACTATGAGTTCTTATTCTCGCATGATTGTTATTCCTCAGGATGAATATGTACAATTGACTGCCATGCAGCAAGTAAAGCAACCTCTTGCAAATCAAATGTATAGGAAAGAAATAGATTATCAGCAAAATGTTCACATCAAAGATCCACATCGTGCTGTATTATTACAATCGGAAACTGTTGAGCAATTGAAAAACTTGAAGAATAAGATGCGTGACTCTGTATCGACTGCTACACCTTTAGCATCTCGCGCACATGCCATATCTCTTTTCAACAGTATTGAACCCCATCTCAATGTAAATGATAGAGGAGAAATCATTACAGATGAAAATAAAGTGATTGATGCTTCACGTTATGAAGACTTGATTCAGTATGCGACACGTAGAAAGCGCCGTCAGGGCTATGTTCCACCTGGTTGGTCATACTTTCTTAAACTATTGAAAAAGCATAATGTGCCAAAATTTGCTTTAAATAATGAGACATTGAAAGAACTTGATTCAACAGTGGCTACTACTCCAATGCTTCAGGCGATGAAAATGCCAACAAATTGGTTTAAGACGTCACCTGCTACATCCCCTCCCACACTCACTAAGCAAACAAGGGGAAGAACTCGACGTAGATCTGTATCGCCACTAAAACTGGTAAAAGGAAAACGTAAAACAGCTCCTCCCAGGAAATACATGTTCTCAGACTATTAATATGAAGCAGATGTGTTGCTTGCCATGTAATGAGCCGCCAGAGGTGAATGTCGTTGTCACTTGCACTTGCTGCGCCAGCTCTCATAATGAAACCCCTAAGCAATGTGAACACGATCGCAAAACCGCTAAAGCTAAATGCTGCAGTTGTTGTAAATGTAGAAAGGGAAGAAAACAAAAAGATGAGAAGGAGGAAAAAGAGTCAGCCGTCATCGACTGAACGTTTGAAGTCAATCTATTATGATGTAAAACATCCGGCAGGATTTGCATCTATCAAGAAATTATCAAAAGCGAGTGGTCTTCCACAATCACAAGTGAAACGATGGTTAAAGGGTCAGGCTACCTATACACTCCACAAACAAGCGAAAAAGAAGTACCGCACCCGCCATTATATTGTTCATGACATCGATGAACAGTGGCAAGCAGATTTGTGCGATGTTGCCTCCATTTCAAAACATAACTCGGGCAATAATTTTATTTTAACCGTCATTGATATTTTCTCGCGTTATGCGTGGGCTCAACCTTTAAAAACTAAAGAAGGGAAAGGAGTAGCAAAAGCATTCCAAACAATTTTTCGAGAAGGTCGCATTCCAAAAAGAATTCAGAGTGATCAAGGAAAAGAGTTTGAAAATCAGCATGTGACAAGATTATTTGAGAGGCATGACATTGAGTTGTTTAGTGTAAAGAGCGCTTATAAAGCTGCACTCGTTGAACGTTTTAATCGCACATTAAAAAATCGTTTGTGGCGACATTTTACTGCCAACTTGACACAAAATTGGACAAAGGTTCTACAAGATACACTCCATGCCTACAATCACTCTATCCATCGTTCTATTGGACTCAGACCAGTAGATGTAAATGCTGACAATGTAGATAAAGTGCGCGAATCATTCCAACGTAAACGCACTCATGTGAAAAGTGATGTGAAAATTGGCGATAAAGTTCGTATCTCAAAAGTGAAAAGTGTTTTTTGCTAAAGGGTACCTCCCGAATTGGACAGAGGAGGTATTTACAGTATCAAGGATTAATCAAAAAGACTCTCCGACCACCTACAAGTTGAAAGATTACGATAATGAAGAAATTGAGGGTAGCTTTTACCGCGATGAGATTGAGGTAGTCACTGAAAGTGAAACATATTTGGTAGAGAAAATCATTCGATGTAAAAAACGGCAAGGTGAAGAATGGTGTCTTGTTAAATGGACTGGTTATCCTTCAAGTATGAACTCTTGGATGCGTCGTGCCGACATCTTTCATCTAAGTGATCGACAGTGATTCATGCAAAGTTGTAACTAACAATGTTTAGGGTTTGAGCTATGAATCCAACTGCCTCATTTTATTCACGACCCTCCTACGTAAGTGGTGGAGGACAAATTTACATCGGTGCTCGCCGCCAACGTGGAGGTAGCATACTTGGTGCACTGAAATCTGTTGTAGCACCTCTCATATCCAATGTCGGTAGATCTTTAAAACGAAATGTTTTAAGTAATGCCGTTGGCTTTGCTGGTGATGTTGCTAGTGATCTTTCCAGAGGTAGAAGTTTTAAGAGCAGTTTGTTGAATCGTGGGAAGGAACGCGGTTTAAAAACATTGAAGCAGACCATTGCTGGTGTTACTCAAGGAAAGAAATCACCTAAACGAATGAGAAAAGGAAGGAGGAAACATCGCGGAGCTGGTAAGGTGCAATCTTCAGTCAAAAGGCATTCACGCAAACGTCGCAGAGGCTCTAATCATTCATCAGGCGCTAAACGACGACGCTGCTATAACTTCTAATCATGGAGTGTAAAACTTCCGGTTTTTGTTTGTTCGATCAACAAGCCATACAGACAGATATTCTTAGTTCAAGTATTGTAGATTATCATCCTCGAACAGCTGAGAATGCTGGCCCCATTGAATTTGTTATTCCTGGTGGTAGTGATGACTACATAGATTTGAGTTATGCGATGCTTGATTTGAGGTTTAGAATTCAACAAGCAGATGGAACTGCTATTGACGATGCACATAAAGTTGGACTGAACAATTTACCATTGACTACATTACTTCGCGATGTTTCTCTAACGATTGGAGAGCAGCAGGTGGAAGGTGGTCAAAGCGATTATCCCTATAAATCATATTTCAATCATGTATCACAGTTTCATCCAGCAGCACAAAAAAGTCATATGGAAGCCATGGGATGGTACAGAGATGAAGCAGGAAAATTTGATGTTGAAACAAACAGTGGCTTTGTAAAGCGATCTGCTATGATTAAAGATAGTAGAGTATGTCAGCTATATGGTCCGCTGAATTTAGACTTCTTTAGACAGTCAAAGTTTTTACTCTGTAATACCAGCATGCGACTCAAGCTGACATTGAATAAGCCTGAATTTGCGCTGAATGCATTTGCTAAAGTTGACAATTTTAGAATTCATGTGGAAGATATTGCACTTTACATTCGTCGAGTAGTACCGAATCCAAGTGTCATTAGAGGGCATGCTGAAGGTCTTAACCGCCAAAATGCCATTTACCCCGTTCAGCATACAAAGCTTCTCACCTTTACAATTCCGAAAGATCAAAAGAGTTTCATGAAAGATGGCCTCTTTCCATCGGAAGCACCGAAGCTCCTCATGGTGGCAATGGTTGAAAATGATGCATTTAATGGTAATATAAAGAAGAATCCTTTCAATTTTAAACACAATCAGTTAAGTGAAATTGCTTTACGTGTTAATGGTGTGAGTCATCCTGGTCCACCCTACAAACCAGATTTTGCTTCGGATCAATTTATGCGCAGTTATGTTGATTTTATGGATGTCTTTGGCTTTTACAATACGGATGATACCAACGGACTGACTATGAAAGAGTTTAAGAGTGGATATACTATTTATGCATTTGATTTGACTGCTGACAGCGATATTAGTGCACCCTATCGTCAAGCGAACGTGCCTCATAATATTCGTTTGGATTTGACGTTCAAAAGAACACTACCTGAGACGATCAATGTATTAATTTATGCAGTCTTCGATTCAAATATTGAAATTACAAAGTATCGTGACGTGATTCTTCAGTATAATCGTTAATGAGTTGGTTGACTGCTGACGATATTAAGACTAAAGTGCAGCATAATGCAGACGAAGCGACGTTGAAAGCTTTCGATAATGTCTATTCACTCGATACCTTACCACCTGCAGTAAATCACTATCCCATCTTTATTGTGCTAAACACTCATTCACAGAATTTAGGCGGTGAGCATTGGAAAGCGATCTTTATTGGAAAAGACCGACGTGGTGAACTATTTGACTCTCTTGCTCAACCTCCAAATATACCAACACAGCAGTGGTTGAGAAAACATACGCGTCAATATCAGCGAAATGAACGCATACTACAACATCCACTTTCATCAACGTGTGGTGCTTTTGTACTGTACTTCATCTTAAAACGTTTACATGTATCTCGATTTGCATCTATTATTCAAAACTTTTCATGTAATCCATCCTCTAATGAAAAAATGATTTGTAAGTTCTATCATGATTTGAAATAAAAACATCATGTTGGAAAAATTGTTTTTTATTTTACAATCCGCTGGGTACGTACATACTCAATGAGATAGTCTAGGATCATATTTGCTTGTTCATGAGATTTTAGTCCAGTAATGATCACTTTACTATTATGAAAGATTGCCACATGCACAGGCAACCAACAACTAATGAGAGCTGCAGGAAAAAGTTCGGGTTCATAACACAAACTGTAACTGCTGGTACGAATCTTCAAAAATGATAGACTGTCACTCAATTGAGTAGAGATCACCATATTGTCCACAGTCAGATTCGACATCACACACCTCTCCCTCTTCCATATCCGACGTAGTAGTCTTTGTAGCTCTAAGCGCATTGACTGCGCCGATGAATGAGAAAGGGCGCCGAGAATCTGTACAGTCCCATTTGGGAAGAGTTGAAGATTCCGTGAATTGTTCATCTTCACTACTAACATTTGAGGACGGCCCGGGTAATACTTGCTGTTTGGAAGCTGTTGGCGTAATGTTGTGAGATCGATTTTGGTGTAGAGTCTGAAGCGACGGAGAATGTTGACGATGGTGTAGCGATGGCGCTTCATGATGAAAGAATGAGTAAATTGAGCGATGTACCTTCCTTTTATACTTTTCCCAACTACCTTGATGAAATGTGAAGTTAGTATGAAGTTGGGAATGATAGAGTTGAATTCGCCGATTGTTGACGCGCAGCCAGATGCGATTTCCAATACGTGAATGTCTTTTCATATAGAAGTATTTCAAGTCCTTCATGATATGATGTAGAGATTGAAAATGACGATAAGATAAAACAAACTCTCTTCTCACATTTCCAGTTGAATCTTTGAAATAGACGTTTCGATCATGATCCGTTTCAATACGTTGTAGGGAATCTAATTTCCAACTCATGGTGCGTGGTAATCATATCTGATTAAGATTTGCATAGTAGGGCGATGAACTCACGACGAATAAATGTCATGATGGAGCGATGTATGTATCTTCTATACTTCTCCCAATTGTATTTGCGAAATGAGAAACAGTTTGCGGAATGAGAATGGTAGATTTGAATTTCATTTCTGTAATGTTGAAGCCAAACTTGATCACCCAAGGAGATGAATCTTAATGTTTCAAAATATTCCAAATCCCTCATGATATCATTGAGGTTGACAAATTGTCGCCATGTTAATGTAATTCCTCTTGATGTATGACCATGAGAATTTTTGAAATGTACGTTTCCATCACGATCAACTCTGATATATTGTAGAGAGTCCAAAATCCAAGTCTTCATGATGTTATGCAAAGTTGCAGATTAGCAATATAAAAATGTCGTTTTATCATATTTTGCTTAGCAATGCGGCTACAAAGAGATTTACTAGCAATCGAGCCGCACTCTTTTCTACTCCCATTGATCATGCACAACAGCTAAATGGGAATTGGGAAGTGGGTGTCACTCAACTTGTTTATAGCAACTGTGTCTATACTTTTGATCATGAGGTGATGACTATTAATATGAGGCGTACAGCTGCTTATCAATGTGAAAAGGGGTGCCGAATATACATTCCACAGTGGCCAAAGAAAGATCTCTTATCATGTAAAAAGTTTATATATGATTTCTTGAATAAAGCGTGTAAACATATTGTCCAATTTACTCCGCACAATGATGATTATAATTATGTACATCATGTAGTTGAGAAAGATTGGATTGTTGGTTTAAGTCCAAGTTTAAGAAATGATTTAGGCTACCTCGCTAGCGCCTTAACAAGCTATGATAATTTTAACGTTAATTACCACATAAGTGGTCATAAACAGTTAATATATCGAGAGGAAGCTTATTATGTAGATCTTATTCCAAGAAATGAGAAGACGTTGGTGAAGAAGATTGTGATTAAGCCAAGAAAGACAAACATGACTCCTGAAACATTATTGAAGAAATTTAATTATCTCCTTCGAGTTGATGACAAACAAGTGGCAACATTGACTTATATTAAATCATCTAATCATATTGCAATAAGTAAATTAAATGATGATGATCTAGTATTAGTTTGTTCAAAAGATTTTCATCAGTTCTTACGACATCGTTCTGCAGCTGTTCATGGAAAATCTGATATGCAACATTTACCATGTGAAAGGTCAAATCAATTTGATACAGAATGGGCCGTATCTTTATACAGAAAGTGTGTAGAGCCTTTTGGTGGTTTCTTACATGAAACAAGAGTGTTGATGCCTCGCATTATTACTTCGGTTAAATTGGTTGTAGATTATTTAAATGAAGTGATTAATGAGCAACATATTTCATTTTCTGAAAAAGAAGGTACTTTGTCTCTCACTATAAATGGAAAAGGTATTGAACTAATTATGGATAAAACTCTAATGGACATTTTGGGTTTTGATCAAAATATCTTTAAAAGTGGTACTGTAACCAAAGCTAGCGCAGACATGTCGCTATCGCGTCGTATTAACTATTTTCAGATATATTCCAATATTGGTGAAGATGTACGTGTGGGAGATGTTGAAGCTCCATTGCTAGCAATGATACCATACCAGCCAAAAAGCTGCAGTATTTTATCTGAGCATACTTTCAAGAAAGTGCATTATACAAAGCTGAAATCAAACTACATCCCACAAATTGATATTGCCATTTATGATGATGCTGGTGCGTTGATTCCTTTTCATAAAGATGCTGTGACAAGTATTACACTCCATTTCCGAATGAAGAGTTAATGCAAAAGTATGCTAATATATTTTTCCAATGTGAATAATATGGAAAGTGAAAATAAGGACTCGTTTCTAATCTACTTGCCCAGTAATGCTTCTATGAATAAATTTCCCAAAAATAAACCATCAGACTATCGAGTAGAATTAAATCGGCCACTGCATTTAGAAGGTGAATGGGAAGTTGGCGTTTCTAGTATTTGCTATGATAGCAATATTCAGAATGTGAATGATTTGGAAGAAATGATATTGACTCCTCGCACCCATGATGGAATAACGATGAATAATGCATTTCAGTTCCCATACAATTTAACATCAGATGGAAAGTGGAACTATGAATGGATTCAGATAAAATCAGATTCTTATGAGCCATTTGGGAATGAGAAAATTATTAAGGCATTCAACAGTGGTAATACTTCCATCATGAAGAATAAAAATCAGAAAGCTTATGAGTTTACTATCTATCATTGGAGTGGGAGACAGTTCCTCCGCTTTCATTCTTTTACTAAAGGTCTTACGCTGAGGTTGGATAGTGAATTCTATCCACATCTTGGTTTTGGTCATGGACTACATCTAACGTCAATTGCTACTGCAAATGTTAAAAAAGTTTATTCAACTCGAATCAACAAATTTCATTATAGATTTAAAATATTTGATGAAGATGTTGTAGAATGCGAAGAACGCATCATTTTGAAAAAGCGTGGTGTTCAACCTTTATCACTTATTGAGTTAGTAAAACGATGGAATGAGACTGTGGGTAAGAAGTATGGAGAGAAAATTATGGCGGACAAAAATAAGTTGGTTATTCAGAAATATAATGACAAACTTACAGTTTATTTCTCTCCAACCTTGCGTCATTTTGTAAGACATTATACGCCTATTATTGGAAGCGGTGTGGTGTATGGTTCTCATGAATATCACACTAAAGCTGATTCAGTTAATGATGAATGGTGGGTGGACATCTATGGCGATCGCATCAAGAAAATTTACCAGTCTTATGAAGAATCTAAAGTTGCTATCAATATAATGCCGCGTCTATATCATACAGTTGAAAGCTTCATTCATGTAGTAAATCCTTATATACAACAGAAGTTGAAGCATGTGATGAAAAGTAAATATGATGTAAAGACACACCACATTTCGTTTTCAATTGAAAAACAACGCGTTGTTCTGAAACTGGGTGATGACATTCAATGTCAATTGAGTAAAAATTTGAAAAAACTCTTTGGCTTTTCAATGCTACAAACTGTGTTTGCTGCTGCGCATACGATTGGTATAGAAACACCAATGACACTTGATAAACATGAACAACACCTTTACATTCAAAGTGATTTGATTTTACCTATTTCTGTTGGCGAGAAAAAAGAATACATTTTACGTGATTTCATTCATGATAAAGACGCTTCATATGGAATAGTCGAGAAGATGTTTGAATCTATTTTCTATCATCCCGTCGTCAAACAAACTATACCCTCTATTGCTATCAAAATTACCAATGGTTTACAAGAGTGTATCCATGTGAAAGATACTAAATCCCTCGTAACTTTAGTGTTTCGGAAAACAAAGTGAAGTCATTGTGATATGTTTATTGAAATAAAAATATGTATATGAAAAAGTCTTTTCACAGATATAGGGGAATGGGCTGACTGTAGGCATATATTCACAAGGAAGAAACGATCTCATGCGATACATAAAACAACCATGTATATCTACAAAAAGCAACATCAAAATACTGAGTTAAAGTTGATTATGTCAATACATCTCCTGAATGTGGTAGCGTGAGTTTTATTCTTTTGGGTGGAGGTATGTTTGTGTCAGGATGTCCATGTGGAAGAGATGTGTTATGTCCTATCCAACACCTCTTATCCTCCCATGCTGAAAGTGCTCGTTTCTTGAACGTGTACGTTTTCACAGTATGAACTTGAGATTTTAAGATTGTCATATTGACAAACGTTATAGTTTTATTTTTATAGGCCTTCTTATAGGACCGATGTTTCATTTTATGAACAATGGATTTTGATATACCTTTAGCACGCTTAATACTATCTGCACATTCTTTTAGTTTCATGGAATACATTTTAGGACGGAGGAGAATCATTTCATCTATTTCCTTTCCTGCTGTTTCATCCTTAAAACAACCAAGTTTGGCTTTATTCTGTATGGAATAGAGTGGATGAGTGGGATTGTAGTTAGATGTATCGAAATATTTTTCTAATGACTTACCTACTTCATTAAAATTTAAATCTTTTTGAGTGGTAATTCCTAAAAAGAAACTATCTGTATCACCACCCAGCAAGCGAACCTCTTTTACGAGAGGGCATGGTTTTAATATTTTGTAGAAGAGTTGATACATTTCAAGCTTGGAATAATCTAAAACGGCTTGCCCAATATAGATGGGTTTGCACAACTCAACTTCTGATTTAATCATTTTAACACCTACAAGATCCTCATCGATGATGTCTCTATCAATGAAAAGAGGTGATGAGGTCAATTTGTGATATTTTTGTTCATCAACGACTAGTTTGTAATTCATACGTTTTCTAACATCCTCCATGGTCTTTCCGAATAGACTATTATTCTTATATTTATAAAAATCCTTTTCAAAATTATTTTGGGCGAGTGCACGTTTTTGACTGTTACTATCTATGTAGGGTTTGAGGAAGGCTTTCTGTCTAAATTTGATAATGCGGTGAACTGACTTTAGAAGCATGCCCATTTCTAAATAGAATTTTAATATGCAGAAGTGTACGAGATAATTTTTCTTATCATATTGGGTGAGTAAAAGTTTGCGGCATGGTTTGTACCTTGGCTGTCCACACTCTGTTAAGTTATTATGAAATTGTGACATGAATGGTGAAAACATATCTTCAGTCACTTCGCCAGATTCAGGTGCGAGTGGGAAATCAGCAGTTTTATTTTTAATACTATTTGGATAAATCAAATCCACTTCAAAATAATATCCCCAATCACCTTCATCTGGAATATTCAGTATGTTTGAAGGGTTGGAGTAATACTCAAGCTCATTTTGATTTAACCAACTAAACTCGGAATGAGGTAGTGGTTTAGACAGTGAACTGCCATATAAATTATTTTGGTCATAGTACTTTAGGTGGATATGATCATCACCTACTGTTTCAGATTTTATATGATGTTTATTTACAAATGTGAGACCACCGCGTATTCCGCGCTCAAATATATTATACATCTCCGGGTCTTGTAAGAGATGAATGGTCTCACCAGTCATTTTAAAGGCTGATTTAAAGGACATGGCTGGTAGACTGACAAAGTGGATAGGATCTAATTTGTCTTCTTCTAATGCCACTCGTCGAAACTCCTGAAAGACATCAGCCAGCAAAATGACATCTAATTCTAAGTAAGCGATCATATAATCGCCAAACGTTTTACAATTAAATTTTAACCATGCCTCTTGAGCATGTTCATAGTCCTCTACTGGACAATCTTCACCCGTCAAATCGTTTTTGAATTTGTCAATGGAAGGAAGGGTTGTTTCATTTAGTTTAGACATTGAGCTAAAATACGCATAAGGAAAGACTCCTTTGCGAGTGATTATTTCATCCGTTAAGTTTGGATAGTGTTTCTTCAAAGTTTGACTATGGGGAAGAAACTTGAGATTACGAACGAGAGAAGCTAGTGACGCTGACATGAATTGAAATGAATCTAAAAATTTTATTTCGAAGAAGACTGTCTTATTTTCTTTAGTTTTATCTACTGGTACTTTTGCTGTCATTGCCATGAATTTTTCTCTCGTTTGTGCTATTACATTAAACTGCCACGATTTCATCTGGCTCAACCCTCCTTTTATGAGCATATGACTGTCATAGCCCTTAAAGTTATGAAAAATGACGGGTAGTACACGACGTCTCAACCTAAGTGAAAAGTTACATTTGGAGCAGAGTGCGTTTCTAAATTTACCAGTGATGTGATCATGATCACGCACTTTCTTAATTTTATCGTCATCAAACGTTTTATGACATTTAGGACAGGATGTGCAACTTTCAAATTTTTGTTTGTCTTCATCTGACATATGTAGTGACTTACGCTGCAATTGGGAATCATATGATTGTTGAAATTTTGCAGCTTTATCGAGAAATTCTAGAAATTTTGAAATGCAATCTTCACCTTGCCAAGTATGCATTTTGTTTTGTCTATTCCTAAAGTGGTCATGCCATACTTCATAGCAGGATATGGCTGCTGGCTTGTGGATGATATCATCAATGTAGCATTCTATGTCTGCGTAAATGACACGCAGGGGACTTAATTCGTCACCATTATCCCTATGTGAAAATATTTTATCTTTGGGCATGCGTTCCATTTGTAATTTACCTCGCTTGCACCATTCATAGTGAGTTTCAAATTTATCTTTACTCCAAAATGAGCGGATGCAGCGGTCGCATACAAAATGTTCACCTCTTTTAGAGTGCCCCAAGTGAGTGTACAAGCGAGAGATTTTGGGAATACCACAGTAGTGCCATTCCTCGCTATCATCTTGTTTTACTAATAAGAGGTTGACTACACGTTCATAACAAGTTGAACGTGAATTATAGCGGGCACCCTTCAACCCCTTCTCCCACACGTGAACGACAATTTTAATCTTATTATGTTTTTCGAACGTTTCTACATCTTTGATTTTCATGTTGTTACTATCACAACCTTCAAAGTCTAGTTCATCCTCCCACTGTCTATAGCTATAGGTGCGATCTCGATGCGCGTTGATATCATTATAGTGAAGGATGGATAGGACTGCATATTTGAAACACTGTGATTTACAATCAACATTGATGACAGCTTTCTTATTATACAACGTTTTTGGAAGTTTAAATGTGCCTCGAGCTGCATGACTTTCTAATAGGGAAATTTTGAATATGGCTGAGTCCACACCATCAAAAATGAGAGCGCTGTCGCGTTGATTGAATTTATCTACATTTGATTTTAAACATTGAATGTGAAAATTTAGCCAAGACTCGCAGTCTACAACTTCGGTTGCGGAAGAGGAAGGAATATGAAACTGTATTCTCTCCGTCACTTGACCCGTTTGAAAATCTATTTTAATATATTTTAGTTTAAGGTAGATGAGCGCCTTCATTCTAAAATTGTCTAAATTATTGAAGAGCGCTTCGATAATGTTAGAATTTTGAAGGAGCCACTCAGGAAAATCTACAATTTGAGTATTGGACTCCATGCAGTAGTCGCGTACTAAATTATTATGTGAAACATTAATGAGGGAGATGGTAGAGGTACCGTTGGTGTAGTGATCATTTGCATGTGTGTGTTGAAGTCTGTGCGAAGATCGCTGAAAGTGACTATCAAAAGAAAGAGGGCACAAATCGCAAGGAAAGGAGATGTCATCGTCAGAATCAACTTCACCTCCGGAGATTGACGCCGCTTTGCGTTGACACACACGTTGTTTGATGTGTCGAAGGAGACTGTGCTTCCTTGTAAACATATGTCCGCAGTCGGCACATTCCCACTCGTTGCCTTGCCGCGAGAGTCCTGAGCTGGAACTCACATCACCTGAAAGAGAAATCATTCTTTCATCTCTGTTCAAGCCTCAGTGTAGTGTTACAACCTACCTTGACTCAATAACTCTAAACTTTCCTCGAGAAGAGAGGGCGTTGGTGATGAAGTTGATGTCTGAAATTGAGGAAGATGCTATTAGTCACACGTTTGAGGGAGATGAGAGGAAATTTTCAACTTACCATTTCAACGAAATCAAGTTTAAGGTTGATACTTCTACAAGATAGAGACTTCACTCAAATAATAGTCAAAGAGAGAGATCGTGCGTTCGTCACTTGTATGATTCACAGATTAAATGAAATGACCTGAATGTCACTTTGCTTATATACTTTCATCCTCTTCATTCATTGGATGTTCATTCTGATTGGCTGCTTGTGTATACTTAAGAATTAGAAAAATGTTAAAGTTATCATTATTCAAAGTCAGCATTTCAAAGACAACATGACAAGTCCTCCAACAACACCAAATACCGCATTGGAGTTCTCCTCTCCATATACATCAGCAAAGGTGCTCGTTACACCAAATGCACCAAGAAAGGCGAAGGTGGAGAAGACATACAATCTCGACAATATACGAAAGTTATCATTATCGGAGGAGGATGAAGAGGAGTTGCCCGACCTAACAGGCATACGGTGGAAATATTTACAATATGATGCCGAAGGGGTGATGGAGATGACCAGCAAGTCGCACTTGCATCAAATATGGGAGTGGTACACCCCTAACTCCCAACCGCGAACCGTGGCGGAGTGGGCGTACATTGAGAAAGTGAGGGACGCTGCAGAAGAACGTTTAAAGCAGCTCAACTGTTTTTGTAATCTATGTGAAGCCAGACTCTGGGACGATATTGACGATGAAGACCTTTTGAAATACATGCCATAATAAATGTTTATTTCGTATTATCTTTGCTTTCATACTGACTTACTTGAATGGGGTTTTAGTGAATAATTTAACCATGTATACTTTTTCATTTGGAAATAGTAGCACGCTTAGTTTAACTTGTAAATCTTATAACATTTCATATGGACGATGATGGTAGATGAAATAGTGTCAAATAAATTAAGATAGCTTACACTTCTGATACAGGGATAGCAATCGACTGCGATCCATGTGTAAAGAGCTTGTTAGACTACGGATGGGCTTAAGTGGATGATTTAACCATGTATACTTTTTCATTTGGAAATAGTAGCACGCTTAGTTTAACTTGTAAATCTTATAACATTTCATATGGACGATGATGGTAGATGAAATAGTGTCAAATAAATTAAGATAGCTTACACTTCTGATACAGGGATAGCAATCGACTGCGATCCATGTGTAAAGAGCTTGTTAGACTACGGATGGGCTTAAGTGGATGATTTAACCATGTATACTTTTTCATTTGGAAATAGTAGCACGCTTAGTCTAACTTGTAAATCTAAAAACATTTCATATGGACGATGATGGTAGATAAAATAGTGTCAAATAAATTAAGATAGCTTACACTTCTGATACAGGGATAGCAATCGACTGCGATCCATGTGTAAAGAGCTTGTTAGACTACGGAAGAGAGAAGTGTGTTATGTTGCGTGTGGCGCGTGAGTGTCCTCCCATTTCATTCCATTCATCAATTCGTCTCATTGATAGAGACAGGTAGAACTCATGGTTCTCATAACGTATGCAATGGAAAGTTTTAGGCAACCTTCGACAGTTGGCTAAATGTCGCCCTGACGCGAATGCATGCTACGTTGAGACAGAGGCAATCACTTGCAAACATGACGCAGAGCAAGATTGTTGTGGACTCTGTCTTGCTCCTCTAGCCTGACGAACTCCTCAAATAAATTTCGCGGCCTTAACTGCGGTCCGCGAGGAGAGCTGACTTGACTGTTCGGCGTCTGCATGATTGAAATGAAATGAAATGAGAGGCAGTGGTTTATATACCCCTCTAACGCGACGCAACGTTCAAGTTGACTGATAGCAGATTCAACTTAATGATAGTATTCGCCAGTCCGAAGACTGCCCAGGGCAAACCGCGTGGAGGTTCTATCATGTCTTGCCCCTAGGTGGCCCTTAAGAGAGCCGATGGTTCGTTCTCGGGAGTGACGTGATGGGGTGGTGAAGGCGGGCAAAGATCTGCAATGAAAATGATATGTGTTAGAATAGGATATACTATCTTATTTACTTTTTCACTTACCAAGTTAGTCATCCTTAGGTAGTCTCGCGCGTTTCCGAATCGAAAATTTGTGTAGATGGCCGCGCATTCGTAAGCTGGCGTGGAGGCATTTTTTCGTGGGATGACCATTGTAGCATAGGATGGATTCGTCTAAATTCTGGTTTACGAGTACTTCGCCGGCCAAATGATTGTCCCGAATAGGGATGTGAAATTCAAACAAACGATCCTCATTCACACGTTCCCACTCATCCCTCATGCGCTCCAACTTCTCACACGCCTGCCTCTCATCACCCCGCCGAGCCACAGTCCTCTCCAACTCAACATTCCTCGCTCTCAACACACTCATCTCCTTCATCATCTCCTCAAACTTCGCCTCTGCATCTCTCATTCTTCTCTCCGCAGCACTCGCCCTCTTCTCACACGCATCATTCTTCTCTTCCAACTCTCGCGTCTTATTCTTCAAATCAGTCACACAACGCCTCATTCTAATGTTTTCATCCGCCACCTCCTTCGACTTCAAATCCTTCTTTTTCAACTCATCCAACTCCTTCACAACTTCATCCTTCACTTTCTTCAAACTCTCAAACTTATTCACTAACAACTCATGCGCCATCTGCTGCGAAACATGTCTCTTCTCTTCATCCTTCAACCACCTCGCCGACTGCATACGAATCCCACCACTCTTCACTTTTGGGGAAGATGAGCTCTTCGGGGGGTCGGTGATGACGATGTTGGACACCTCCGATGACGAAGAGCTCAACTTCCTCACACGCTTCCTCACACGCTCCCTATCTAAATCCACATCATCCTCATCATCACTCTCAAGCACTCTCTTCCGCTGCTCAATCTCACCCTCCAACGACGCAACCGCTCTCGCCAACTCATCATTCTCAACAACATTCTCAACAACATTCTCAACAACATTCGCAACATTCGCCAACATTCGCTCCCTCTCTTCCACAATCAACTGCGTAAATCTCAAATCAGTCACTAAACCACCACTACAGTCAGCATGCACTCTGTAAAACCGCACCTCATCCTCATCACCCTTCAGCACTCTACACTTTACGCAAGCAACCCTATTCAAGACAATCATGTGGCCGGTGCCCGCCTTCTTCACATGAGCTTTGGCGTCCGCACTGCGATTAACTCGCCCACAAGAGCACATTTTGATATGATATTTACGATTTTTGTCATTGGCCATCTTAGATTTTATTGTGAACTGTAAGATAATGAAATTTGTATAAGTTTGGAATCATGTAGTACAGTCATATTCCTAAAGAGTGTAGTGAGTGGCACTCGATCCCGTCGACAGCCCGAAGGCCTTGTACCGATCACTAGGGAAGTGAGAGATCTTCCCCGATACCCGCTCTTTACAGCTGAAGACATCATTGTCACTGCCCCGAAGTGGTAACAGGAACGCCGAGTCAAAGGTAGTGATCAGTAGCTGGGATCTAACCCCTCAAAGCTGCCTTAGTCTTAGTTAAATTTCAAATCTGATAGCATATTTGAACTCAGGATACTTGAAAACCTTAGTCTATATGTTAAAACTTTGAAAAAAGTGAAAATTAAGAATTTTTAAAAAATTCCGCATTTTACTACTCATACTACTTTTAAAAAATTTTATCAGTAGTAAAGACACTATCAAACTCTATCATACAAACTTTGAAGTAGCAAGATAGCTTGCCTACTTCAAAAGATAGAGTCCTTTGCACCCGATATCGGGAGCTCAGAGCGACGACCGTCGCTTACCTCGTCTTTCGATGAAGTGATCAGACTTACGTTGTCGGGGGTTTATATATGCTCGGAAGAAAACTTAAAATGGCTCTATCTCCGAAAGTATTCATCGTAGCGACATGCGGTTTGTTGCAAACGATTTGTCTCATCATTCTTTACAATATGACACCTGAACCATTCTCATATGACCACGGGAAGTTGGTCCGCCAGCACATGTCCATGTAACATGCCACAAGTGAAAAAATTCCTAAGTGTGAGAGCTCCAGTGTGGTGAAAATTTTGAAAAATTTAAAACTTCCGAATTTCAACCTGGGACATTAACCAAAACATTTTTCATCAAATTTCACTGACCTCCCCCCCCCTCGTTCAGAGAAATTTGATGAAAAATGTTTTGGTGACGGTCCCAGGTCGAAATTCCACACTTTGGAAAATTTTCAAAATTTTACCCATACAAAGTCACTCTGACACTTAGGATTTTTTCAGGTGAGCGAGCTCCGACCTAAAATCTTGTAACCGCTCTAACTTTTGAACGAAGACAGATAGGAACAAGCCGATTCTTTCACTGAATTTGTCTCACTCTTAGCTTTCAAACGAGCTATTGCACGACAAAATCCGTCCACTAGAAGCCAAGTTAGAAGCTAGCTGTCCAGGGGGGGGGAGGTCAGTGAAATTTGATGAAAAATGTTTTGGTGACGGTCCCAGGTCGAAATTCCACACTTTGGAAAATTTTCAAAATTTTACCCATACAAAGTCACTCTGACACTTAGGATTTTTTCAGGTGAGCGAGCTCCGACCTAAAATCTTGTAACCGCTCTAACTTTTGAACGGCTGGTCCGATTGACTCGCAACAAAAAATGTTGTCGAGCAGTTTTTTCTCCTCTTTCAAACGAGTAGCTGTAAGACAAAATCCGTCCACTAGAACCAAAGTTAGAAGATTGCTGTCGGGGGGGGGGGTCAGTGAAATTTGATGAAAAATGTTTTGGTGACGGTCCAAGGTCGAAATTCCACACTTTGGAAAATTTTCAAAATTTTACCCATACAAAGTCACTCTGACACTTAGGATTTTTTCAGGTGAGCGAGCTCCGACCTAAAATCTTGTAACCGCTCTAACTTTTGAACGGCTGGTCCGATTGACTCGCAACAAAAAATGTTGTCGAGCAGTTTTTTCTCCTCTTTCAAACGAGTAGCTGTAAGACAAAATCCGTCCACTAGAACCAAAGTTAGAAGATTGCTGTCGGGGGGGGGGGGTCAGTGAAATTTGATGAAAAATGTTTTGGTGACGGTCCAGGTCGAAATTCCACACTTTGGAAAATTTTCAAAATTTTACCCATACAAAGTCACTCTGACACTTAGGATTTTTTCAGGTGAGCGAGCTCCGACCTAAAATCTTGTAACCGCTCTAACTTTTGAACGGCTGGTCCGATTGACTCGCAACAAAAAATGTTGTCGAGCAGTTTTTTCTCCTCTTTCAAACGAGTAGCTGTAAGACAAAATCCGTCCACTAGAACCAAAGTTAGAAGATTGCTGTCGGGGGGGGGGGGTCAGTGAAATTTGATGAAAAATGTTTTGGTGACGGTCCCAGGTCGAAATTCCACACTTTGGAAAATTTTCAAAATTTTACCCATACAAAGTCACTCTGACACTTAGGATTTTTTCAGGTGAGCGAGCTCCGACCTAAAATCTTGTAACCGCTCTAACTTTTGAACGGCTGGTCCGATTGACTCGCAACAAAAAATGTTGTCGAGCAGTTTTTTCTCCTCTTTCAAACGAGTAGCTGTAAGACAAAATCCGTCCACTAGAACCAAAGTTAGAAGATTGCTGTCGGGGGGGGGGTCAGTGAAATTTGATGAAAAATGTTTTGGTGACGGTCCCAGGTCGAAATTCCACACTTTGGAAAATTTTCAAAATTTTACCCATACAAAGTCACTCTGACACTTAGGATTTTTTCAGGTGAGCGAGCTCCGACCTAAAATCTTGTAACCGCTCTAACTTTTGAACGGCTGGTCCGATTGACTCGCAACAAAAAATGTTGTCGAGCAGTTTTTTCTCCTCTTTCAAACGAGTAGCTGTAAGACAAAATCCGTCCACTAGAACCAAAGTTAGAAGATTGCTGTCGGGGGGGGGGGGTCAGTGAAATTTGATGAAAAATGTTTTGGTGACGGTCCCAGGTCGAAATTCCACACTTTGGAAAATTTTCAAAATTTTACCATACAAAGTCACTCTGACACTTAGGATTTTTTCAGGTGAGCGAGCTCCGACCTAAAATCTTGTAACCGCTCTAACTTTTGAACGGCTGGTCCGATTGACTCGCAACAAAAAATGTTGTCGAGCAGTTTTTTCTCCTCTTTCAAACGAGTAGCTGTAAGACAAAATCCGTCCACTAGAACCAAAGTTAGAAGATTGCTGTCGGGGGGGGGGGTCAGTGAAATTTGATGAAAAATGTTTTGGTGACGGTCCCAGGTCGAAATTCCACACTTTGGAAAATTTTCAAAATTTTACCCATACAAAGTCACTCTGACACTTAGGATTTTTTCAGGTGAGCGAGCTCCGACCTAAAATCTTGTAACCGCTCTAACTTTTGAACGGCTGGTCCGATTGACTCGCAACAAAAAATGTTGTCGAGCAGTTTTTTCTCCTCTTTCAAACGAGTAGCTGTAAGACAAAATCCGTCCACTAGAACCAAAGTTAGAAGATTGCTGTCGGGGGGGGGGGTCAGTGAAATTTGATGAAAAATGTTTTGGTGACGGTCCCAGGTCGAAATTCCACACTTTGGAAAATTTTCAAAATTTTACCCATACAAAGTCACTCTGACACTTAGGATTTTTTCAGGTGAGCGAGCTCCGACCTAAAATCTTGTAACCGCTCTAACTTTTGAACGGCTGGTCCGATTGACTCGCAACAAAAAATGTTGTCGAGCAGTTTTTTCTCCTCTTTCAAACGAGTAGCTGTAAGACAAAATCCGTCCACTAGAACCAAAGTTAGAAGATTGCTGTCGGGGTGGGGGGGTCAGTGAAATTTGATGAAAAATGTTTTGGTGACGGTCCCAGGTCGAAATTCCACACTTTGGAAAATTTTCAAAATTTTACCCATACAAAGTCACTCTGACACTTAGGATTTTTTCAGGTAAGCGAGCTCCGACCTAAAATCTTGTAACCGCTCTATCTTGTGAACGGCTGGTCCGATTGACTCGCAACAAAAAATGTTGTCGAGCAGTTTTTTCTCCTCTTTCAAACGAGTAGCTGTAAGACAAAATCCGTCCACTAGGTTAGAATCAGTGAAATTTGATGAAAAATAAATTCCACACTTTGGAAATTTTACAAATCTGACACTTAGGATTTTTTCAGGTGAGCGAGCTCCGACCTAAAATCTTGTAACCGCTCTAACTTTTGAACGGCTGGTCCGATTGACTCGCAACAAAAAATGTTGTCGAGCAGTTTTTTCTCCTCTTTCAAACGAGTAGCTGTAAGACAAAATCCGTCCACTAGAACCAAAGTTAGAAGATTGCTGTCGGGGGGGGGGGGGTCAGTGAAATTTGATGAAAAATGTTTTGGTGACGGTCCCAGGTCGAAATTCCACACTTTGGAAAATTTTCAAAATTTTACCCATACAAAGTCACTCTGACACTTAGGATTTTTTCAGGTGAGCGAGCTCCGACCTAAAATCTTGTAACCGCTCTAACTTTTGAACGAAGACAGATAGGAACAAGCCGATTCTTTCACTGAATTTGTCTCACTCTTAGCTTTCAAACGAGCTATCGCACGACAAAATCCGTCCACTAGAACCAAAGTTAGAAGATTGCTGTCGGGGGGGGAGGTCAGTGAAATTTGATGAAAAATGTTTTGGTGACGGTCCCAGGTCGAAATTCCACACTTTGGAAAATTTTCAAAATTTTACCCATACAAAGTCACTCTGACACTTAGGATTTTTTCAGGTGAGCGAGCTCCGACCTAAAATCTTGTAACCGCTCTAACTTTTGAACGGCTGGTCCGATTGACTCGCAACAAAAAATGTTGTCGAGCAGTTTTTTCTCCTCTTTCAAACGAGTAGCTGTAAGACAAAATCCGTCCACTAGAACCAAAGTTAGAAGATTGCTGTCGGGGGGGGGGGGGTCAGTGAAATTTGATGAAAAATGTTTTGGTGACGGTCCCAGGTCGAAATTCCACACTTTGGAAAATTTTCAAAATTTTACCCATACAAAGTCACTCTGACACTTAGGATTTTTTCAGGTGAGCGAGCTCCGACCTAAAATCTTGTAACCGCTCTAACTTTTGAACGGCTGGTCCGATTGACTCGCAACAAAAAATGTTGTCGAGCAGTTTTTTCTCCTCTTTCAAACGAGTAGCTGTAAGACAAAATCCGTCCACTAGAACCAAAGTTAGAAGATTGCTGTCGGGGGGGGGGGTCAGTGAAATTTGATGAAAAATGTTTTGGTGACGGTCCCAGGTCGAAATTCCACACTTTGGAAAATTTTCAAAATTTTACCCATACAAAGTCACTCTGACACTTAGGATTTTTTCAGGTGAGCGAGCTCCGACCTAAAATCTTGTAACCGCTCTAACTTTTGAACGGCTGGTCCGATTGACTCGCAACAAAAAAATGTTGTCGAGCAGTTTTTTCTCCTCTTTCAAACGAGTAGCTGTAAGACAAAATCCGTCCACTAGAACCAAAGTTAGAAGATTGCTGTCGGGGGGGGGGTCAGTGAAATTTGATGAAAAATGTTTTGGTGACGGTCCCAGGTCGAAATTCCACACTTTGGAAAATTTTCAAAATTTTACCCATACAAAGTCACTCTGACACTTAGGATTTTTCAGGTGAGCGAGCTCCGACCTAAAATCTTGTAACCGCTCTAACTTTTGAAAGAAGACAGATACGAACAAGCCGATTCTTTCACTGAGTTTGTCTCACTCTTAGCTTTCAAACGAGCTATCGCACGACAAAATCCGTCCACTGGAAGCAAGCTGTCCAGGGGGGGGGGCGTCAGCCGAAAATTTTTTCTCTGCGATTTCGCTGGAAACATCCTTCCTAACCCAAAATTTCACGTAGATTCCGAATCTGGCCTCCGTTTTCTCATCTGATGCTTCGTTTGGGCGCTACACACCAAAACGTCCCAAATTCTAACTCTGTCGTTTTTCGAAAAATGTTGAAAATTTTTTCTCACCGATTGCCTTGAAACTCACCCTACCGATGCAGAATTTCACGCTGAATCCGAATCTGACCTCCGTTTTCTCATCCGATGCTTCGTTTGGACGCTACACACCAAAAACATCACACACTATAGCCTCAAGACTAATCCTGGCGGTCGCCCACGTCAACCTAGACGGTCGCCCACGTCAACCAGGCGGTCGGACCAACTCACCCGAGTCTCACACTCTGTCGTTGCAGAGGGGGGGGGGACGTCAGCGAACATGTTGTGAACGTGGACCCACCCGGCCGGCACACCACGACAGACCACAACCTCTGTCGTTCCAGAGGGGGGGGGACTCAGACACGAAGCACCACGGCGGCCGACCACGACACTCTGCCGTGCCAGAGGGGGGGGGGGACGCAGCGATGGCCGCCATCTTGCGCGGTCCAGAAGTGGAGTTTTGCTTACTACTTATCGCGTATGCGGAATCACGTCTAATTTGGATCTAGTCCTTGTTTGAACAATACTATTGCTTACTTATTTACTGGATTTATGTCTTCAATGGTTGCTGTCAAAAAATGCAGAAAAAATGCATTGTGTCTAAATCAAAGGTTGATCAAACTGTAATATCGTTACTTTTGGTGTGTCAATCATGACCTTCAGATGTATAAGGACAATAACCGAGAATCATGGACGAAGTCTTTCGATGGAAACTGACGGATGGAGTCCTGAAGTTTTCTTTCCAAATAGATATCAACAAGGACTGCCGAAAGAGAGCATCCTTGTTGTACACCAGCAGCGGCATGAGTTTCCAAAGCTTTTTGGGGAGAGCTTCACCGCTTACGTTTGCGAGGAGTGCTTTGATGACTTCTACAATGCTGGTGAGGATGTTGAAGTTTGTCATAATCTGCCATAAGGCCTCTTGTCAAGCACGGTCGAAGGCCTTTTTTAAAATCAACGAAGCTGTGGTAAATAGCACGTTGATTTTCAAGTGCCTATGTGATAGGTGTCTGTTGTTAAATGGATGTTGAGTTGTTCATCTCCTTTATCGGAATCCCGCCTACTTATATGCTAAAATCTCTTCAGCTTTCCATTGAGACGATTTAGAAGAATTCTTAACATCAACTTGGAAGGGGGATGGTGGCTTGGCAAGCTGATAGTCTATAATAACAACCCAAAATTTGTTTTCCTTTTTTCCGAGTATTTCCATGACGGTTTCTTAAAGCACTTTATGCGTGTCGCTTGTGACTTCACTTATGCAATAGCTGTCGTCTCCAAGTAGAGAAAAGACAATGAATCCTCCACTGACCCTAGGAATTCTTGTTTGAAAACCTTCCTTGACTTTATTTTCATTATCATCAATGCCATGTCGTGATCGCTCCCGATGTCTATATCCGAGAATGTCCTAGTGACATTGTCTGTGCTTGATTGATGCTTGATTCAAACTTCTGCGGCATAAGGATGAAGTCGATCTGTCGTTCGGTAGTTCGAGTCGTACTATGGCCAAAGCCAAATCACGACTGCTTACAAATTCCAAAAGACGAAGGCCACCATCATCAACCCCGAAGCGTCCCACGATTCCTCCTCATTGGTCATACCGATATGCGTCTATGGTTAACTTTTGCGCTTCAATCTCTAGTGATGATAGTTATGTCTTTGATTGAGATCTTCATGCCTGCATTTCATAAAAGTTTCAACATCCTCATCATCGTATTTTTCGAAACCCTTCCATGATGCTTTTTTTAAAGATCTACTTGGTACACAAGAACTGCGTGCATGCTGGATCTCAGGGTCAATGCTTCATATTCTATCTCTCAAAATAATTTTTGTCATTAAGTTTCGAAATTGTATTCTAGCTGTACTCCCTATCTAAATGTCTTTAATTACTAATTAATTCGATTGTCATCATCCCATAATGAATATCCCTGTTAATATACTTTGTAAAATTGCTCGATTAGTCTCCATGTACACAGATTCATCTGCTGAGAACCCAGTATTCAAAGTATTCGTGGAAAATGAACAGAAAAGATGAGAATTTCATCGACGAGATGGAATCAATTAAACGGAGACATGATTTAGGGAATTTGAGATGGTGTGATAGCATTTCGAGCAGATTAAAATTAACTAAATGAAGAGAATAAGATTTGAATGCTCATTATTCAGCACACGAAATGTGTAATTTGAGACCTTTAGCAGCTAACTGAGCCTTCAATTTGATAGTTGGAAGAGAATGAAGAAAAAAAATTAAGGACATGAATTCACATCGGACACTCATACGAAAATGAACATGAGCAGTACGCGCACCCATACAGCTTTATTTATCATCATCCCACGCTATATCCAAAAGTCTTCCATCCTCCTATTAAGAAACCTTTCGAGTATTGTTCATTTCGAACAGAAAAGTCATGAGCGAATAATTTTAGACTTTATTCAACCCTTCCACATCCTGATATTGTTGCGTGTCTTAACGAGCCGTATTTACTTACTCGGAAAACAGACAACGAAAAAGGAAATTGGAGGATAACGTCGTTTCGCATTGATGGAATTATGGAAGCTGAGTGGGAGGATTACCTGATTGACTGTCAGTCACCCGAACTACGGAAACTCAAGCGGCTATTGTCCGGAAATTTTTCACGAACTGCGTATGAAGACACCATCTGCTGTTTGTTTACGGATTTCAGAAAAACCAATGCTGTGCACGTGCAAATTAGTACATCTATGTTTAGTTGTCTCCAGTAACATGATCTTTGACGCGGATGATCCATGCTTGAAGTGACTATATTGTGAGAGCCATAAAAATCCGACTTTTCGCTGAGAGACACACAGAGATAAATGGTCTTGTCTGCATGTTTGGGTCTAGAGATAACTTTCCTCACTACTGATGGCAACGGCTAGAGCTATGTAGTCTCGAGGGGCAAGAATATCAAATTTCATTGGACTTAATGCAAATTCAAGTCTGAATTCTGACGACCCAGACGATTAACACCACAGTCAGTAAATTTAGATAGAGAGGATTCGAAAATGGTGAATGACATTTCCTTTTGACGAATTTTTCACTAAGAAAAATTGAGTTAAAGATATGCACTGTTCACTTGAAAGGCCTGCCTGCAGTCTGACCGCTGAGTTTCGTGAGTTCGCTGATGGGTGCAACTTCTGCGATACGCGCGCTTGACCAATCACGCAAGCCAAAGAACGACGAATATCTATGTCAATCTCTGTTGCTTGCTACCATTGCATACAATGGCTGGGATCATAGAAATAAATTGTTTATCTCAAGTTGACAAGAATGGAAATTAACTCAAGGTCGCGGCACGTCAGGGGGAACTAAATTGGAGGATCATCCGCCAATGAAAAAGTTAGAATTGCACATGTGACTGATTCTAACTCTATGATTCAGCCGTTGACAAATGTGTCTAAGTGCGAAAATGCGTGCGATTTTTGTGCCATTATTGTGTATTGCATGAAGCTTTACTTCCATTCTAGAGGTTTGATTGTTATCAATTTCTATGGCTGGGATATGATTATGTCCGCCCTAAACTAACCCACAGACAAATGAATCTACAGATTGTTTCATAAAAAATGGATCACCCTTAAACATCGCTTTAACTTCAACTTTGTCTAACTCCGCCAAACTTGAACGAATTTGTCTGAAATTTGGAAGATATGTCAGTTGTGCTTAAACTAATATCATTGTTGGAAATTTCAAGCATGAATATTGAGTTGTTTTCCTGTTATAGATAAAAAAGTAGTAGATAACTGGATCTTCATTTAGAAATGTTACACAAAATCATACCTCACTCTTATAAAATTACATTTGTTTCCTTTGTTATGTAATATGTTGTTCTACAAGCCAAAAGCTATCAAGCAAAACAAAAATAAAGAAAATCGGTCAATCAGAGCCAGTATAGCACCATTATTCATCAACAATAATGTAACTGCTACATGTGATTAACTAGACTTCATGTTCCATAGCTTCCTGACTTCGTTGCGGTGGTGTTGGCAGCACTCCTGATTGCTTTCAGCTAGAAATCTATCTCTTACCGGTTGAAAACAATACAAAGCACAAATGAACAATAACGAGATCGCATTCACAAAAGGCAAAGTGTCAGCCTTCTTAGAACTAGGGTTTTCTTTGCGAGCTACAAGCAAGCGACTAAATGTCCCTTACACAAATGTGCATCGATGGCATAATGATGATTTTCGACTCTGTCGTAAAGAGGGCTCTGGCCGTCCACGCAAAACATCCAAACGTAGAGACCGCCTAATTTTGAGATTTGTTAAAGTTGACCCAACTCTCTCGTTAACTGAGATGGCTGCACTAGACTCGTCTATTTCTAAGTCCACTATTCGTAGAAGACTTATTGAGTCGAATTTCAAGTGCTGTAAGAGGCCCTCTCAGATCAAATTATCAGATCAGCATACAAAAAGACGTCTCAGATGGGCAATGAGTCATTGTCACTGGCGAAATCAATGGGATCGGGTTGTCTGGTCTGATGAGGCATCAGTCCGCCTGAAGGAACCATGAATTCTGAACGCTATGTGAATGTTTTACGAATGAACATTGGCCAAATGACAGATCAACTTGGTGATCCATCGACTTGGTTATTTATGGATGATAATGCTACGTGTCACAGGAGTAGTAGAGTCAACTTATGCAAGTCTCAATTAGGGCTTAGGACATTATCATGGCCAGCTCGTTCTCCTGATCTGAACCCCATAGAAAATGTATGGAGTATTCTGAAACGTAACGTTCGTCATTCACTGCTACCTACAGATGGCGTATCACAACTTACGTCACTGTTAAAAAGAAAGTGGAGAAAGTTAGATCAGTCAAAAATCAACGATATCATCGAATCAATGCCTAGACGAATTGGTAATGTCATTGACAATAAGGGTAGGGCCACAAAATATTAGCTTCTTAAGAACCGTTGCTGTATCATAGCTTATCAGATTATATAAGGACATTTAAATATATTAGGGACACGAAATAACATGAAAAATGCTTTCTGTATCATACTTATGTTTTATTTAGTCAAATTTTAGGATGATCCACTTTTTATGAAACGGACTGTATCTTGTGGTAGGACTAGAATGGAAAGTTACTGCTTGTTGATGGTTCCTTCAGCCGCTCGACTGTACGACGATTGCTATATCTTTAGAAGAATCAAATTACCGCAGCATGCAACAGCTGTAGATTCTTGCCACAAGGCGATTCATTGTAAGTTAGCTTATCATATTGCTTCACATATATGTGAAAATAGAAATTATTATAATCGTAAATGTTTACAAAGTACATCGATAAGCTGCTGGCAATTTCCTATTGTCAGTCAGTCATTGGAAGCCACCATCGTTTAGGTACCGGCACATAATGAAACAGGTCGTCTCTTCCTCTGTTTGAATACAGAAGGGAAGCATTGGAACATGTAACGTTAATGAAATGGCACAATCTGCTGACATAATGCAATAGAAATGGAGCAATAAGCCGCCAGTTCAACATGAAACGCGCCAAATTGTGCCAAGTTTCAGTGACTGTTATCAAGCGGATCACACAGCAAAAAGTCACATACGATGTCAAGTTCTATAGAAAAATTTGGGAACGTTTTTTCGTGCGCCTGCTAACTTTTTTTAAAATGATCGGAGGACCCAACATTATCGAGAAAACTTTAGCGCATTGATCTGAATTCTTCGAATCTGAAGGAGTCGTGGTGATCAGAGCAATTGAAGTAGTCCACAGCAATCCGCAAGCTGCACACGACTACTTTTCCTATCTCTGGAAGGTATTGAATATTTCTTTTTCCCCACTAAGTAAGTTCCTGCATGTGCCATCGCATTGAATCAGTTTGCATTTCTAGCAAAGTGATACACTTAAACAATCGAATTCTGTGGATACAGGTGTCATGACAGCACATGTTCACGACATTCTGTTGTTTTAATGTCCATGGACGTCTTAGCCCTCTGTTAATATAGAGTATCAGATTTCTATGATGAGAACTTTGCAAGGTGCGCAGCTACTAGATTCAATATTTCCCCGTCCAGATTTCTCTGTGGAGATGACTTGCGTTTCCCGGGGGCGATTCTCATGTTTCCTAATAGGTCTTCCATAGACAGATAGAAGGAAATCCAGAAGAATTTTCCCAGGTAATGTAGAAGAACTGTGGGATATGCCACTTAGATTTGCATAATATTATACTGTTTAAAAATGCTTGTTGTAATATCGAATCTCAGAAAATGTTGTCAGATCGGAAAACATCCTAATTTTTGACTTTTTGAAGACTGTTGAAGAAACGTGAACAAAATTTGTGAAAATAACGCCATCTGGATTTTTTGGAGACTTTGCATCATATATCACGGATTTAAACGCTTTTCATGGACTAGGTCGCATATAACATGCTGTAGACTACGCGACTGAATATAAATTACTTGTTGAGTTTTTTAATTAATTCACTTTCGAACCTGCGGGATGGACGATTTTTTGTTTTGGACCTGTCTTTACTTTAAAACTTGACAGACATTACCGTAGCTTTTCATCTAAGACTGCTCCAAACTTTTCCACTACAAATGATGTATTTTATTCACTGGAAGGTCTGGATTTTGTTTCACCTACATTATGAAAGGTCTGAATTTGGACATTTTTTGTGAACGCTGTGTACGATAACTTCCAATTAAACGCATCGACTTCTCAGATGAGCACTGCATGCAATTAATTTGATTTTATAATCCATAGATTATTTGGTGATCATAATCTATTACACTATAGACATCGAATAGTGTTTTGGAAATTTGAAACTTACATAATAACTACACTGTAAATCGCTGGATGCCAAAATTACATACAAACATATACCGAAATCACATACAATTTGAAACTAACATCTGATACGAGATTCTCGTATGTATACAGAGACCTGGCATGTTTTTCATACGACATCTTACTTACTTTCGTATTTGATTGGTATGTAGCGATACGAACTATTCTATCTGTGATGCACCCGATGCAAATTGGTCCTCATTCGTATGTGTTTCGTATGAATAGCTTTAAGTCACATGCAAAAAATAAGTTATATTACATACTACTTACAAAAAGCTTTTTCCAGTAATACCAGGCGTGAATATTTCTTTGTGAAAGTGTGGTATTTAACTAGATTAGATTTATTGTGAAATTAAAGCTGCATGTCATCTTTGGAACTTGTCTTATGGCATTCACAAGACTCATAATTAGCTCTTTTCCATGAACTAAGTTGATAAACATCATTTCAATAAAATGATAATTTTCGAGTAACCATGTTGACATATATATCTGAAACATAACTATTTTTGTGTTCATGAATTATAATGTGTTTTTATTTCGGATTGATAATATGCTTAGTTCCAAAATTACATAATGCATATTGGCTGATGGTTAAATACTTATTGATTATTCATAAAATGCCTTAGACTTGCATGGATTAAAAGCGAATGCAGCATTGTAAGTTTGACTATTAAATGTCATGATCTTATTACTTACAAAACAGTAGTAACATTAGTGTGATCTTTATTGACAAAAGGCGTTATATCAACATATCTTAGAAATCATTGATGCTTTCCTTTAACATTGTGCTTGTATGGTTTTAGTATGTAAAGCATACCACATTTGAAATAACATACGAAAAGCATACAAATATAAACTAAGAGAATGCAGAAATATACCAAAAAATATTTTGGTGTGCATCCTTCGTATGTGATTGGTATTGAGCGATTTACAGTCTAGTTCCATTGCCTTCGGTGTAGTAGAGTGTCATAGTAGAGTTCCATTGTTTGCCTCCATTATCCACTTTCCATTATCCATCATATATAGTCTCAGATATAGTGTAGTAGTCGTTCACAGTAGTAGTGTGTTTCGTTCAGTTGTAATCGGTATAGTATCACGTTAATCGTTGCATTTCCATGTTTCACCTCCACTTTTCCAATTTTTTTATCCATCGGTCTCCTGTTGTTTTATAATATCCATTTTTCATTTCCTTAACCTATGGTGACCATTGTCGTATTCTATTTCTACTACCAGCATCTGTAGTCGATTCAGCATATTAGACGTTTGTTTTGAACGTGTATGCGGCAGTGCTTGGAATCTATGGTAGTAGTATATTAGCAGCAAGAATGAGTAGTGTTGCAAGTCTTAAGATTTCCATTTTTACCAGATATTGGGCCGAAGCTGATCAATTTTAATTCGTTGCCACGAGAAAATTCCATTGAGCTCTTTTAAGAACTGATTAATCCAATTGTTACAGTAGCATTGCATTTGTACACTTGCGGATTGAAGAACGCCATCAGTCTTCATTAGGCTTACTTCAATTAATAAATTAATTTAGTAAGCATTATATTCTATTATAAATGGCTGCTGCAATGATTTTCATCGCATGAGAAATACAGTGCTATCAAAAAGTCCCTTTCCTATTTCAAATTGATGTAACTTTGGTAATATTCAATATTTTTGCACGGTTTAAAGACTGACTTGTAGCCAGAACGCCCAAGTTTTACCCTAAGTCATTTAATGTAATCAAATTTACAGGGAAATTGAATCATGATATATCGAAATATGGCAAGATAAGGTAAATAACAGTACAACCAAGTACATTTGATAACATTTTCAATCTTATAACTTTTTCAAACAAACTGATTAGCAACTGATAGCAACAAACTAATTTGCGCACTATTGTTGGAATCAATAGAATCAATTACTTTTCTACAGTATCTCCATCATAATCAATGCAACGTCTTAGACGATCCTCGAAACAACTGTTTACTCTCTGCAGAATGTCTGAGTGAACATTCAGTGATTCTTCCACAATGGAAGCTTTCAGTTCATTCAAGTTGCTTGGGCGACACTTGTAGACTGTATTCTTCAAATATCCCCAAAAGAAGAAATCTGGGGGTGAGAGATCTGACGATCGTGCTGGCCAGGGGAGTGGGACCATTTCTTCCAAACCATCGATCATGAAAAACATCGCTGAGGAAATTTCGCATTGAAGTGGCCCAATGGGGTGGAGCCCCGTCTTGCTGAAACCAAACTTCATCCACAATACCTTCTTGTTGAAGCTCCCGCAAGAAGAAAGTTCGCAGCATTTCAAGATAATTGTCAGACTTAACAGTCGGCTGATAAAAAAAAGAATGGTCCATACAAGCGTGTAGAGCTCATTCCAATGAACAACAACTTTCTTCGACACAACAACTTTCGGCGACGAATGTTCTTTTATCAGGCATGGTTGTGGCTTCTCCTTAGCCCATATGCTGCAATTGTGGCGATTTACTGCTCCATTCAAATGAAAGACTGCTTCATCTGAAGTTATCAATTTTGCAAAACAACCAGTCTCCTCGTTTTTCTCAATCACAGTCTCACATGCAAAGACTCTTGCCACTTTATCCTCATCACTCAAGCGTTGGTGTAGCTGAAGTTTGTAGGGTTTCATTTCTAAACAGCGCCGTAGTATGGAATGCGTTGATCCGAACGAGATATCCAGCACATTTTTCACTTCATTAACGGAATGAAAGTCATCAGGAGTCTCTGCAAGACATGCAGCTGCGGCCTCACAGTTATCGTCGTTAACTGAAGTTCTGGGACGTCCACTTCTATCCCTGTCAGCGACGCTCCCAGTCTCTAAGAACTTCTTGAGTAGAGATCGCATTGTTGGGTCAGATGGAATGTTCTCCCACTTTTGCCGTTGAAGTTCTCGGCGAACCTGCAGTGGTGGATTCATACTTTATCATTAGGCGCACAACTTCTATTCTCTGTTCCAGCGACAACATAGTGATCGACAAAATAACAAGTGAAAGGCTACGGTGTTAGCAATGACTGATAGTGATGACTCATCATGACGCACTATTGATGATTCACGATAATTTTCGCACACCTGCTCGAGAAACAATAAGGTGCGAGGCATAAAACAAAATTTGGGCGTTCTGTCTACAAACCAGTCTTTAAACCGTGCAAAAATATTGAATATTACCAAAGTTACATTAATTTGAAATATGAAAGGGACTTTTTGATAGCACTGCATTATCATTCTTCTGATAGACCATGTGTTCGAGAATGTGGTTCGGTGTGGATAATGTGGGCCAGCAAGTTGGTGTTTGCCGACAGTAGGAGGCTTGCCAAATCTAAATCTGTGCGGCTTCATAGGTAAATGCTCATGAACATGGTAAGAAATAACTTGTAGGCATCAAGTATATTTCATTTCTCTGAACATGAAGCTTTAAAGCGATTTAAATTTTAAAAAATGAAATGTTTATGAATTCTTTGCACAGGACTCCGATGATTAGAATTTTGTTCTGCTACTATTGATTGCCTGATCAAAATATTATGAAAAATCACTTACATCTCCTATTCGCCCGACCTTCATACCGAAAGGCTCATCTTCGAATCGGGTGACCATGATTTCCCTTATTTCTTGGAATGGATAACTTCCGCTCACTCCTGGAGATGTTGGCGTCGTCACGAAGAAGTTGCCGTTACTGGAGGAGTTAGGTGAAGCGGATGCTTTGGAACATGTAGGTGTGGGGGCGCTGGTGGAGAGGAGCTGAACAGCACCAGGATAAGGAGGCGGAGGAGCAATGCCAGGATCACCACTCATACTCCCAACCCGGGAAACACTGCCGGGATTAACTCCAAATTTGAAGGAAAGGGCAGGTGAGCACGGTGCTGACACCGAACGTTCCTGAAAATGAAGAGAAAGGCAGTTAAATATAGCTGTTTTTGTAAAACTAGGATTATTTAACTAATTGGTTTTATATCAGACAGCGTGATGGCTGAACTGCTAAATTGCATGACTTAAAGTTTTCACGTATTTGGAACCGTCTGTCAAAATTTGATGATATTCAAGTCACTGCAAGGACATTTATGAAAGAAGTAATTTTTCAAATGACCATTTTCCTGACATTGCATTATATCTAAACTTTATTTTCAAATCATAACATTTCAAAATCATGATGCATAATTGAAGATTCGGTTCTTTATAAAAAATTGCAAGCATCATGAAGCAGTTGTTACTTCGATACAAAACTGAGACAAAATGCATCATTTTCTACAAAATTAGATTTCTTTCAATATTAGATTCTCATGTGGTAGCTAGTAAACGTAAATAAGCAGCACAATAATGGTAAAATGAAATAAAAAAGAGCGAAGAACTCATAATCATTCAACATTTGAAATTGCGAAAATTGTAGTGAATTTACGAAATTATGGAAATTCATGTATGCGAAATGAAAGAAAGCAAAATAATGCGAAAATTGAACTCTACATGAATGCGTTCATTCATCGGCTATGTCCGAAATTTCATAAAAATCCGAAATTAAAATTTTGCATATTTTATTTATAGCGGCAAGAAAAACGAATTGATCGAAGCCGTTGTCAGAACTGTGAATGATTGAATATTGACGAATATTAATTGATTGAAAAGATTGAACATCAAAGTCAGAGGAAGCAATCAGAGTCCCTGGGCTATATCACGCTCAAAAATCAAGAATACATTTCAATATTATAGTCCTCATCGTGATCTACTAATAAGAGAAGCATATAAAATTTGGAATTAGAATAATTTTCTAGAATTCATAGAAAAAATTTAGGAGTCTATTACAGTTTATTACAGTTATCGGAATGCGAATTTAAAAAGATTTGTCGAAAGTATTGACTGGACACGTTTTACTGTTATACATGTGTCTACCGGTTTTCCCATAATTTGACTTCAAGTACCTTTGACCTAAAATTGAATATGCGTATTGTTTGGTTCCCTGCTATTTACTACCAAAAATTATGTATAAATGTAAATATGCCATTGAAAACTAATCTTCGTTTATTACAAAATTCTAACTCACATTCATCGGATTATCAATGTTACATGTAGAAATTGAGAAAAATCAACCGTGCAATATCGCTGATATATTGTCTTCGGGCCGAGTGAGCCCAAAGTCTGTGCAAATCTGCAAGTCTGTGCTCAACTTAAACAAAGAAAAACATTTTGTCCATAATACAATACATTTCTTTACATAAAAAGCGGCGAAAACGGAGACGGCCATCGATGAAAAATCATTCATATTGTTAATACAACCTGGTGGTTTGTTACATCAGGTCTTTTTAGTCTGGCTATAGCATCTTCAAAAAACTTGAAACAGTATGTCAAATAATATTTTGCATTAACTAAAATAAGATTATTTGAATAGGAAATATCGTCGAAATATGTTGTCGTTCACAAAACCATTTTTCATGTCAAGGCAATTCAATTTCGAGAGAAACGATGTAAGACGAAGAGTTTCGCAATATTTTCTTTTATTTATCTGGACTGCAGTCTGCATGTATGTGAACTTGCTGCATAATCTTTCATGTCTAGCATGGTTTCGCCCATCAATGGATAAGCGAGATAATGCACCATGGTAAGGAAAATAAGACTTTTAGCGGCATAGATCAGAGAATATGTATCTTCGATTGTTTTTGCAATAGATTGTTATTAAATACAAGCGATGATTTTGAACAATGTGAGCAATGTTTATATGATGTATCACTTCTGCTATCATATCATTGTTATCATCTGCATGTACAATGCAGAATAAGTGGCGAAGCAAGAGATGTACCATTTTTTGCAGCTTTACACAGGCAATCACAGACATCATTAAAACACTGATAATATCACGTTAATTGCTTGCATGCGTATTATTCAGATATTCATGTAAAGCATGTAGAATGAAAAAATGGAAAACTCGAGACGTCTTTAGTAGCAAAACGCTTCTAGTGAGTCCCATTAGTCAGCAAGGCATGTTTGCACAGGACTGCACACGTCTGTGTGTGCATTTTAGTCTCCTGAATAGTCGCCACAAAGGCCTACGATGTCTATTCTGATTAGAATAGTTTGCTTTCGGATAAATGACAGACGGTTAATCGATTCAATCATGTAATATGGTGAAAAGTGCTAGTATGTGATAATGCGAGGGTAAAAACTGACATGGATGGGTATCACATTAATAGAGAAGGAGGAAGGATGGGAGATTGAAAAGATTTTAGAAGAAATATGATGGAAACAAACGCTGACCACGAACGTTCCTCGAAGCTAATGAGGCAGAGAATTGAATAAATAAGACAATTATTAGGAAATGGAAGTGTCGGAGAGTGATGTTGATGGGATTTATAGTGGATGGAGTTGTTTGAAGAGGAGAGTGAGAACGTAATGATGTGAAAGTTCGGTCAGGCTGGTAGAAGTTCGTCTGTGCTACACACAAAAGAGACATTATGAGAAGACTGGAAACATCGATGAGACAATCTCAGATCATGGATCCATGAAAAGAAGAACAATTTCTGCTCGAGCAGCTCAACTTGGAATTTTACTCAATGAACTGAAAGAATTGAATTGAAGCTCAAATGCGATCTTACCTAACGGCGTCATCTACAAGCTAAGCAGTCGAGCACTGTACAGGCGACCAGTCTTTATCAAAGCTGAATTGCATTGCAGCTGATAACAAATAATTAATTGCTGCCATTAAAAGCTGCAATTCACAAATTCCGTGGCACAAGCAGTCACAGTATATTTGCCATAGATCTCTTGTTTTCCATTAATGCTCCGATTAAACACCGCAACGAGTTCGGTGGTGTTGAAGATGTGATTGAATGTGTCCGACCACTGCCTAGATAAAGAATTTGTCGCTCCAAGCGTCAAGAAGCTGTATTATTTTATTTATTATATCACATGTATATACAAAGTGAAGTTAGCTGATTGTCTGCTAAGCCAGCAGTCAAAGGGGAAACATCGCATGCTAACCTTTTCCAGAGGCATTTTCTAGCTTGTTACCGCACTAAAACCTATTCCACTCTTATTCAGTATACTAACCAAAAACGCATGCTTTTTGTAATACTTGTTATTTAAACATAGCTTCATCATGTATGCAATATACTTTCCTCATGTATCTCAATAAATAGTGGCAAATCAAATAAAAAGTCAAGCGACATAAGTCACACACAATAGTCTCATTGTTGGTTGAAATGGTCGTCAACGAGATGTTTACTCATCAACATTTTTTACTCAACAAAGATTATGAAAATATTTACTGGTATATTATGCTTCCTTTACATTAGGGCCTATTTACATACACAATAGGTCGTATCTCGCGTTTTAGTGAATTTCAGAAACTACATACGTAAATGTAGAAATGTCCTACAACGTCTAATTCAGCTGTTTTGCGAGCAGCACTGCACCGAGTATAAACTTTTTTTTCTCAAAAGGATCTATAATGTCCTATAGTTATCGCCCCCCTCCATTGTTTAAATGCTACTTATTTATATTCTATCTTGATGGCAACCATTAACCAATGCCACTATGTTTGAAAGACTGCTTCACTTAATCGACAGGGTCATTTCATCGACACGTAGATATCATAGGTTTGAGTCATTTCGTCGAATGGTCATTTCATCGACAGGTCGTTTCATGAATGACTATGTGCATAATCATAAGACATTGGAGTCCCTGATAAACCTCAAAGACATCATAATGTATATGAATTATTGAGTAGATGCATGTCTTTAACTATCTATAGATGCATGATGCTCTTGAGCGAATATCATCCACCTGTCGATGAAGTGAATCACCACCATTTGAAATAATATAAAAACATCGTGAAAATGAAGGAAGCGAAAGTTCAGTTAAGCAAATACTTTATCTAACTATGCCTACAATGAAAAATCCACCGGGATCTGAGAAAATTTATGTATCATATTATCATTATTGTGTGCATTCTTTTGTCCTCAGCAGATGTCACTTGTCCGTATTGTATGGTGTCTTTTTATGACAAAATACTCTTTCTTCACCCAGTTCCCCCTCCACATTTCTTTACCCCATTCAATAAGTACCTTTTGCTGTAATCCAAATGCAAACTTCATTGTTTAACTTTTACTCTAGCTTTTACTTAATTATGTCATTAATTGAAACTTTGCGGTCATTTACTGCTTTGTTCTCATGATTCGATATTAAGAAGACCGCATTGCTAAGATTATGGAAAAGTTAGCATCATAATTTCACAAACTCATATTCATATTGATTTGTTCGATTCATGTCAATGGCAAAGCTTCCATAACTTCTCTCGCTTTGAAAATTGATAGTCCTAAAGTTCCGATATTCTTTGTCCAAATGGAGGGAAATAGAAGCAATTTATTGTAACAACCATCATGACCTTCCAGTTCAGGTGCTGTTTAAACCTCACAGCTTAACTTTCTAATTTCGAATCGGTACGAAATGAAGTGATATTTTCTCTCCTTACTGGAAATTTTGACAGCCCAACAGCGAGCATATTCAGCTCGGGGAACGCTCGATACACGGGACTTGCGATAATCTGATAATTCCCCATAGGTTGGAAGCAGACTCATTGTTTCTCTCGAAGCAAAGAAGATCAAAATCATCGTTTGGTCTCCTGGGGTATCACACGCACACAAATAAATATTACCTATACACAAGTCTTTCTTCATGCATCCTTCAGAACACAATATTGTGATGAAGTAATGATAGACAATCTCGCTTGATTCATTGCAAAACTTGCAGAAATACTTCGGCATCTGAGTTTAAATTTGTGACAATTATGATTTTTATTATCATGACGATTTAAGTCAAAGTGAAATTGCATTTTAATGAAAGGAATTTTTCTAAGGTTTTTGGAATAATTGTTTCTAGTGAATAAGATAAACTCTAATCAAAACTTCAGGCTTCGATAATGCACGGTTATCTTTGACAAGGTCGTACACTCGTGTGTGGTTGCGAATACGATTCAATTTAGTCCGGCAGCAACAACGAGTTTCTGCAGGGAACTAGGCCGAAAGTGAGACTTTCACAGAATGCTGTGCACCCTATGCCTACTACGAATCTGTGTGTCTGCCGAGTTCTGGTGAGTTCCTCTTCTTGTCAGACATGTTCAAGGAAAAACACATGTAGCCTTAATCAAATGGGACGCAGATTGCAGTTTTGGGCTAAAATGAAATTTTGTATGTTTTCTCTAATTAACCAAAAGCACTAAGCCCAAAGTCATAATATTTGGGCTGGAATGTCGTCAGGTCATTTCCTGTGATATGCATGTGCTTTTATCATGCATCTAATCGGCAATGTGTGTGAGAATGTGATTGAATGTGGATAACGCTGCTCAAAATGTTTGCGTTTGCAGACATTAAGAGGCTCGCCAAATGTAAATGCGTTTAGCTTAATAGACAGGGGTGCATGAAAATGAAAGGAAATGACCTGAAGACATTCCATGTCAAATATTCTGAGTCTGAGCTTAGTACTTTTCGTTTAATCACAGAAAACAAAGAAAATTTCATTCTAACCAAAAACATGTGTTTTTCTTTGATCCTGTCTGACAAGAAGAGGAACTCACCAGAGCTCGGCGGACACACAGATTCGTAGTAGGCATAGGGTACACAGCATTCTGTGAAAGTCTCACTTTCGGCCTAGTTCCGTGCAGAAACTCGTTGTTGCTGCCGGACTAATTTTCCTTGCTCTATATTTCATGCCAACACGCACCTACGGCTGTGCTCTGATACAATCATTTTCACATCGGAGGTACAAGCGATGCCCCAAATCGCATCCAGTGTAAAAAAATCATTTAACGTTTTTTATTAATTTTTCTGAACATAGGAGTTTTTGAATTAATTATTACACAAAATTGCAAAAATAGCAGCAACTGAGGAGAGGAGGCGGAAGCGCTCCCTTTCAACAACTTTGTCTTTAAATCGCTCTCTTCTACCACCTCTGAATCCAATGAGGAGCTCGCTATTCTAACTTTCATTATATATGATGATAAGCGTTTACACTGTATTTAGTTCATGAGTAGCTCTAATAATGAGAAACGTGAGGATTTTTTCAATACAATCAACATCAAAATCAAAGTAATTATTCAGAAAATGTGAAAAAATAAGAAAATCTACAAAGGGAAAATAGCGTCACATGCAATATCAACCACGGAAACCACTATTAAATAATCTTTTCATTTTGAATTAGATCTTTTGCTGCCATCGGTCGCGATTCATCCAAGCACAACAACAAAAAACAATTTTTTACCAGCGTGTAGCTTTATATTCCCAATATTTCGACTTAGCCTTCAACAAAGGATACAGAAAAAGGGAATTGTAATAAATGTCATTAAGAAAATTTAAACTAACCTATCTATGGAATACAACCTAGAACCGCAGTAGAGCTTGGTCATTGAGGCATGCTAACACAGAATTCTGTGTCAGAAAAAAGTCGTGTAAAGTAGCTTTGAAAAGATAAGTTGTGAAATAATATGATATGAAAATAAAGTCCCCATTCGAAGAACAATGACAATTTCCTGCACACTACACGTATTGCTATAATGAAAATGGGTCAACATATTGGCTTAAGTATCAATGCACAGTAATCATCTATAAAACGTAGAGAAAAATCGGAAAATTCAACGCACACGTCAGATAATTGGATGCACACATCGGACAAATGATGCACACGCCGGATATTTGAATGCACACGTCGGATATTTGAATGCACACATCGGATAATTGAATGTCCGCTTCGGATATTTGGATGCACACATCGAATATGCGAGTAGGAAAAGCTGTAGTTGCGTGATTAGATATTGCAGTGCATAGTTAAAGTATATAGCAAATTACGTATATATATAGTTAAAGCGTATAGTAAAGCTATTAAAGTAATATAACTTTATGATTTCCTACTTTTCCTCTTAACTTTTTCTGACTTACGTACTCACCTGCATGTTTGACTTAAATGTAAGTTTCGCTGTTGTTTGTCACTATTACAGTGACATCCGATTTAAGAGGTTCGATGAATCTATGAATTCCCATCAAAGTCGGAGTAGGGCGGAGTAGACGTACATAGACGTATAGCAGTAGTTGCAACTTCCTTTTAACTTTCAATGAGCATTATCGAGCTATATATTTTGTATCACTTTCGAGTTATTCACCTTGATATTTTTTTGTCAATTTTCCAGTCCTAGTGCCATAATCTAACTGAATGATGTCAGATATATAGCAGTAAATCAACTCGATCAAGATTTAACTTTGAACTTGTTTCAGTCCAGCATGATTCACCGTTTCAAAGCTTATTATTTTTGGCGCCTCAATTAGTAACAGTGACAAGAAAGTAACCGATGTTCTGTTTCTATCATTATCTTCCCAAGCATTGAGGGCATTTTCCACTTGCAGAAAGTTGCAAGGCAAGAAACGGGCGGTAATTCTGAAATCGATCTGTAATGACATATGCAAGGTGATGGAAATGCGCAGAAACATAAAAGGAAGCAGATATTGCAAATTTGACCAAATTATCACATCATCAACTGACTGATCGATTAACGAAACGAAGAAATTGAAATATGAAAGTTTCGCATCATAAATTGCCCAATTTCTGAAATGAATAATCGCTTGTTAATGATTTGGTGAAGACGTGCTCAACCACACATGAAACAGTTGATCGAGTGTCGGGAAAATTCTGCGGGAAAGCAATGCGCACCGATCCAGAAACTAAAAGTGATTGTCAAAATTTACAGACACATATATCCTTCGTAAACATAAATAGTGACATTCATGTCGACCGTCATGCTACAACAGGTTTCCGCAAACTTTGAACCCTTTCCGGCCAAATTCAGGTAAATACTTTTCGTTCCAGCCGCATTTTAGAATTGTCATCCTCTTTATGCGCATGATAGTATCAAAAACTACTACTTTATTTGCATCATTCAATTATTGGATACCCGAACTATAGATTTTATCATTCATTAATCAGACAGAAGACAATTTGAACGAACGAATTATAATTGAATATAGAAAGAAAGAATATCAATGTGATGGATGCGCTTGAATTATAGAAAAAGTTTATTGAAATAAGGTTCGAATTCTGCTATCACAACTTTGATTAAATCTGAAGTGTGCTCGCATGAAAGTCGATTTCTGTATCTATTTTTTACATAATTAAGCTACGAAAATGTCTGTTCGTATACAAATGTGGATCTAAGCATGGAACTGACAATCGTGCTGACATTGCGAAGATTTTTGTGATGAATATTTTCCAGAATTGAAGAATCGACTCCAAACTGCAGTACTTTCACTTTGATACGTCATTTGCTTGTTATTCAATCAGCTCCAATTGACATTGTGGAAGAGCTTCCGCAGATACAAATGGTGCATATGCGATCAATTCATCTGGTCGGAACACTCATGAATCACCCAGAAGAGTAAAGAATAATTTCTGGGATCTAAATTCACTGAATCTTGTTTTGAATTCAGATTTCAACGATTCGATGCAATTGATAAATCAATTCAGACCTCTTAATTCCCACTTCTGATTGAAATGAAGACAATGAGAACTCAAGCCGCAAAACCCAAAATTTTGGATCGAGTCGACCAGCCGCACATCATTGTTCAGCCGGCCGCATGCGCTCGGAAAAGCCTAGTTTGCGGAACACTGTACTACAACCACATGTAAACTTAGCAAAACACTCATCGTGTGAGGGACTGTTACGAAACTGGCTATCATGCCCATCAAAATTTAACTTCACTTTCTGGAATGTTTTGATATTCAAAATAGCAAGTAAATATCCATTTTTTATGGAATAAATGATTTTCAAGTCCATTTGGTTTCATACATTGAAATAAGGGAGGCCATTCCTGGATGTATTTATAATTAAAATATTGCCACTGGCTTTCTCAGGAATACGTATGTCTAACGTCTGTCCCTGTGGAAGAAGGACGAAATATTGGACGAAATAAACATACGTATTCCTGAGAAAGCCAGTGGCAATATTTTAATCATTTGGTTTCAGATTTGTTATAATGACACTTTAAAGCTCGTTATGTACGAAAATGCTATCTGTCGTTCCAACAAAAAAATATTTATTGTAGCTCATTAAATGGAATGACTTAAGGGAGAACGAATTGACGATAGTGAAGTATGGCCACCATGTTGTCTTACCACGCGTTACTGTTTATAACCTCTGCATGAAAGAAGGTGATCCTCAACCTCGCTCATTCTAGGTCCGACAGATTTTTTGATCTAGTTATTAATACTGCAAAGAACTATTGAAATAAATCATGCCAAGGGTCTTTAAAGTATCAATTTAATATTACAAAAATATTTCAACACAAAATAGCCTTATTTTATTTTTCCTGAAATTTCAATCCTAAGTTTTATGTCAAAATCTGTCGGACGTACACAATGTGCAAATGCATTGATTCTGCTAAACAAAGATATTGAAGAGCAAAAATATAATACGTTGAGTTGTGTTTACATATATAGTTGGAGTATATAGGATAAATTTATGGAATTTCGAAACTTTGTCTTTTCATAGACATTTCGTACGTCCGACAGATCATGTGCTATTTTTCAAAAGATTTTTTATACTTGATGTCTACGTAGTGTCATTCCATTTTTTTCTCGAAGTAGATCGATGCACCAAAAATATCATTTTAAGCGTTTATTTGGAATATTTCCTCATACTTTCAATAGGAAGATAGGCAGTTTTAGATTCAATCTGAAGTATCGAATCTACGTCCGACAGATTTTTCAATTTCGTAGCAGGCCCGAACAAGAGGGAAAATTACTAAATTATCAGATATTAAAACTATGATCTGTATTCCCATCCATGAAATCTGATTTTAATTATCCACATGCGTATCTGGACATATCTTGTTTGAAAACTTTGAAAGCATTTTAATGCGCATAAACTTGAATGAAGAACATCACCGATTTCCGATCATATCTAGAAAATACTTGAAAGATAGCAATTAGTTAGACCTTCCTGAAATACTATGTCGAGATATAATGAAACAAGCTTAATATAAAAGCATAAGCAAAAAACCTTCAAACATGACTGCCAAAGAGGACAATGTTATCTCTCCAGACATGCTCTAGATCTAGAATTTGCTACGCATATTTCTGGTACAAAATAGGCTAATAATGACTGTCCAAATACTAAAGATATGGACAACTTAAGCGTGATACTTTTATATAAAAGGACTAACTAAATTTGCATTTTAAACCGCAGATTCAGTTATATGATTGGGATTCCTTAATGGAGGATCAATTATCAGTAAATTTTTCCTTTGAAATGATGCGCTTATTACCAAGAGAAATTATCAAAAAATGACGTGGACTTCGATTCGCATGATACAATTGGACATTTTGATAGTGTTGTGAGTTGCTTTAATTGAGTATTCAAAATGGAATTAGAAAGTGAGATGGGTGTTTGTCACCACGTCAAAGACAAAATCCTATGATGAATCCAAATATTTTTACAAGAAATCCGATTTTTTTGAGAAAATCAACTCTCGGCTTTGCTAATGCGGATGCAAAACGCTTTGGATGCAATGTTCGCCCTTTGGTCATAACTGTAATGTGGGAGTAAATATAAAAAATGTTGGAGTAATTCTGAAAAATAAATGTATTTGCATTTTAGCTACTCGTTTTATGAAGCCATTTCCAGACCTGATTTGTTTTATCAAAGCATATTAAAATATTCTGGAAAACTATTCTCAATCTAATTTACATATACACTGCTTGCCACCATATTTGGAAATACTCATCTTTCCTCATTTGATAGAAATCAATTCGTCAATTGGAGTAAGCAACAATTTATCTGTCGGGATATCCAATAACTTCATTGTCTTCACTTTTCGAAATGTCAGCTACGAAGATGTAATATGTCATTTGGAAATGACAACAAGAGAACTAAAGACAAATGTTTCAATAAATTGTCATCCAAGACACGTGTTAATAGAAATATAGACTATGAGAATTGATAAGAGAAATCATCCAGAGAATTGCGCGCCGACTTTCCAAGGTGTTGACAACTGAAATATCACAATATTGTCTCAGCAATATGAAGCCTAATTTGTGAATCTGTGTGACAATGCTAAGTTCCTGCAAATTACTTTGTATTCCTTCAAATTGGTTTTGTAGCGTTCCAAGCGATCTCTTTGTTAATCCATCTGTGAACCTATGATAAATACTCGAGTTTTTCGGCAGAATAGGATCATTTTCATCTCTCATATATTGTCTGTCTCATTTTCCATCCTTCCTATACAAATTATCTAGAACTACTTCTTGGATATTTGATGCCAAGGAATTTTGTGATCGGTGACAATGAAAGAAATACGGGACAAACTTGTCATGGAGTCTCTAACGGGATTTATGCCTTGTTTTTTCATACAGTTCTGACTAGTTGATGAGACATGCTCGGTGCATCGTCAATGAATAATAGGATAACAGAGTGGAAAAGAGGTGTTTCAGAGAGAGAATTTCAGAGGGATAAATTTCTTTCATAGAAGGAACGGGTGAAGCGTTAGAAGAGGATGCGTGCATGACAAGTGAGTGAAGAGAGAAAATGTGAAAAAATTGTCGTTTGTGTTACTTACGACGATTTTGAGTACAGTGAAAAAGGCAAATTTGTTTGCGAATAAAACAATAGAATTATTTTCTTGTTTATGTCGATGAACTTACATGAGTATGACAGTGTTTCAACTTGTTTCAAAGCACTCCTCCCTTATTTGGTCAACATTTAAAGTTTCTCCATATCGTATATCAAAGTAGTACATGAATATTCGAGCACATACATTCAAAAATATCTAGTCATTAGAGGATATGCGGATAAGATTCAAGACAATGTCTTTTGTTTCTTTATCTCTTTCAAAGAACATTAGATATAGGTAAGATATATTTGTACTGCAAGCCAATAAGTAAGGCCAACAGCCTTTAAGTGTCTTTTGCTGGTTTTTTGATAGATTTTAGACTAATTGTACATTCATTAGTACGTCACATTAACGTACACAAATGCCACATGTCGCATAATTTCTAATTGAGATAGGAATTTAATATCAATTTGATAGCTGTATCGTCCAAGTAACAGTTTCAGACTGAAGTTCACAGATTAAGAATGCGTCAGTGAGTTGGGCACTAAAGCAGTTCGAGTTCGAGTCAGTAGGTGGTTTGGCCTAATAGCCTTAAGTAGTCACAAATCAGTTATTATTACTTGATAATAAAAGAATTGCAATTACCTATAAAAAATGGTAAAGAGGCAGCTGAGGCAATAGTTGAATCAGGTCGTCAGTGATTACACTCGGATCGATGCTACAAAATTGCGACGAAATATTGCAATTGGTTAGCTTTAGAAGCATATTACCACTCATGGAGAGTTAGAGACAAATCTTTTGTAGAAATATGCACCCGAATCTTAGTGATAAATGGCTTGGACTATAGCGATCAGGAGCAATAACTAGAAATCCCTTCGTTTTCCTTAGAATTCACACTGCTGCTTATCATGAAATGTTTAAATGTTTAAAATAAGGCGAACGTTTAATTTGATCCCATGTACATGATGTATACATCCCAGCTTATTATGGAACATGTCGCAGATAAATGAGAGGAATTTGTAATGGCCAGTTAGTTGCCTAATGCATCAACAACAATAAAATGCTGAAATTCTCTACATCCCATGAACGTGTTTCAATATTCACATTATATCAGTCACCGTTAACATTAACTAAATGTTTCGACAAAATGTCCATTAATACATCACTCTCTAAATGTCAGAAAACTTTTGTAAATTCAATATTTAACCCCCGCATGTCCTTAAAGTCCAAATTTCTATACATCATTTGACTGCTGACAACTTAACCTACTGCTGGTAAGGTAATAAGGGATAATTTATTTCCTCCTGTTATACACAAAGATATCACGAAAGAATTTCTACCGACAATGACTGAAAGTGAGGTACAGGTCATTCATTTCTTTGCAAACAAGCAGAGATTTGGTTGGGAATGAAAACTGATTTAGTTCAAAGCTCGCTGCGAAAGTCACCGTTCACATGCAAATTCTATTTCATATGATTTTCATATACAAATAGCATTTAGACATTGGAATGACCAAGGCGGTGTGGCCCGAGGTTAAAATATTCATATGGTTTGATTCCTGAATGCATATGTTTGAAATTCCTGTCATTTAAGCATACGTGGTTATTGAAGGCGGATATGGATTAATCAATTGTTCCTCAAGTTTGTATTTTCTTGTCGGTAAAGTATTAGGGGAGGTTTTCGACTAACTAATTTATTCTCCTTAACTACTTTTATCTCCTAAACTAATTTATTGTAATCTGACAACGTCTGCGCGAAAATTGTCACTCCCTTACTTTAAAGAAATTTTTTATTTTTCAAAATGAACTCCCTGACGCACAGAATTAGATTGTTTAACCGTATCACTTTGCTTGAAGTGCAAACTGATTCAAAACAATGGCACATGCAGGAACTTATTAGGAGGGCAAAAAGACATTTTTAATACCTTGCAGAAATAGGAAAAATAGTCGTGCGCCGCTTGCGCAATGCTGTGAATTCCTTCAAAATGCTCCGATCTCCACGATTCCTTCAGATTCGAAGAATTCAGATCATTGCGCTAAAGTTTTCTCGATAATGTTGGGCCATGCGATCATTATTAAAAAAGTTAGCAGGCGCACGAAAAAACGTTCACAAACTTCTCTGTAGAACTTGAAATCGACTGTGTCTCTTTGCTGTGTGATCCGGTTGATAACAGTCACTGAAGCTTCGCACAATTTGGCGTGTTTAATGTTGAACTTGCTGCTTATTACTCGATTGCTATGGTATTATGCCAGCAGATTGTGCCATTTCATTAACGTTACATGTTCCAATGTTTCCTTTCTAGCCAAACAGAAGAAGAGACGACCTGTCTAATTCTGTGCCCTGACGCGCTTCGACTTGGTGGACAGTCTCAAGCGGTGAGCAAATGTACAGGCGGTTGGATTTTTATACATATTGGATAAATCCAAGTGCCTGTACACCTAATGTACTTACCCCTTGAGACTGTCCACCGACGCGAACGGAATTTCATTTAAATGAAAATTAAAATCGTCTTTAAAATAAGGAAGTGACCAGTTAAAACTGCAAAATTAAGAAAATAAAATTGGAAATCTCATGAAATCACATCGGGATACTTACTTGCATGCTCTTTCTCGTGAGGGGATTAAATTTGAATTTAAGTTGTTCTTGTGACCCTTGGTCGATTAACGTAATGTCTCACATCTTCGATCATTCCATTGTAGAAAGAATTTGTGCTCTTTTACTCATTTTCGAATCACTGATTCTGAAATCTCCCATTTTGGTAACCGCTGTCCTACAATATATATCTGGATAATACACGATTATCTCTTGTGCGAAATTGACGAACCCCAAAGTTAGACTGTCCCGAGTGAATTTCCTGAATTGAACTGGTAATCCATTTTTGACGTGCTCAGATAAGTAATGTTACAAGATTTAATCGCTAGCAGATGAAGACGTTGCCCTTACAAGGTCATTCTGAACATTGAAGTATCACTTTCAAATATGTTTCGTGTCCCTTAGGAAGATATGCAGGCCAATATGACAGTAGGAGTTGAGATCACAACGGTTTGTTTTTGCCGAAATACAACGTCAATAGACATGAAAAATTCAGGAAAGTGAAATTTTGGATATGGAAGAAGATTGAAATCGACGTGTCACACTTTTGGAAGGCATTCTGACAACATTAGACGCTGATCTTCGATCATATTGAACACACGAACAGTCTAAAAAATAGCACATTTTCGATCAAGTCACGAGCAGCAGATTCCTTCTCTGAAATGATGATTTATGCATCTATCATCACAGAGTTTGAAAAGAATAGAAGGATGAATGAAAAATGTCATGAGGGTTGCATCTCTGATCATCTCACCATCCATTTCTCATTAGCAGTTTATGACTTTTTACTTTTCGCACTTGTTTCATCTTTGGATTCAGTTGCCTTTTATTATTTCATGCTTTCCTTGGGTATCCCACTAATTTATGAAGGATTCTATTAAATATTCTATGAATTAATTCATCATTCCATGGATTTTCAAAGATTCGTGATAGAAATCGCTCCATCTTTCACATAAAAGCCTCAGGTTAAAGTTCTCGACTTCTATAGCAGGCACAACAAGAATGAGTTTATGTAGGGAACGAGACCGAAAAGGAGACTTTCACAGATATACTCTATGGCCACTATGCGAACCTGCGCGTCGCATGTAAATCCAATGTGAAGCATACTGAAGCTTACGGCAAAAATTAATTTTTGTCAGTGTATTCATTGATTAAGTGAAAAGGATTAAGTCTAGAATCATAATTTTTGGAATGGAATGTCTTCAGGTCATTTCCTATCATGCTGTTGCGTTGTTGTCATACTTCTGATGGGTGATGTATGTGAGAATATAGAAAATTGTGCGGTGAAAATTGGCGAAAACTTTTGCTTCCCTGTATTAGGAAGCTTGCAATTTCTGACTGTGTTTAGCGTCATAGACAAAGGTACATGAACATGATAAGAAATTACTTGAAGATATTCCATGCCAAAAATTATGGCCTAAGATAGCACCCTTTCACTTTACCAACGAAAAAACAATAAAAAATCTCATTTTTACTGAAAACTCCAATCATTTTCACATCGATCCTGTCTGAGAAGAAATGGAACCGGGAAGAACTCGGCTGACGCGCAGATTCGTATAACAGCCATTGAATGCACAGATATATATATTTGCTGATGAAAACTGAATTACCAGAGATCTTGACTATGAAATCAGAGTGAATTGATGAGAATGCATCAATCATCAGAGTAAGTTGGCTAGTTTATATAGTTGATGCACATCCCTCTCAAACCACTCGTCGAAGATGACGTGCTAGGCAAGCAAGAATTCTGATCAATGCTTTGTCAAGGACATTTCCCGACAGAATCAGGAATAGTCTTGATAGTATTTAAGAGGATGAATGATTTCAAAGTGGACACTTCAGCATTTCAAATGACCCTTCATTTGAGCAACCATGACAGGCAATAAAGCAAGAAGTCCTCAAAATTAAATGTCTTGTGATCTCGGTTTCAACTCGCGGATGACAGATGGAGACTAAATCAGTTGTCGTAATTTTCATTTGGATTCTCAATGATTTGTGTAGATCGAATGCATAGTAAAGGGATAGTGGGACATACATCTTTAAAAACTCTACTGCGGATGAAAATCTGCTATTCAGAAAATACCGGTATCTACGCAGTGGGATGTTGCGGCGTTCGATGGATTTTCTTTTCCAACGGTAGAACATTTTTATTCTCTAATTCTCTTTTGGCATGCTTGAGTACAATTAACTTCAGTATCCAAACTTTCTAATGCCAGTGCATCTTGTAACATCCATAGAAATATATTTCGATTCAACTATAGGTTTTCCGACATTAATGTAGAAATACGCAGATCAAATGTAGAATATGCAAATTAGATATCACCCTTTGCAAATGAAATATTATTTTCAGATCAAATGTAGACATGTGCAGCATGAAATGTGGGAGCATAGAAATGGATGTGATCAAATGTAGAAATATGCAGATCAAGTGTAGCTGCTCATCAATAAATTGTACAGATTAATCATCAGTCACTGTAGAGACTATCACTTAGGATGATGATGACAGATTCAAGTGTCATTCAAGGTACCTTTCATAATTATTTACCCCTCATAACATTTAATATTGTATCTCTAATGTACATGTAGCTCATGCATCGTGCTAACCAAGTCGAGAATTGAAAAGATAAAACAAATTGATGAATTTGATGCAAACAATGTTTAAGCTAAAACATGTATTAACTCCTCTGTAGTAATGGGCAAAAGACCGTTCCAGGACACCATAAAATTCAAAAAAATAGTATCTTTAAAAACGACATAAATTCATGAATTTAGAACCTTTTTCAGGTTTTTAAGACCTAAATTCATGAATTTAGTCGTTTTTAAAGATACCGATTTTTCAAAAAATGGTACTTTTTAAATGGTCTAAATTCATGAATTTTGGTCATTTTTCAGGTTATGAAGACCTAAATTCATAAATTTGGGCGTTTTTAAAAATACCCAATTTTTCAAATTTTTCAGAACTTCAAATTTGAGAATTACAATTTTCACCCTTAAAATCATGACCGTTCCAGGACACCGAAAATCATAAAAGTTGAGAATCTCAAAATTTGAGAATTACAATTTTTACCTTGAAAATCATGACCGTTCCAGGACACCGAAAATCACAAAAGTTGAGAATTTCAAATTCATGAATTTTATCCATCTTTCAGGTTTTTAAAATATATCATGTGACTAAAAATATTTCTTTAAAAATGGAAGAAACAAAAGTGGATGAAACAAAAGTGGAAGGAACTTCAGAAATGGAAGAAACCGCAAGAATATATCCTTCGTTATCATATGAACGTAGTTCTACTTTAATGGACATTGAAAAAATGAATAAAGAAAAACACAAAGATAGAGTACGTTATATGAAAGATAAAGAATCTCAATTATTATTAAGATTAGAGCATTATAAAAAATTAAGAAAGAGATGGACTAAAGTTAAGAATATAACACAAGGAATTGGCATATTCTTAACAATAAGTTTAGGTGCTTTAGCAATTGTTATATCTTCAGGTGTTTTAGTAATTCCAGTAGTTGCTACAGCTTTAACAGGTACGGGTGTTTTTGCAACTTCACTTGTTACAATGTTAGATAAATCTTTAATAACTAAGAAACGAAAATCATTAAAAACTAAGCATTTACATATTAAAGAAGTCTATGATAAACTACATTACTACTTTCAAAGAGTATGTGATGATAATGTTATTACGTTAGATGAGATTGAAAAATTTGATCAAATAGCTAGTGAAGTAAATCAAATATCATTTCAATTACAGTCAGAAAAAGTTGATGATAAGAATAAACAGGATGGCAAAATTTCTAGTGATGGTAAAACTATTACTGATGGTAAAATTTCTAATGAAGAAAATGACAAAAGTTTTTTTGAAGAGCTAAAAACTTTAAGCGAAAATTTAAGCAAAACTTTATTAAACAAAACTTTATTAAACAAAACTTAAAACGAGAAAACTTTAAACGAAAAGATGTCAGACAACAAAGCAATAAAAAAATAATTTGTTCAGTAAAATGTTTTTGTTGTATTCCAATGTTACCACAAAATTCAAATATTATATTTTAAAAATGGATAAAATTAGAGCTGATAATTTTAAAAGAATAAAACAATTAGAAGAGTTAATAAAACAAAGAATTATTATGAAAGAAAATCATCTTCAACATAGAATGATAAAAGCTGGTATTCAATCTGATATGTTTGAAAAAATGCAGCAAACCGAGCAAGTAAAAACTGATTTTGAAAAAACTATGAAACCATTTAAAACTCTTGAAAAAAAACTTACAAATAATGATAAACAAATTGATATAACAGATCCAGAGCACAAAACTATATTAGATGACTATGGATTACTAGAATCAAACATTAATAAGAAATTACCAAAATCTATGCAATTTGAACATTCTATCTCATTTATAGATGGAAAAACAATACCTAGATTTTATCTCGGACAAAAAGAAATATTTCCACAACCTTTTCGAGGTTTAATTTTTTCACCAGATAAATCTCCTTTTAATTTAGATAGAAATTTTGTTGATCTTTTAAGAGGAGCAAATTTAAATAATTATGCTGTAGAAGATCTCATAAAATATAAAGCTATGTTAGATAGAGTTGGTGCAGTAAAATCTCTTAGACGTTATAAACAATTAGAAAATTTATTATCAACGGTAGTTAAAGTAGGAAAAGGTTTTAAAACTGAAACAACTGTATTCTTACCAGATGATCCACAAGAATTACTAAATAGATTAAATATTTTAATATCGGCAATAAAAGAAGGACATAATTCTAGTTTCAATGAAATTCATGCTATATTGAAAAGACTGTTAGAAAAGAAGATTCTAAATGAAGAGGATTATAAAAGTATAACGAACCGAATGTTCTAGGGCTTCGCCCGTAGCTGAAATATGTTGTTGTTTTTAATTTTTTTTATAAAAGACATTTATTCAAAATTTTAACTAAAAAATGTGTTCAGCAGATTTAGACAAAATTAATAATCATTTAGAAAATTTGACAGAGATTTTGGGTTCATCAAAATTTAGTACGACGTTAAAAATTATAACAACTACTTCATCACACACTTGTAATTTAGAACCCATTCTACATTTGGAACAAAATAAAAATTATCAAATTGCATTGACTAGTTTCTCTACATTTAACACTATTCCAAACGTTATCAAAGATGTGAATGATCAATTTAGATATTCTACTGATAAAGGCAAAACATGGAAAATATTAACTTTTCTTCCTGGTTCTTACGAAGTTGAATCAATATCAAATGAAATTAAGAGACATTTAGGTATACCATTTAAAGATAAGAAACAATTACATTTTGCAGTTGAACCGGCAGTTAATAAATTTTCTCTTACTTTAGACGAAAATCATCAAGTTGATTTTAATCATGATAGATCATTGTCAAAGCTATTAGGATTTAATAAACAAACCTATAGACAAGGTTATCATTTAGGTGAGAAGATTCCAAAAATAACTGAAATAAATTCAATTGTTGTACATTGTGACATTATTGAAGGAGGATATATAAATGGTAAATTGTCAAATTTAATATTCAGTTTTCCAGCTTTTACTGTACCCATTGGTTATAGATTAAATGTATTTCCCCAAACATTAATATATTTCCCTATTACAAGAAAAACTATTAACAACATTAACATTAGAATCACTGATGAGAAAGGACAAGAAATAAATTTTGGAGGTGAAGAGATTATGATAGATCTTTTGGTTCGGAAGGTATAAACTCCCGTTCGAGAGGTATAAACTCCCGTTCGAGAGGTATAAACTCCCGTTCGGGAGGTATAAACTCCCACGCGAAGCTAGAGAAGTTTAATTTTCTTCTTCTTCTTTAAAAATAAAAATAAAATAAAAATAAATTTTTTTATTAAAAAATGAGTGAAGTACCCCCATTAAATAAAAAGAAACTTCAATTTAATCATCATCCAAATTTATCTAATAAAGTTTTGTCAGTTATTTGCGGAAGATCAGGTTGTGGAAAAACGTATCTATTATTTAAAATTTTAACGACTCAAAATTTGTTGGATTATAACAATCTTATAATTTATACAACAACGGCAGAACAACCCGTCTATCAATTTTTAAAATATGGATTTGAAAATAATCTTAAAAAAACAGCAATTGCTTCATTATTCAAAGAATATGAAAAATCTGAAGATGAAGAAGAAATAAGTTCGTGGTGTGAAGAAGCAGCAAAAAATAATCAGTTACTTGAAACCAATAAAAATAAGCATATAAAGATACAATTAATAGATGATAGTGGTAATATGCAAGATCCTAGTAAACTAGATAAAACAATGAAACATTGTGTAATTTTTGATGATTGTGTTAATGATAGAAATCAGTCAGTTCAGAGAAATTATTTCACAAGAGGTAGACATAATAACTGTAGTGTTTTTATTTAACACAAAGTATGTATTCATTAGACGGAAGTGTTATTAGAAAGAATGCAAATATATTTATACTATTTGAAATAAATGCAAGAAACTTAAGTGATTTGTTAAGAGATTTATGTGTAAGAAATAAAGATGAATTTAAACAATCGTGTAACAATGCTTGGTCAAAATATTATTGCTTCATTACAATTAATATTGATAAAAAAATTCATGATAGAGTTATCGAACAATTGTTCTCTGACTAGGCTTCGCCTCGAGGGGCTTCGCCCCGACTGAAAGTCGATAGAACATTTGTTTACCGAGTGATAAAAAAATATACAAATATAGTGTTATAATATTTTATTATTTTTTATTTTATGTATATATCAAATTTGTCTATCTTAGAAATTAGAAAATTAAAGTAGTTATTCCATCAGGTAAAATTTTTCTTTTATCATCAAATGGATCTAATGCTAATTTATGTTCTTCTTTTAAATACATTTTATGTTTCTTTGAATTAAGTCTATAATTACATGCTGTTTATATTTCATTATTAAATAATACATTTTTATAATCTTGAAATGTTATTTGATTAGCCACTGATGCCTTTAAAATTCCTTTTAATGTTTTATGTGTTTTAATATTATTAGTTGTGTTATAACAATAACATTTAGATTTTAAAAATATAGCTTCTGTTATGAAATCTTCATTTCCTTCTAATTCATCTTTTACTTTACATAAATCAGAAGGATGAATGATATCTTTTATTTTATTAATTTCTTCATCAAGTGTAGAATTATACGGTATTATTAATTCTAAGAAAACAGAATCGGTATCTGTAAAGTGTAATTTATAGTTTTTGCCATAAGCAGGTGCTAAATAATCATATATAAATCTATACATAAATAGTTTAGCTAATTCTAATATAGTGAATCCAATAAAATTAAACTTATCATGTTTTACGCTGATTCGACGTAAATGTACAGCACATAGTTCATCACTAAATCTAGTAGTTCTTTTATATGTAGGTTTCCTTGTTAAATTTTGAAACCTATCTTTATCATAAACTATTTCAATATTTTGTCTATTACGCACATTTTCTAAAGTCTTACCATAAAATGCATTATTCATTAATTTGAAGAACACGTTTCCAAAATCATCTTTATTTCTTTTAGCTATTTTACGTTTTTCAATATTGAACTCTATATAATTTTTTAACCATTTAGATTTTTGATAAAATAGTTTTCGATGTATTTTGGTGAGAATCATTCCATGTTCTAAATACCAATCTAGCATTCTTCCTTCAACAACATACTTTCCTTTATTGCTTTGTGTTAACATAAGTTTTTTTGTTGGTCTGTATTTCTTAGGAATTATAGATTTTTGATAATCTGAAAAATCTACTATATTGGGAATTTTGTTTTCGGGACAGAAAGGAAAATATTTTGTTTTATCTTTTATTTCATCAGGATATACTAAATCAACTTCATATATATAACCATGATTATAATTTCCATCATATGTTTTTTGATAATCAAGAATATTACACCATTCCATCTCACCTGTTGGTAATTCTTGTATCATGCAAGAAGAATATAAGCTATTAAAATCATAATATAACAAATAGTTTTCTCTCATGAATTCATCAATTGCATTTTCACGTTCTACTCTTTCTCGTTTCGTTCGAAAAATTTCTAATATTTTTTCTTTTTCTTCTGGAGATAAAGGTTTCATTATTCCATATTCTTGTGGATTTACTTTCTTATTATAACATTTAACATATCTATTACCTAAAACTGATGAAACTCTACCTCTAATTCCAGATTCAAAAAATAATAATTTATCATATGTATTCTCTTTATAATGTTTAAGTTTAACATTTGTATGTTTTAATCCTGCCAACCATGTTAAACCTGGTGTAGAATAACAATAACATGGATCTATTCCGTAATATTCTATGCACATGTCACGAAAGTTTTCAAAAAGATCAGTAAGGATTAATACATCTATCTGAAGATATTTCATTGTATAATCATACATTGTTTTACAATTTAACTCTCTCCAATTCTTTTCAGCTTCTGCATAATCTTCTTCAGATAATTGTGATTGTTTTAATGTTGATTTAAATTTATTTATTGGAGGAAGTTGTTTTTCTTCCATAATTTTATTCACAGAATTAAAATCAGTCTTCGACTGTGAACCACAGGTTTTATCTCCAGTTATATATTCATACGGAAATATGCCTTTTAAAAGTTTTAAATTATATTTATTTAATATTTTACATTGTTCAGATTTCAAAGTTTTTCCCATAACATCTAATGAATAAGGAGTAAAAAATCTAAATGCATCTAAAATTCTAATACAACCTAATTGCATTGAAAAATATTCTTCTTCTGTTTTACATAGTACATTTATTTGTTGTTGTTGTAATTTTTCAGATGAAAATAAATCTTTCATTACTAGATGGAAATCATATTTAGAACCATTGTAGAAATATAGAGGAACAAAGTTATATTTAAATTTATTAGCATTAAGATTACAAGAATTATGTGCTGCACCTCTATATAATCCATTTAGATGATCATGATCTTTTACCTTATCAAGATATCTACCTCTGCCATTTTTATAATTTTTTGTAAATTCTTTTCCACAGTAATAACATTTTGTTTCATTAATAAAATTTAATTTTTCTATTTCTGTTAATGGCATCATTGGAATATTTGTTCCAAGCAATTGTGAAAAACGTCCTTGTAATTCTTCTACTTTCTTTGTAAACATTTCTGAACTATCTTCACCATAGTATTGATAATATTCTGATTTAAATAATTCAGGATAATTTGAATGATTGTACATTCCCCAACATAATGGTTTTTGTTCAAATAAATATTTTTCTTTACTTTGTTCAGATGCACTTTTTTCATATTTATAATTATCAGAATCGGGCGAAGCCCTGAAAAAATCTCCGATGTCCCGTGATTTTGTGTCATGTTAACATTATATGCTTCGAAATCACAATATATTGTAAAGGGTACTTTATTTTTGAAATACCATTTATTGTATTCTAAATAATCATCTTTAGGAAAAGTATTTTCAACTGCTTCGTTTTGTTGACAGTTCTCCAAATGTCTATTCATTTCTTCTTTAGTTCTAAAACTTGTCATACATTGGAGACAAGGAAAATTAGCATTATCTGAAGTTTTTGTAAATATAGAAACATCTTTACACAATATAAAATGACCGTGATAATATAATATATTCGCTTGTGCTGGTTGTTTTGTCTGTTCTAGTTTTTCAAATTTATCTTGATATATTTCATGTGTTTCATCAATTTCTTTTGTAAGATTAAATGTATTTCGATGAAAATTTTGATTTAATATTTGTAGCTGTTGTTCATATTCTTTATCATATTGTTCTTTATATTGCTGTTGACATTTTTTTAAACATTCATTTAATTCTTTATTTTCTTCATTATTTAATTCTTTACTGTCTTCATTTAATTTTTGAATCGTTTCTATCTTATTTTGATATTTATGGCCATATTCTTGTACTAATATTTTTGTTTGTTGTTGATAATCTGTTTTACATTTTTGTAAACTTTTATTTAAATTTTCTAATTTTTGTTGATATTCTAAAGATAAAGATGAATATTTGTAATTATAATCATCATTACGTCCTTTATAATTATTATGATTAATCATTATTGGTGATAATGTTTTAACAATTTCAAATTTTTCAGTACACATTATTTTTCATTGGTAAAAAATATTATGATGCATGTAATTTCCTCTTTTATTGTATACTATTTCTGAATGTCATAAATTTTTAGTATTCAAATAAAGTTTTTTTGAATCTGAGTAAAGTGGAGTAATTTTACCAATAGAAACATAATTCACATTTAATTCAAAAACATTTACTTCTATTAAATTTTTATTCTTTTTATGAAACTTTTTTAACCTATTATAATCATATGGAAATTCATCTAAACCATCCGAAAGATCAAATTCATTTATGTATTCTTCTTTATTGTCATGACTTAGTCTTTCTTTGTGACATTTTGCAGGATGTAAATGTGCTATAATACTCCACAGAAAACAATAATCATCTTCATTTTTTATGTTGATTATTTGTGGTGAACTGAAAGGTAAAGGAACATAACTACCACCAGTATTATTTTTATATTTATCAATTACTATTTTCTTAGATAGTATTTTAACAAATCTCCAACCAGATTCACGTAACTGAGCTTCAATTATGCAATTTTCTAATTTAAGTATCAACGATTCAAATATGGGTTGTATATCATTTACATTATGAATTTCTTGTGAATTCGTAAAATGTCCTTGTATTATTTCTTCTGGAATTCCATCAGGTCCATTTTTTGTATAAAGTACTTCTACATTCATATAACATTTGAAAGATTTCTTAAATATTTTGAAAAAGTTTTTTAATACATTATAAAAAGTTTCATCGGTTTCATTATGTTCAACGGGCGAAGCCCTAGAAGACATCTTTGATGTCCCGTGTACAGTCTGATTAAATAAATATTTTATATTTACTAAGGCTTCATCAAATTCATCTATTTCGTTAAATTCATCAGTATCATTAAATAAATATCTTTCATCGGGTATGGACTCATCTTCAGTATTAAAAATTTTTTTATATTCCGAATGTGAATAATCATCAAACATTTTTTTTAACTTTTATATCAGTAGGCAATGTTTCTAGATAGTTTTTATAACTATTTAATTTTAATATATTTCCTTCATCAACTCGATCTACATTTTGTAAATGCAATTTACTATTTAAATGAGATTGATAACTTCTTTTTGTTTGCAACTTTTTTTTACATAAGACACAATAAAACTTGGTATTTTCCATTTTTTTATTTTTTAAAGAAAAAATTGCGTTTTAATTTTAGATATAAACATTCTAATATCAAGGTCTTGAGAGTTATTTTATATTATTATATATTTCACGTTCTTTAGTTATTTTATTTTCTTTATCATATAATGTTTTAAATATTAAGTTTTATCATATTAATTTTTATCATATAACGTTTTATCATATTAAGTTTTATCATATAACGCTTTATCATATAACGTTTTATCAAAAGATAATTTAAATTTATTTTCACTAACTATTGATTCTTCATCATCATAAATTGATTCTTCATCATCATCATAAATTACACTTTTTGGGATTGGATACCATTCTCTTATTGGTATATCTAACTCTAAATTACATTTTTATCTGATAATAATATAATAGAGAAAAATATTGGTCTTTGATCTCTTTTGGAAAATTTAATAACACCACCATAATCTGAATCACTTTTAGTTTTTATTAAAGATGATAAAATTTTAAATTGATTAGATGTAAATCCTAATTTAAATTTTGTCGACCCGACACAGAGTTGTCTAACAGTATCTTCAACTATACCATCATTATTATTTTCAATTGTAAGAAAATGAAATTTAGATAAATTTTGATTATATGTAGTATTAATATCATCTACATCAGTATGAGATATAAATTTTTCGTCACTTAAATTTTTATAATTACTAATATTTTTATAATCTTTTTTACCATTCACACCTTTTTCAGATGTTTCAGAATCATCGTCTATGTTATCATCATTATTATTATAAGATTCTTTAAGATCGGGCAAAGCCCTAGAACCTTCGGTTCGTTTATTATTATAAGATTCTTTAAAATTTTTATGATTATGATTATGGTCATTGTTAATAGTATAAGGTGTAGTCCACGTATAAGGTGTTGTCCACATATAAAGTTTTTCTTGTTGAGCTAAACCATTTATATAAGATTTTAACAAATTAATATTTAAATTTGAATATAATCCTATATAAGTATCATCATCATATCTTTGGGGCATTTCTAATGTTTCTTGTTTATAAATTGTATCTTTGTAATAAACTTGACATAATAATTCTTCATTATGTTTTTTACTTTCTATATGAATAATATATTGGTTTTGTTCATCGACAAATAATCTAATTTTTTCCTTGGAAAACGATTTTAATTTTTTAACTAATTTTTTTAATATTGATATAATTAATAATTTTATTTTCTATCCACTCAGTATTACTAATCGGCAAAACTGCTCTAATGAATCCATAAACGTTATTATGACCAATGATTACCATATTTTCTTTATTCAATTCTACATACGCAACATCATTATATTTACTTACAATCTCCATAAATTTTATAAATGGATCTCCTGGAAAAATACAATAATTAGTTTCAATAGAAGGTAAAACTTTAGTCTGTTCTCTAAATATTTCTGCTTGTAATTCGAATAAAATATTTACATCTATACATGGATTATTATTATTATTATTATCAAAACATTTATTTTCAAATCCCGTTGATCCCGTCGAATAAGAAGAACAGGATGATGCGGGCGAATATAATTTTTTTAAATTTGGGTTCTCCATTTTTTTATTTTTATTAGAAAAATTTTATTTTTTTATTTTTAAAAAATGATGTTACCAAATGTTGGTGGAGGTGCATATATCCCGAATAATCGTGAATCAGAAATAGAAATAGAAAATTATATCATGAAAACTGGAGACGTTTTATCTGGTCCATTGCATCTTTCTATTCTTCCGCAACAAAATACAGAGTTAACAAATAAACAATATGTTGATACACAAATCAATGACTTAAAAGAAAAATATATAAACGATGTTTTGGTTCCACTGATGAATGAATTAAAGTTGCTTAAACTTAATGACAAATCATTAAACGAAAAATTATTAAAACTTGATAAAAAGGATAGAGAGCTAGAAGCAGATATAGCAAAACTTTTTAAAAAGATTTCAGAACAATCAAAAATTTTAATATTACTTTCTTTAAATTTGAAATCTGCTGTAATTAAAAATAAACATCAGATAAAAATGTTAAAAGAACAATTAGAAGATGAAATAGAAAAACTACCTGAAAGAATTAAAAAAAATTTAAAGCAGTTACAAACTGCATTCCAAAAAGTGTTGATGAATTAAGTTCTAAAATTACTCAACAAATGAAAAAGATGAATAGAATAATAAATGAAGTAAACTCACTTAATGAAAAAGTTGATAAAATGAAAAATCTTAAAATCAATTTAGAAAATGAATTAAAGAAAAATTTACAAGAAAACTCTAAAGAAAATAAAGAACAGTTAGATGCTGTTAAAAGACAATTAGATGTTCTTAAAATTAAGTTAAATGCACTTAAAACGGCATTGAAGATTAATCAGCAGAAAATGCAAGTTAATACAAAAGAAATTAAAGTACATCACACGCTGTTTGACGCAATAGATAAAGTGCAACAATCAATTAATAAAGTTATCTCGAAGTTTTAGTCCATTCACAAACGTAAATCTTGATCGGAGCGAAGCTCCTCTGGCTTCAGCCAATCATAAACGTAAATCTTAGCGCAAATATTAACGTAAATATTTTTTCCCAAAAGTCAAATTTAATCCTAAAAAATGCCTATAATTTATAAACACAATCTTAAACATTTTGCTTCAAATCAAAAAATTGCTCATGAACCATGTATGAAATCTGTTTACCATTATGACAGTGTAGAAACTGTCGGAACACAAAAGTTCCTAGGCACCGCAGGTGCCGTTCAAAAAGAAGGGGATGGTTTATTTTCTGGTATTGGAAGTATCGTTAACTTAATTAAAAATAATAAAGATTTGATTACATCTGCTGCAAAAGGAGCAGCTGCTATAGGTAGTACAGCTAGTGCAATATCAAATGCTGTTAAATCTCAAAACGAATTAAAACAACTAGAAGCTATTCGTAAACTTAGGAATGATTCTGAAGAACTAAAATATTTAAAAAAACTTTCAGAGGAAACAAAAAACAAAATTGCTAACATAGCTGTGGGGGAAACCTTGAGGAGCGGAGCTCCGTCTGATAGTAAACATAAGAAGAAATCAGGCGTAGCCATAAAACGTTCAATTGAAGAAATAAGAGGTAATGGTGTTAACAGCAACCTTCGGTCTAACCAGCAAAGCTGTAGCGGAGCTGGTCTAGCAAAATTCTAAAATTATATTTTAGTAAAATTTTTTTAGTAAATTATTTTTAGTAAAATTCTAAAACTATATTTTAGTAAAAATTTTTTCTGTCTGTGAGAAAAACAAAAAGTCAAATTATTTTTTATAAAAATGTCTTCGCTTATCGAAAATAAATTTAGATTAGACGATCCTCCGTTCGTCAGTTACAATCAAAAAAAGAATGACTATATAAGAATTGCTATGAATCCCGGATCTTCCAGTAGAGTAAATACTGGAGGTGATTTAATTTTTGAAGTTGATAATCAGCAGAGTTATATATATCTACCTGATTCCTTTTTACACTGCGAATATTCTTTGTATAGTGATGCCAATTTTACAACACCATTACCAGAAACCGATAATATTGCACTAGAGAATAATTTTTTTCCAAGATTATTTACACAAATGCGTTTAGATGTTGCAACTCAAAATATAGAAACAATAAGTGATTCTCCAAGTGTAATTGATACAATGCTTAGATTTGTAACAATTGGTGAAAATAATAAAAAGTATGAAATCGAAGGTTGGTTTCCTGATACTAATGATGGTATAATTGTTGATTATTTAACTTACGCTGGAACAGATGCAGCAGGAATTGCGAAAGATGTAGAAAATATTGCAAAATATTTAAATAAAACAAACAATAGTGCATATAAAGAAAGACGTGAATTTAACAAGAAAAGTAAACAGACAGTAAATTGGTCATTGTCTCCATTATTCGGTTATTTAGATTATGATAAAATATCATATCAATTAAAATTTAAATTAATAATTCATCGTACAGCAAATAATGAATTAATCTTTTTTGGTAAGACTGGAAAAAAAGCATATTTAAAAATTGATAGACTTGAATGGTGGATTAAGCATATTACTACTAGTTTAGAGATTGAAACAGCTATTGCAAAAAGATTAAATACTAACAAACCAATTCCAGTAAATTTTCTAAAGCGAACTGCTAGTTCAGTAACTTTTTCCGAACAAAGATTTAACTGGCATTTTACTAGAACTGCGAATACTCCAAGATATTTATTACTAACATTTCAAAGAAATAATTCTCCAAGTTTTGATAAGAACAACAATCTTTTTCATATTAATACAATTCGAAGTTTACAAGTTTCATTAAATCAAACCTGATATCCAATTGATCCATTAAGATTCGATGATACCAATAATCAATTTATGGAAGGATATGATTCTTATCGAAATCTTTGTATAGAATTTGGAGTTGAACCACAATTAACTCCTGGAGATTGGAGACATTTATATCCTGTTTTCTGTTTCGATTTAAGTGCACAATCTGAAGATATTATCAAGACTGGTTGTGATGTAACAATTAATATTGAAAAGAAAGATTCCACAACTTCATTGATGGCTTATGGTTTATTGCTAGAAGATGTAAAATATTCTATTGAAATTCTTAATGGAAAGATGGCTAGGATTAATTAATTTTTTTTTCATAACTTAAAATTTTGATAACTAGAATAGATTAAAAATTTTTGATAACTTAAAATTTTTTCATAACTAGAATAGATTAAAAATTCTTAACTTAAAATTTTTTCGTAACTAGAATAGATTAAAAATTTTTGGTAACTTAAAATTTATTCATAACTAGAATAGATTAAAAATTATTGGTAACTTAAAATTTTTTTATTAAAAATGTCGCAAGCGAAAAGTAATAATAATAAAACTGTTGAATTAAAATTACGTAATATTGTTGACAAAAATACCCCTAAAACTATTACGATTAATAAAAAAAAGTATTACATAAGTAAACCAATGATAGAGAATATTCAATTACAAGAAGAAAAGAATGGCGGGATTCTCCCATTAATTCCACTAATAATAGGTGGCATAGCAGCAGCAGGAAGTGTTGCAAGTGGGACAGCTGGTATTGTCCAAGCAGTAAATAAAAATAAATCAGAGAAGGCAGCATTAGAAGAACAAAAACGTCATAATAGAGAGTTAGAGAAAGTTGCTAGGGGTGAAGGAATAGTAGATAATTTTATCAGTAAATTAAAATTAGTTGATGAAGGAAAACGAGTTCTTAAAAATATTCTCCACAATGTTGATGATTTAATTGAAATTAAAGAAACTAAAGATGGTTCTGGAATATATCTAAGTCCTAGTATGATAAGGTAAAACATTTATTTTATCTTTAAAATTTTTTATCTTTAAAAATGAATTCTACAAATTCCGAAAATTTAATTAAATTAAAAATTGCTAATTTAGAGTTATTAAATTATCTATTAAACAAAAATGAAAACTCAAATTGTAAAATTTATGAAGGTAACGACATACAAAAAACATTAGAAAACTTTCCTGGTTTTATTTGGAGTAAATATTCGAAAGAAAAACATCTTCCTGGTCATTCATATACCGGTCCAGGAACTCGATTAGATATAAGACTATATGAGAATGATAATCCAAAACCAGGTGAAGAACCAATAAATAGAGTAGATGCCGCAGCTTACGGGCATGATTTAGCTTATCGAAATCATGATCTAAGTTCTCGTCATGCAGCTGATAAGAAGATGATTCAAGAATTAGATAGTATTCAAAATCCTACATTTAGAGAAAAAGTTGAAAGAATGTTTGTTAAGAAAGCTTTACAAGCTAAAATATTATTCGGTCAGGGTTTAAATGAAACGACAGCAAAGCTGTCTGAGAGCAACGCTCGAACCTACGCCTCCGAAATTCATAAAGAATACAGAAGGCCTAGATATTTATTGAAAGTAAAAGTATTTAATAAAGATGATATTTGGAGTGCTGATCTTATTCATATGCCGAATGAAAGGGACTACAAATACGCATTGACCGTTATAGATTTATATACACGATACGCTTGGGTAAAGCCTTTAAAAAATAAAAGTGGTCTATCAGTTAAATATGCGTTTGAAGAAATCTTTAAAGAAAGTAATAGAAAGCCAAAAAAATTGTTTGTTGATAAAGGGTCGGAATTTTATAACAGAAACGTTCAGCCACTATTTGAAACTGTTTATTCAACTGAAAACGCTGGAAAAGCCGTAGTGATAGAAAGATTCAATCGGACGTTAAAAAATAAATTATTCAAGAAATTTACTGAGCAAAGAAATCAGAAATGGTTGAAGATATTACCAGGAGTTGTAGAAGAGTACAATAATAAAGTTCATTCTGGTATTGAAGAAACTCCAAAGAATGCTTCTGACGACCCTGATTTGATAAGAAAAAAAATATTCGAGAATAATTATTCGAACGAAAATAATAATTTGAATGAGAGTAATCCGAATTTTCAGAAACTTAAGCCGAAATTTAAAATTGGAGAAAGAGTTACAACATTTAAATATAAGAATAAATTTGAAAAAGGCTTCGTTGGCTATTGTACTAAAGAAATATTTGAAGTTTGTAAAATAAATCAAACTTATCCGATTACTTACGAAATCAAAGATTTAGATGATGAAGATATCAGAGGCCGATTTTATCAAAATGAATTACAACGAACTGATTTTTAATTATCATTATCATTATTATTGGAACTAACGTTTCGGGAATGAAATTCCCTTGTTCAATTCCCTTATTCAATTGTAACATAATATCTAGAAATGGCACCCCTTTTTGTAATTTAAATAAAACATAAAGACATAATTGACCACAATAAGTAGTTCCCGGTTTTTGAATTTGAAATGTATTATAAGTTCCATTGCCAAGTAATTTTTTGACTTCATTTGTAGGTGGAAGTCCATAAGAGTCGAACCAATAGTTCTCAGCCTCCGGGCGGTCGAAATAGTAATTATCTCGATTTTTATTAAAGATACCTGCAGACCAATGTACTCCTTTTTCATCTGTTGTGTGAAGATTTGTTATGAAATTTACAGTTGGCGTATTTTTTAGGAATTGTAATTCGTCTCTCATTAGAACATGAAAATTCTTTATTCCTAATTGATTTGCAATTTTCTTTAAATCAAAATTTGTAGTTGTTTGCGTTCCATATAATTTTAAAAACTCATTTATGTTGTTCATTTTATAATGAAAAATTTCTTAAGGGACCCCTAGAAGTCAGAAGGGACCCTAGAAATTAGAAGGGAGGGGGTAGTAGAACTACGTTCATATGATATTGAAGGATACATCCCCGCGGTTTCTTCCACTTTTGTTTCTTCCACTTTTAAAGAAATATTATTAGTCACATGATATATTTTAAAAACCTGAAAAACGGATTTAAAAGACGTTTTTAAAAATACTAACTTTATGATTTTTTCGGTGTCCTGGAACGGTCATGATTTTAAGGGGGGTAAAAATTGTAATTCTCAAATTTGAGATTCTTAACTTTTATGATTTTCGGTGTCCTGGAACGGTCATGATTTTAAGGGTGAAAATTGTAATTCTCAAATTTGAGATTTTGAAAAATTTGAAAAATTGGGTATTTTTAAAAACGGTTTTTTCTTCATAACCTGAAAAAGGGTTCAAATTCATGAATTTATGTCGTTTTTAAAGATACTATTTTTTGAATTTTATGGTGTCCTGGAACGGTCTTTTGCCCATTACTCTCTGTTGCCATTTGTGGGTAATGTACCATGACATTTGGGGTTGTGGAAGTAAGAGTCCAAGCCAAGGGAAATCAATTCTTCGATGATGTCATTCAGTGGACGGCAGTGGAGATTTCTATTTCTTCAAGAATTGTATATTGAAGCTAGCTTTGATTTGTATACAAACAAGCAGTACGTTGGGGAGAGCACGTATATACACTGCTCGTTTGGTGGCTGAAAGCAGGGGCCAAACATCACTGCGGTGTCGCCACAAACTGGGTTCTTGTACCACCAGTACCTAACTTTCTCCCCGGCAATGAAGCTCATTTTATTTTTGATGATGCTCCAGCTCATTCATTGAGTCTCCTTCAAGATCTCCTCAAAAAACTTCGAGAGGGTCGCTTCAATTTTGAGCAACTAGTCTGCAGTGCTCTTTCTCTCATTGCCTTCGTTGCTTCGTCGCTTTCAATGCGATTTCGGCTCCATTACGGATCATCACATTAGTCAAAACCATCAAAGTCAAATCCGGCGGTCACACGGCCCAAAGAGTCACACCTGTCACAAGAAAACTGCATAACTAGAAAATGGAGATGTGAGATTGAAGGGATTCGCGCAATCATAGCTCAGACTTTATTTGCTCCAATGTGAAAGCTCTTCATGTTTTCGATAATCTCCACTGCCGTCCACTGAATGACATCATCGAAGAATTGATTTCCCCTGGCTTGGACTCCTACTTCCACAACCCCAAATGTCATGGTCCATTACCCACAAATGGCAACAGAGGAGTTAATACATGTTTTAGCTTAAACATTGTTTGCATCAAATTCATCAATTTGTTTTATCTTTTCAATTCTCGACTTGGTTAGCACGATGCATGAGCTACATGTACATTAGAGATACAATATTAAATGTTATGAGGGGTAAATAATTATGAAAGGTACCTTGAATGACACTTGAATCTGTCATCATCATCCTAAGTGATAGTCTCTACAGTGACTGATGATTAATCTGTACAATTTATTGATGAGCAGCTACACTTGATATGCATATTTCTACATTTGATCACATCCATTTCTATGCTCCCACATTTCATGCTGCACATGTCTACATTTGATCTGAAAATAATATTTCATTTGCAAAGGGTGATATCTAATTTGCATATTCTACATTTGATCTGCGTATTTCTATATTAATGTCGGAAAACCTATACTAACTTGTCCATGCCATTTACTGTTCAATGTTTTCATAGATATATTTAAATTGGCAATTTTATAACGATGTCACCCTTGAACATCAGAAAGCAATTCAAAAGGTGACATTTTTTGGATAGGTGTAATTGCAAGGATGATGGGAATCAGTGACGTGTACGTGTCGCTTGTGAATACAACTCATATGGTCCAGCGGTGGATATTTATTGGGTTTATCTGAAACACACGTTGATCAGCACATTTGGTTCTATTTTTGATTACATACTAGCCTATTCCATGATGTTATATCATCGTCAAACGCCGATTCAGCCTTCAGTTTTCTCTGTGGAGTCTGTAAATCGTCTGATGCACAGACTTCAAGGCTTGATTTTGATCTTCAACATGCTGTTTGCATTGCTGACACTTAAGTTGCATGGATAGCACATGTTTGTAGTTTCGATATGACACTGACTTGCCGATCGCAGTTTGGCAGAAACTGAATCGTTAATTTCTCAACGAGCTTGTTCATGCCGACATTTTCGGCTTGCACTACAGTGTCAGTAGGTCCTAAGATGGCTGCAAGTGATAATTATGGCGAGTAAACGGTTATTTCAGGGAGACAGAATTTCTTGCGCAAGTATTAAGAGCAATTAATTATTAATATTAATATTGTCATGCGAATTGCAGCATTAATTATAAATTTTATCTCAAATATTAAATGAAAGTGAAATTTTTCTTCATAAAAATATTTGATTAATAAATAACATACTAATTACCAGGAGCCTCACAAATTATCAGAAGAGTCCCAAGCGGGTCAAAGTTTACAGTCATCCATCAGATGAAGTGTTGTTTTGAGAACACAAGCGAATTCAACGATCGATCAGCTAGTCTTGATCTTATCTTTCGACAGGAATTACCAGTGTTGTTGAAAAAAGCCGTCCACATTCTACTGAGGTTGATCATATATACTCAGCAATGATTTCATTAGACGGCAGCTGAAAAAGGCAGCACGTCATTTAGTGATGGTAAGGCTCTCATTTTCGTGGCTCAATTTATACGAATCTGCATCAGTTTACATCCACAAATAGCTGCAAGTGGTTTTTATTAGTGACTGAGAAATCTAACCTGTGTAAAAGGAAATAATTCAGAAACACCTCTGGTATTGATAAAAGCAATGTGAAAGTAGATAGATAATGAGAGAAAGCTCTAGCGCATTTATTTTGATTGACTGTTGCGATTTGCATCCGCATTTCCATTGGAGCAGGCATGCTTGCTGGGGTACAATCATTATATTTCGAAAAGAATCACGACTCCAACTAGAAAGTTAAAGGTGTTCTGCCAGCTACATTTTCCTATTTTTGATATATTGATATATGATTTGTCGCTCCTCAGTGACCCGATTCTTTCAAACTATTGAGATTTGTGACTCAATTATTTGAATTCTTCGAATCCGAAGGAATAGTCGTGATCGGAGTATTTTGGAGGAATTCACAGCAATCCGCAAACGATGAACCACTGCTTTTGCGATTCCAGTAATGGATTGAAAATAGTGTTTACCTACACAAGGTCCTGCAAATGCCCATCGCTTTGAATCAGTTTACACCTGTAAATTGACGGGCATACACACTCTAATTTCGTAGCCTAATTTGAATGCACGCCAGTGAGTCTGAGGTCAATGAGGGTTCACCAATCTCATAAAAATGGCAGTTGTAACAAAATCCTGCAAATATTCCTACATGAAATTGAAAATGATATCGCAATTGTTTGGTATTCTTTTGATAATCCCCATCGCAAAGATATACGGAAATCAGCCAATTAGGAAGAAATGGAAAATAAGTGTTGAAAATTTCTTTTCAGTCACATGGCGAAATGTAAAGGCTAAGGACAACATCAATTCATTATCGTCTTCATTGTCCACGGATGAATTCCTTACTCGACCTCGATTCGTTTAAGCAGATACCATATTCCAACTGAGTGAATCTCGCTGGCGCCAGTGCTATCACAGAAAGTACGATGGACTATCTAACTCGGCAAGTGACTCCTATTAATGTATGGTCTCACTGAGTGGAATGTCAAACCTTGGCCGAGGCGAGAGAGTCGAAAGGGTTAAGAAATTTGAGAATGAGTTTAAGAATTAGGAATATCCTTCCTCGTGCATTAGAGCGTCCGAATAACTAGAAAATCCGAACAATCGCTTCCTGCATTTCCGAGTGAAGAAAACCTGCACTTTTCAGAGATGCAGTTTTTCTGACGAATAGATAAATGTATTTATTTTATGGATTTCTCAAAATTAATCTCACTTCATAAGACAGAGGAAGAATTTGCTTTCAGAAAAGGTACTGATTGTGAAAAATCCAGTTTTCAGCGAAAATGAATTCCGCGCGACTGTCGAAAAATTATGTTCAGCTTATTTTAGATTATTGTAGGAATAAATGATAATGTTACTTCATTTTATGAGAAATACTTGCATCGGTTCTTGGACGTTGGCTATCGGTATACAACTATATATGCTAGGGAACATCGAAAAGAATGTTGCATTACAATTATATAGTTTCAACTAGTTGATTGCTGCAATCGATGAATTCTGATCACTTGATTGGTTTTGTTTTTATGAAGCTTTCCCACTTGGTTGTCACACTTCTTTTTCTTTCGTGAAATTTGGCAGCAAATTGTTCGATAAGCAGGAATTGTTGAATAAAATATCGTAGTCAATATGATTAAGTTTAACATAACATTTTTCTAATTTTCGATAAACTAATTTTGTTTCAGTGTTGGAGAACTTAAATGCAATTCTTGCAAATAATTTCTCCAACACTGAAACAAAATTAGTTTATCAAAAATTAGAAAAATGTTATGCTAAACTTAATCATATTGACTACGATATTTTATTTAACAATTCCTACTTATTTTTCTGTAGTAGCGTTTTTGTGACAACAGCGGTGGCTAGTGCCAGGCGGTTAACCCAAAACCGAATCGAAGTCAGTCTTTTTATATCTTCAGTTATTATGCTCAAAATTTCAACACATTTATTTGAAATATCAAATGACATATCCTTTGGAATTGGATTCACATCTACCTACCTTTGTGAATGTCCCTAAAATTCCCTGATTTAAGTGAATACGACTTAGTTAAAATACTCCTACCGGACACTCAGAGTTTCATTTTATGCATTATGTACTTTAAATAATATGATGCACTTAATAGAATGGTCTAATAAGCCGACTATCATGTCATGGGATTAATTTGATTCTTTTGGCATATTCGGTGAAAAAATGTCTAAAGCTCCTGTAGCCACTTTGACATCCCACTGTTCTGGCCTCAGTTGACTCAATCCATTTCTTCAGTTCTTACTTCAGAAATGTGAACCTGAGTTTGACTTGGTTGACTTATTGGTGAAGTTCTGAATCTCTAATTAGTATTTTGTAATAGGCCTATGTTTTTCTTTAAAATTGTAGGCAAAATATACTACTACTCTACAATGCTGCCTGGTTTTGTGCTATCAGGGGTATGGCGAGTGGCACGCAGAGATCTTTCAGAGATCGTCGCTTTTCCTACCATGCAACTTTAATAAGCTTTTAAGGTAGCATTTGATGTGGTTAATGAAAATTGAAATTTATCTGTGAATGATTGTATCCGTTCTCCGTATAGAGGATAAAATCAATCTACAGTGTCATGCAGGAATGACAAAATCAAGTCAATTGATTCATCACCATATAGAAATGGGTGTCTCACTCTTTTTCTCCTCTAGAATAGATATCTTGTCATCAGTTGCAACAACCCGAACTACATGTAGTAAGGCGGGTCAAGTTCCAATGCAAAAAACATTCGAGAGATAGGGAATTGAGACCAAAAGTAGACGAGGATCGCTGTAGATTCCGCTAGAATTCTCTGATTCCATCAACTCTTGTTGCATATGAAAATTCAGATCTTCTGCAATATCTCGACCACGTTTCATTGTTAGAACAAATATGTGAAGTTAGCATGCTTCAACATGATGTGCTGACCGCCGACTAGCTGATGAGAGATATAGGTAGATATATCAAGGTTTAGCACACCATGTGCATGTAGAGCAGGCCTTTACGTCAGCATGCGTTTTACAGATGTTGACATCACCCTCCTACATGTATAATTCACTGCAAACAGTCCGATATTTCAATTACTCTTTGAGTCGCATCAATTGATCAAAAAATCGAAATTGTGACTTTTTTCGAAAAAACGAGCTAAACCGATTGACCTCAAAATCTTTAAAACATCCGGGCACTATCGTTGGCCATTCTCATAGCACTGTTCTGTGAACCTGAACAATGCCATGGAATAATTTCAATTTATTTCAATTCTTTGTTGATATTGAAGTTAGTCTTTCGATTGCTTAACTTACAATGCAGTCGTAAGGATCTTCCAGAGTCTACCGATCCAGGATTCCAGAACTATAGAGTTCTACGAACTCGTAGCAATCTTATTTGGTGCATAACATGTTTAGTACCTCTATCTTATCAAATATAATGCTTTTATAATGACTCTTTAAATCTCTCTTTTAGGTTCTGTTATTAAGGCACATACTATTTGCTTCTTTTTAATATGATATTTTGATTTACTACTTTCAATAGTAAATTACTGATATAATTGATGTAAATGAACTTCTGTCTGTAATTGCGAATAGCAATTTATCATCAATATCTACGCCCAATTAAAAATAAAGCTGCATGTATTTTATGTAATAGGTGTCGAACTGGTAACACTCCTTGCACAGTTCTCTACAATGTGATATTAAGCTGTTATACGACTGGTAAAGCCTCGAAAATCCAACTGAAAGAATTAGTCTGTTAATATGGTGATAATAGATATAGGCAATTATTCAAAATATTCCCTTTTCAATTGCGATATATTTTTGATGACCTGATATTCACCTCATGCAAAAATGATGCCTGATAAGAACGCTTGCAGAACAAATATTATCTTTTTGTTATCATTAATGTACTTTATTATCGACATCATCTCATTTATGGGTATCCGATTTTGTGATTTTGTCATACACACGCATTCAAATGGATTCATGCTGTTTTCCTTTGTTTTAGATAATCTGAAACAATCTGTTTTGTCTTTCACTTGATGCTATTTAAGCATCTATCTTGATTCTAATTGCCATAGAATGGTTTATACTATCTATCCTGATCAATGCATTTTAGATTTGAATAGTTTAGCCTTATTCACTATTTCATTGTTACATTATTGATGTACAAATTCATTTGTACCGATTCCTGCATTTGTGCACGGTGTAGACAAAACTACAAGCAAAATAGATGAAGTCCTTGTATGTACACGCATAAATCCTGAAATCAGCTTTATCGTGAACATGGTGTTCTGTCTTCTGCTTTATTGAATTAAACTTATTGTCGGCAGCAATTGTTTGTGTTCTCAGCTCGTTCTTCCATGTCACCTTGCATCAATAAGGTTCACTTGCCCTTACTTTGCGAGTGTCGAAGAATATCACCAGATTATATTTCAATTAACAACGTCGTTGAACTTCTCCTTTATAATTTCTGCCGACGTGCAAACATGAATTCGAATGTAATACATGTTGTACTATCAAGACAGATATAATTCTACATTAACAGAGCATGATCCAACGTTATACAAGAGGTTGTTCTTCGTTATCATTGCATGCATGAATGAAGAGGAGCAAGGTTAGAACCAGCCAGGATGTTTCAGACTATTAGAGTTCCCGATAAAACTAATTTCGACCCGATTTCACATTCACTTGAACTGCACATGCTTTGAATGTTTTCGTACGAAGACGCAAAAGTGCATGTACAGTTGTGCATGTAAAGACTGCCATAAGTTTAATGAATACCGTATGTTGCATTCAATTAATTCAAATGTATACTAAGTTTTACAATAAGACTATTGCAAAATGATGCGGGATATTTCATCACAGTGAGACCTGTCGATTACCGCAATCGCAATCATGCTGCTTGAGACCGAAATGTTGTAATCTAACCTTCTTTCTTAATTAGCAGATACCGACATTTAATATGATCTGAAAAATTTCAAAAAATGCTGCTTTAATGGATGTGTCGTTACCATAGAAATCTTCAAAAAATGAATAATATTCAAAAATTCCAATGATGCAGACGATGTCTACTGTATTTCTAATACAATGATCACCATAACTCATAGGATCATTCATCAGAGTCTTGACATGAATGATTCATTCAATAAAAATCATTCATTCTATAATTCTGCATTCATAGTCCGGCAGCCAGAACGAGCAGGGAACGATTCCCAAAAAATGGGACCTACCCTATACCTACTTTGAACCTGCGTGTCTGCCGAGTTCTAACTAATTCCTCTTTTTTGCCAGACGGGATCAAAGAAAAAATCATGTTAATCCAATGGGACGCAGATTGCAGCTATTGGTCAAAAAGGAATTTTCTGAGTTTTCATGGAATCATTTCCTATCATGTGTATTATATATTATGTATCATATTATATTATATTATGTATATCATATATTATATGTGATATTATCATGCTTCTGATCGGCGCTGTATGCGAGAATGTACTTAAATGTGAATGAAGTGGGCTGACATGTTGTTGTTTGCGGACAATAGGAGGCTTGCCAAATCTGAATGTGTGTAGCGTCATAGATAAATGTTCACGAACGCGATCAGAAATTACCTAAAGACATTTGATGTCAAAAACTGTGACTCTAAACTTTGTACCTTTCAGTTGATAGAAGAGAAACATAGAAAATCTCATTTTGCCAAAAATTTCAATCTGCGTCCCATCGAATTTTTTTCGAATGTCTTTTTCTTTGATCCTGTCGGACAGGAAGAGGAGCTAACTAGAACTCGGCAGATGTGTAGATTCGTAGTAGACACATGGTGTAGATCATTCTGTGCAAGTCTCATTTTCGGCCTCGCTCCCTGCAGAAACTCGTTCTGGCTGCCGGACTATCAGCTTGAATATCAATGAGCCTCAAAACAAAAGTTCGAAAAGAACAAAAGAAAGAACTCCGGAAAAGTACTTTTCAAAAGAGGACAGACACTTGAACTTTCTGTGAGCCAAGTCCAACGATTTTTGATGAAAGCTTTGGAAATGCGATGGAACCATAGGTCACAAAGTTTTTGTTATGTGCGTGGGCAAAGTTTGTAAACTCCACATCATAGGTGCATCAGGGGGCCGAGTCAACCCACCCCGCTTGGATAAGGTTGATCAATTAATCTAAGCGCAATCTACATTTCTTCTGAGCGTCATAAATGAGGCATGAAACCTGTTGCTATTGTATGCAAAAGCAACTTCAAAATTGTTCAATCTCATCATTTCATTCCATCCTTTATTTCATTTATCATTTTCCAACTCAAACAAATAGACAATATTCATAATAGTCTCAATCTCGTTATCGTTATTTCCATTGTGCCTTTTATTGACAAATCTAATTCCATAAGCAAGGAAGGGAAAAATCGAGCGGTGGAAGTTCCCCTCCTGCAATGAACCGAGTTCCGCATAGAGGGCTTCTCTAGAAAGGTGCACTCAAGTACATGGGCCGCTGCAGTTTTGAGCTGCATCGTCCTAAAAGGATTACACGGATTGAAAACATAACGCCCCAACACATTGCGTTTTCCATTTCACAAGTTTCCGCCTCGTACGACGTACGGGAAGACGAAAGATCACGAGTGTCGAGTACACACGCCCACAGAGGACAAAATGCGAATCCGCATGAATGACAAAACGTTATTTGCTTGGCATTTTAGAATTTTATCTCAACCTGATGAGTAGTGTTTGCAAATCAACTATTGATAGTTTGCGCTTGTGACCGCTGACGAAGGTTCAACGGGGGCGATCGTCAAATTGTCATATTCACATGATAGGCAAAAGCACGATCAAACATTTTCAACAGACCAAAATAGTACAAAATCACCGACATTAACGAATGAATGCGGCTCTCACATCTGCTCGACCTTAACGTCCTTTTACGGAAAATGTCTCAAGGGGTGATCAACATTTTTAGCTCAAAATGTCTAAAACATGTGGCGTGAATATTCTTACAAGAAGCGCCCTTTGCTAAATGTGAGCGTCTTACTAGTATGTGCAAGACTCTTCTCTCTACACTCTTCAACTCTTAAATATCCAAATAAATTACAAGAAGCTGATTACAAGAAGTACACACTTACAATACCACAGCCGGATGGCTGCCTACTTTCTCAAGTGCCAATAGCATAAATATTATTTCCTCACTTGTTTTGATAATGAAAACATGATAGTTTGATATCTAAAAAAAGCAGCCCATTATCTTAAATGAAGATGCATCAGATAAGTAAAAATCATTCCATATTAACACATAGTCATCCATCAGAAACTTCTTTTGATGATATTCATCGCCGAATATTTGGGATAATTTTTATGTAGAACAGGCTCAACCAACCACTTATTCACAAGATTTGTCACCATTTGTAAGTTGCCTTCAGACCGGTCTCATATAAAATGGAAAATAGTAGGATAATTTACGTATTTTAGGCTAAAGCAAGATAAGATCGATCCCAATGCACTAAAACAGCACATCGAGGCCAATACCACAGCCCATTGATACCGGAATAGAAAGATAGCTGATAATACAAGCAATCATTCAATTGTAATTTGAACTCTAGGCGCGCATTTATAATCGAAATAAATATGAATACTATGAAATACTTTGGCTACCTACAACAGTTACTCTTACAAGTCATGAAACCGTTTCTGAATCGAGATACTTCATTTTCATGAAGGCAACAATTGTGTATTCACTATTCACACACCTAAATTGTACTTTTAGTTTAGTCAGAAAATTGCGCAGCAAACGGTTAACACATTTTTAACGATGACCGCATGTTAACAGTTCTCATATACATGTGTGTGTAGTTTATTGGATACTTTTGGCAATCTGTAAAGCGAGACAACTTGTACTTCAAAGAGATGATTTCAGGAATGATTTGATAGATAAAGGCTAGTTCTGCGAACATGCCTTAGTTTGAATATCCAACAAAACTTGGTTCTTCTCAACTCAAGTCTTTTCAAAATTGTGACATTGCTGTTATATTGAAGAAAGTAGAAGGGTATGTGCGCATCAAACATTTTGCAATTTCTGGGAATATTTTGAGCTGCTGCGCATTTTTTTGGCGTTAAGTCTGACTCTGTGCGTTTCATGTGCGTTCTTTTATAGTTGTGAGCATATATGCTACATGGCAAGTTGCTAGAATATCTCTTGTGAAAAAATTATGAAATATAAATCGAATTCATAAAAATTCAAAAAAAATTAAATCAATTCATAAACAGAAATACCTTGTTGAATATCTCCCATATGTCATGCGTACAATTTGTTTCGAAACAACAAAAAGTGATGTTGAACATCAAAAAACGACCGATTCCAGCGAAATACAAATGCGGTCGTCCTATCTAAATGTATTTGAGGTCTATGTGTCCATATCTTAAAACCCTGACTCATCTTCGAAAACTATTGATATTGTTTCAAATGAATTTTTAAAACGCCACTATATTACCAAGCATTCATCGTGATTGAACTCTAGGATATTGTAATTGCTGAACTTCTGATAGGGGTCAATAAATAAGTAATCTTCATATCCATGGAAACCTAAGAAAAACAGTTCCCTATATTTTTGTACGACAACACCTGCGAAATCCGCTTTACCTTTGAGATAGATGGTTAGCATAGTTAAGTGAAGAAGTTCCTCGAGCCTTTAATGAATCATTTGCAACCGCATCATGTTGTCGCGAACATCAAACACCACGAATTTCGTATGAAGATAGGAGGAGCGCTAATTCACGAAGATGTCATTTCATCAGATCGTCCCTTGGGATCAAGCGGACGATCAAAGAGCTGATCGCTCACCACTTCAGGTAAATACCTCTGTCCTGCAGCTTTTATGGAGCTTTTGAACAATGGTAAGGCAAGGTCGACTTTGACGGCAATTTCACAACATCAAAGATCAAATTTTCAGCTGTGATCTTACGTCGTCTCTCACTAACCTATTTGCCGTTTCTGGTTTATTGTCATTTAAGTAAAAAACAGAATCTAAACTGCAATTTTTAATTTAGTCTTTCAAAATTTCATTTTTCCTGAAGTGAATGAAACATGCAATTCTCTCAATTTTTTAGTGTAAATGTCATGGAAAGATTTTCATCTGACTTGTTCACTTTCGGTAAGAACAGATGAAATTTCCAGAGGTTTGTACACTTTCAACACAGTAGATTCAGATAATAGTAAATCATACTTTTATTCCAACATCATCGACCTTACAGTTAAGTCCAAGGTCCTTCACTTTGCCACTTGATCAAGGCCTGCGGAACACTCTTTCGCGTGGTGAGTCCACAAATTATGCCAAATGATTAATCACACTGGCATTATGCACAGGCATAATGACCATTGTTGTCCTATTTATTTCGCACATATGTCATCTGCAATTGTTGATATCCCGTATATCCCCGCTATATTAGATTCATTCAATTTATGTACGTCCATCAGGTTGGTCAAAATCCGGTTGAGGAAATCTTCACCCGCAGGAGGGAGGATGAGATCGAGTTTTTCCCGCTTCAATCGGTAAAAAAAACAGGTTGAACGCGGCTTTAACAGAGAAAAAAATAGGAATTTCATTCGGTTTATTTGTTTCATTAGGCAGCAATGATAATTTCTATGGCATAGAAAAGTATGTAGATATTTTGCTTTGCAATCATCACCTGCGTAATATAACTAACACCGGTCAATCTTGAAAAATCAAATATCTATATCTGGTCTTTTTGTGTCTATTCTCACTGTGTCAAGAAAACTTCTACGATGAGGAAAATAAAATCAAGATAGTGTACTAACTTTATAGCGTTCGATTTATCACAAACAACCGCTAATTTCTAAAGGGCTATTATCCTTTTGAAAAGCATTAGCAATCTGAGACTATAAGAAGAATCTGCTGTTGAGAAAAGAAAGGATTTCAGTAATTTTTCAGATTATTTTCCTAAGGGATTAAAAGCAAGGAATTGATATGGAGACCGTGTCTTATGAACGTTGTTTTCAAAGTAATAGTCTGAGGAATTATGTGCGCATCTTCCTGAAGTTATCTTCATGCAATTGTTCATCTTACTGTCTTATTAAATAAATTGTTTTACATTCTCGAAAAAAACGTCTGCATTATTCTAAGCATTAATGACTAATGATGAATTGATTACTGTATGAATCGCTTTGGTAGGCAGTAAGCTTCAGCATTGGACCGATTCGTACTACTATTTTGCTAGCAACAATCGATAGTAATAGCCTACCCCTCCTGCAGTTTGGTTTCAGGTCGTGTGATGCACATAGAGATTAACCACAGAATTAGATTTTTGAAAGCACGTTGTCGGCTTATTAAAAGACAGAAGTGTAAGCAAATACAAAACGATGGCAACTGCAAGAATTAATAAATGGAGCATGCAGAAAACATAGTGTATTAGCTGAAATACAAAAATGATCTATGCGGCTTCATGTTCATTCTATATGCTTCGATCGCTTCATTTTCTCCAGATTCGAATAATGCTGATTTTGTAGATAATAAAGATCCTTTCAATCACTAATTTAAAATATGGCATGATTAGGAAGAACAGTTTGCAAACTTCTTGCTATGTAATGCAACTATTAACTGTCACTGAAACTTCGTACACATCTGATTGCTCATTGTTCGATTGTAATGAATTTTGTTGTTAGCTGTATGTCATTTCATTAGCATTACAAAACATGGGTTGGAAAAAATAAAATTGCAATTTCATTGGTCATATTTTTTGTAAACAATCAATTAATTTAATTGGACCACATGAGCAATCAATTAATTGCGATCATCTTTTGATTTCTTTTCATTCTTTTCATTCAGCCAAGAAGGTCCTTCCACAAAATGCATGATTGAGACTTGATTGAGAAATACTTGGACAGTTACTTCCATAGTACAAAAACATACGAAGGTCCATTAAAGCACTCACAGAACTAGAATTTACCTGTAATAGTGCAATCACAAACGTGTATTTTCTGTTTCACTGTGTTCGTTGAACTAATATGCATTGCTTCTACCAGCGCAATATTTTCCTTTTCAATTACTGAAAGACTACCAATTTGACCATCGCAATATCATGTGGCTCGTCAGGTTTACCATAAATTGAATTTGTCCAAGATTATTAGAATGAAACACCTATGTTTAGTTAGACTTTCGAATTAAAATTTGAATGAATGCTATAGATTTGCGCTATAATGAAAAATTTCTTCATTTTAGATACAAACACGAAATACTATATCGACCGCGCTTATATTCGACTGTATACTATCATGCCTGTGTGATGTGAGTAGGCATGAATGAAATATGAAAGCAGCAATTTCTTCCATTAAAATTCGTCTTATTCATCATGCGACTGAAGTTTTTAGATGTTAGATTAATTTGCTATGGAAAAGATATGTGACTAATGGGAAGCCACATACTCGTACATGCAAAATTACATATCGAGTATAATTGAAGAACGAAGCAAAAGCAATGAGCGCAATTCACGTTTCTGTTGATGAATTCATGAGTAGACCAAAGCAAACAAAGAAACAAGAATCAAAGAATAAGTAATACCTTTTAATGAAAGACTCATTATCTATCAGTAAAAGCAAAGAAAGAGAGAGATATGGATCTTATTCAATGAAATACGAGATGCAGTACACCTACATGCAAGTAAATCATGCCCACATGCATGCATTATGATCAAATATGCTATAATCGTATGCATTTGTCCAAGCTTTTGCTTTCGAACCGACAAGACTTCAACGAAAGGAGAGAGCTAGATACAAATAGGCGAAATTTATTGTAATATCTGCCGACTTTCTAAATAAACTCCATGGGTGGCCTCCTAATAGAAGACTGAAACTAACCGTTTGAATATTTGCACTCAGTTGCAAGAGGCCTGATAATCAATTGGAAGAATCGATGAGTATAAAATGATATCATTTATCATTGTACACTACTAGCGATGAGAATAAGGAAACGTACTTTCATTCCTTCAAATGAACATTTCCTTAAACACTATGCCTTTCTGATTCTTTTGATAACGGAAAGGTGCAAACTTACGAACAGTTGTATTTTTACAAGCTCTATCAGCTAATCAGCACGCGACACAGCCTATCGACAACCCGTCTCTTCAACATGTACCACCGTCACTACAAAATCTTGACCTTTTCGGTTTCATAATAGTATCTAGACTAGAGGCTGCTGGACTCGCAAGACAGGACTTCTTCTCTCGCATACAGAGAAATGTCAATACGTCAGTGAACCAGTCACATTTTGTTAATGGTAAATCAAAAGTGCAAGACATCGTCACAGGAATTAAAATCCATCTTGCGGGACAGTCCCAAGAAGTTGTGAGGGTGTGTAAGTGACTGCTAAATGTGGCCGTGATTCCTGTGAAAATTTACAACATAACAAGCAATATTTATAAGAAATAATAAATTCCCAGTTTAGAAAACAGGATTGGCAATAAACTGGTAGATCTTGCAGAAAGTGAAGGCATCACTTTGCGAGAAGGCGCCATATCTTCCGGTTCATTAGGACATTAGACACGATTTGTTATCTTTATTGCTTAACGCGGATCATGTATGAACCAAAATTCAAACGTTTCATCGTATCTCTGCCGCATTCGGAAATGTGGTTATGGTGTCATTGTCGTTTAATGGCATCATTATGTACCCCATTCTGTTCTTTGACAGGAATAATCCACTAAGTATAGAACAACAGTCGACAACCCCAAGTTAGCAAGATTTGAAGGAAATGATTACCATAATATGAATTTTCGCTTTCTCCTCATTATATCTAAATTAGGCAGTGGATTTTTAAGATTGACAAATTGCGAATCATATTTAGAACAATTTTAAAAATAAGAATAGGATGACAACCATTTGAACAAATGTTGCGAATCGAAGGTAAGGAAGTAGATCAGAAGAAAGGGTTGAAAAATCATTATTCTTAATCCAAGACAAAAAGTGTTTTATTTTAATGTTTGCAATTCACGTCAAATTATGTGCAAACTTGTACACAAACATAAAATCAATAAAACAAAATGTGTAAATACTGTGCTGTGATTCTTATATGTTAGTGTTATTGAAGACATTGAATTAACCCGTACCCGAATTAGACTCTTTAAGCCAAGCGCGCCCACTGGTGGGAGCTTACTTTATATAGCTTTCCTTTTTCCTTTTCAGACAAACTTGTGGCTCTATTTTGATAAACCCTGTATCAATTGAAACAGTTTACTTAGATGCTTAATTTCCAGTATGCTTCTAATACTTACAGATTATGGCTCTACGGTTTTCTAATTTGTCTGCAAACTTGACCAATCACCTCAAAACATACTTTATCTAAATAATTTTCATCCCAATTGGACAGGTGCTTTTGAAAGGAAGCTAAGAATTGAAAGCTTTTGTGCAAGAGAGATCTTTGCTGGTCAGATATTAGCTTTTTCTGTGTGAGATGTGCACGAAATCCTCTCCAAAGTGCTTTTCGCGAAGATTGTGTAAGTGACAACTGATACCAAGAAAGCTCAGAAAAAATTCTTGTCGGTGAAAAAGGAATTGTGGAATTCCATGTTATTGTGAAATCATTTCAAGTGATAGTTGATGATATAACTGACGAGACAAAGCATGCATGCTGGCTAGCTTCTGACGTGTTGGAAAGATAACCATACTTCTGACCTGCACACACTAATTGCGCCTTAATCTAACGGCTGCAGCTTAGCAAGTACTCTTCAATTGCATGAAATTTGGCATGTGGATAGATGTTCTCATCAAAGCCTACATTTTAATCTGAAAACTTTTGAATGCGTGGGGTAGGATGTAACTCTGAAGAACCGCATGGTTCGTGCCTTGGATATTCTCGTTGAGTTCAAACACAAACCAAATGTGAAAACTTAAATGTTCTCTGTTAACGAGAACAAATTCAAAATGATGTTAAAGATTAATTTACATAAGGCCTTAACAAATCGAAATGATTTTGATGCATTTTAGTCTCAAATATCACATCTATTTATGATTGATCACAGGTCAATTGATAGGTAGATGTGAATCAAAGGCGAATCAAGTTTCGTGTTAGCATTAAAAACATATTTTACAGAATTATTGGACATTTCTCATGTGCTTGCCGCTTAGGTAATTAGCCAATTGAGTATTCCTATGACCAAAGGATGTTGATTTGATACAAAAAGCCTAATGAAAAGTTAGAGTTTAAAGTTATTCAGCGGACCAAGGGTTGCATTTAAAATCTTTTTGCATTTTGAGAAATAAGACATTGATCTGATAAAATTGATTAGTTTTTTCATCAGCTTTCATAGAGGTACACTTCAACTAAGTCTAATAAATGTGTACATGTATTTTGCGTAGAGATGTACAAGACAAAACTATACTACGAAACAATGAACAGTGCTTTTCAGCAATTTGTGATTATCGTCCCTAGAATTTTTAGTCCCTGCCTTTATGGTAATCCAGATTAAAAACTTCACCAAAACAACATCAATTACCGAAAAGCAAGAGGATTTACATTTTCTTTGTTGAATTCAGAGCAAACAATTAAATATGCATGTTTCGCTCCAAGAGAACACTGCCAGTTGTCTACAATGAATTTTTAATTCATGATTTCATTTTACATGTATAATTGGAAAGATTTTTCTGATCAATACATTACTGTCCAACTAGTTGTTATTGATTTTGTCCAATCTGTACATACATACCGCCGATGTATGAAATAGGTGCATATTCACTTTTCCCTTTCTTCTAGAAGCATGGTTGGCTATAAATTAATATTTCAAGTCTTAGTCAGGTTCACTCGCGAAGGTCTGAACATTTGTGTTCTTTAACTTCCGAGAATTTCGTTGAGCTAATCATATTCTTGATTTTGTCATTCCAGTAACATCAGTACGAGATGATGTTTATTACATTCAAATATCAACAAAACGAATGACGGAAAATGAGTATCAGAAAAGTTAACGTCGAGCAAATCATGAATTAGTAATTGTTTTAAAGTCGCTTGCTGTCAATCACCCTGCACTATCAGAGTTGTTTTTTGGTCAGTTCATCTCATTTACAGATAGCTAATGGCTTAGTTGTCTTATTGTGATCCCTCGACTTATCATATGGGAATCGAAGGACTAATTATCAACAGACAGTTGTGATAACTTGTGACATTTCATTACAAATAACTTCCACAAGAATTTGAAATAAAATTTGTCAGAATTTGAAATAAAAAAATGAACAGAAATATATGTGAAGGCTGCTATAATAAAATTCAGTTCCATATTAAGCGATGCTAAATGAATGAGCATTCAAGCCTTAACATGGGTACAATTCAATCGTACGAAGCTGCCCGTAATTGCTGAAATTCGACACTTCACTGTAATCAGAGATTGTAGAACTGTGAGATCACTGCTGATACTCGCTACGAGTTTTGTTCACACTGATTTCTGTACAGGCGCAGATGCAGACTTTCTTGGTGGAAGATTAAAATGATCATGACTATTACATGGTAGAGTGTGTCATATCATGTTTTCAATCGTAATATCTACTTTGGTTTAATGTTACAATTAATAAGTTGATGTGTGATATTCAGTTTTATCTATTTTTTCTGTGCTTCGAATTCATCCCTCTTTATCAAAAATTTTGACCTGAAGCAGCAATTTTTCCTTCAGCAGATACATTCATTTTTGATCCGAATTTTGACCAACAGAACAACTTGTCCTTCTATCATATCGAGGTATTTCTGACTGAACGTTCACCCACGATCAAAATCTATGCTTTAAACTGATATTATCAGGCAGGTGCGATCAATCTGTGATTTATCCATTTCTATTCGTGTTGTCCTTTAGCCCCAGGTGTCCAAAAACAAGATATTCAGTGCAGTACAGATGTGTAAAGTCGGTATACACGTGTTGAAATAAAACAGAAACTTGTTCCATGTCATCTGCAATTACTATAGCTTCTTACAAATTCATCAAACGCTATCGATAATTTATGGGAAGCTCTGATGTGCATGTAAGACATGAATAAATTTGTTTGACTTCCAGCAATAGATCATGCAATTGCAGGCTTTGCGGGTCTATAAGTCTGTAATTTTCTAAATATTTACTTTTCATGCCTTAACATATGATGCATCATTATAAAAAGTAAAATCGAGGAATTGAAATTTACTTCCGCTTAGATCTCCCAAAAAATCTAAAGTTTGTATCAGCTTTAAAGGCAACCGAAATATGAGAGCAACTGCATTAGAAACAAATGGACAGCAAAATAAAATTACAAATCAACATGATGTTATATTTACATGCATATTGATGAGTGAGTATGATAGGCTAAGTTCGAAAAGTGTCACTTGAATATTGAAAAACACTATACAAATATATGGAGGTGATTGCTGCCTAGTTCATGTAGGTGATTAGTAGGTGATGCAGGTGATAAGAGGAAAAATGAGTAAAGTGAGTAACAAATGAAGACTCAATAGCCAAAATTGAAAATACAATTTAATGAATAACAAATGAATAATCTACTATTGATTCAGTCAGAGCATCAACATTAGTTTTAGGTTTACATGGTTGGCAATTGTGTAAAATGCGAAAACAAATCATTCGTAAATGGAATGTTTTGAAGATCCAAATGAGCGACTTTCAATTTCAATACATAAAAATGTACATTTCAATGCATTATAGCAATAATCTGCCATATCAGATTTAAAGAGATGATGGAGGGAATAGTTGACAGGATAGTTGAAAGGAATAGGTAACTGGGCGAAATAAGTAAAAAACTGCATTTAGGATAGGCACGAGACTGAACAGCAAACCTAATTCACTGTTCCAAAACAATTTATCAAGAATTCGCTAATTTTTCTGGTGAGTTGCTTTATAGGCTGACTTTTCTTATCTGCGATTGTAGAGGACAAAAAAATGAAAATTTGCGGATAAGCATTCAGGTTTTTTATGGTGCAGCCGCAGATTTTGACAATACACTTTGGTCCATCTTTGACAGCAAACGCTCATAGAAATATTCAATCAAATAAAAAGGTTCTGAAAGATTTGCGAAATACTTCTTCACGATGAAATAATGATTTTTACAGATTTTCAAAAGGCTTCAGGAATGGCTCTTTCCAGATACCGATGCAAACATTTTCACAATCAAAGACAATCAAATGCTTGAGTTCGGGCAGGCCCCGGCTGAATTTCAATAAGGCCGTCATCATATCGTTGGATTCCCGTCAGCTGGTCGCGATGATTGATGCTCGAAGCGTTGTCATTCTGTCGGCCTCGGTGGGACCTTCTGATATTGAGCGTCACCTCGGTGTGATGCTGGTTAGCTACTTGACCTCATCTGCGAATGTCTCTGCTGTTTGTCGCACTGTTTTCTACTTCGTCCGACGTCCAGTTATACAGAATCTGCCACTAGATGCCGCCAAGAACTTTTGATCCAAACGCTTGTCTCGCTCGTCCACTGCTGCGTATCCATTGATACGGCTCCTCATGATCTTCTATCAAATGATGTCATAGCATGCAGTGTGCGTCGAACCGACTCTCGCCTGGTCGGGAGACAGAGGATTCGCAGTCGCTGCACCTCGATCATAGAACGGAACCTTTACAATTCCTTTACATCTATGCAGGGTTTTCTTAAAGCAAAATTTACAATTGCACAAAATTTGGCATTTCGATTTTGGCTTCCCGTTGCTTCCGATTCTTCTGAGCATAAGATTCGCTAATTTTTTTCAGTCATAACTGAACTTAAGATCCTCTGTTTCATTCCTTTAGACAATCATTTGTTGGGTAATATGTAACATATCAAGCAAATTTTTAATTTAATGCAAAGCATCTGTTTGTCACATGTTTAATAACAATTTTACTGAGTTTCTTATTCAATATTTCCCTTACGACAGTAGGACATAATGCTTTCTCTTACAAGAGTATATGTGAACTTCAACTGTACGCAGTGACACTATCTAGATAAATCTGTAAATGCGATTTGCATGTAAACGCTCGATTCCTAGGTTTTGCTTTCGTAATCGGCGCAGCATGTTGCTAATGCGCCATGAGAAGTACCAACGGAACTCAACGAACTCTCCGACCCTCTCTTACTAACAAATGTTTGGAGAGTCGTTTGTTAGTGACAACTTATTCGACAAAATTTGATCAGATCTTGAAAAACTACAGATCAACCTCTTATAAGATAGGCACCTACGTGATAAACTTTCCATAGAACACTTGACTATTTGTGCAAACAGGGCTCAGTAGGCCTTAATTTCTCATGGCACCGGATGTTTTTCTGTAGCACCCCCAAATACCAAGCTTTAGGATTTTCGTATCCGGTAGCTTGCCCCGGAGTAAATTTTAGGGAGGTCTTCATTTCAGTGCGCTTGATCAATCTTAACTTCACGCTGCTGCGTGAAGACAATTGACACTTCTTAGCTATCTGTTCTTCTCGTCACCTGTGAGCCAGCATGAACACTAATTTCGAGGGAAAATTGAAATCCTTTAACTTGAATTGCATAAACAACATAATTTCAACTAAAAAAAGCTGTAACTTTTTGAAGCAATACATTTGATCGACCTCATCTTCGAGATAGACTTAGAGTTTCAGGAGCATATCATTTCGATAAATCATTGACCAAATCCGAGCAGAAATTAGTTATTTAGCGTGAGAAAAGTTAGTTTGATAAGATGAAATAACCAGCTCCAAAGCGTAGAACCAAGTTTTCTTATGTTCTCTTTCTTCAATGATTACGCATCACATGGTTGGAAACGGCTGACCGACCCAGGTCATGAATTTTGAAGACCGGCCGGTTAGTTTTAGTAAGCCTATGTTGATCATTAACGATGGATTCACTCTATTGAAGAAATCGTTTAGTCAAGAAGATAAACAACATTATAGAAGCATGGTTAATAAATGCAGCATATTTGAGAAGCACTGGTGCACCTATGCGTATGCTATGTGACTTAAATGTGGCGAACTGCTTCTTAACCCTCATCAGTCCGGCAAATCAATGTACCTCAATCAATCCGCCACCGCACTATATAATTATGTAGTTTTTGGTAATTTTCATTTTTTTCTTTATTGCTCAAAGGCACAATGTATATACATTGATTTCCTTGATATGTCGGCTTATATTCTTATATAATGCTCACTTGGATATTGGTGCGTGCCGCAACGTAGCTTTGTAATGTAGGACTACTATTGCAACGAAAGCTCTATTGTGCGTAATTTAAGGAAAATTATAGAATCAAAAGTAAGCTTTGTAGCAGTTATGCGAATAAGAACTTTCTATAATTTGCGCTACTTATATAAGTGAAAACAAAGGCACTTTAAAAGGGAATAAACCGGTGCCATTTGGCCTATGCGCAACATTCATACAATCAAGGACAACAAGCTGCATGGCCAACAAATGAGCAATGGAATCATGCCAAGCACTGTTTCAGTTTGAATTTGTAGCGATCCACGCAAGCATCTGCTTTGCAATGGGAGTACCTGCATCCTAATGTTTTCTACCAAGCGTGGTATTTTCGAGCTCACCCTAGTGTAGGCCTGCCCACACATTTTCGAAACGACTTGTTTCGGATGGCATTGGTGAAATGCTACAATATAGAATTCGCATAAATTCAATTAACACTTTAATATACATCTAATTTCTTGATGAAACACTCTCAACTCTTGCTGTCCGTTCATTTCAATTATGAGAGTTCACTCCACCTAGAATTAAATCATTGCAGAATAATTATAGAAGATGGCATCGAGTATTGCGTATATACAACTAAGTCTTATTAAGAATTTTGCAGTCTGTCAAATCTGTCAATCCTTTGTATTATGCACAATCAAGGATCATGACCAGTCGGATCGAAGGATCGAAGGATGCATGTTTTGTAGAGATAGAACATGAGAATGAAGTCTTTAATTTTTTTTCTTAATCTGACACGTACGATTGAATTACAAAGGCCTGAACGTACACTGCAGCAATAAAACCTTATCAGACCTCAATAAAAATAACAATGAGGGACATACAATAACATTTCAGTGTGCTACTTAATGTGTACAAAAATTAAATCACAAAAAATCACATGTATCAAATCTTTTCAACCTCAGACATCCAAGTGGAGCTGTGAGAGCCAAGAGAACTGAATTACCAGAAGTGCATTTTTCTGAACCTTCCATTGATATAAACATTATTAAAAAAGAATATGAAAACGATAGATTTCTAAATGATCTAAAAAAGCGCATCGTTAGTGGCAATTGGAATAATGTAAGTGCGCGTGAGCGACCGTTCAAGAGAATGGCAATGCAGCTCACGATTGATGAATACGGTTGTATTCGCAGAGGATCTAGAATTATACCACCGCAATCATTAGTCCATGATATCATTCAAAATGCCCATCAATCACATAATGGTTATCATTCAACCTTGTGTCTGGTACAGCGAGAATTCTACTGGCCGTACATGAATACTCAAATTGAAAATTTTGTAAGAAATTGTAACACCTGCTGTCGAGCAAAGTTTCGTTCATTTGATACAACTCACACATGGCCCAAGGAAGATACCCCGTGGAGTCGGATTCACATAGACTGGGCTTTCCATAGTCGAACGGGAAATATTTTGGTTGTCGCAGATGCATATTCGGGGTGGTTGCAGGCATTATTTAGCAAGGATAGAACAACGCCAACGGTAATAAACCATCTACGAGGATTGTTTTCAATATTCGGAATTCTAGAAACTCTGGTTAGTGATAACGCTCCAGAAATCACAAGTTCGCAATTCCGATCTTGGCTAAACGGCATAGGGTGCAAGCTCCTTCACTCACCCGAATACAGACCACAGAGTAATGGACTGGCGGAACGCATGGTGCGCGTAGTCAAGGACGCAATTAAGGGTTTTAACCCAGCAAAAAATTCTCCTCAAGCGTTTTTGCATCGTCTGATGATTGTACATCATAACACAGCAGTCAGGGAAGGAGGAAACACCAGCTGAACTGATGTTTGGACGCAGGTTACGTTGCCCAATCATAAGCTACCTGAAGCCGATGCAAAATCTGTTGTACAAACCCCACCGTAAGGCGCAGGTAACCAATATGAAGTTTTTGTTCAGGCAAGGACAGAATACGTCTTTGGTAGAGCATTCAGATGGACGTACAGTCGTGGCGCATGATGCCAGCCAGTCAACCATGATACCCCAAGCCAGTCAACAACCAGAGATGGTCAGTGTGCGAAGATCATCAAGGACAGTTAAACCGGTGCGCCGTTATCCGGACGTTGATCCCACTTGTGAAGGAGGATGTGAAGCATCTATGTCTTAGCTATGTCTATGTTTTGTTTAGCCTTCTTTGTATGGATACTACATCCTTTATATCATGTCGTGTCATGATGCTGTTATATCCATGATGACCAAATTTGAATTTCATGTATTAAGTTCATAGAGCTGGTTTGGGAATAGAACTGCTTGAGATGCTCTAGCAAACGGCTGTTTTAACGGGGACACATCAGCGATCTTGATCCTCTCACACATAGGATTCTTGAGTGTATTAGAGCATAAGGAGTTTTGCTCCTTAGCCAATTTGTTAAGACTGATTCTTCGTGATGTTGCGTTTCGGAGAGTTTTGCGGTAAGAACTGTGAATCTTTAATTACTTCTGGCCGGTCTTACGATGCCATCTCTCTTCTTCGTGTTCGTATACAGCTTTGGTGTCATTTACTTCTCGCTCTTTCATAATTCAAAACTCGTGCGAGACATCTTGCCGCTTGTAGGAAGAGTTCCTATTGCCAACAGACCTTGTAACAGTAGGTTAGTGGACAGAGAATGATGCGTGAGATATCTATCCATATACTTTTACAAATTCCGATTACATCCGTGCTATGGGGTAGTCAATTAAAGAACAGTTTCAACCTCGAAGGTGAGTGGCTTTTGTTGCACATGTAACTGCATGTACATGTATCGGTTTTGCAATTACTAATTCACAAAGGCAGTGGCAGTGGCAAAACCTCATCTTATCACCTTGACCGCTAGACAAAAATAATGGCGCACTGATCTCTCCAAATGTGCGCCTTGCAACTAATATTTAAGCCTGGCAGTTGACAAGGAATCACAGAGGTCAATCTCTTTGAAAAATTTCAATTCTCAACAAATAGTCATGTCTGAATATTTAATTGTCATTCATATCTTGACATCCACTCCACTTTCTGCTGCGCTTTTAATTTACCTATTTTCTTTACTGTAATTTTTCAACTTCACAAATCAAGAAAAACAACTGCACAAATTGTGTTCATTTGCACGTTAAAAAAATCTGTATCTCAGGGATAATACTAGTCATTAGCTTCTTTTTTTTTTAATTTTGTTACCTTGACGCACTTTGCTACGTTGAATTGCACCTCTATCTTTCGTCATTCGCTGAAAACTACCTGCACCCAGCAACCATTGTATTGTGCGCGATTTAAATACTTTCATGAATAAGAATAAGTAAATAGACCAGCAACGTTGGGTCAACGTATCTCTTGTTTGATATTTTGCAACTTTCTTTATCAATGTATGATAATGTGAATTGTAGTCAAAACCAATGAGAGGAAAAGTGATCAAAATTCTATGTCAAGTTATAGTACAATTTGGACAAGGAAAGATTATTACAAAATATTCGTATTTCAGCAACATTTTAGTCGGCAAGTTGTTCAGAGCGCATCTTAGCTTCACCTATCATCGGATGATATGAAGAGATGGAGACACTCGTGATGATAAAACACTTAACCGAAGCAATATCACGATGAGTTTCCGAAAATAACAAAACAGAGGTGGATGAGAGTTCTGCGGTATATCATTCAAAAAGAATGAGGTCTGTCTGAAGAAGGAAATCAGCAAGGGCAGCCCTGAAACACTTCAAAAGCCGAAGGCAATCGCCATAAGCTTTCCATGGTTTCAAATCAGGAAATCATTAATCACATCTTAAAACCAAGTGGAACAATTGAGTAGAAATTTCACACTGATATTTCACGCAAAGTGAGCACTTCAGATGCTTGAGAAGTCTTAAATCCTCAAAACAAACCAATCGAAATCCATTAAATGCAGAGCTGTCGCAAAAATGAAAGAAATACACAACTGAATGAAATACTCCCATGTGCTACAGTAATGACTGTAGGCTTACAGAGCAAATGAAAATTATATGTTGAATTTCATCAAATGTGAATCGATCTTGTCAAGTAAGTATTCAAACTTTCAGCTGAGGCAACTGAATACAGGGTGTCTCAATAGTTCTGCACCATAGGAAAAATAAAGAAATCAATAAAGAAATCCATTTTTCTGTGTTAACATTGAAAGATTGAATAGGTTACATATATTTTGTTCAAAATACAAAATATTTATGGAAATTACAGTATTATGTAAAGAATTAGCTACATTTTCTGCAATGATGCACCCTTGCAGAACTGATTTCACGTCACAATCTTACAACATGCGCTGTCATCAATAAAGGACAAGCGTTCGTGTCGTGATTAATTGTCGCGCTCTAATTGGTTGAAAAATGAAAACATAACAACCATAGAAATTGAAATGGTTTAGAGCATGAATAGTTATCAAATTAGCAGTCATTAGATTACTTCTTACCATGGCTGACAGACGCTTATCAAAAGACGAGAAAATCTCGATTAATTTGCTTTCTGGCGGTCATTTGTCTTCTGAAGTCTGCAGACAGATATAATTCTAAAACTCCTGGGTGGAAGTGTCCATGATCTCCCTCGTAGTTCTTTAGTCAACGATGACGGAAATTAGTGAGACAACCTGTACATTTAGGGGATCGGTGCCATAATATTTTAATTTTTTGAGATTGCGACAAAAGTATTCATGCAAACTGTTTGATTTTCTAACATTATGTATTAAGACACGACAACTACTCTTAAGCAGAAAACAATAACACTGATGCTTTTTATCTTGAAATGACAACGCAATGCATGAAAGTGTAAAAACATTCAAAGAATGCAAAAAGTTCATTTTCTGATCTGCAGTTCACAAAATGCAACATTGAAATATTATCTAGTGAGGACTTATTTTTGGTTTGGTGCGCGTAAAATTTCATTTTGCAGATTTCTCTGTAGACTAAGTGTAGCAACATGCTCCGGTTTACCCTACAGTTATGTGAGAGTTCATTTTTAAGTGTATCGGTTGTAAAGAGATGCTTAATGATCGGCTAATATATCACAACCATCAACGGATGACACAACATGTTCTCTACCGTATCATGTAGCATCTTATGCTGTTAAACAAACATACAGCCCGCTGGCAGCATAAAAAAGACAAACCTATAATAATTTTGTAAATACGTTTAAATTTCAGCGCAACAGATTCCCGATGATCGGAAACACACACCTCCTAAAATGCCTGATGCTCTTCCCGGCATGATGACAATTTGATTACCGTTCATTTAAGCAAAAATTAAGATGGCATGTTAAAATTGGATATGGTACAATATAGGAATACCATCCACTTTTTATTGTAAAATGGATGTAAATGCAGAAATTCTGAGGACCCCTTCAGAAAGTCTCACAGGCCTCTACCACTGTATCAGTGTCAATGCCGTCCATCAATCAAAGAGTTCACAATTGTGAAACTTCATTTATAACTCTCACGAACATCAACAACTCAAACAGCTATATGGAGGGCACTTTTAGAAAATCGAAGAGTCGTCTATAGTGAAAAGAAATATGTCTTCTCTAACAACCATCAATAAAATTGCGATAAAAATTGCGTCAAGTTTTGAAAATACAAAATTCTGTGCAGGAAACCAAGTAAATTGCGAAGTCTGTGCTAAAATTCCCAATAATAATATTACGATGCATCGTGCGTAAATTATCAATTCGAACGTAAAATGTCAAGTCCAAGTAAATGCAGTACACTTTTTCTGGTTTTGTTGCAATGAGCACGGAAATAGCATCATTATAGATGATTATCATAGCGCCTTGAGTGATCATATCCAAATCAGTAACTCATGTAATAATAACATTGATAGTTTGAGAAAGAGATGAAGAGCATGGCTCGGGAATACTTTGTGAGGCGTACCAGGACAGTTCCACTTCTTGAACCATGTTATAAGAGGAATCTAGTAGTCTAAGAAGCAATTGATAGTTATCACATTCCATGAGCTGCAAGTATGAACGGGCCACATCACAAACAGAAATTGGAAAAACTGGAGTTGGAATTGGAAAAAAACATTTCCAGTCTCGTCATAGAGTCTTTTGAAATGCTTTCTATTCTTCCATTGACAGTTAGCGTATTCTTTGCGTGTGCAATTGCGAGTATGTGATATAAAGATCATGACTTGCATTATACAAAACGTAGCTTATTTATGTTTCTACTGTTTGGCTTTGCGTGGACTTCTGCAGTTGGTGACTTGTAGTGCGATTAATCTTCTCAACTTTGAAACTTCATATCGTCAATGAATTCGTAAATTTGCCATCGAATTGAGATGTACAGGGAATGAAAAACTTTGACAGTAACTTAATAACCCCTGATGTACTTCACCAAGTCGAATCGAAGCCAATATAAAAAATCTAGACAGCCGAAGCCAGCTGGTTTCAGTAGGGATTCTCTTGTTAATTCGCCCATCAAATGGCATCTGTTGTAACTGCTGAGCAACCGTTTGTGATAGAGTGATACTGTGATGCATTATTTCCTATCGATGCAATCAGTGCAAAAATGAAAAGGCACCCAAGCTTATCATAGTACAATTTTTGTAGCACAGACCAGAAGTTAAGAGAATAAAGGTTTGACTTTTTTTATCTACTTTACATATTCCAAGCTTTCAGCTGACTGAAAAATGCATTTTAAGGAATGCCATTAAGTAAATTGCATAAATCATCAACAAACCCAAAGGCCTAAAAATCAAAGAAAAACTAACAACTGAACCCTATCTTAATGTCAAACGTGAAAGCTGCTTTTAAGCATTTTTTTCCTTCTGGATATTTAATTTAATGCCTTTTTCAGAATCTCCTTTAGCTTTGTTTGCCCTCTTTGGTCTTGCCGCAATTTGCATTCATCAGTCTTCACAGCTAAAAGATTGCAGATGTGGGGTTTGCAATGAGCCGGCTCAGATAAGTTAAGCCGAACCGGGCCATCTATGGAGCGTCCCTTAAACAGAACTCACCTCCAGGATTGCAATCTGATTTCTGCCTTTACTGGTGATGAACTCCAGAGTTTCGAAGTGACGTCCAGCAACTGTAAATCCGTTGCCTCTTACAGGGGAGACAGTAGAGGGGGCGGTAGTAGTAGACGAAGTTGCGTTCGAAGAGTTAGCCGTCGATGAGGAGACGTTGTCGGTGTTGTCGCTCATCTGCAAAGGGAAGACACGTTTGGGCGGGGCCACCATATGACGAAGACGAGTCAGCTGGACTCTACGGAGGAGTGGGGACCCAGTCGGAGTAGATTGGCGAGATCGTAGAGGGCTTCGTAAAATGCCATTCCAGGAGCTACGCCGAACCACTGCAACGGCATCAGCTACACGCGAGCCGAGCGAAGTCGTTTCCCCATCGATACTTCCACTCGCCCGTAACGGCACAAGGTCAGTGGCGAGTTCGCTCGCCATGACCTGCACTGCACGATCACTAGATGGGACGACGAGGGGCGAGGATTGAAGATGTCTCAAGTAGTCCAGGCTTTCATTAGTCTACAGGTGAGAGTGGAACACGAAAAATTTAGTAAGCGGTTAACCGCAAACGCTGATGGCAAACTACAGCCAGGCAGATGTGTCGACCAATAAGGACTCGACCTGAACTGTATGCCGCTGTCAATCTCTTCACGTCGCATGGGCACTTGTGAATAGGATTGACAATTCTTATGCCGATGAAAGCAATGAGAACGTTTGGTTAAAGAGGTGAACGTCGTTTAACATGAAGAAACACTAATGAACAAATACTGGGAGTTGAGGATGCACAACAACATCCAGTGAGGAAAGTGGGTTGTAATGACGAGGTCGAGTGCAGGATGAGCGACATCCCAGTGGAGCACGTCTTTATCAGCAGCAGCAGACGGTAACCAGCAGGAGAGTCTGGAGTTTCCCTCGTTAGAATGGGGATAAGGGGAATCCAGAGGTTCTTCGCTGAACAGTGAACAGAAAGTAAAATGTAAACTAATTACAATAGAAGCCTATCATAACAACGAATGTTGAATGTGAGCTTATAAATTGATGGTGATTTATGTAGCATTTTTTCATCTATGCACTACGACATCTATTCGAAACAATAGAAGTTTATTGCGGTCATAATTGCTGTGTTCATTCGACAACGAGGCTTAACTGAAATACAATGCTGCGTTTCCCATAAAGCTCATCGAATACAAGCCACCACTCTAATGTGATGGCATCACTTAGTACAGAAGTGATGTGAATGGAATGCATGAGAGCGATCTTATAGTTGTTCAAGAGTCAAGGAGACCATCTTGGTCACGGGTTTTCTGTTACATATTTGCGTGCAATGCTATATAACCTGAGAGCACAGTTGCATTCAGGCCCAGGCATATAGTATATACAGTATATCGGCTTATATAGAGTATAAAACATAGTCCGAAATTATTCATAGGCTACATAATTTTTCAGAGTTTTCAATATTTGAATATGTTGACTTGATGAATCTGAATTTGATTTCTGTCATAGGTTGAGAGTAATCACCAAAATATGATTTTGGTTGTAGATAGAAAAACTATATTCAATATTAAAACGCTTTACATGCTTCTATTGTGTTATTTTTCTGTTTTATTCACACTAAGCGATTGTAACTAATCGTACGCATGTCTGCAAGAACCCAAAGTGATTATATCAAGATATTTCTTTGTTGTCATGCCATAATTTAATGACTTTTAAATCTCGATAAGTAAATTAACAAGGATTTTCAACCTAGCACGGCTCATTTTCAACCATGGGCCGGCATATGTTGGAAAATATCAAACCCAAGTCTGGCCCGGCTCATGGATTATAATCAAGATAATGACTACAACGGACACTGATACATAACATTGATACATGCACAATAATAATGTATGCGTATATCTATATCCCACCTCCACAAGAAAGCTTTATTAAGCGGTTTCTAATATACTCTAATAAGAACTAAATTCATACTCGTAATAAATGTTTTTCTAACGCTAAAGGCTCTGAGAAGAACAATTTGATAACTGACTGAATACTGATGTTACGAAATGTTTTGACTGCGACGTGCAAGCTTGATTTAAAATGATTCACTGAAGTGAGATTTACTTCTTCAAATGTGAGAGAATTCCAATGATTTGCGACGTCAATTGAGAACTCTCTCCACTACAGTTTAAATTCAGATCTTTTGAGTTTACAGTGATGACCGCGACCTGACCTACTAGAGTCTGGAATAATGAGCTCGCCAATCTTGTCATCAGTTTTTTAATCAAGTGGGCGTCTAAAGACCGAGCGGTAGTGCTGATGTATCTGTGCAACGTCAATCAAAATTTTATTATCGCGTACCGTTAACGTATCTTATTATCCACGATCCACTGCTAAATGTTATGGTAGCTGGCCCTAGGTTGCATTGAAATCCATTGCTCATTGTATCTCTAAGCCCCTAATATTATATAAACTATCCCATGAAATAAAATTATTCAACATGTGGAGGCAGAGAATACACAATGCATCCAAAATTCATGCCGGCTAGAATACATGATTCTGGAAACTTTGTTTGAGAAAATGTAGGGTTTGAACTACATGTGCATGCAGTATAAGTTACATGTAATGACGTTTTAACTGCAATATTTATGTTACAAAAGATGCGTGTAGATACTTTCAAATTATGTTACATTATTTAATTATGTTAATGTTGTAATGATTGACCAAGCAATTTATTCTAGCCTGAATGTCGTCAACAGTCGACATGGGTGTAATTAAATTAATAAACCGGCCGGGGCCAGGACAGGACCGGCGGTTTCAACTCAGCGACGCACTTATGAGTCCACCTGGGGACATACATTTCCCTCTTCGCATCGCGCACTCACGTCCAAACAACCTAATTTTCGTAGAAATAATTAATTCCTTCAATGATAATTCCTTCGTTGGCTTCGCAAATAAATAACTAAATGCAGGTGCAAGTTTACAGTAATGTCACTTGATTTTTTCATTTGTTTTGTCATCCTTCGTTTTAATAAAAGACAAAAAAACGTGAAATGCAATTTTCATTGTGACTTTTCGAAAATATAAGGAAAATAAAAAGCATCTTTTGGCAAGATCAAGCCCTCACCATCACACATCAGTTTTCACAGCGATTATAGTTAGTTAATAAACATTTCGTTGCAACTGTAACCGATAACAAGACTTGCGGCGGTTATCGATGTCCCCAAAGCATCTGAATTCATATGAAAGCAATTAACAACTAATCAGATGAAGTAAACAATGGATCAGATTGCCAAGAAAATGATACTCGGCTGGCATAAGCATAATAATAATAATGATAAAATTAGCAATTGTCCTGGTGTACAAGGTATTAAGACATTCTTCTAATTTCTGACATTCTAGTTGTGTACATGCAAAACATTTTGTTCGTGTTTACACTATAACCAAATAGAGAGTCAATGGAGAAGAAATGAATTTTCAGCTAAATTTCACCTCATTGCACAATCCACTGTTTGAAAGTTTTGACATCTAAAAGACCATGAAAGAACATCAAATCATGGTAGCGAGTCTTCTACTTCTAATCTTAAAATGATAAAATTGTATTTAGAGGAGATGATTGTTAGCATTCAATTGATGTAAACGCTTAATATCGTGATGTGCAATAAACTTAATATGGATTGTATTGCAATCATTGTTGTTAGTATTTAGGTAGTGACGCCGGCGCAAGTCCTCCTATTCATTTAAATTCGGATTAACAATGCAGTACTTGTGGAATTGATAGTTTTGAATTTAATTTTTGTGATTCGAAAAATACATGTTGCTTGTTATTCAGTTGCTCAGTTGTTGGTCTATAGAATTTCTCTCTGATAAATCACACATTTTTTTACTTATATGGATGATCAACCGGAGGCTAATTCCTGTGTTAATTCTAAGGAAACATTGATCAGGTCATACAGTCATGCCTTTCTTTTCGATAGAATAGATCATTACTTTGACTTTTTGTATGTAACAAGTCGGTTGAAAGACATGTAAAGATATGAGGACATGTCTTCAAACTAGTTTCAAGCAGTGAAACATTTTTCTGAAACAAGTTCAGTTTCCCTGAATTCCGATTGAATTGTTTTATGTTTGCCTTAGAAAACACTTGTGCTCCGTGTCTGTAAAAAAAGGTTCGAAGTATGGGTGTCTGACTTCTTACACATATATTCAAATTAATGACCGGCATGCAATTAAACCTCACAATTTAAGTTGCAGGACCAAACCGGACCAAAATATACTCGCATATTAACGAACTATTGTGAGTTGAATTCTAAAATTCTCTGAACAAACTTCGTAAAAAATGTGGCTCAAATTTCAGTCGAAGCAGGCGCAAAAATCTTCTAACCGAAAGTTGTTATAGATTGTGTTATAATTGTGTAGCGCTGTTTTGTCACACATCGATGGGCAATAATTCATTTTGTGAAGTTTCCAGAATACAATGAGATATGCAAATTAAAAATAAATTACCTATAATTCTTTAGATGATAGCTTAAATGAATTTTGTCAGGAGTCATGCAAATTTTCATGATTAGCTTTACTTTTTGTTTACTCTATGAATTTGAATCTGGCTATAGTATTCAATGACAAAAACAATCAAATTCCCCTATTTGCCTGAATGATGTAGAAGAGATGGCATTTGTTATATCAACACATGCTGATACTGGTGACTCAAGCATCAAATTTTCTAATTACTTGTTTTAGATGCACACCAAATCACATGTTTATCATTATAATACTACTTTCAGGAACATAATAGCATAAAAGCATGCAAAATAATGCATGTGCATACAATTTATTTCTGTGAAATAAGATGTTTTGAAAGATGTTTGTAGCTCTGTATTTACTTTCATTGCCCAAAACAAAAATTGTTGGAGTAGTTTTGTCAATGTATCAATTTGTTATGTTTATGTTTAAGCATGTTCAGTTGCCATCATAAAAATGCAGACAATTTATATAAATGCAGATGAGTCAATCAAAGTGGACTCTGACGTGATGGAGAAAACTACAATATTTCGGCTGCAATGAAAGATTGAAGGATAACAGTGTAGCAGAAAGGATAATATTGTTATTCCGCCTGACAGCATTTCGGAATTACGTAACTAATTGTTGTGCGATGCAAAGGTGAATATTGTTGAACTCTTTTGAGCTGCAGAGAGAATTACTGATATATTTATGATTTGATGTGAGTTGTTGGTATTGTTCGACTGTCATAACTGCCTCTAAACCTCAACAGAAAGTCAAATTTCAAACCACATAATTCAGAGAACAATGTGTGTAATTTTCAATTTTCGTTTTGATAGTCAATTAGAGTTTGTTGTCGTTGATAGGTATTTCACCACTGAGATCTGATGCTAAGATACTTAGGCTTCAGGCTTAAGTTAAGGCTTCAAATTATTGCAAAGATTTCTATAGAAAATGGATGTGATCTGTAGGTGATACATAATGGAATATTGCTCATAACTTTGCCGTGAAGCAATTATTAATGGAAAATTGCCGATTCTGTTGAAATTAAGAAGGTGATTAACTGCAAAAATTCAAATGAGCCGATGACAATGGCGCAATTTCTCGAAGAAGTAATCATTAAAGTGCGTTTAGTTATTCATATATTATAGTAAATGAATCCGAAAATATTCATTGCATCATTTTTGAATTATTGAACTCATTAGCAGTAACATCAGTCAACCCCAGGTTTAAAATGATTTTCAGCGAACTGTGTTTAGAATTGATAGCTTCAAGATAAATATCCGTACACATGGTTTTGATCTATCAGAATATATTCAAGTTATCAAAGAAATTTATGAATCATTTCCAATTTCTCGGATGCAAGTATATATTGTAAACAGCTCGACGTTTCGGCATGTGCCTTACTCATGCGTGATTCAACTGTCAAGCTAAGAAAACCGCCACTAGTGTTCAGACAAATGAGCTGTTTGCTTGACCTTGATGAATATCCATGGCATGTTAATTTTTCTCATTAATAAGAACACCAGTGGCGATTTTCTAAGCTTGACAGTTGAATCACGCATGAGTAGGCGTAAGCTGAAACGTCGAGCTGTATATAATAAACTTGTATCCGAGAAATTGGAAATGTTTCACAAATTTCTCTGGCAATTTGCAATATACTCCTAATACGTGGAGAACTTCCTTCATTTCAATATATTCAAGCTTTACTTATTGCAGTGCGTCAATGTGCACTGTGCACATATGCATATATCATCAGTGCATATCATGTTCTCGGCTATTGTAAATACCCTGTCATTCTGGAATCCATTTTCATTAAAGAGAATCAAAGTGCACTGTCCAATGAACGGAATAGATCGGTACCACTGTATTTCGGATTGTAAATTCTCTCTCTCTCTCTCTCTCTCTCCTCTCTCTCTCTGACCTCACTCTCTCTCTCCTCTCTCTCTCTGACCTCACTCTTCTTCGGAGTTACTTTGAACAGTATTTGACTTCAGACTTCATTTTACCTGATTTTAGTATAAATTAACTTTCTTCTCATTTTAGCTATTTGCATGTAACGCTGATGATGGAGATATGAAAATTCCGAAACATGTTCGGCTGGAGAAGATACACAGTTTTCCTTCGAAATATATATGCATAAAAGAATAAGATTAGAAAAATAAAAAATATGTCTAAAAAAGTAAAAGACAAATGCTGCAAAATATGTAAATAATACTACAAGAGAAAACACACTGTAGTATTATTATCTACATATTGTATAGCATTTTTCCTTTACTTTTCTAGGCTTATATTATGTAGACAACTAATTTTTATTAGTATAGTAATTAGTGTAGTTTTTACGAGTATTAGTGTAGTAACACTGTGTATCAAAATTACTGAAGAATGTGCTCAAAAGTATGCTTTTCAAATTGTACCTGTCTAAATATACGTGTAGTGCAAAGTTCAAAAATCTCAAAAACAAAGTCCTCTCTCACACCTTTCGGTCCACCTATTTTTTTACATCCATTTTTATATCAGAGAACTGCTGGTAGCTGATTGAATGTTTGTGCAGCAGAAGTCTGTTCGACCATGCAACTTGATTGCAAGACAAGAATTCAGCTCCAGATCACAGGTTTCTCATAAACAGAGAGAACGCATATACTTCGAGGTCACTGCATCGGCTGATATTCAATGAACAAACGTGAGTAGGCTGCGTAAACTGTGAAAGTAGGTCTAGTTTTATACGTCTACATGTATGTATCATCGAACACATCAGCATAATTAAGAAACTAAAGTCGATTCATGTTTGCTGAAATCATTATATAAATAGCAAATATTCATGATCAGTTTTATCATCAGAACAGCAACTATTCAATTATGATTCCCACAGGATAAGTACTGACATATTCACATCCTTCGCAGAACTATTTCGAGTTCCATTGCAGACGAAGCTAATTACTAGTGAACCGGCGCATTTGTACAATGCTCATATTTACCATTTTATCCGATGTGTAGAAACGATTTTCTACGCATCTAAGTTCTGACAAAACTGCATAACATTGCACAAAATGCATCATCAAAGATGAAAGACAAACTGAAGCTGACATTTTGTCCGAAACCTCTTTGAAATGATCTCTGGTCGTATTTGGAGCGCTTTCAGATATGAAGTTATGCAATCGGTTTTCAAAATATTTTCTTTAAATGACACAGGAACATCCCACTGACGAATTTTAAAATTTGTGATGTTTGGCATGTCTATCTTCATCGCTAGTAAGGATAGGATTCCGAGATCTATGAATCTGCAGCATGCAATAAAGCGTTATTTAGTCGCAAACTCTTTCATCTGCTAAAGTGAAAAGGCCCTGATCAACCATGAGTGGTGATTTAATGTAATGCAGAAAATTATCACTTTTCAGTCGGCATCGACAGACCATCCTGAAGTAAAAAAGGAATTCATTGAATTCAATAAAGGGTGTAAGTAGTGCTGATGTAATCATTTCAAACAAAAGCATAGTTTTAACATAACATGAGTTACAAAAACTGTCAGACAAATAACGCGTGTATTTGCCGGCTGTATACTTTAGTCATTCAAAGAGCTACCAATTCTCCTTGAAGGCAAATTTCAACTGCCAACGAATCTTTGCCTCAGGTCGGATTGTACCTGTCATTGAAATGACAGATCTACAGATATGAACCATCACAAATTTCAAAAATGCAAAAGGACTTGTGTGTTGGTGACAACTATAAAAGGAAGAGAATGAATAATGCAATTTCCCATATGAAGTGGCACAAAATAGAAAAATGGATGACACGACGATTTGCAAGATGGGTTTTGCACACAGATGCCTATTTTTACATTGCGGTGTGTTTTTAAAGTTGCCTTTCATCAATGTCTGTAGAATGTATCAAGTTAATTACCTGTCATCCATATATTTTCTAGAATTTATAGTCTTAATTTTCTACATCACTTGTCTAAAATTACTCATGTGCGATTTGCAACAAAGAAAGCCGATTCCAGTTCCTATTATTGGAATTGTAAAATAACGATGGACATCAATAGAAGAAGAAAATGAATGGACTTACAATGCTATTTGGCAGATTCTCTCATTTTCAGTTGTGATAGATGAATTATTGTATTAATTTAGTGCTCTAAAATTGTCTGCCAGCGTTTGACTCCCATCTCACCAAATTTTGGATTAATTTTGAAGCTCTTCATCAATTACAATTTCTGCGAAAGGTAAAATTTCTTTGTATACATTTATTTTTGATGCAAAACTTATATTATGCATGTAATCATCTGACTGCCTTTCATCTGTAGAATCTAGGAGCTTATTTGAATCATTCTTTTTCATTTCTGCGTCTTAATTAATGTCTTCATTTATCATCAATTTTTCATCTTAATTTAAAATTTAGACTTCTTTTTGTAGACTCATGCAAATGATCCTAGAAAACAAACTAACAATGAATATTGTAACTGAATTTCGCTATGCTTTTTCTCATATAACATCAATATTAGCATTAATCAAGTTTATACAAGGTGTCTTTCTTATTCCCCTCGCACGAATTGCAACCTGCTACTAATTATGATGTTCGAACAAAAATAGAATCAAAATCACACATGAATTGCTTATCAGGATTATTATGAATCAATGTTTTTAACGATATTTAAATTATTATGCGAACATTCACAGCTCATTGAGTAGTATTTTATTAATGTAGGTATATAGGTAACCAAACAACAAGAAAAATTTTCCTACAGTAAGTGCTATCTGCTGAGATCAATTTTTAGGAAAATATTTCATTTTTTGTTCCAATAAAAATGTCATTCACAATTTATTCATATCCCGGATTTAACTTATTTATTTTCTCAATGTGTATATAGTAATTTATATATCCCATAGTAGCCACATTTAAATTATCATTTTCTGTTATCATAATCATAAGTTCTCTTATTGACCAGAATGATCTTCAACTAATTTATCCAACGACATGAAATTACACACGCGGCATTGGCTGTTAATCTACTGCATTTCTATCACCATTTTGACATCTTAATCACGAAAATGATGAAAGTTCACTGGGTGAGAGTTTCACAATGGAACAAAAGAACGTAAATGCTTACCATCTAATACAAAAACAAATGTAGCAAAATCATCTGTACAAAATTTACACTTTAATGATCATACTCACAATATAGGCAAATTCACTCGGATCAATGAAATTGAGTCTGTTTTTGATCTTCATTGTGATGAGAATCTTCACTATGGGATATAAGTATAAGTATGTATCTAAATAAAATTTACCATCAATAATTTTAAACGAAATTGAATATTAGCGGTTACCGTATGAGCAAAATTCACTTGGATCCACTCATTTGAATCTATTCTTGAACTTCACGAAGGTTGAAGCTTTCACAATTGAATCGTTCAATGATTTCCATATTTTGATGAAGCGGAAGAAAAACAGTCCACTAAGATAGTTCGAATTAACTTTTAAGACTGGCACAATCTGACAGCTGTTACGTGATTAACCGCGAGTAATGTGAGATGAAAGGTGCGTGTTAAAAGAAAGAGTTGAACGACAAGTCGAAATGATTACAGTACAGTTTATACTAAAAGTGCAAGTCTAACCAAATATGCCTATATTCTGGTGATTTTAATTTTAACAATTGTAATGTATGAGAGTAGCTGTTATACTCAATACTAGAGCGTTTACGAACGATGCGGGTAAAGAATCTCTGAACACGCTCAATAAGGGAAATTCGCGTTTGAGGTGCGGTGAAAAGATGACACTTCCGTATTCCAAAGGAGGGCGAACAAAGACAACAAAGGCTTTCATTAAGATACCGGAGTTGTGGAGTTAAGATACTGGAGCACATCGATCTCCTGCAGTAAACAGCAAGCTTTTTTGCAAAGAAATCTTCAGTTGCCACATTTTACACCAATTATCAAATTTGAGAAGAGTATGTTTTAGGTCTGAAGATGCCTGTGAAGAGAAGCTATAACTTCTGATTGATGTATTCAAGTCATCAGCATAACGGCGGGCTGAAATCCAACCAGGCAGTCAAACACGTCAATGACATTAAGAAGGAACAATGCAGATCCAAGAACAGAACCATGGGACACGCCACTTGTAACAGCTAACTAGTCCGAAGTGATGGTGTTGATTATTACTCTCTGAGTTTGATTACATAGATAATTATTAATCCAATAGAGCAATTGAACATTGAAACCACAGCTTGAGAGTTTATGGAGAAGCTTGGGAATTGATGCTCTGTCGAAACCCTTAGAGAAATCAATGTACACGCAATCGAAGCGATTATGGATACTCGAATTTCGAACTGAGCATGTGTGTAACTGTTGAACGTCGGGGAAGGAAACTGTGATGTTCCATGAATAAGAGCTTATGGTTCATTGCATAGGAATTAGTTCATCAGAAATTACCCTTTCCATGACCTTACAACATCCAGAGGTAAGTGAGATAGGACGATAGCTATTGAGAGAAGAGGAGGATCCTTTGTTCTTAAACACTGGGCAGACTAGAGCTTTTTTCCAAGTACATGGTAACTTTTGCCAGCTTTACTCATTTCTTGCTCACTTTGAATGTCAAAGAATTCAGAGAATGCATGAAAATTACTCTTCTATTTGAATGGCTATTATGGCAAAAATTATGCACCCCGTTGTTTTATAATGCTGTCATTTAAATGTGGCAAAGTTAACTCAAAATGCAAAATGAATGTCCCCATGAGAATCAGTGCATAAAATATGTACATATCTGGTGATTGAATTATAAATTGCTTTGAAGTTATGGGAGAAGCAATTCCCCATGCAAGAAATAGTGAATACGGCTAAATTTACGTTTTGTTTAATCAAAATGCGGAAATTGATGTGCTAATTGACTAATAGTCAGCAGAAATGGAATTTATGTTTTTGTCAACGTGTTCATTCAATTAGTCACTTTCTTTTTTAGTTTTTGTCCTTTATTAAGTCGTCATTTTCCAAATTCTGAGTAGAACATAAAATCTATTTGCTGGAACATTAGAAACTTTATTGTCGCTCACAAAAGCGCAGCACTTAAGCCTCTAGCTGCCATTCTTCCTAGACTTGATTGAATCTTTTTCCTCATTCGAATATGAATTGCCCTCGGTCTCTAGCGCGATGAGTTTGGTTCAGAATGAGAACTACTTCATTCTTTCCATAAAAACCCGAAGAAAGGAAAAATAAAAATTGCTAGCCGTTTCGACAGACAATTATGTAAGGTGACAACTCTTGAAAATAATAAAAGAGTTGAAGGCTGTTCTTGTAAATGGGCTGAGAATTGTTAATTTGTCCATTATCTGACATTGTTGAAATAAATTGCATGTAACCAATGGGATTTATATAGTTCATTACTGGCAGATAATGGAATATTGTCCAATCTTAAAGGGGTTTTTGATTATGTCTATACAATTAATTTCTACTGTGGTTTTTTCAGCTTATCCCTGGTTTAGCATGTGTTTTAGAGATGTCGTCCTTATGTCAGGATATGGGGGATGCTGACGACATACATGTGTGGTTAAATCTCAATTATGATGTATAATGTGAGACTTAGTAACCAGTTATTACTTCATTTGAAACCGCTAAGTTGCGCTACAGACTTTTATCTTTGTTTTTAATATCATACATGGTTTATCAAGGGTGAAGATACACAAGCGTGGCTGGGCTATGAGCAGCCGATATCCCAATTTAATGGTCACAGAGGCCCGGCAAGGATCATCGGTCTATTGTCAACTCCACATGGTCCTCCGCGGGTAAAGCTGGTGAGAAAAGATCACTGGCGGGGTGCGCCAACATGAAATAAATTCCTTTCCCTCCCCCTCCCGGTCAGGGATGAGACCGGCGGCCAACATTAGAACCATTGAAGGAATACGTTCAACGGCTGAACCAACGAAGTTTTGACTGCTGGAGTTTTTGCGACTTTTTAAAGAGTAATTTCAACTGGCGACTCATTTCAAGCTATTGTTGTAAGTTATCGTTGTGGTGCCACTACAGTGAGTCTGATTGTCTCCGAAACCTGCGAAGCAATTTGGAAACTTCTCTGTCAACACTTCCTACATGAAATTGGTAGTGATCTCTTGATGAATAATGCCAGAAATTTCGAGACCTTGTGGAACTTCCCAAATTGTATCGGCTCGATTGACGCCACGATAAGCGTATATCTTTAAAGGCTCCACGAAACAGCGGTGGCGAGTATTTTAATTATAAACATTTCAACTCAATTGTTTCACGATAGTTGACATCGCAGCGTTCGAGAGAGAAAGTGATGGCGGAGTTTTGAACCGATTGACGTTTGGAGGAGGCATCGAACTTAAAAAATTACAAATTCTTAGATCAGGTAGCAATTTGCCTGAGACAAGTATCATTTCGCTATTTGTATTCGTTACGAATGATGCGTTTTCATTGAAAGAATATTATGAAACCGTACTCAAGAAGCACAAATCTGACATATGAACCGAAAGTATTCAATTATCGATTGAGCCATGCAAGACGCGTCGTTGAAAACGCCTACGATATGTTGTCCTCTAGATGGCAAGTATTTCGCACGCCCATGGAAGCTCTTCCGTCGAATGCTATTCTGGTTACCAAAGCAGTTTTTGTTTTGCATATCCTTCGAAAAATGGACTCTGATGGCACCAAAGCCCGAAAGGCAATGCACATGCCTCCATGTTACGTTGACCGCGATGATCATGAAGGCAATATTCTACCAGGTGACTGGCCATCTGAAGAGGAAATTTGTTTTTGAAACATTGCTCATCAAGGAAGTAACAACTACACTTTCTCAGCCTCTTCTACGCGTGAACAGTTTATGAAATATTTTGTTCAGTAATCTGAGACCGCGAGTTGTCAGTTCGTTGAATGTCAAAATGTTTTGTTGATGATATGGTCCACAGATCAGGATAATTTCGTACCATGTTGATGAGTCTCTCCTCATCAATAAAACCCTCGATCATAACGGGAAGTTTGCAGCTGTTAGTTCCTCCCATCACCTCACAATCGGCGTGAGTTTACAAAATAGATAGGCTACAATAACAACGATTAACAACCAATCTCCATCCTGCGTCATGTGGAAAGTAGACAGCACCTCTACTAGCCTGCGTTTCCATCGTGCGATAAAAATTCAGGTAGTCTCAGATGTCATTGATATCTGCTCTTCTGCATGAACCTGCGTTTCGCCGCAGCTTCTTGCGTTTCAAACCTGTATTTCTACCGCAAAAGGTAGTGCGGTGAAAAATGCAGGAACTATAATGCAGCCATAAGCGTGACCCATCCTTGGGTCTAGTGTTTGTCGCCACCACTTATGTTTCATGTGATGCTTTTTTCTTTTGTGTCTTCTTTTTGTACATGCAGATATTAAACTAAAGTTGTGCTGAATTATTTGTTTTCAAAGCAATGATAGTTTAACTTAGCTTCGTGGAAATGTCGCTCAGACTCAATTACCCCATACGCCATACTTTATTATGCCAGCTACCTATTCAGTTCTATTAATCAGAAGAGCTCATGTGCGCATAAACACGCTTACTTTTATTTTGTTTTATTTCCCTAGGATTTTTAAGGGAGTTCGATGGTTCAGCAAAATTTTTTACAAAATTTTATTTTATGATTGGAATTTCAATAACATTTCAATATGCATTATTAAAATATGAACATAAGTCTATTTCGCAAATGAATTCATGTGTTCATGAGGTTAATAGGATCACAACTGCCGCATCTACTATCAAATTTCTCTCCCTGTTTAAATTTCTAAATAATGCGATGAATGCTGTGAGCAATGTACAGGCCTAATCATCAAATCAAAAATTTTGAATTATTCAATTCTTTTAGGCTGAATCTAATGAAAGCTTCATAATGAAGTATTTTGTTGAATCTCAGCTAAGTAGCAGATAAAACTCATGTTCGACCACTTCCATGATCTAGACATGCCTAATTTCATGATCTGAATTCTTTAGGACGATTCCTATTAGCAATGATGACTTAACCGTATCAGGACCGGGCGAATTTTAGCGTCGCAAGACCGGCCCCTCAGATTTTCCATGTTCCGATGGATAAAATGTACTGTAACCTCTTCAGCAATATACTTCGAGTCTCCTCTTTCGAATGGCAGTGCCTATTTTGCATGATTCTAATACCTTCATGCCAAAAGTTTGAATTTAAAAATTGAATTTTCAATTTTTTTCATTTTGTATGAATCTAGCCTATGTATATTTTTTGACTCTTCAAAAATTGTTCATTTTATACAATTAAAGTATTTCTGCAAACTTTTGTTCAAGCATATCTATATGGTGCTGTAAGTATAATATTTTACGTTGATTTTAGTACTATAAATAGCAATTTGAGCGTAAATATTGTCTTTTCATGTATTATTGCATTTTTTCTATCTTCACAAATGTCTCGTTCTGATGACTTATTCATAATAAAGACAAGGTTATGATATATTCCGAATGCAATCTTTCGAATGGTGATATGCATTTTGCATTATTCTGTGGGTTTCATATCTTCATATACTTCATAGGCCTATATTACATATGCATATTACATATACAGTGTACACATATTTATTTTGGGAGTTAAGATGAGTCCATATGTTAACAACCTTAAATTTCACATGCATAAATGTGATACCGAAATAATCAATAATAATCAATGCTACACTGTAAATCGCTGGATACGAAAATTGCATGCAAACATATACCAAATTACATACAATTTGAAACTAACATCTGATACGAGATTTTCGTATGTTTACAGAGATCTGGTATGTTTTTCATACGACATCTCACTTACTTTCGTATGTGATTGGTATGTAGCGATACGAACTAGTATATCTGTGATTGGCTGTTTTACAATGAAATACGAGTTGTTGATATGTTTTATATACAAGACCCGATGGAAATTGGACCTCATTCGTATGTGTTTCGTATGAAGAGCTTTAAGTCACATGGCAAAAAATAAGTTATATTACATACTACTGTCAAATAACTTTTTTCCAGTAAAACCAGTCGTAAATATTTCTTTGTGAAAATGTGGTATTTAACTGGATTATATTTATAGTGAAATCAAAGCCGCATGTCATCGTTGCTACTTGTTTTATGGCATTCATAAGTCTCATAATTAGTTCATTTCCATGAACTAAGTTGATAAACATCATTTCAATCAAACGATAACTTTCGATCAACCATGTTGATTTATGTATCTCAAACATAACTATTTTTGCGTTCATGAAAAATAATGTGTTTTTATTTCGGATTGATAATATGCTTAGTTCCAAAATTGCATGATGCATAATTGTTGATGGTTAAATACTTATTGATTATTTACGAAATGCCTTAGACTTACATGTATTAAAATCGAATTCAGTATTGCAAGTTTGACTATTAAATGTCATTATCCTACTACTTGCAAAACAGTAGTAACATTAGTTCACACTAACTTTATTGACAAAAGGCCTTAAATCAACATACTTTGGACATGATTAATGCTTTCTTTTAACACTGTGCTGGTATGGCTTTAGTATGTAAAGCATACCACATTTGAAATAACATGCGAAAAGCATACAAATATAAACCAAGAGAATGCAGAAATATACCAAAAAATATTTTGGTATGCATCCTTCGTATGTGATTGGTATTGAGCGATTTACAATGTACTCTAAATGAAAACCATCAATTTTCTAAAAAATACTTTTAAAAATGACCTTACAGTAAGCAGGTCAATTTTTCCCAATGTTTTGCTGAAACTTCAACATGCATACAAACTAAAAGTCACAAAAAAATTAAACTTCTATCTGACTTATTTTAGGAGATACAAAAAGAAGTTGATATGGGGACCACTTTGTGCACCCTTCCGGTCCTGATAGGGTTGAAGCCGTGTGCTAGTCATACTTGACAGGTGCACAGACCGTTTGAAGAAAGTTAGCTGAAGCACTTATCAAAGTATAGCCGAAATACAACTTACTGCGAGCTCTAGATTGTCTTGTGATGGTAAATTAAGACTTCAAAACTTTGAAAGTAGGATCTCTGTCTAATTAATAAATGCTCATGTTCTCTAGAACTCATGCGAATTCATGTAAGGGCTAATTTGAAATAGTGTTACACAGGCCTCCTTTCATTTATTCTTGCCAATACTTGTAATTGGCTCTCATCATGCTTAACCGTTATGAAAGCATGCAATAGAAAATGGCACAAAATATGAAGAATTATGTACTTCATGAAAAATTGAAAAAATCTAATCTTGAAGACATAAAAAGATCAGGAAGGGCAGAAATATCCGGAACAAAGTCACGGCAATCTACAAGTTGTGATTACACTGCCAAAAGTGATTTATCATGAACTTCAATTATCTAATTTCTGTCACAATTTCCACATTCTTTCAACATCAGGAAGTACATCGGTTATTTTATGACATGCCAGTGACTTTCAAGAAGCTTCATTTTCAGCATAGAAACTTAAAGTTTTAGTTGAATGGATCCAGAATTGAAGAATGCTCATCTGTGACTGAGACTACAGACAAAATGAATCAATTATAATTGAAGCAATGCAGCAAAACATTAATTTGATGGAAACTCGCGCATTTCGGTGTACCGGCCCGATAACCGGTGCAAGCAGAATAACTGGCGCACCGCGCATGGCTCTAGAAATCAAATTGTCATTATTATGAAGAATGACAATTGTTGCTAGTCGATGTGTCGGATTCTCTTGGCTTCAGATGAAAGTATAGGAACTCAACACAGACAAAAATTATATCTAGAGGATAACTAGTACACATTTTATATTTAGTACAGCAATATTGTGATGAAAGTGTCGTTAAATACCAGTTTTGATAGAAATAGAAAATTTGCAGCGCAAACTTAGGCTTGGGTTCCGGGTTTTCACTAACATTTTGGCTGAAAACTTGTATTGGACATGCCCAACACAAATTTTAGTCTGTCATTACTGTCGGAATGAATTTTCCTGATTTTCTTATCAACGAAATAATGAATTCAAACCAATATTATGTATGATGAAATGTTCTTACAACAAGAATAGTGATATTTTCTTCGTTATCAGATGCTATCAAATGTCCCTCGACTCTCAGATACAAGATAACAGGAAGTCAGATGTCCGATTTTTTAAGATGAATATGTATCATACTTTCAAACGATGCACATTTCAGTAATTAGCACTTTATCTGTTTAGCTTTTCACTGTCAGACTCAAAGTTACCATGACCACACGGTCGGTGCCACATAGTCGGGAGATGATTAATTATTCAAGATCGCTTAGCGGCCATATCCCCTAGGAAATAATGCGCTTGAAAGTAGACCCATATGAACGTGGAATTGTAATTAAACTCAATGAGATGAGGATAAACTATCTATGCAGAATCGCATCAATTAGTACTAATGGCTTCCCTATGCTATTAATTATAGAATTCGACTGACTGTGAGAATGGCTCAACGGTGTCTCTTCGGAAAATATGGTTCTCCAATCGTCCCTGCAACATGTTGGTATACATGTACATACTGCAGCTGCAGCTTAATGAATACATGTAGTAGAGCATGGCTACCACATTCTTATGAGATTTGCTTGAGGAAAGTGCAGAACCGTTTATCCACAACTGTAGTGCCCAACTTTTATGTCAGCTAATCCTTCAGAGTGGCTGGGATAATTTCAATTGCTTGCGTATTTCATGCGTGTGTGAAGTTAGCGGAACCAACTTCTTTTTTTGTTTTGTCGCTTCTGATCCTACCTGTTGCGAACCATCACAAATATGTGATTCTTTTTTCATAACAACGCAGTTTTGAGTGCATTGAGTGCTTTGATTAAATAATGGTTCTTTCTGCTAACTTCACACTCAGATTGCAGACGAAGGAAAATTCTGATTTCTGATTAAAAACCGCATGCTACTCGTATGCTATGAAAAATGATGCATATATTTGCAATCAGCACAACAAATTGGATCAGGTCGGGACAAGGCAAAATTGATTTGCTGCAGAATAAGAATTCACTAAGTTGCTCCGCTAACTTCACAACAGAACCACTCTTATCGTCAAACTTCAATTTCTCAAAAATGACGATCACGAGCCAATTAGTAGATTTTTTCAAATTGAATAACAAAATAGCTACCAGGCAGACAGCTTTTACGGAAAAGGTGTCAATAAGAGCTGAAAACTAATCTACAGCATTCTCCTTACAATCTCACTGTACGCATTGCCGACAAGGCGTGGTGGCTACGACGCTGAATGAAGACAATGAGGAACTAGTTTCTTGGAATTGTCGGTAAGGTATTGTAACATAGAGCATTTGTACTTGCTGCTTCTTTTTCAAGGTCACTTGAAGGCGGGGCTCACGCGAAGCTTGAGCGTGGTTAGTCATGATGCATGATGGCACTCAATGATGCAGGAAGCTCTATAAAATCTCGAATCTGATTCTAATTCAGAATGTGATGTTGATGGCGATGTAAAGTTAGATGTATTGATTAGAGCGCGAGTTTGAGTGTGACACTTTTATTGTAACTTTTATAAAAATGTAGACTACAAGCAGTGCAAAATCATTAGGCCTAAGCATTCCAGTGACGTTTGATAACTACGAGTGTATCATTGCTTTTTAGTTCAATCAACGATTATGTACTGTACTCAGTCATTAGTTTCTATTTTTCATAATTATTCTTCCGTCAATCAGAGGTGCGGCGCTTATTAGAGGGTGTCGATTGTTTGAGGAAGTACGGTAATTTTCGAAATCTCAGCACATTTGCATGAATAGATACTTGCACTGCATGCATCCATATATTAGGTGAGTCATACCGCGATAAAAAGTAACAAATGAAACTGCTTGTGGTCCTACTTCATCTCAAAGTTGGCAAGTAAATAGTCATGTTTTTTAATGGATCAGTAGGCCACATTACCAGCCTATGTTTGTGTCATCAGCTCTTGTGATTGGTCTTATGCATGTAAAATTAAATGTGTATGTAAAAGTTATAATAAGTATTTTTAATTTGAAGGTATACAGACAATTATTAAACAAAATTTACAAAAGCAGTTTGTAATGCACAATTTTCAGTTTACAGGGCGCTCATAAATAGGTCCAGAGTCTCATAAAGATTTGCAGTGAATATTGCTATACAAATGCCGGTATTAGGCACATTATCATCGAGGCCTCTGATTTCAGTCACAGTCTACTCATCAGTCTATTTTATCTGAATTTCATTTGACTGTAAATTTGTGACTACTGAAACGTGATATTCGTGGTTATTGAACTGAATGAAACAAGTTTATTTCTATCGAAAATCATTCCGTCTTATTTTCACTTGCCCTAATGGAGCTTAGGATGATAACATATGAAAAATAATTCAATCCGTTATTCTTAAACTTGAGCTGAAATCACAACAAGGAAATTACGATATCATCATGCATCCTGCGAGGATAACAATATATATCATTCATAATTCATTCATTTCGACTTTTTCATCGTACTGATTTTGTCAACTGAAATGAAGGTTTCATCCATTTGATTGTCTCTGTATGTGCATTTGTTCGAATGCACTCAAGCCAAGTAATATGTTGATCATGTTTTCATAATGTTGTATCTATTTTTTGAATTAGGTTTTGATGCATCCTCAATACAGATATCAGGACAAATATTGTGTTTAGCAATCTCATGCATTCGCTACTGTAGATGTTTGGAAAACCGGCGGTGTGGCCTGAGGGCAAAGTACGCAAATCATAAAGTTTTTTGTATAATTACTGAATATAGTCAGGATGCTTGCTCAAGACTTGCAGACATGTTTTGACGATGAAAACATAAAAACATTTGATATTCATTTGTACTCACAATGTATGCACTCATGTTTGGGAAAAATATAATTGCATTCACATTTGCAATGCAGTATTACTACATTTACCGATAAAATAAGATAGAGTTGAGTGTGCTTTTTTAAACAAAAGTGCATACATGCACATTTCAACTGCATATCGAAGGTTTTCAGTCACCTTTACGAGTGAAATTGTTTATAGAGATCCTCTTGATCATCCAACGTTCTGAGTTTTCTTTGTTTTGTCAAGAACAATTCCTCGGTATTGTAACGAACATGAGAAGTATTTTCCTTCTGAAGAATCACACTTTTCTAGTTTATTTCGATTATAGAAAACGCTGCTCGTCTGAAGTCAGCAGTTGTCAGACGTTCGTGGGATGTACGATCATCAATCATAACTGGAGAATAACTGGCCATTGGAAAGTGGATCTTCGAGTACGGGATGAGATTTGTTTGCCATTGATTCAGGAACTTGATTATTGTTCTACACTATTTGTATGCTTTTATAGAATATTCTGACTACTAATAGAAATTTGTCAGTAGCAAGCATAAGCCTTTATATAACAGATGCAGAAATATAAACCAAAAGTGTTTCCCTTTCAAGAAATTGTTACGTGAATGTTCGGACCTACAGCTGTATTTTAATAACCTACTGAATGAATATCTTGTATTATTCCCCCGATAATTGTTTTATACCAACGTTGAAAGAATTAAGAAAGTAATTCCAATTAGTTCTTCAACGATAAAATATTGAAGCAATGCATACTAGAAAGAAGCATAGAGTATCCCTACTCTATGGTAAAAAGGGTTTGGACCACACAAATCCGACAGTCTATCAGTGGCGGCCTCTTGACTATTGTCTCAGGTGTGGCACACTTAGGTTTTTCTTTTATTGTAATATTGCACATGCTTCCACAAAGACACAAAAACGAATTTTTACCTTAACCAAGTTTGCTTGTCACTTCTTGATTTCGATTGAATTCAATTAACTTTAGGATAAGTTTAAAAATCTATCTCATTTAAATCTATTGATTAAATGTCTATATTTAGTTCCACGTAGCTTTATTTGTAGGAATTATTAATTTCATGCACTGTAATCCATTAATTCTAGATTAATGAGTAGTCTACTAGAGAGATGCAAAATTAGAGGCCACTAAATCTTTTAATAAAGTGACTGAGCATTCATCATACTTGACAAATATCGGGTTCATGATTTAGTATAATGAACCTATTGAACCTCGATTGATTTTCTTTTCGATCATAATATTTTCAACTCAAAATTTACATGACGAATTATGTTTTACGAAAAACATTCATTAATAATATATTATATGTAGATGAACACCATTATACAAAGTATTCTAAACATGACAAAATGTGATTTGCTATTCATATAAATGCGGAGAGAAATGAAATCTTTATTAAAACTGCGACCGAATGCAACAAAAATCAGGTAATAAATGATCTGCCATATGATCTCAATGATATGCATGAGCAGCGGTTATAATATCCTCAATGTCTTCCGTGTTGTCTTAAATTCGAAGAAGTAGAATTTCTCATTCAAGCGACAAGCGATTGGAATAATAGCTTTCCATGCAAAGTCGCGAATTTGTATAATAACTCGCTGTGATAGCCATTCTCTTACCTTTTTCGTTTATTGAGAAAGAGACAAACGAAGAGATGTGAATAATGTTTTGGGAAAGGCAAAGATAAACGGATTGGATATTTCCGATTTTCGAAGCAGATAATCACAAACGAGGACGAAGAACAATGACATCGAAAAGATAGGTCTAAATTGACAGGACTCAAATATTTTGATTTTATAGGGCAAATTGTTATTAAATGACAGCAAAAGTCGATTCAGACAGCATGAGCTGTAAGAGATATATACTGACATTTAAATCATTCAGCGCAATATTTAGTAATGTATATGAAAGAACGATATAGGCCTACATTTGGAATCGCTGGGAAGAAAACTATGTTTAAGAAATCTAAATGAAAACTGCCAAGATCATTAGAAATTTAATCAGAGTTGTTAGGTGCACTTGAAAATTATAGAATTTGATTACATGAACTTTTAGTGACGAATACTAACATCACATAATGAGCTAGGAAAGAGAAACAGTCTCTCCAATTTCACCACAGCGAATGTGAATTGATCAAATTTGAAATCTGAAAATCGCGAATCTAAGTAGTTGGGATCTTTTTATTAATATTATGTCAGCTTTGTCGATTAGCTGCCGCTTATTTATGGACTTTTAATCTTTTTCAATATATTTCGATTCCAAAAATGATAAAAATGCAATTTTTTCAAAATGATGCGTTTACTCTTCTGAAGCCCTTATACTTTGCGATAAGTTAATTCTCTCCGGTATTTACTTAAGTATAATAGAGGTCTATTTCCATCTCTCAACTAAAGATGCAGCTCATCTTTAATCATTCTGTTTGCATTGTGCCTCGAAGAACAGCATTTATACTGCCATATTGCCATATAGAAGAAGTGCACCAGCCTGTTAAGGTGCCATTTACTGAATTCCCGAGGAAATATACTTCAAAATGCTAAATTTCTCTATAAGCTGCAAATCAATAGACAGCTGTGTTAACCCTCATCGGGTCAAACGGTCACAATTTGTGACCAAGCATCTTTTGAGTTTTGTAATGCATCAAGTATTGGATCTATCGGTCTGGAATTCATGGACGATGAACCATTTCAAGCCTAAAATACTGTGTTAAAATCCTGAGTTGATTAGATAAAGTATACAATATTTATGCAATATTTATACGTAGACGGTCAAACGGTCACAATTTGTGACCAAGCATCTTTTGAGTTTTGTAATGCATCAAGTATTGGATCTATCGGTCTGGAATTCATGGACGATGAACCATTTTAAGCCTAAAATACTGTGTTAAAATCCAGAGTTGATTAGATAAAGTATACAATATTTATGCAATATTTATACGTAGACGGTCAAACGGTCACAAATTGTGACCAGCATTTTCTGTAGTGTAATCACCTTATATCGCAACTACGCACTTCTCTTGGGATGACCTTTTATTCAGGTAATGAATTTAGCTTCGACTATGAGTCATATAGCTCCATAGAAATTGATCTCAGGTCGCATGGTAAGCTTCACAGAACGGAAATTCAGCGAAATTTGCGGTACACGAGCGGAACCTATTAGGTGGGCAGAAACTTCAGATCTTAACACAGTGTGAATAGGAGAATCGGTCCATTCTCAACTTAAAGTCGCTGTAGATTCCATTCTGGTGGTCGTAGGGTTAGTCAGAAAGTTGAGCGTATTGAGAACAACTTTCATCAAAAAACCATGTGAATCAGATAACCGGAAGTTACAGTAAATAGATGTAAAAGAATAGTTCACCACATTTTCACTTAGAACAATAGAGCACTGCGCACCGAGAGATATGCTGACGGATGTTATCTGTGATGTCCACAACATTGTTTGTGACAATTACTTTACTTCGTATGCATTGGCTGCAAAGTTTCTTGAACACAATCTTACTATCTTGGGAACAATGAGACTTCACCGACGAGAAATCCCAAGTTATATTCGAACAACTGATGATCGATCTGTTCACTCAAGTCGATTCGCGTTTGAACATGACAAAAAAGTGTCCCTCATTTCCTATATACCCAAGAAAAAGAAAAATGTTGTCCTCCTTACATCAAGTCATTCAGACACTCGGATTTCGGAGAAGGCTCAGAACAAGCCTCTTGTTATTCTTGAATACAACGCTTCCAAAGGAGGCGTGGATACAATGGACGGTAATGTCGAAGAGTATTCGTGCCGACGTAAGACACACCGATGGCCCTTGTTATTGTTTTTCAATATCATTGATGTTGCAAACAATAACGCATTTCTTCTTGCCAAAAAGAGTGGCCTTACTCGCAACAAGAAAGAATTTCTCCGAATGCTCACCTTTCAATTGGCGCAGCCATCAGCTGAACGGCGACTTCAGAGATCTGCTGTGCGTCGATATACAAAGGAAGCAGCCGACAAGGTTGGTTTCAAATATGAAACCACAAGATCCTACTGCGACGATTGTGATCGCCCGATATGCCCCAATCATAGATTTTTGAAGGTGATCACGAAATGTGAAGACTGTCATGAGCTCACTTAGATTTTTTAATAGGCCTACATGCAATCATGTATGCTAGGCCTATATATCTGTATGTAGTGTTTGTTGTGAAGTTCAAATGGGATTCTGTTTTTCTATTAAAGCAATTGGAATTTTGAGTTGCAGGCTTTCTAAATCTTGCATTCAATTACAACTAGTTTGTGTTTCGGACTTAGGCCTAGTACTAGCCTACATGTAGCCTATAATATTATATTACTACAACATGTAGTATACTATTATTATTATCATTACATGTATGCCCAATACTTCATTAATTGGCATTGATGAGGATGTAATTGGATACGTATGAGTATAACTGATCAATATTTATGAATAGGCTTCATTTCTCGACATGATTCGGCACATTTATGAGTGGTCACAATTTGTGACCGTTTGACCGGATGAGGATGTTGATTTTGGTGACCTGATAAGGGTTAATGTTGAGGGATTAGGACTGGGGAAGCAGCCATCTTTTAGGTATCTTTGTCATGACAGAGCATGTCTACGATTAAGCAATGTTCTTTATGTATATGTCCGTTCTAGTTTTTTCATAGAGCATCGGATTTCTGTTGGCGCAACCAATTCTCTTTCAATCTTTTTCATTTCACGCTTTAGAAAACAGACAATTGCTTCTATTCTCACATATAAATATAGTGACGGTTAACATAAACAAACAGCTAATAAGTCAGACATCTTCAGATACGAATTTCGCTTAAATCATTTTTGTGTTTAATCCATGAAATAAAAATTCTCAAGAGATTGAAGATGTAGATACTCAGATGATTTTTTGAAAATCAGAAATGAGTTCTTCACATCCTACTGAATCTTCCCATAAAATATTCTTAATGATGTGCATTTTTTGCATAAATCGGAACTCTATCTATACGTATGATTAAAGCAGGGAATTATTAATTTCATGGTTCTTGGATCGTCAATTTAATTTCAAGCGGTTAGCTGGGAAATATATTGGTTGCTAGACAAATATCAAGGATTCGTAAGAAATGCAAATCTATATTTTGTAGACTATCTTGTAAAGTAGGTTATGACCCAACAAAACAGGTTGTACATGGTAGACATGTTGCACTTCATCGTGGAAAATGCACAGGGTAAATCCAATTTATTCCACAACATTTGACGAAAATGTGTCTTTGATTTGTAAAATCCATATTTCTGAACCGATTTCAATAGTTTTTTTAATCGAACCGTAAAGATCTCATCTATTATGGCATGGTTTTTAAAAAGTCACAAAGCCAAGACCTTCTTCACAAGTTGCCGTTTTTTGCCGAAAAAAGACCAAAAAGGCATGTCCAAAGTTGCAGTACTCTCACTTCAACACGGATTTTCGATTAGATACATTCAAATACACCCACTAATATTTATATCATCTGAAAGAAGAAGATCAGCTCTTTAAGACAGTCTAATTTTAAATGTTATAATTAATATTAATCATTGAATTTTCACTGGGTTTCCATTGTCCAATGAAAAAAATGTCCTCTGACCGAGACGTTTTCTGTCCTCTGACCGAGGTACCTTTTCTCGAAGAATATTGATTCTTCCGTTAAACGTTTTGCACCAAACGAATCCTCTAGTGTGCTAATTTATAAATCCGTAAAGAAAATTCAGTTTGATGCCGTTACAAGTGTGCAATATTGATTTAAAAATATTTTTATCCGTTTTTTCGACCAGAGAATTTAACTATTCCCAAAAATTTCATATGGATGCTGAAACCAGAAATTTTGTCAGGAATCGATGAAATTTCACAGCATAGGAGGGATCCATGCTCTTAACATCTATGCAAAAGAAATTTTTTATTTACATCAATTAACCCTCTCAAAATCTCCAAAAACCACGAAAATGTCCTCTGACCGAGACCCTAAAAAATCTGGGTCAGAGGACAACGTTGAAATTGAAGATCTCGGTCAGACTACAAGGGTCTCGGTCTAAAGACATGATAATGTATGCAATTACATTTAGATCACTTCGTTTTACGCGTTCAAGTATTCGTCCAAAGTTCCCGCAGTCTCATGAACCCAAATGCACAAACCGAAGAGTTTCCTGTTCGACATCAATTTGTCCTCTGACCGATACCTTAAAAATCTCGGTCAGAGGACAAGGTGGGTCACGGTCAACGGACATTATATGCAATACATTACATTTTGGTCACTTCGCTTTACGCATGCAAGCATTCATCCTAAGTTCCCAGTTTCATCAGCAACCCAAATGCAGAAGCCGAAGAGTTTCCTATTCGACATCTATCTGACCGAGATCAATTTGTCCTCTGACCGAGATGTAGAAAAAATGGCTTTTTAAAAGTGCTAGATTTCTATGGAAAGTTTTTATTTGGTGTGGTCGCCGCTAAGATTTTCGTGTTCAGCGTAAAAAAATGAGTATATATGCAAATTTTCACGGAAATCTAAGACCCAAAGTTGAAAAGACAGAAATGTTGTGGAATAAATTGGATTTACACCCACATTCTAACGCTATTTCATTATAGAAATTTCATCAATCAAAAAATCAATTGCTTTTATCTAAATGTTTTGTATTTAAATGACAATCATTGTAATAATTGTACATCAATACATCATATTATTTTTTGGTCTATTTCATTTTTTAGACGGACTAGATTTTTAGTTTAGATTCTAATTTATCAAATTCATTCATGTGTGCGGAGCAGAATGTGAAAAGTAAATATGCATGCAATGTTTGAATGTTCAGTCCTACAATCATACTTCTATATGCTAATTATGTACACCAATCAATCCAAATTCTTGTGCAATTGTGAAATTTAGGGTTTCAGAATAGAAATTGAAATCCTGTAGTATTAATATTAGGTGCAGCACAAAACATTAAAAGTGCTCGCATTTGCTACTAGGCATATTATAACTAAAATAGACAGGCCTACTCGTAAAAAATTGGCAAAATTGATCTTAAACATTCATTCGCTTTTAAAGTTTAATTGTGAGTAATCAGTAACCACACTGCTTTTGCAGAGCTGACGTGGAAAAAAATGTCATTTCATTTCCATGGAAATGACTTGGCGAGGCAGGAAATCCCAACCAAAACTTGTGAAGCAAACTTACAGTAATATCGGTCGCTTTACAGCTCTGAATTTCAACAGATATAAATTTAGTTATAAATGCGTCACAATCACATCACTTTGGACAGACCATTTCACTTTCTTCTTCTTTTGCAAATGAAGTAATAGAATAATGAAGTATATCATTTCCGAATACGGTGTGGCGTCATCACAATTAGATCGAAATTCACTGCAAAACTGTCATGTGCGAAAAACATTTGCGAGGTTTTCATACTAAACATGTCGTGTTGTCTTCGTAGAATTACAATCGATGGGATCATATCTGTTCATTCTGCTTGTCAAATCATAATCAAAATTCAAATTGACAACAGACTTTTTATTTATTCGTACATGGATGCTAGATTTTGCCATGAAACGAATTAAGATTGCAGCTTCATTCATAGGGTTGCTAAGTCCCGCTCGGTAGGTAAGTTCGATCAAGTCCAGCGAAGTTTAAAAGGCCATAACTTACGCGCATATGTACCGATTGCGCTGACATCTTTCCCACATGTCAGCTTGATTATCAAGATTAACTTGTAAAAGTTTCAATTCATTTGCATCCTTCGTTCAAATGCTATAGCAAAATTCTCGTTTTTTTAGATACCCCTCGTCTTTGCCATTATCAATAATGGGATGATATCTGATATATCAGCACAGTACTCGCTACAGCAGGATCCAAACCAACGTTGCTATAACAGATTTTAGAGAATACTAAAGTGGGTCTCATGGCCTTCTTCAAATGACAAACGTTGTCGATGGGATGACAGGGTTCTTGATCAGTAAAGTAGGGAAATCCAGCAGGTGTATCGATAAATAATTTCAAGACTGTCAGCAGATAATTTGTTTCATATTGTACTTAAACTCATAATTTTGTACCAGACGTTCGATTGATTTCATCTAATACATTTATTAATTTTAAAATACATATGATACAGGGCAAGAGAAACATCCCGCCTCTCTAGAAGCTAAGTACAAAAAGCCTACAGAGGTAGTTAAATATTTTCATTAAGTTGGAGTGGCCTTCTTTAAAGATCTGAGTACTGTCGAGAGATCAATTATCATACTGATGTGCAAAAATCAGATATGATACTGATGCGCAAAATTATCTTTCCTTGCGGACAAGATATGCGGCTGGTGCTTCGCTTCCTCATGGATTAGTTGTTTTTGGAAATCGCGTGCTTAACAATTTCTGACGGAAATCAGCATTAAAATTCCATCTTGTAGCCGCTGCATGATGAAAGAAAACGAGTCTGCTAATGGGACCACTTGCAATTTTACTTCAGTTCATTATCTGCATCGCGGACTCTGACTCGATGGTTGGAGGACGGACTCGGAAACAGAGTTAATTGAAACCTTGACGGAGCCTTGGTTTCAACTACACTATAGCGTAGTTGCAGCCTAACAAATATGGATATACAGTATAAACATATTTTCGATCAACTGATTTTAGCATTACAAGCTGGTAAAGAATTTCATTTTTGGATTAGGCAAGGGCATTTATGAAAGTAAAGTTCAGGCAGAAATACTAACTAATGATGTAAGCCTTCGGTTGATCAGTGCCACAATTTACACAGGATGGTACGTCATCCGGATGGTTTGTTGCATAGCTTTGATTATAATTCGCCATTTTGATATGAAATTCAATCGATTAATGATACATAAATATCAAATTTGAATAAAATCAGCAGTAAGTGTTTGCCTAATGTGCTAAGAAAGCAACAAGTTAGTAGGCCCATTTAGTTTCATAGCTTTCTTTGTGACTAACTTTTGATCTTTTCTCTGCGGAAAGCACAGCACATGCGGACGTGCGCGTTAATCACCCTTCGACTATTACGACAATTGAAGGACTTTCAATGCATGCACTGTGCCTGGCTCGAATGTAACGCAGATCGTTCATACATCTTGTTGCATGATAATGACATTGTTTTGCTAGGGGATGTTGTGTACATGTACATCCTCCTTTATTGACAGTCCATCGCTGAACATCCGCATTGAACGGCTGTGAAGCAATTTTCCCTACCGTCTGAAAAGGTTTAAAAACACAGTACCTACAGACTTATATTTCTAAATTAGTAGCATGAGAAGATTGTGCTTTCCTAAACAGAGCTTCAATAGTCGGAAATATTCTTATGCTTGATGACAAGTTCAGAAGAGACATCCCTGCGCGCTGTCAAGAATGCAGACTCGTTAACTGAAAAACATAGTTGATAGTGGTATGTGGGAGGAAATCGTTTATTGAAGTCTCTCCCACTACTTTTCAGATGTCGTTGAAGTTAGCACCAACTTCAACACCAACTTTTTGAATAAATTTTGTACAGAATAGAAAACCACATGTACAGGTACTACTAATGACGCAGAGTTTGTACAGACAAAAAATTTTCCAAAATTCGAGCTCCTTCACCTTCAAAATTCAAATTTAAATTCGAAAAATTGGTGCAAGTATTGGTGCTACGTAGTTAGCGAGTTTGTACAGCATTCCGATGGAAACATTTAGATACAAGCACAAAAAACTGAGTTTGTACAGCAACTTCCAGCACCTTCCCTACACGAACAACCGGTAAAAACCGCCAAAAACCAACATTTTCAAGAAAATGATAAGATTTTACAGAAAAGTACTTAGTGCTACATGGAAAATGAGTTTGTACAGTGCTCTAACCGGTGGAAGAGTGTTCCACTAATCGAGTCTGAGTTTGAACACACACTTCTCCGACACTCCAACACTCCTACGACCGGTAAATACCGGTTATGATACAGTAACTACAAGAATAGTGCCCATTTATGAACAGATCAATTGGTGCTACATGGAAAATGAGTTTGTACAGTGCTCTAACCGGTGGAAGAGTGTTCTACTAATCGAGTCTGGGTTTGAACACACACTTCTCCGACACTCCAACACTCCTACGACCGGTAAATACCGGTTATGATGCAGTAATTGCTGTATGTAGTTACAGTAGTTACAGTAATTTACCGGTCGTAGGAGTGTTGGAGTGTCGGAGAAGTGTGTGTTCAAACTCAGACTCGATTAGTAGAACACTCTTCCACCGGTTAGAGCACTGTACAAACTCATTTTCCATGTAGCACCAATTGATCTTTTCTGTAAAATCTTATCATTTTCTTGAAAATGTCGGTTTTTGGCGGTTTTTACCGGTTGTTCGTGTAGGGAAGGTGCTGGAAGTTGCTGTACAAACTCAGTTTTTTGTGCTTGTATCTAAATGTTTCCATCGGAATGCTGTACAAACTCGCTAACTACGTAGCACCAATACTTGCACCAATTTTTCGAATTTAAATTTGAATTTTGAAGGTGAAGGAGTTCGAATTTTGGAAAATTTTTTGTCTGTACAACTCTGCGTCATTAGTAGTACCTGTACATGTGGTTTTCTATTCTGTACAAACTTTATTCAAAAAGTTGGTGCTGAAGTTGGTGCTAACTTCAACGACATACTTTTCAGTGACTTTTTGCTGAACTTCATTTAACCCAAAAACACATTTTAATGGGGCACTTTCATGGTAAATCATAATTAGCCATCATGCATCTAGAAAGTGGATTTTATTTTCAATAACCTTTCGTGAAAACCTCATTAAATGATTGATTGCAAAGAGCATTTAATCAAAAGAAAAAGTTTTTAGTGAAAAGAACAATCTACCAATTTTTAGTCTATTGCAGTACACGACATGTTGCGGAAACCTGCGCCATCTTCAGGCGGATAATAAATGACGAGACAAATCAGACCGACAACAACTCGCACCATTCACATTGACATGACGTAGAACGCAGCTGACATAAAGCACACGACAGATAAAATGCACTATGTACAAAGCTGTCTACAAACAATAAAGACAAAGCGTCACATATTGTAATTCATGGGAGGAAAGATTAAAACATATGTATGTACAGAAAAAGGGTAATTACAAAATAAATAATCAAATGATATATGCGCGTATACAAAAAAATAAAATAATTAAATAAGAAAGAGACTATAATCCACGAATTCATCCTTGCTATTTAAAGGAGATGTCTGACTTATCACAAGTGGACCTGGTTTTGATGGGCCGTTAACGTTTTACTCAAAGGAAACACTTTAATCACGAGTCCGTGTAATTTTGACGTCACCATGTAATTCATACTTCATGCTGTGCATCAAGAGTGTAAGTATTTTCATTTATGGTAAATCATATGTTTTCTATAAAGAACATTTTCTTTCTAATGATGTTATCAATTTCTCTTTAGATCAAACCTACAAGTCTGGAAAAGAGATCATTGAAAAGTTTTACAGTCAGAGTACACAGCACCTTGCATATCGAACTCATGTATAGGATTGTATAGCGAACTGTTCTTACCATACTAAATAGACACTTCAAGTGAAATATATTACAAATTGGAATTGCATGGCTTGACACACCTGAGGAAAAAAGATCTGGATCGGCGAAATGTTTTACAGAGAGGCATCTCAAGATGCTGAGAAAAGTGCAATTTTCTTGGGGCAAGGTAATTTAGACTATTCGATAATCAAGGTTCCCATTTTTGCAATAATGATGATGGGTTAGACATTCTTATTAAGTTTGAGGGAACCTAAGCCGCATTGCATTTTCAAGAACATGATATACGATGTTAGCAAGAGGTACATGATGAGCAGTACAGGGGTTGAACAATTATCAGAGAAACAATGCATGATAGCTAAGAGCTGACAGACGAAGTTAAAAAAACAGAAAAGGCGACTCATCAAATAAACTTGGTCTAAAAGATTAAATTCTTTTGACAATCTAGACTTCAGTTGATGTGATTCTTGACTTTCTACATGTGCCGCATGTTAATTAACATGCTACTCTTTTATTTGTCTTTACTGGTCATGTTTATCAACTGCTTGTGTGGTTTTAGAAATAGACTGTAGGGCCCTTGGAGGCGGTTCTGGCTTCCGTTTCGGCTTGCATTTCAAATTCATTGCTTATCAGCAATGATGTTTATCACAGCCATCGCAATACAAAGAAAGCGAGTCGCAAAATGGATGACTGAATTGTACTGCTGCCATGCATTTTATACTACAAAAATTATAATAAGTTTTCTAATTGAATTATGTGTTATTCTGCGGTTCATCGCAACGTACTGATCAAAATTGTAGAAGATTAATATCTTCGACATGTGTTGTAATTGATACAGATTTCTTTGTCTATGCACACTTTGTCTATAGGTATCTATAATTAATTTATTCTTGAATTGACTTTTTGTTATTTACATATAGGCATACTAAAGGTAAAAGAACACACAGTGCTTTCAATCTATACAGTGGTCTCCTCGTTATTAACGACCACCCCGTACAGCGACCGCTTTCCCATACTCAACACAATTTTCAAATGTGTTGGCTACCCAGAAGGGCTGTGTTGGCTGCCATATTGCCATATAGAAGAAGTACACCAGCCTGTTAAGGTGCCATTTACTGAATTCCCGAGGAAATATACTTCAAAATGCTAAATTTCTCTATAAGCTGCAAATCAATAGACAGCTGTGTTAATGTTGAGGGATTAGGACTGGGGAAGCAGCCATCTTTTAGGTATCTTTGTCATGACAGAGCATGTCTACGATTAAGCAATGTTCTTTATGTATATGTCCGTTCTAGTTTTTTCATAGAGCATCGGATTTCTGTTGGCGCAACCAATTCTCTTTCAATCTTTTTCATTTCACGCTTTAGAAAACAGACAATTGCTTCTATTCTCACATATAAATATAGTGACGGTTAACATAAACAAACAGCTAATAAGTCAGACATCTTCAGATACGAATTTCGCTTAAATCATTTTTTGTGTTTAATCCATGAAATAAAAATTCTCAAGAGATTGAAGATGTAGATACTCAGATGATTTTTTGAAAATCAGAAATGAGTTCTTCACATCCTACTGAATCTTCCCATAAAATATTCTTAATGATGTGCATTTTTTGCATAAATCGGAACTCTATCTATACGTATGATTAAAGCAGGGAATTATTAATTTCATGGTTCTTGGAACGTCAATTTAATTTCAAGCGATTAGCTGGGAAATATATTGGTTGCTAGACAAATATCAAGGATTCGTAAGAAATGCAAATCTATACTTTGTAGACTATCTTGTAAAGTAGGTTATGACCCAACAAAACAGGTTGTACATGGTAGACATGTTGCACTTCATCGTGGAAAATGCACATTCTAACGCTATTTCATTATAGAAACTTCATCAATCAAAAAATCAATTGCTTTTATCTAAATGTTTTGTATTTAAATGACAATCATTGTAATAATTGTACATCAATACATCATATTATTTTTTGGTCTATTTCATTTTTTAGACGGACTAGATTTTTAGTTTAGATTCTAATTTATCAAATTCATTCATGTGTGCGGAGCAGAATGTGAAAAGTAAATATGCATGCAATGTTTGAATGTTCAGTCCTACAATCATACTTCTATATGCTAATTATGTACACCAATCAATCCAAATTCTTGTGCAATTGTGAAATTTAGGGTTTCAGAATAGAAATTGAAATCCTGTAGTATTAATAGTAGGTGCAGCACAAAACATTAAAAGTGCTCGCATTTGCTACTAGGCATATTATAACTAAAATAGACAGGCCTACTCGTAAAAAATTGGCAAAATTGATCTTAAACATTCATTCGTTTTTAAAGTTTAATTGTGAGTAATCAGTAACCACACTGCTTTTGCAGAGCTGACGTGGAAAAAAATGTCATTTCATTTCCATGGAAATGACTTGGAGAGGCAGGAAATTCCAACCAAAACTTGTGAAGCAAACTTACAGTAATATCGGTCGCTTTACAGCTCTGAATTTCAACAGATATAAATTTAGTTATAAATGCGTCACAATCACATCACTTTGGACAGACCATTTCACTTTCTTCTTCTTCTTTTGCAAATGAAGTAATAGAATAATGAGGTATATCATTTCCGAATACGGTATGGCGTCATCACAATTAGATCGAAATTCACTGCAAAACTGTCATGTGCGAAAAACATTTGCGAGGTTTTCATACTAAACATGTCGTGTTGTCTTCGTAGAATTACAATCGATGGGATCATATCTGTTCATTCTGCTTGTCAAATCATAATCAAAATTCAAATTGACAATAGACTTTTTATTTATTCGTACATGGATGCTAGATTTTGCCATGAAACGAATTAAGATTGCAGCTTCATTCATAGGGTTGCTAAGTCCCGCTCGGTAGCTAAGTTCGATCAAGTCCAGCGAAGTTTAAAAGGCGATAACTTACGCGCATATGTACCGATTGCGCTGACATCTTTCCCAGATATCAGCTTGATTATCAAGATTAACTTGTAAAAGTTTCAATTCATTTGCATCCTTCGTTCAAATGCTATAGCAAAATTCTCGTTTTTTTAGATACCCCTCGTCTTTGCCATTATCAATAATGGGATGATATCTGATATATCAGCACAGTACTCGCTACAGCAGGATCCAAACCAACGTTGCTATAACAGATTTTAGAGAATACTAAAGTGGGTCTCATGGCCTTCTTCAAATGACAAACGTTGTCGATGGGATGACAGGGTTCTTGATCAGTAAAGTAGGGAAATCCAGCAGGTGTATCGATAAATAATTTCAAGACTGTCAGCAGATAATTTGTTTCATATTGTACTTAAACTCATAATTTTGTACCAGACGTTCGATTGATTTCATCTAATACATTTATTAATTTTAAAATACATATGATACAGGGCAAGAGAAACATCCCGCCTCTCTAGAAGCTAAGTACAAAAAGCCTACAGAGGTAGTTAAATATTTTCATTAAGTTGGAGTGGCCTTCTTTAAAGATCTGAGTACTGTCGAGAGATCAATTATCATACTGATGTGCAAAAATCAGATATGATACTGATGCGCAAAATTATCTTTCCTTGCGGACAAGATATGCGGCTGGTGCTTCGCTTCCTCATGGATTAGTTGTTTTTGGAAATCGCGTGCTTAACAATTTCTGACGGAAATCAGCATTAAAATTCCATCTTGTAGCCGCTGCATGATGAAAGAAAACGAGTCTGCTAATGGGACCACTTGCAATTTTACTTCAGTTCATTATCTGCATCGCGGACTCTGACTCGATGGTTGGAGGACGGACTCGGAAACAGAGTTAATTGAAACCTTGACGGAGCCTTGGTTTCAACTACACTATAGCGTAGTTGCAGCCTAACAAATATGGATATACAGTATAAACATATTTTCGATCAACTGATTTTAGCATTACAAGCTGGTAAAGAATTTCATTTTTGGATTAGGCAAGGGCATTTATGAAAGTAAAGTTCAGGCAGAAATACTAACTAATGATGTAAGCCTTCGGTTGATCAGTGCCACAATTTACACAGGATGGTACGTCATCCGGATGGTTTGTTGCATAGCTTTGATTATAATTCGCCATTTTGATATGAAATTCAATCGATTAATGATACATAAATATCAAATTTGAATAAAATCAGCAATAAGTGTTTGCCTAATGTGCTAAGAAAGCAACAAGTTAGTAGGCCCATTTAGTTTTATAGCTTTCTTTGTGACTAACTTTTGATCTTTTCTCTGCGGAAAGCACAGCACATGCGGACGTGCGCGTTAATCACCCTTCGACTATTACGACAATTGAAGGACTTTCAATGCATGCACTGTGCCTGGCTCGAATGTAACGCAGATCGTTCATACATCTTGTTGCATGATAATGACATTGCTTTGCTAGGGGATGTTGTGTACATGTACATCCTCCTTTATTGACAGTCCATCGCTGAACATCCGCAATTTTCCCTACCGTCTGAAAAGGTTTAAAAACACAGTACCTACAGACTTATATTTCTAAATTAGTAGCATGAGAAGATTGTGCTTTCCTAAACAGAGCTTCAATAGTCGGAAATATTCTTATGCTTGATGACAAGTTCAGAAGAGACATCCCTGCGCGCTGTCAAGAATGCAGACTCGTTAACTGAAAAACATAGTTGATAGTGGTATGTGGGAGGAAATCGTTTATTGAAGTCTCTCCCACTACTTTTCAGATGTCGTTGAAGTTAGCACCAACTTCAGCACCAACTTTTTGAATAAAGTTTGTACAGAATAGAAAACCACATGTACAGGTACTACTAATGACGCAGAGTTTGTACAGACAAAAAATTTTCCAAAATTCGAACCCCTTCACCTTCAAAATTCAAATTTAAATTCGAAAAATTGGTGCAAGTATTGGTGCTACGTAGTTAGCGAGTTTGTACAGCATTCCGATGGAAACATTTAGATACAAGCACAAAAAACTGAGTTTGTACAGCAACTTCCAGCACCTTCCCTACACGAACAACCGGAAAAAACCGCCAAAAACCGACATTTTCAAGAAAATGATAAGATTTTACAGAAAAGTACTTGGTGCTACATGGAAAATGAGTTTGTACAGTGCTCTAACCGGTGGAAGAGTGTTCTACTAATCGAGTCTGAGTTTGAACACACACTTCTCCGACACTCCAACACTCTTACGACCGGTAAATACCGGTTATGATACAGTAACTACAAGAATAGTGCCCATTTATGAACAAATCAATTGGTGCTACATGGAAAATGAGTTTGTACAGTGCTCTAACCGGTGGAAGAGTGTTCTACTAATCGAGTCTGAGTTTGAACACACACTTCTCTGACACTCCAACACTCCTACGACCGGTAAATACCGGTTATGATACAGTAATTGCTGTATGTAGTTACAGTAATTACAGTAATTTACCGGTCGTAAGAGTGTTGGAGTGTCGGAGAAGTGTGTGTTCAAACTCAGACTCGATTAGTAGAACACTCTTCCACCGGTTAGAGCACTGTACAAACTCATTTTCCATGTAGCACCAAGTACTTTTCTGTAAAATCTTATCATTTTCTTGAAAATGTCGGTTTTTGGCGGTTTTTTCCGGTTGTTCGTGTAGGGAAGGTGCTGGAAGTTGCTGTACAAACTCAGTTTTTTGTGCTTGTATCTAAATGTTTCCATCGGAATGCTGTACAAACTCGCTAACTACGTAGCACCAATACTTGCACCAATTTTTCGAATTTAAATTTGAATTTTGAAGGTGAAGGGGTTCGAATTTTGGAAAATTTTTTGTCTGTACAAACTCTGCGTCATTAGTAGTACCTGTACATGTGGTTTTCTATTCTGTACAAACTTTATTCAAAAAGTTGGTGCTGAAGTTGGTGCTAACTTCAACGACATACTTTTCAGTGACTTTTTGCTGAACTTCATTTAACCCAAAAACACATTTTAATGGGGCACTTTCATGGTAAATCATAATTAGCCATCATGCATCTAGAAAGTGGATTTTATTTTCAATAACCTTTCGTGAAAACCTCATTAAATGATTGATTGCAAAGAGCATTTAATCAAAAGAAAAAGTTTTTAGTGAAAAGAACAATCTACCAATTTTTAGTCTATTGCAGTACACGACATGTTGCGGAAACCTGCGCCATCTTCAGGCGGATAATAAATGACGAGACAAATCAGACCGACAACAACTCGCACCATTCACATTGACATGACGTAGAACGCAGCTGACATAAAGCACACGACAGATAAAATGCACTATGTACAAAGCTGTCTACAAACAATAAAGACAAAGCGTCACATATTGTAATTCATGGGAGGAAAGATTAAAACATATGTATGTACAGAAAAAGGGTAATTACAAAATATATAATCAAAAGATATATGCACGTATACAAAAAAATAAAATAATTAAATAAGAAAGAGACTATAATCCACGAATTCATCCTTGCTATTTAAAGGAGATGTCTGACTTATCACAAGTGGACCTGGTTTTGATGGGCCGTTAACGTTTTACTCAAAGGAAACACTTTAATCACGAGTCCGTGTAATTTTGACGTCACCATGTAATTCATACTTCATGCTGTGCATCAAGAGTGTAAGTATTTTCATTTATGGTAAATCATATGTTTTCTATAAAGAACATTTTCTTTCTAATGATGTTATCAATTTCTCTTTAGATCAAACCTACAAGTCTGGAAAAGAGATCATTGAAAAGTTTTACAGTCAGAGTACACAGCACCTTGCATATCGAACTCATGTATAGGATTGTATAGCGAACTGTTCTTACCATACTAAATAGACACTTCAAGTGAAATATATTACAAATTGGAATTGCATGGCTTGACACACCTGAGGAAAAAAGATCTGGATCGGCGAAATGTTTTACAGAGAGGCATCTCAAGATGCTGAGAAAAGTGCAATTTTCTTGGGGCAAGGTAATTTAGACTATTCGATAATCAAGGTTCCCATTTTTGCAATAATGATGATGGGTTAGACATTCTTATTAAGTTTGAGGGAACCTAAGCCGCATTGCATTTTCAAGAACATGATATACGATGTTAGCAAGAGGTACATGATGAGCAGTACAGGGGTTGAACAATTATCAGAGAAACAATGCATGATAGCTAAGAGCTGACAGACGAAGTTAAAAAAACAGAAAAGGCGACTCATCAAATAAACTTGGTCTAAAAGATTAAATTCTTTTGACAATCTAGACTTCAGTTGATGTGATTCTTGACTTTCTACATGTGCCGCATGTTAATTAACATGCTACTCTTTTATTTGTCTTTACTGGTCATGTTTATCAACTGCTTGTGTGGTTTTAGAAATAGACTGTAGGGCCCTTGGAGGCGGTTCTGGCTTCCGTTTCGGCTTGCATTTCAAATTCATTGCTTATCAGCAATGATGTTTATCACAGCCATCGCAATACAAAGAAAGCGAGTCGCAAAATGGATGACTGAATTGTACTGCTGCCATGCATTTTATACTACAAAAATTATAATAAGTTTTCTAATTGAATTATGTGTTATTCTGCGGTTCATCGCAACGTACTGATCAAAATTGTAGAAGATTAATATCTTCGACATGTGTTGTAATTGATACAGATTTCTTTGTCTATGCACACTTTGTCTATAGGTATCTATAATTAATTTATTCTTGAATTGACTTTTTGTTATTTACATATAGGCATACTAAAGGTAAAAGAACACACAGTGCTTTCAATCTATACAGTGGTCTCCTCGTTATTAACGACCACCCCGTACAGCGACCGCTTTCCCATACTCAAAACAATTTTCAAATGTGTTGGCTACCCAGAAGCAACCATCTCCTGACAGTGATCGCTCCTCTACAACGACCGAGTTCAGACGTGCTATTTGAATTTTTTGCCTCTGTCCAGCGACCACATATAGACCGACAGCTTTATGAAAATCGCCGAATGAGCGAAACTCACGTGCCTTTCTGACCTCACTTTCTACAGCCACAGCTTCAAGAAAATTTTCCTCTGTTCGCATTTGAAGTGAGAATTGAGATAAAGAAACAGAGAATATTGACTAACCGTTCAATGAATGAATTAATGCGCGATGCTTTCAAAAACTCTTACTGGAAACGAAAATTAAATTTTACCAATCACTGTTGTTAGAAAGCGCCACGCAGATTGGTATATATTTTGGTATATTTTTAGAAATCTACGACAAACGTCAACACTGCATTCACATCCAACATTGCGTAACTTAAGTTATGTTCACTCTACAAATTACAGTAGGCCTAATTTTAGGGATGGTAATTTTAAAAATGTTCGACTTAGTAAGCGGAAATGAATTGGTACATAGTTCTGCACATAGTCAACACATTCTATTGAGATGTAACGTCGGTGCTCAAAATGCTGCATGTTGGCTATCTAGCAAAAGCAGTGCAGGCTACATTCAAAGCATCCTGCGATAAATCGACCAGCCCCACCGACCACTTTTTCCTTACTCCCTTCAGTGGTCGTTGTAAGGGTGGGCCACTGTAGTAATATGTAGTTTGTCATATGTATCATATGTAAAATAATGTCTCTTTGTCGAATTATCTCTGAAGGCAGCTCCATAACAAATTTACACTTCCAATATGAAGGCTGGTCTGCGGGCAACTGATCGACATGGTAAGAGACTGGTGACTAATTATGTCGGTCTATTCATAAATTGAAGACTCCAATCGTTTAAAGCTCAAGGTCACTTAGCTGTGTTTCATCTGAGTTCGAAATCACTACATTGTCTACGTCCCACGGAAGGCCCACGTTAATTTTACTGCGGGAGTTCATGTGCCTGTTCTAGTCTCGACTGTGCGATTGCTTTCTATTGTCGTAACTAGCTACCGCCAAAACCATAGTATCTCAAATGATTAGTTGCTGCAGAAGGTTCCATCGCAATTAATCCGTCCATAGATTACTGCAGATTATCAAGAGAACTACTCCGAATTCTTCAAAAGAATGAATTATCAAGCGTATTTATTAATTATGCTCTTATTACTTACAGTTAATATTGACGGGTAGTGAAAATACTTTTACAATACGATGCATACTATCAGATACATTCAATTAGTTCCATTGCTATATATTACACTGAAGTATCATGATGTTCAATATAATGTTGTTATATTGACACCAATAATTAAGGTCCGACAGGTCGAGTTCTGGACGGCTCCAACTCTGATGAGATAGATTTTAACTTCATCTATTCTTAGTTTTTGTGTGCTGCCTCTCTGATAATTGCTGACCCTCTATGCTGTTTACAATGAGTCACGTGTTTGACCTAGCTTGTCACGTCCTTGAGAATGCTACATTGCATCTCGAAAGAACTCGGAACCAGAAACTCTTAAGTGCTCCTACGATTTTTTCATGAGGTTCACGGAAATTTGTCGACTGAGGGCCTAGGTAAACTTTTCATGGACGAAAATTGAAAAGATTCAATGTTTCAAAAATTTTCTAATAAACCGCAACTTTCAGTAAGCTCACTAAAAGAAGCACATCATTCACATTTTCCGAAATTTTGTATTTTAGTACATTCAAATTTTACATAATTTTGTGACAGAATTAGGCCCCTACTTCAGTCTTCCGATGATGCATCTTTGAATCATTGTTCCACTGCGCACTGGTATACACTTTGAAGTCTTTGTGGATATCTTTCGTGTGTGTTATCGGCTTTTTAGGTAACCTTCAACATTCTCTTGTTTGTTGTTGTGAATTTGTTTTTGAATGCTGGTGAAACTGGAACTTGTGATCAATTATGACAAACTCAGATTATCTCTGATAAACATTAAATTCTACATAAAGATGGGAAATGCTTATGACGCTTCGAATCATGTATGGAAAATCACTTGCATTTGATTCAACATTATGTATGCATAATTTCCTGCTCAATTATTTCAATTGTTCAACGTCTCATTGTTGAAAAGAATATGAAATCATCTCTTCAGAGAATATACAAGATACTATGGGAAAAATTGTTGTTGAGAATCACTTGAGGCAACATGATCTGATTGACGCTCTCTGATCATCAGATTAGACGTTATATTCTCAATTAGTATGAACAACGACAAGACAGTCTCTGATATCTTATCAGATAATTACAATAATACCCTATTCATATCATTTCTTCTCTGCTGAGAGATGCTAAGGCCGATAACATGAAAAAGGTAAGTCTGCGCAGCTTAACTGAAACACACAAAAGTCAGATGCGTCTAGCTTCGAGGGATATGTGAAAGGTAGTAGGAAATTAAAACTGGATGTCCTCGTAGGATTTTCTTGTTAAAAAGATGACATTTAGGACAAGACTTTTTGAGAATAAGATTTAGCATTAACGAGATTAAGAGCAGAGACTTGGGTTCAGAGCTGTGGGATTTTTGCCTCGAAATTGCTGAACGACAATTCAACGAATCCGATATCATTCACGGTCAATAAATCGCAAAGTCAATTTGTTTCAAGCAAACGATGATTATTGACGTCATTTATTCATCAACAATCGGATCAGCATTGTCCATGTCCAAATCCTGCTTCCCAAAATCTGAAGCTAATTCCTCGTCAGATTTAATCACAACTTCTCAAAAAGGATCGTCACGCATTAAAGGATGATTTTCTAATTTTAGTTTCTCCCACGAGTCAGTGTAAGTTGGAATTCGCTAGATAAGAAAATGCTTTTCATTTAGAAACACCTTCGGAATAATTTGTTTGAAAATCTTTAAACCGCTTAATTCATCATGAAGTACTCTTATTTGATTCAAAATTTCTCAATGCCTGATGAAAGGAAAAGTTTTCCATGCACAGTATCAGAAGTTATGACTTATGCCCTACTTTTAATAACAATTATTCTATTATATCCATCCTATTGTGACTAGCCCATATTATGGGGCAAATCCATTTTATATGACAACATTTGTCAAAAAAATGTCTTCCGTCTGTAAAATCCTTCGTTCTGAACCGATTTTCATGACTTTTTTCCATCCTGATTCCCATGATCTCCTCTTTTCGGTCATCATAAATTCAAATTAATCCAAAAAAGTTTTCTTCATGAAAAATTTAGCTCAAGGCAGAAAAAGTACCAAAGCCTGTCCTCAGCATAGGCAGATCTATTTTAGGGAAGAAATTTCGTTTTGTTCTACTTAAATTATGCATCTAAAGTAATGCATCATGTTAAAGCGTATGAACCGTACTTTCAACCAGACTGCATCAACTGTACCAGATTGTATTTACATTTATTTGGGACTTTTCTTAACTCAGCCTTTGTCCCCCAAAAACTGTCTTCTGACCGATGCACATTTCTCAACTTAAAAATGACGTTTTTACTTTCTTTATACTACGAAATACATAATTCGTGAGTGTAGCTGTTGCATTAAAAAGAAAAAATCAACTATGGATCATCACAATTGAGGAATTGTGAATTGTGAAAAAAATGACTTGTGTTCTTTCGACCAGACATTTTTGATTTTTCTCAAAATTTTAATTTGATGCTGAAACCATTTTTTATCGGATCTCATCAAAACTCACAGAATTATTAAGAGCCATAATGTAATCATGCATGCGAAATTTCTTTTGAAAAGACAAGGATTATCATTTTCAAAATCTCCTAAAAGGCCAAAATGTCCATCTGACCGAGACCACAAAATTATCGGTCAGGAGACACCTGGCAATATATAGGACAAATACAAAACTTGTAAAAATACTCATTTGGTGTGGTCGCATCTATGATTTTCGAATTCAGCGTAAAAATTGTTCACATATACATATTTTCAAAGAAAACGAAGGTGCAAAGTTGAGAAGACAAAAATTGCCCAAAATGTTATATAAAATTGATTTACCCTATGCATTTTTTTAAACGTCATTTATTATAAATTATTATTCATTTTGTCCCTAATTGAAAAAAATACTCTTGCAACTCTTTAAGTATAGATAGTAAATATTCTATGGATGATGCATTCACCAAAAAATGGCAAAATTTTCGTGGAACATTAAATGTCACAAAAGATAAGAATAATTGAAAATTACAAAACATGAAAAGAAAATAAAGCGGAAAGAGGAACTTTGTCAATAAAAGTTTTAGAACTTTTTGTTTCAAATCAATCGCGTCAGTGTTCTATAAAGTGGAATTTTCATTAGTTGCACATTTTTAGGATATCTTTCAGCCGCTTTCATGAATAGCTAATCGACTATTCACGATGACGTAAGGTTCTAGAAATTTTCTTGACAAAGTTCATCCGCGAATTTTACGAACAGCTGACATGTGATTGATGTCAAATGACAGGATCAAGCTCTCAATACTACAAATCAGTTGTCATAACAATCACAATCTGTGAATGAATATTTTGTCACAATTGCGACTGCCGATGTTAAGACCCGTAGTGGGGATCAATGTTCACGAAAGCATCTGAATTAACTATGAATGAAATCAGATAGACAATAGATCAAATTGCATGCAGATGAGCGACTTACAGATGGGCTACCAAAGAGATGAAACAACCCAGTGCCATTTTTGACATAATTATAATCGCCCGCGAAAATTAAGAATGACCTCATTATACTTGATGGTGCTGTTCCTTCATGACCAGGTTGGTTGTGGACGGATAATTTACCATTTCATAGTTGTAACTTGTGTTTTATTAGTCAATTTTTATATTACAAGATGCACTAAAAGAACATTCTGTCCTGAATTTAGAATTGGTGATTTACTTTCACTTACTCCCATCATTGACTTTCCCACAGAGGTTTACATACTGTATCTTGGATCAGATATTTGTCAACTTCACCTGTGACCAGCGTCCGATCTCACTTCCTCTTTTGGGAAATTCAAATCATGTAGTTATTTGGTGGCAGCCCACCAATTCGGCCACCAAGACAACTCAGAAAATCAAAATTCGAAAGTATTCTCGTGCCAACGTTGCAAAATTTACGGAATATATGATTATGCATGATTGGACTGCCATGATCAAATTTTCTGCTTCTGTGAATGATGCTACTATTTTGTTTCAGCGCACTTTGTTTGAAGTGTTCAACGTGTGTTTTCCTGAACGAACCATCAAGGTGCGTCCTCAGGAGCCTGAATGGATGAAATTGTCTTTAAAGTTGATTATTGACAATCGTAATAAAGCTTTTCATAAATATCAATGGGAGAAATATCATCGCTTAAAAAAGGAAGTTAAAGATCACATTATTTATTTTAAAAGTCATATCATGATGAAATTGCTATCTCTGGAAGTTCCAAGAAATTATGGAAATCTATTCAAGTCCTTTCAAGGAATTCAAAGAAGAGATCCCCTCTCAAATTTTTACCTCAAGACTTCTATGATGAATTTGAGTTGAACTTTCAGCAATGTGATTCTGCAAGTGTCTTCTGCCCTGTGTCTTGAATTAGATTATGATGTGGTTCTCTCGGTTTCTGAAATTGATGCCTTTCGTATAACGCTTAAGTTAACAAAGACATCGATCGGGCGTGATGGAATCCCTCCGTGGGTATTTCGAAACTATGCAGATGTCCTTTCTCCGGTGATGACTGCTCTCATAAATTGGTCTCTTTGTCTTGGAGCTTCCCCTCCCCTAGAGCCTTAAGGTTGGAACGTATGTCTAGTGTCAAAATGTGAAAAGCCTACAATGCCAGCGAATTATCGCCCAATATCTATACTCCCGGTGCTTTCTAAGATTTTCGAAAGATCTATTGCCAATAGTTTTATTCTCCCATTTATAAAAGATAGTATTGACAAGTCACAGCTCGCTTTTGTTCGTCGACCAGGGTCCGGCACAACCTGTGCTCTGGTTTCTACTCAAGATAAAATTTTGCGTTTTCTTGAGAAGTTATCTGGTGCGGTGTGAGTTCTGTCCATTGATTTTCTAAAAGCTTTTGATAAGCTGTCACACCAAATAATTATTGATGCATGCATCAAGTTTCATTTAAACAGATATGTCATAATGTGGATTTATGACTTTTTGTAACAAAGAACACAACGTGTCACAAATAACACATGTTTTTCGACCTGGCAGCATATTCCAAGTGGGGTTCCCCAAGGCAGTGTCCTTGGACCCTTGCTATTTGTGATTGCAATTGATGATTTGAATCCTATATGTAATAATAGTTCAATGATAAAATATGCTGATGACATAGTTGTTCTTCATTTCATGAGGACACACTATGACGATCACCTTCAGCAAGAGTGGGATCACGTTAAAGCTTGGTCGTCTATGGCTGGTTTGCCAATCAATAGTTCAAAATCATTTGTTATGGATATCAATACAAAGGCCAATTCAATGACTTCAAATGTTTGTGTGTCTGATTGCATGTTTTTATCTAAAGTTGAACATTTCAGATTCCTTGGTGTTATTCTTTCCGCAGATATGAAGTAGAATAAACATGTGAACTATATTGTTAAGAAGGCATCTCATTGTGGTGTATATCCATCATTTTCATTTATCCGTAGTGTATTGATTGACACATGCATTCCCGTGTTTTTGTAATGCATCTGATTACTTACTGCATGATATTGTTCGCATTGAAAGAAGAGTTTTCGAGATAATTGGTTCTTCTCGTGATGAAAAGGAAGCTGTTTTGGATTCTGCCAACAAAATGTGTTTGAAATTGTTTCGCTCTATTGAAAATATGATGCTCACCCACTAAGGACGCTGTTCAATGTGCAACCTATTCAAACTATGTATGTCAATGAGATCGCCTGGTACACTTCAGCCACCTCTGTCACAAAATTTTTCGTTATCTTTTATGAAATTTTGTTGATAATCCAATTTGCCTCCTATGCTCGTACTTTCTATTCTGTGTCATGATCTGAATAACTATTGCACTTCTTCACTTTACTGTAATCGGATGTTTAATTTGTGAGGTTCACAGAATTGTATTTGCTTGCAAAAGTGAGCAAAATAAAGTGATCATTATTATTATTAAGGCATAATTATGAATATTCACAAGCTCATGTGCTACATTACATAGCAACCAACTAAATGAATTTTCACGTACATGGTAAGCGCACATAGTATGCACTCATTTGTGTAAATTGACGTATTCATAGTTGAAAATATGAAAATGAATGCTTGCTTCTCAAACCTTGAATGTGCATCACGCCTGCTATGAAAATTCCCATGTTATTAATGACTCATCCCGCCATTCTGTGCAGAACACGCCGGTCTTTTAATATGTTGACGTGACCATTCTTAGAGAGAGGAATACGCGTGTGTGTCAGGGAAGTTCATATCCTATCCATACATGTCTGATGATGTAAGAGTTCGTTATGATAGACATGATTGCGAACCGAACAAAAATGATCGATTGTGCATCAATGCAATACAAAGTAGTGTCGAAATTTTAGAGGACGGTCACGTTTTGAGAAATTCAAGCGTGTCTTTATTTAGATCCGTGCCCGGTCAAAATCTGTTCATGAACATTTTTCGGATACTCTATAGATATCGTGACATATAATACCTTCATAGAAATTCTCGTTTATATATGCAATATAGGTGAGAAGTATTCCATCACCCAATTAATATTTGACTTAGCAAAAATGGGCATCCTTGCAGCTTGCTAGGCCCCATTGACTATCGTTAACCACAATGAATTACTAGAATTAATTCAGAATTGCTTCAGATTTTATTTTAACTAAAGCATGTGTCGTAGAAATTGTTTCTTTTGGAGAATTTAATGAAAAATACATTTTTTCCTTGTTACAGCAAAACATTGTATTGAATGCAACTGCTACCCAAATTGCTACTGAGAACGGCAGTAAGTGTAGACATGATGCAGCCCAGCTGTTTCTTAGGTCGGTCAAACATAAGTGGATAGTATAGAGAGACTAGTACATAGTGAATTTTCATTTTTAAATTGGTTGAGTTTTGAGATGATATACTAGATGGGCCTCGAGTACACAATATATTAAAATTCTACTCTATCATCACTACCATATAGTAAGGATGGTCCCTACGTTCATGTTTAATATCGACCCTGAACGAAATATGCACTTTGAAGAAAGGAAGAGCAAGTGTCATCCACGCAATAACTGTGTGTACGTTTATGTACATTCACAATTGCTGCTGATACATTTCATACGGATCCCAGATGACACCTATCGTTGGACTTCTTATAATAATTGAGACAAATATACTTTCAAAAATTGAGAGCTTCCATTTTTAGTAAAATATTATGCAAACGAATATTAAGAAGAATACTCACGTGAAGCTTCGTACTATATAACTCACTGAGTATCAGTTGTGCTCGCCAAAACAACTCATTTTGTGGGCATTAAATGCATTCAACACTTCATGATCCTAAATGATTTTCGGCAGTCCAATAGTTGAACAATAGTATCCCTAAGTATTATCCACAATTCGTTTCTAAATTGAGGGTGACAAATCCGTTCATTTTCGAATTGAAACATTTCCATTAGATTGTGAGAATTTCCTTATTATTATCTTGAAGTTACATGTTATATTGACAATGATTGCATTAGGTGATTAATTTCGAAAATAATATTGACAAATTTTTCCGAATGCTGACACTCTGAAGCATCACATGGGGATTCACACCGATCTCGCTGTCATCGAAGTTATGCCTCAATGACATTGGGACTGTTCATTAGCTGAACTTCAGCCTGCTGAATATTAAACGACGGTATAGCATCGGAACTATATTCGAGCGGAACTAAATTTGACCAAAATATTTATGTTTCGGTGATATGTCGTCATTCATTAACTCAACTGAATATTCTGTCGACAGCATTTTTAGTTAATGAACATGGCCATCAAAGGGTTGTTCATATACATAAAAGATTGCTGAGCGTCAGTTTGTTGATTGCTGATATTTGAACATTTCAGTGACATCAAATTGCTACCACTTTTAGAAATCAGTGAACAAACAATGACTTGAGTCCAAAATGGAGTTGAAATGCCAAACAGTATAACACATGTTTTCATCTCTGAATGCCGAGTTGATACTCATTCAAGGCACATGACAAGGATTTATTTAAGGATGCATCAAGGTAATTAAGCAATTCGAAAATTTGCATGTATCAAACGCATATTATTTTCATTGAGTCATTAATTTTCTCATCATATTCTCTTGACTTTTGGTCGATGTGATCATGGAAATTGTCCATAGATATCCGTTCAACTGTGAATCATTTTTTTAAACTGGCTCTAATTCCATCGCTGGATCATTAACTTTCCCACATGTTGATTGAAGTATTATTCATACTGTATTTTGAGCTTTGCCTTTCTGTAATTTTGAAGGTTGTGGCTGTGAGGGTTTAGGAGCCGTTTTAAAATTAGAACGAGAAACAGTCGATGACTGCTATGTATACTTTTATGATGATATTCAGCTGTAGATTTTAATACTTCACATAATCCGATGAATTAGTTGTATATTATTTATTAGTTATTTATCACTTTATTCACTCGCATGACATGCCTACACAATGGATGCTACAGTACATCAAATTCGCATGGCCTGCTATTTTGCACGCTTTCTGTTATCGGAGAATTATGAATTGCTATTTTCCCTGCAGTACAAACTTCCACAATAAACTGTAATTGCTTTATAGAACAGTTATCAGTATTGCTGTCAGCATTCAACAGGGCAAATGTTTTTGAAGTCGCTTAAGTGATAAAATGTCTATTTTTATATATTATCATTGTTTGTTATATCCATACATAATCTATGCGGCATGCAAAGCAAACATAATTATAGTAGGAAATCAAGCTAATGCTAGATTTGTATTAAATTGAAGATGCATGTAGAGCTTTCAATTTATTTGTAATCCATTTCGAAACATATTAACGTGGATGGTCCAAACTCTTCAAATCATTGGCCCATAGATTAAAGAGTGGGCTGACATAAAGCTTCATCAGTCCGAACAATCAATCAGTTAGATCAACACCACAAACCAACTATTTGTACAATCTTTGACACTGCTCTTTCTGCTCAGCTACCAAGTGATCTTCATGCTAGCAAGAATCGAAGTTAGAGACCTTTTTGGAAATAGATATGTCAGCTGAATTCTTGCACAATAATCTGAGATTATTTTAAACATCCACTGTACGATCAGAAAAGGCTTAATTGTAGGACACAAATGTATAACCAATCATATGTACACCGACTCCACTACAAAGGCATAAGTAATTTAATGAACAAAATTCAAAAAACTGAACATATTTCTTCGATAGCTTCAATTTTCTCGCAAAAACAGTTTGAAACTGAATTTCAATCACTAAAATAGCTACTAAATCACTAATGAGCTAATCCCGGGATAGACAAATACCTATGTATGCCGGGAATGCAATCCCAATTACGCACGGAGGAGAAGCATGTGAGCTCCGTTGTCTGGATTTATGTTATGAATATGATCATGAAACTTGCCTCCTTTGACAATTACATCAATTGATACGGGGACTCAGAAATGACAGTCCAACGACATTGAGGAGAACAACTATACAGTTCTAAAACAAAAGTAGGAGAAGGCAATTTCTATATGTAGCTATCAATCCTGCCACCAAAAACCGCTGCATTCTGATAGCCAGGGAGTTACTGCAATTAGCACAATATTTGATTGCTTTTCATGATGTTTGTCTTGTTATTCCAACGGTTGTATCGTTTATTTTCAATTGAGCGTTTCAAAATGGTTGATCTTCAATTCAATTTTCAATATTCACATATGTCGACAGCTTCAAAAACCTTTTTCGATGTGCAAAACAATGCTTCTGCAATCTCGACAACAAGGTTTGTTAGCATACTACGTTGTTTGTAAAATATCATTCTATAAGTATTTCCTGACAGCTACTCAATTTCTTGAAAGATGTTAACCCTCTTCATTCGCCTCTCCATCAAGCAGATGATGAATAGAAGGACAACTGTCTCAGTTCTATCAATCTTCTTTCGCTCTGAACAAAACAAGAAGGTTCCTCTCAAGATGTCATACACCGTGGTCAAGTGCAGTTTAAAACACAAAGTATTCAAAAATATGTAAAAAATGCTGCATGGTTTTAAATGCGACATTGGGACAAGATTATTATTTTTATTTTTGTTCTTGTGGCTATACAGCTATTTAATTGATATTAGAAATCTGTCCATTCTTAGCTAAATGCAACATATGGTATACCTTTTGCATTCTATTTTTGAATAAGTGAATTCAATTTCTTTTGACTTTTCCCTATCCTTATACCTATGCCTATGTTATGGCAACTTTCATAGATTTTAGTGCATTCATTTTCGTCATATTTATTTCCTATTTCTGATTAATATAAGATGACTATGTTGTCCAAAGATATTTCATTCGAGAATGACAACATTCATCCCTAAAAGTAGGATGAAAATCTGAATGACAAGAAAAGTTCAATGGAAATTGATTTTCCGGATTTTTGCTATTTCATGGTCACTTAGCTGTCCTTGGATACTAGGATTTGCACGATCCCTCTCGACATAACGTCATAGTATAAATCCGCTTCAGGCTGCGATAATGCCTTGTCCATAAGCGTCGTAAATTCTTCTTCAAAGAGAAATTCACTGATTTCAGATAAAAAGTCAGGAATTATTGGTCATCATTCCGCCATCATATCATGCTGAATGAACAATGTCCACGTGCTTGCCCACTGCCCCCAGTCATCTTGGAAGACTAATGTCTGCATGTCACTGTATACAAGCCATTGCATAGAAGCCTTGCTTTCTTGTTTGATGTTCGGCTCTTTCCTTAAATAGGTGCGGATCTTAACTGCTTCTTGATAACAAGTTTCCCTCCAAGCCTCGACTTATGGCTTGGACGCAGATGGGCTTGGTGAAAACTCTTGCTGCACTTTCTCTTTGATCTCCAACAAGGTGATGGGAACCTTCTCTTCCACTCATCTCACCAATGCGGCTATCATCGATCCACTCACCTACGTGTAAGTGCGTGCTTATCAGTTGGTCGCTTTCAGTCTTTCGAAAATTGGCTACAGTATCATGCTCCTTGCAGTTTGCCTATGAATGCCTAACTGATCTGCATGCTGCAAGTAGTCTGACTGGGATTGTCAAGCTGTTATCAAACGATCTCGAGCAGTTTGCGCTATACTCATGCATTTTATAAGTCTGATGTCGATAACATGTATCACCACTCTGCGTGATGATATGACATACGAGTGAGTATAATGCCAAACACGCTGCCGGTTAGACGAAAAAGTGAGATGAAGGTGACCGTATCCAGAAGCTCCACACGAAATCTTCCAGAATTTGAATCTCAGAATAACGATATCGAATGTACAATGAATGCATCTTTGTTCTATGAATAACAGATTAAGAAGGAGTATCTAGAAATCGGACATGATAAATGAATGAATATCTTCCTCAGCAGAAATTGAATTCACTTATCTAGATATAGAATGCAAAAAAGGTATAATAGTGCATTGATACGCTTATGTGCTATGTTTTTTACCATGTTCATGGTGCGGTAAATAGCAATTGGTCTATCTATAAAGGTGGAACGAGACAAACGGTATACAGCTTGATTGGTTGCCAAGTAGACGTCTTTGTTCATTATAACGTGTGTCTGTCAGAATTATTTTAAAATTTGTTTTTTTCATTCTTTCACATTTATGAGTAGGTTTGATGACAGCCATAGTCATATAACAACACAAAAAAATTCCCACAGCATAATTATAATAAAGTTCAACGTTCTGGAATGAAAAATATGAGCTTTCGGATCCACTTATCAATCAAACACATTATACAAACGCAAAATGTTGTCACGTATTTTTATTATTCACCACTCGTCTTAATTTTCTATCTGTTTGTGAATATCTTGAAATCTTTCAGAACCTCGGATTTCACCTTGACATTTGACACTTAATTGACACCCATTGTAAAAGTTTCAACATTGTTGTGCTAGAGCTGGCCGCATTTGCAGACTTGCGATGTGTACAAAAGTTTTAAGAATTGAATTCACTGCTTCATTGCATATTATATACTGTTAGAGAACGAAATTTGACATAGATATGACACACAGCAACCTTTAATTTTGTTCGTTGATATGTGATAGCATGTAACTTTTCATTAACCTAAGCTGCATTTCCGTGGCAGTTATATTTTAAAACTGCGATTAAACTGATATCAAATATCCATGTTTTTCAACTGCCACATTGAAATTCAAACCTGGCGTCGTTGGCGTTCTGTTGTACATGGCATTTGCATCCTGAGTCTGTGTGTCTAGTGATAAATGTCAGGAAAGACAGTTGATATTCCGTCTATTTCATCAGCGAAATTTAAAAATGCTAAAGATTTAACTACTGAATTTGGATATTTTGTTTCCAGTTTCAAATTTCAACCGTGATAAATCATTTAACAGTCATTTTTGCTGTATTGGCTTCAACACTAAGGATGCATGGCAATTTCCAAATGTATGAAATATTCGACAATATTTGGATAATTGCTCCGAAAACGTTGTGCATACTTTGCATAGGAGAAGACAGAAAATTTCTCGTCATCAAGTTTGTCAATTAGCGCCATCAACGGATAGAAAAGTTTGAATGAGACTAACTTCGCGTGGCCTGATCTCTTCTGATAAGCGGAAATGAAATCATTTTATATCTACCAGTATAGTGCATTCATTCTTGTACAAACTGCAGTGCGGTACTTGACCCTCTCAGAAAATTTTGAATCCTAAGAGAACAGTACTTAGAAGAAACTAAAATATGTAATTTTCCAGGATGTTTCAGGATTTTTCAATCAAAATCTAATATGTCTTATTTATTAAAGATAAAGAGAAATGCCGCATATTTTCAATGTGTGTGAATTTGGGTTGTCGCTCTACACTGTCAATGATCAAAACTCACCTTACGTGTGTAGACCTAGTAGATATTTTATGATGTACTTGCTGAAGGTCGCAGTCACTTGTTGCAGTAAAAAATCTCTTGGACCTTATCAGTCGTTGGTAGTTTCGAATTAGCGACTTTGGAGTTAGGGGACACGCAAGTATATTCTCCAATCACAATGTCACCGAACTATCTATCTATAGAGGGGATAAATTAGCCAGAAAGGAACCGAATTACCTCAGTCACGTGAAATCAAATCATGAAATATAATAATTATCATTTCTAATAAAAATGCACTCAGATTTTTACATACATCTCCTTTCCATATCAGTCAATCGACATTCTTTAATGCTCATGTATGATTACAGCTTTGACTTCAGTTGAAAACTAAGGAGAAATACTGAAAAACTGATTAGTATAAGTCAATTTCATTGTGACAGATGCTACGCAATTACAAAGCATCACCATCAAGAGTTAATTTGTTATCATTTTTCCAAAAGTACGAAGAATGGAAGTTTTAAATGTTGTATTTTTAATAAAAAATGAGGATAAATCATCGTAATATCTACTAATGGCCACGGTGTCATAAGGTTGAAATTATAATAATTTGTGTCATAAAAATAATCCGTCTTATAGAATGTTTGCGTCCTAAGTGAAATGATGCAAATATTTTCACATAGTTCAATAAAACTTGGAAAATTATTTTAGAAGTGAATCTGATTAAATGAACTTTGTAAATGTATTTCAAGATAACTATTTCTTCCTGGACAAAATTCAACATGTTGCTCAGCTGCTGATTTGGTTGCAAGATAACTTTGAGTCACATGTGGAGCTATGGGAAGCTCTTCTTATCCGTCTAAATTCATTCAAGAATCTTATATGATAAAGCACTACACCTGACAGGTGAGATTGTAAAGGAATACACAAAAAGGTTCATTAAATGTATTTAAGAATATGATTTATCTGTATTCATCTGTATTTATCTGAATTATTTTACATGATTTTTCTGTAATTCCAAGATATATTGAATAACTTTACGTCCATCCGACGTATCGCAAATAAGCATATCGAGGAGTTCAATTCTACAAAGGAACAATTTCAGTCATTCAAAAATAGTTTCGAGAAAATCGATGATAAAGTTTCAGGAATGAATGTAGGCTTAAGATCCAGAATGAAATGTAGAAATCTCCTGATAGCGTAATCCCGCTGTGTTAGCTAGATCTGGTATTTTGATTGGAAACAGACCTGTCCTCTTATCATCTGAATGGGCAGACTGTTAAATAGGATCTTTTCAATATATAAGTGATAAACATAATTTTGAACAGAACGACTTACTCGCCAATTCATTACACATGAGGAGAGGAGAAGCGTTGCTTGTCCTTCTAGTAAGCATTTTTTAAATTTTTTTTGACATTTTAGGATATAAAAATTTTCTTTTAAATCATATTTTGTACCTATTGAAAATTAACTAGTCATTAGCTTGTTTTGTTTTTTTTCAATTTTGTTACCTTGACGCACTTTGCTACGTTGAACTGTTTTTGTGATGGATGAACGTACATGTGTATGTATATTAGGACGTTGCATTTCATTAATCAAGTTAATCTAATTAATTTTACAAATCTACATACCCATATCATTTTGTTATGAAATAAAATCGTGGTTACCAATGACTTTTTTCAGGCAAAGGAGGACATTTAAAGATATGCATCACAGTAATCAAAGTGACTTTTTCCGATTTAGTAAGAGCAATTTTTCAAGTTTAAAAGCTAGAAAAAAGTTCTTATACTCCAGAATATGAAAATCCTGAATTTCGGTTTTAAAAATAGATGATGCGTTGCTCTAAAAATGATAGAGTTTATCCTCCACAAATATTCATGACTGAGAACCGTTTATTGATTTAGTACCTCACTTCGAAAAATATTGAAACTACAAGTAAAAGCTACTATGTTGTATTTTTAGGTCCGCAGAAATAAATCCTTGGATCATGGCATTGCTACCCCGATGAGCATCCTACATCGCAATGATGGCTATCGTACATTTTTTCAAACCGGAGTTGAATGTCCCCATTTATCTGAAAACAAAATAAATGTAGAAAAGATAAGTCAACCAACATTTTACCCGCGCAGCACCCCTTCCGAGCATTGTCCATCCATCGAAATTTGATTATTTTAACAAATGATATGATTTAAATATATAGATGAACCTTGTTGCACGGAAGCACATTAGGAGGATTTCTTTCACGTGGCCGAGTAGTCATTCACCCATTCTTATTGTGCTGTGTGCTTAGCAAGAATGTAGTGTGTACATATTCAAAATTTTTAAGCTTGACCCAAGTTCTCCCAGACGCAGAGCTAACACTACCACAAGACCGCAGCGCCGGTCTAGATTCCTACACTGCTTTCCGAATTTTGCATTCATTCTTGAAGGTTTGACATCGATCTTCTCGAAACAACTATTGAAATACTTGGTCATTCAATTATTACCCCTCGAGATTATTGAACCAATTAAAGTTACTTATCCTATACCTTCCTAGCAAACCAGTGCGACCTGTGACTAGACAGGTATTAAATAGGCCTTCAGATAACATAACTGAAACCAGCCACATAATCCCTTATTACTCAGATGTATCAGTAGTTAGGATTTCCAGTAAAATTTCAGATCGATATGATAATTTTTTCTGGTGACCAATGTCTTTAAAATGTGGAAATGACCGAAATTCTATATTTTCATTCTGTTTTTAAAAATACTACATAAACTGTAAGTCGTACCAGCATAAAAAGGTCACAAAAGGACATTTGTACCGTTCATCCCCACTTGTCCCTTTGATGAACTTTTAATTGGCAGATATATCCGTTAAACTTTTAAGTGCAGTAGGTAGTATCATAATAATTGAGAACAACTGCAACACGGCACACTATTCTGCAACTGCGAATATTCGTCATTTCAATTTAACTGTTAAAGGAAATAGCCAATTACATGACCGTGTCAGCTGATTATTTTGGTATCAGCTGATAAGTCAGTGGTAGAACTGATTTAAACTAGATTGTTGATTGCGCCAATTTTAAATGGTCAAAAGGATGAACGCATTGATGGGTCTCTACTAAATAAGACAAAAAGATAATTTTCAGCAGAGCAAAATGTGATTAAAAAGAATGAAATCAAAATTCGGAGTCACTCATAAATGCCAATAATAGATCTAAAGGTAATCTAACGTGCACAGGCGTGGGACAATCTTCAGTTTGTATTTCTATTTTGGAATTTATAAAGAGAGTGCTTGTACATGCTAAGTCTGTATTCGCATTTTAACATTTCGAAAATAATTAAAAAATAATTTACGTGCAAAATGTATCTGAGTCTAATATTGTGTAGCGCATCTCTTAAACTACAATAGCACCCAGGCTTAATATAATAGTATGCTGGAAAGAGCCACTTTTCAAAAATAGTGAAACTTTCATCCTTCACAGGTGCTGCCGATTGCGCGCAATTTGTGATTGCCGACTAATTGGTAAGAATAATGAAATTACTTCGTTGATACATTTCCTCTTGAATTATTTCTGCTTACCATCAGACATACTTGAGCCTATTCTATTTCAGACCATTTCAATTTAACTGTTATCAATAAAATTCTCAAAGAAAGATTTTAGCAGCCGAAAGAAATTCATCTCGACTGCCAAAATAAATTTATGACATCCTCCATGCACTGAGTGCACTGGGAAATTAGCGATATTAACCGATTGAATTTGAGATATATTGGATTTCAATACTTTCTGAGGATTTGTTTTTGCATTTGCATTTTGCAGCAGCATCTCAAAATGTTTGAAATTATGTAGGCCAATATATCTGCATGTCCAGAGAAGCAGGTCTATTTGCATTTGAATTCAAGTTTTCAATGCGGATATCATAAAAATCATTCACGCTTGCGAAAATATCTAATTATAAAAATTCTGCTTTTTGTATTTTGATCATCTAATGGGTTGATTCCTAGTTATAGAAAAAGACTTTTATCTTGGTGATCTTTGGTTCTTGTTAAGATGTTTTAGTATTGATATCTTTTGCTGCATACATGTACCTAATTACTCGCAATTTCAGGTTTCCATGTCAAGTATACTGATGAGCTATCTTTCTATGCACTATTGCATTACTCATATAGATACGACACAACATCTCTAATTTCTATGGAGCATCGTGGAAGTTCCCAGGAACAATAAACTTTGGACAATTGGTTGTGATCTCCTACGTCAAAGTGTGATGCGTGCAAGACTGTTGGTACTTGCTTGATAACTGATAAACGTCCCGAAATTTCGGTATTTTAAAGCTTATGAGAGCGATTCACTTGAAGGAATAACATTAAAACATTCAAGAATTGAAATTGTTTCAGGGAAGAAAGTCGGAACAATGATTATTCGAGCCATATAGTAATTCAGAGCTTGTTGTTCATTCGATAGTCAACCTGAAGGAAGTCAGGTCTGCACACAATAGGTGCATTAGTTTGAAAATAGACTGAATGCATACATGTCCATGTGAGGATCAAACATGGAAACAACATTTCATTCTGTTGATACATGCATTAAATCGCATAGTCTGACCCTTACTCTGTCATTTTCTATTACTGAATTAAGTTTAAACAATTAATACTTCTGCTGCAGCAACGCGTTAGCAAAGATGAAAATAATGTGAGTGCCTGCGTTGTAATCATTTCATACCACAATTTTCTTTAAAATGAATGCTAATATTATTATCGCACCTATGTAAATGTAAAACAGAACTGTGAAAGTATTATTCAGTTATTCTGGAGCTTCTTGCATTTTTATGGAAATTCTCATTACTGAAATTGCTACTCCCCCATGGGAAATCCCGCTCCAACGTCAAGCCTGGGAATCGTTGACATAGACTCGACCTGTAATTAGAATTCTCGAAAAAGCTAGATGAAGGGTGAATATTTGCCTTCACTGGACCGGCCAGTGTACCCGCAAACCGCCTGACAGATAACTGAATTTTTATCTTTAAACATGCAAATTGATTTATCTAACATTCAAATTAGGCCTATTTAGTGTAAGTCATAAATATATCAAAGTACACCTCAATACCTCCCTACTTTGAATTATGTTATTGAAAATTAACATATTAATACAAATTATATAAAGAAATTAAAGAAAATATGTGATATATCAGGACGGTTAAAGAAGTAGCATGACTATAATTCCCGCGAATTTGCGATTTCTGAAAACTTTCCAACCGCATTTTGAAAGTTCGTGGCAGAGTCGGTGCCCGGTGTATCGGAAACTGGGCAGATCTAGGTGGTCCTCCAATTTGTGAGTTTGATTTATCATTATTCGAAATCATAGAACAAATGAACGATGCGCAGGCTATATCATGAGCACACCTAATTTTCATGATTCAATTATGCTAAAAATGAACAAAATCAGTTTCTTTTAAAGAAATTTGATAAGTCTGAGTCAACGTGTGTTTGACCGGCTTGTGCAAATGCTCGATCGGCGAATGTCTGATTTTTCGACCTCGCCCTTCTCAACACTTTACAAGCTTTGTGCCCTTGAAAATTAAAGGAAATATAGCCTACGATTGTTTAGTGAACTGAGGGCGGAGGCATTCAGGATAAGTCATAAGCCATCTTCCGCACTTATCGCGATCTTCCATAAGCCATTAGTCATGGATTATAGCTTTTGCAAAGTGCTAGCGCAACTAAAGGCGGCTCATGGCTTAGTATAATGCGCATAATCACATGGATAATTGATACGCATAAAACGTTTTGGGAAATCTACTTGCGGCTTGCGGTTGATGGCATAACCTGTGTACCTTTGGCCTCACTTTGAATATCCAATTTTGAAGATCTCTGAGATAAATAGTTTGCCTTGGCAACCGTACAGATTAAGTACCTTCCATCCATACTTCTTTGTTTTCCCAAACTATGCCGAAACTGATATACATTTCATATTATGAAACCCGATTCAATTTCAATATAGAAGTCATTCGGTGCGTCGTTTTCGCTGGTTAACAAGTGTCACGTTTTTCTACTCATTCTGAAATTTCGATTTTTTCATTTATTATTTATGCGTATGAAATATACTGAAGAGTCAGTTTTTTAAAATTGATGTTCAACTCTCCACATCTAGAAATCAATTATTCTCGGCTTTCTACGAAATTAGCTTGGAAATAGTTGAAATATATTGTTCTTATTCAAGCATCATGACGGAAGTATCATTGAAAATATGGCTTGACTGGAAGTTAACATAGTTTTTATCAAAACAAAAATGACAAACGAAATCGTATTCATCATGTTAATAACAAACACTCTTGGGAACTGAAATTGAGAGAAAAAGGAAATTGTTGTAGAAACGACGGCACGAAGGTCCAGTTGTTCCCATGGCGACTTAAGTTGATGAAATTCTGGCTCCTGCTAGGGAATGGAAAATATTGATATTTGGACAAACTTGAGTTTTGATTGAGGACATTCGCTTTAGTCATATTGGTAAAAAATGACCAAAGAGTTTTCTAGTTAAGAGGCAACTTTCATCGAAATCCATAGATTTCTGATATTCATTTACTGGAATTGCGCTAATTATTGTATGTTTCTTTTTGCTACTCAGATGACATGTAGGTGAAATATTGAATTACAGCAATTTTAAATGTAATCAGATACTTGACTGAATTCCGACCCATGCCTGAAGCATGTATTTTTACCCATGGCCAAATGCCTACTGGCTATACGATTGGCATAAATTCTATAATTCTTCCTCATAATTTTGCTTTAAATGATGCGTAGTAGGTCTATAAAAATGCACCACGTCAATGACAAGAAGAGCTTGCAAATGTCATTTTACGATACATTCACAACAGAAATTAGTTGAGCAAACATTAAATGTCACAAATTTCATGATAAAAAGTGAGTTTAAATATTTTGATCGCTTGACCAACATGACACAATGCCAAAAGTATATGGGGTTTTATAGTTTTAGATAATTTAGTCAAATAAGTATAGGATATCACACTGATTTCAGTAGATTTTCAAGCAGCGTTTATCTTCGGAAATCAGTGTGATATCCTAATTTATATGACCGATATCTTAAAGGGAATAGAAATTCATAAAACTCAAGCGTTTGACACTGCAAATGTTGACAACATGAAAGACATGTTTAGTGGAACTTTCTCAAACTGTGTATTCAATGTCAAGTTTGAGAAGTAAGAGACAATGTGACATGACTCATCATAGTATGATACTTATTGTTGATAAATTATTAAAATTTGTTCAATTTACTAATTTATCATAGTTTTCAATATTTTAATGCCAAAAGTATATGGGGTTTTATAGTTTTAGATAATTTAGTCAAATAAGTATAGGATATCAAACTGATTTCAGTAGATTTTCAAGCAGCGTTTATCTTCGGAAATCAGTGTGATATCCTAATTTATATGACCGATATCTTAAAGGGAATAGAAATTCATAAAACTCAAGCGTTTGACACTGCAAATGTTGACAACATGAAAGACATGTTTAGTGGAACTTTCTCAAACTGTGTATTCAATGTCAAGTTTGAGAAGTAAGAGACAATGTGACATGACTCATCATAGTATGATACTTATTGTTGATAAATTATTAAAATTTGTTCAATTTACTAATTTATCATAGTTTTCAATATTTTAATATGGATCTATGTACCCAGTATAATAAACGATAATCTACTAGTAGAATAAGCGATTATATTATATCGTTAAATATCTACAATTCTACTGATATTGGTCAAATAAATAATTTGAAATCGTAGACATCTTGAAAAAAAGAAGCTCTTCCCTTATCCTGATTTGTATCACAATGGCAAATGCTATAGAAGTTAATTGCAATATGGATTTGATGCCTATGATGAATAGCGCCTTGCTAGATCAGAAAGTGTAAAAATGTGAGTTGTAAGCATGAAGCTATGGCGTGACGAAGCTGTGGCTACGAAAACGATGAATACGATGACAGAAATAATGAATATTCCACTCTCCCTGTTTGAAAGAACTGTATATATTTATAATTAATAATAACATGAGTTCTCAAGCAAAATAATTTAATGTTCTCTCATCGTTGCTCTGTATGTCATTAACTGTGCACATGTTCACGTCGTCTGTTGAAAATATTCCATTTATTTTATATTGCGTCAAACATTTGTGAATTCGTCCTTAGAATCTTTATCGATTTAGTCTGGAAATGTAAACATATTTACATACTGTGCGTAAATGAATGACAGCTCCTAGACAACTTCACGAACGATGTAAATTATACTGAAGCACGATTACTCATATTATTGAGTGAAGATGAAAATATTCTACTTTGTGATAGCAAGACAATCATTTCAAGACTTTCATGAAACATTTCATTATATATAAAAATGCATTGAGTTGCATCATACATGTCAAAGGGAAATAAAAAAATATTTTCATCAGTATCCGTAACAATGCAATCAATTAAAAACCTGTATAATTATAGAGATTTGCTGTCTCAGTGTCTCAACATCGATGATCACGAACCTTCGTTGTCTCGTTGAATAATATTCATAGAGTGAAGGGGTCATTAAGTGAATAAAAAGTGCAACGCTTGTATTCGAGATGCATTAGGGAATTTGATCTATCTATGCAGAAAGAACTTGCGTGTTACTTGTTGTTACTTGCGACTTTCTTGTGATCTCTAGGAGTTCTGGAGCAATTATTTAGATTTCACCTTTAATACTTAACACAGACATCGTACACTGCTACTTTACATGTGTCTCCGCTTCTCCAATGCACACGTTTGCCTGAAATGCGATCAGCAAAAAAATTCGCTACGAAACTTAGGAAAACGCTATAGACTTACTCGCACAAACACTTTACATGACCAACTGACGTACAAGTAGATTTGACGCTTTCTTCTATGGATGCAGCGCGTCCACTTATTTTATCATCCAAATAATTATTCGTAGAAATTTTGTCAACGGAATGGATATGAACTTTTCGGTTATGCCTATGCCTTCCTGCAAACGATAGAGCGTCGAAAATTCTGTGTTATACTATGACAGCCACAGAATTAGACAGGTCGTCTCTTCTTCCGTTTGACTAGAAATAGTCCGGGAGCTAGCGTGAAGTTGTGCAGGGAACGAGGTAGTACATAAAACTTTCACATAGCATAGTACACCTCTAGCCTACTGCAAAACTTCGCGTCTGCCGGATCAGATCATTTGCTTTTCAGAAATAGAGAGGATAACACAATCCTATGTATTTCCAGTGGTAAAATTGTAACATTTAATGTGTTGACTCCATTTTTTCGAATTTTTGCTCATAAAAGTTACACAAATTGGTATTTTGTTGAACTGGTTATTATAGAAATCATCTACGGATCATGATCTTTCAAATGAGTTAACATTCAGTGACAGAGGATGAAGTAAAGTGTACAAACAGACACTTTTCGTTAAAGTATATCAACAATTTTCCTGAAATTTCTCTGTTAAAATTTGCAGTTACACCAACGAAAAGTGTCTGTTTGCACACTTTACTTCATCCTCTGTCACTGAATGATAACTCATTTGAAAGATCATGATCTGTAGATGATTTCTATAATAGCCAGTTCAACAAAATACCAATTTGTGTAACTTTTATGAGCAAAAATTCGAAAAAATGGAGTCAACACATTAAATGTTACAATTTTACCACTGGAAATACATAGGATTGTGTTATCCTCTCTATTTCTGAAAAGCAAATGATCTGATCCGGCAGACGCGAAGTTTTGCAGTAGGTTAGAGGTGCACTATGCTATGTGAAAGTTTTATGTACTACCTCGTTCCCTGCACAACTTCACGCTAGCTCCCGGACTAAAAGGAAACATTGGAACATGCAGCGATAATGAAATGGCACAATCTGCTGACATAATACCATAGCACTGTTCGTGCATTTTCAACTTTTTTTCTGTTAGCAAAGGAAAAACGACTGTTAATAGCATATTTGAGGTCGTAGATTACGAAAATGATGTATATTTTTGATTATTATGGATTCTTCAATTCTTATTTGAAGTTTTGTTATATGACAAAAAATTAAAAAAACATAAATTTTTGCCTATCAGCATTATCGTGCCGTAATCAGTAAATGTGTCTCCAAGGCTCTCTTAGCTAACAAAATTCATAAAATGCAGTGGAATTACTGATATTGTGTTTATATGTATTCATGTTAACATAATGAACAACTTTCCAAGTCAACTTTTGTAGTTTTTTGAACCTGCTTTTTCGTATCTTGAGCTATCTGACTCACTGTAACAATTTTGTAGTATACTTCGCCACAGGGAAATGAACGGTTTGGCAGTCTGATTGGCTCTATGAGTCAATCCTTTTTATCCCGACTTATGCTCAAGTAGAGCACCTGTGCCCCATACTGAATCATTGCAATACCGAATCCACCCTTGGTTGAAGTTGACAATAGCAGCAGTACATCAGAGGAAGTACCTGTATTACAGGATGACGAATTCGCTGAATATTCTGATTCATGCAGACCATGGTAGATAAAACCAGATTCGACGAATTTGTCAGGCGATTAAAACTCAGTAAGTCAGGTAGTGAAGAGTTGCGGAAAATATTTGGTGAAATTGGTGTGTTGAAATCTGATGCAACTTGCCACTACTTGAGGGGTAGATGTGATGAATTTCTTGATTATTTTACTGAAGAAGACGAATACTGTTACTGCAATGATGTTCCTGGTTTGATGAATGCTTTGTTCGGTACATATGTTGCAAATGATTACATGATATTTTTGGATGGTTCTGTCACTCACTGGATTGAAAGCTGCACTTCTGAAGGTAGATGGCTCTAAGACTCCTGTTCCTATTGTTCAGTGGTCAAACGTAAAATAGTGTTACACGTCTGTTGTCAAGTTGATGGAAGATTTGAAATACAAAAATGAAAAATGGAGACTTCATGATAAGTTATTTTACAGTGTAAGTGTACGAGTATGCCTACTGCTGTCAATTACATTTTTCAGATGCTTCAATTGTTGATGGGATTGAAAGGGGCGGGAAATATAAGAAATCCGTGTGTCTTTTGTCTCTTTCATGCTCAAAGTCAAGAAAAATACATCCGCGTTGATTTGGAGCCTCGACATTCTTCCCTTGTCGGGCAACCTAGTGTCAAAAATCCCCCTATAATTTTCCCTGTATTACATTTATTAGGCATTTTCAAGCAGTTCATCAGATATCTAAAAAGTAAAGATGCTTCCTCTGTGTTCTTCGTGATTTATTTCCAAGAACATCGACTCAAAAGGTTAGTGCAGGGATTTTCACAGGACCACGGGTAGATAATATTGCTGACAAGGATAGATTTTGCGAATACCCTTACTTCTGAAGAGCAAGAATGTTTGACGTCCATTCTTGAAATATTTAGAAATATACTAGTTCCAACCGATGTTGTTACCGCAAGAGGAAAAAGAAGACTGGTGGATATAATGATCCGGCATTTTCAGAGACAGGAGATAAATTATAGCCCTAAAATGCATTACCTTAATTTGCATTTGCCAAAACTATTGTCTCGACAGGTTCAGGTCAGTGATCAGTATGGTGAAAGACTGCATCAGACATTCGTATTTGATACTCGCTATTCAAATAAATCTCTGAGAAAAATGTCACTGGACTATATTTGGATGAATGTAATTTGATATGTTGAATGATGACACATCATCACTAGCCTTATGGAATTGTTTTCTTTTTCTTCATATACATCTATGAGCGTTCATATAAAAATTTCATTAAAGTGCAGTCTCAATACTGAAATATCCTACTCATAATTAAGATATAAACTAATAACTTAATCTACATAGTGCATGTATCCTTCTCTTAGAATGAAGCACCATCATTTCTATGATCATCATTGAATCCAATACAGTCATTGCAGCTCAATAGATTAACATAAATTACCTCCACTGCACGATACTATGACCAAATATAAGCTACTTTTCAAGTTAAATTATTAAAAATTCAGCAAAAATGCTAGAAAATCCAAATGAATTTAAAACAAATATTGAATTCATGTTTTGTACACTTAAATTGATAGGAAAAAAGTGAAATTGCTTTGCTAACAATTTACTGCACGAACAATGTAGCAATCGAACAATGAGCAACCAGTTCAACATTAAACACGCCAAAGTGTGCGAAGTTTCAGTGACTGTTATCAACCGAATCACACAGCAAAGAGACACAGACGATGTCAAGTTCTACAGAGAAGTTTGTGAACGTTTTTTCGTGTGCCTGCTGACTTTTTCAACAATGATCGGAAGGACCAGCATTATCGAGAAAACTTTTGCGCAATGATCTGAATTCTTCGAATCTGAAGGAATTGTGGTGAATGGAGCATTTTGAAGGAATTCACAGCATTCCGCAAGCGGCGCACGACTATTTTTTCTATCTCTGCTAGGTATTAACAATTTCTTTTTGCCCACTTTTTAAGTTACTGCATATGCCATCCTTTTGAATCAGTTTATACTTCTAGCAAAGTGATGCGCTTAAACAATCTAACTCAGTGATGACAACACTCCTCTTGTTTGATGCGAAATCTAAAATCATTGATGGTTGCAAAGTGCATATCGCACAAAGCAATCATTTGCACATCAGAGCATGTCCCTAACTCACAAAAGGTTAATGTTGCAATAATGGAGCATTGCGACCGAAGATTTCGATCAGCGTTACGAAACCGTCATTAATGGGCCAAATTGGAGCAGTATGCAAAGAAATCATTGAATAGAGTTTTAAGTTATCGGACATTGTAAATCATTGTTTTAATTCCGGAGATGTGAAGCTTTGCATCTCAGCTTTCTCAACTGAGCACTAAGTTTAATCCAAGATATAAATTATGGTCTGGGCCCTGGTCTCCTCTAGAGCTAATTTGAGACCAAAGCCTCAGCCCAATCGAACTATTTTCCGAATTCTATGCTTATTTTGCGACTAACAACTAAATTTTGGCTGATTCACATAGTGACATCCATATGTTATTGATGTAGCAGATCATTCAAGCTATTTTTATGCTCACATTGACCACATAGGATTAATTTATGACACTAAATAGTAACTTTGCAAATTGCTATCATTGTAATTTCATAGAGGCAAACTGTCAAACCTTAAATAAGATCTGTTAGTCAATGATGGTAAAGCGCAGTGGGATTGCCGACTCAATCGAAGTTGATACTATTATTAGCATTATTCTGTGTTATTTAACTTTTAGGTCCTACTTTATGAAATACAGTCACGATATACATATTAGGGGCATCCATGAAATGTGTCTGGGAGAAAAATACATGTAAGTGCTAGAATTGATTTTAATATGGGCTCTTCGTGTGCTCTTTCAAGAATATATTTCCGGAAGTCCTCTTAAGATATCTAGAGAAAATCCATCTGTAAGGGGAACTCATTCGAGTATATTCGAGTACTCTACACCAGACTCCCAGGTGCCGAACTTAGCAGAGAAAGTTACTGATAATTAATGCAACAGGACTGCACATAGCTGTCTGAGAAAAGAACCAAACGTCTATCCGTGGGTTGGTCGAAATAGACAAGATGATTGACACTTCTCGCAATGGATAGTAACTGTCTTCATCGGATGCGAAAAACAACATAATGTAGTCTATCTAAAAAGAATGACAACGATTAAGTCAATAAAATACACCAACACCCTTGATTCCCCGACCTCACTCGCCCGATCTAGGAATCGAGCCGAAGTCCGCGTAGGAGACCAGCTTGCACCTTCTTCACTAGGCCACGCTGACGGTGCAAAAGGAATGCGAGTGAAGGCAGTAATCATCTCCAAGTGACATCGATAGTTTTTTGTCCTATTATCATTGACAGAATTCTGTCAGTATTCATGTTGTAGCGAAACATTTTATCAGCATGTCATTCGACTACGTCACACAATAGATTGACAACAAAGGTCTGTTGCAACCACAGAATTAGATTGTGTAAACGAATCACATGCAAGAAGTGCAAACTGATTCAAAAGGATGGCATATGCAGGAACTTACTAAGTGGGAAAAAAGAAATTTTTAATACCTTGCAGAGATAGAACAAATAGTCGTGCGCCGCTTGCGTAATGCTGCGAATTCCTTCAAAATGCTCCGATCGCCGCGATTCCTTCAGTTTCAAAGAATTCAGATCATTGCGCAAAAGTTTTCTCGATAATCCTGGTCCTTCCGATCATTGTTAAAAAAGTTAGCAGTCGCACGAAAAAACGTTCACAAATTTCCCTGCAGAACTTGACATCGTCTGTGTCTCTTTGCTGTGTGATCCGATTGACAACAGTCAATGAAAATTCGCACAAGGTGTGTTTAATATTGAACTGGCTTCTCATTGTTCGATTGCTATGGTATTATGTCAGCAGATTGTGTCATTTCATTAGCGCTGCATGTTCCAATGCTTCCATTCAAAGTCAAACAGAGGAAGATACGAGCCTTCTAATTATGTTTCACCATCACTCTTGATTCCCCGACCGCACTGCGCCTGAACCAGGAATCGAGCCGAAGTCCGCGGTGGAGACGAGTTCGCACCTTCTTCACCATGCCATGCTAACGGCGCAAAAACCATGCGAGTGAAGGCAGCAGTCATCTCCAAGTGATATTGGAAACATCCTAATTCAGCAGGTGAAATCGACGAAACTGCTTGGAGTCATTGTCGACAATCACCTCACTTTCCGGGAACATGTTGAAATGTGCATGCGCAAAGCTCTTCAGCGGATATTTGGCTAAGAACACTCAGACGACATGGTGGTAACCACGAAGGCCTCATTTGACTTTATCGATCCAATATAAGGTGTCTCTTTGAATACGCATCTCCTGCTTGGTTCCCTCACACGTCGAAAAAGCTACGATCAGTCATAGAAAGCGTCGAAAGATGTGCTTTGAAAGTCATCCACCCGTCTCTTCCCTATAGTGAAGCACTTAAAGAGAACAACATGATCTCAATTATCGCTCATCTGGAAAAACTTGTCCTGCAACATTTTAAGAAGATACAGCAGCGTCACTCACTCCATCATCTCACTCCATGCAATGATAGCAGCTTGCCAGCATACTACAAAACCCATTTAGAAGAATCAACTAGGCGTAGTAGTGAAAACTTTAAAATCCCATATTTTAGTACATCACTAGAGCAAAAGAGTAGTAAATTTAGAATACCATTTTTGTGGAATGGTCTTCCGAGCAACATTAAAAAAGCTAAAACAACAAAAGAATTCAATCAAAAATTAAAATCACTAATGATAGATAAAATGAATTATTTCTGATATGATGTGCATAGAAATATACTGCAATTGGTTTAGATCTGCATGAATAGGTCAAACATCCTTCTATGTACTTCATAATTATGCGTGCATGCATAATGTACATACTCGTATTACTGTATATATTCTAATATACACGTGTTCTTGTATTATTCTGTACTCGCATTATACATTTTCTTTCTTGTAAGCAAAAAATAGGGCCAGGCCTAATACCCCATGTGCGGGTCATCTGGTCCTTTTCTCCAATTGACAGTCTTTACGTTATGTCATGAAAAATTTGTATTCACATTTGTAAAAGATGCATGAAACTCATTTTGTTTGGGGAATAAATATATTTTCTATTCTATTCTATTCTATATCTCATCCCTGTAACTCAAGGACAAATTAGTTAAAGGAGTACCAGGCACTGTGGTCTTCTCACAGTGCCAAAGCACCGCATGGGATTACGACGCAAATCTTTTATAGTTTCTGCAACTAAAGCATTGAACGATTGCGTTAACGCGCAAATGATTGAAATTAATGTTTTTTTCTTAGTCTGAATGTCAACGTAATGTGCTCATGAAATGATGTACCTACAAATGCTCCTTGACATTTGAGAATAAACCCGTCTCTCTCTCTCTCTCTTACCTGAGACATTGGATAAATGTTTGAAATTTTAATCATTAATTACATTTAGGAGATCACAGTGACTGTATATTTGAGCAGTATTTGGTGTCTAGGACTCGTGTCCAGACTTTCAGGAATGAGTAAATTTTATCTTACACGTACATGAATTTTGAGTATCCAAATCTTAATTTATTCCTTGGATCAAAACAAAATTGCGTACTTGAATACATGCGCGAATTACTAAACATACACGTCACTCGTACATTCTCATTCACTGTTGTTCATAATTCCTAATTCATTCTGGCATTTGAATTGAAAGATTTTCTTCTCGCATAGATAAGGAAGTGACTTATCAATATCACGAAATTCCAGGAGGTACTTTAATCACTTGTTTTATTTTCTGTCAATGCCTGTGTTTCCTGTAGATATTAAGATAATCAGAATCGTCAGATGTCAGTACTGCTTAACTCCTTAATGGATGCTCCTCCACGAAGTAAAATTTTTCATCTTACACTCCGATGAACCGTTGAGTGAAAAGCAAATTAAATCATGTGACAGATTTCAGACTTATTCATCAAAGAATCATTGAAAATATTTCGAAACCCAACAGACATGTCGTGCTTAGATTTGAGTGATGACAATTCATCAATAATTCATGAATCTTTCCAACTACTTGATTTATCTCTAATGAACCTGTCGTTGTTACGTACACTATTGAGGCAACACAATTGACAGGTTTAACTCGTCACACCAGATATAAAAGCTTCGATTAGTGTTTATTATAAGAAATTATGTTGCAAATTTTTGATGATGTTATAATAGTTTACACATCTTGCTACTACTCAGTAATCCACTCATTCACCCACTCATTCGTTCTTCTACATGTATTCCGTAAAAAGTGACATCTATTTTTGTGCCATCATTAAAAATATGAAATTAGGTAAGTCACTCATTCATATTCCACCATATAAAAGTATTTGCTACACATTATTCAGTATTCATTGTTGCACCACAATATATTTAAACAAATCGCTCCTTCCACTGCAGGCATGGACAAGGCACATTTTTGCTTTTTTCTTTGATATTGCTATTAATTATCAGCAGTAATAGCTCAATGCTGAAATTTCTAGACTAGCTGAGCCATTCGAGTAACAAAGAAGCGACGGGTAGTGACATTTGCACGTATGCAGATGGATTCATAAAAGCGGATGGGCCCTAAGCATGAACTTAAATTCAAATTACAGCAACTTTTGTAATTTTGCACACATTTCTAGTATTCCTCTGAAACAGGAGGAAGGTGATCCATTTTATGAAGCGCTCTGTGATTACAATTTTGAGGCATCATTGGATTCCTAACTCGGAAAAATTGGCTATTTTTACTTGATTGCCATATCCATATCAATGTCTTATCTTAGTCTTAATTCTAAAAAACAAGAAACGTTCTATAAAATTCTACCCTGTCCTAAGTCTAATCGCTGTGTCTTTTAGTTTATAAACAAAGATCATTTACCATCATTATGGACATACCTTAAAAGAATTTTCATTTTAATACTAGCTATATAATGTGAATATTTGAGTGACTCATGGTTGATTGTAATTGATTGATGACTCATAAATTGACTGAAATTAAGTTACACAGGATATTCATATACACATGAAATTATTTGGACCTGATCCCACTTGTTTATCAAAAAAGGTAAGTTAATGAAGAATGTTTTTTTGCTATGATTTCTCTAAAAGGCCTTATGTGTATCTGTTTGTATTGTTTGTGTGAGTCTGGTTTAACCAGCGATAAAGGAGTTCTTTTAAAATGAAATTGACCCTTTTCAAACGATGGAATCAAATTTGTGGCTTTTATTCGAGAAAAGCTTTATACTTGAGCTGGCAGTGTTGCTTTTGCTTTGGAGGTAGCTTCGACCGCAAAACATCATTTTCAAATGCGAAGTTTTCAGATTTCATAACCGATCTTTCTTCGTCGTGCAGCACGGTCAAGAAACATAATCGCTTTTAAGGAAGTAGTTCTCTCGTACAAAGCGATATAGCCGTTCTTTTATTTGATATTGTAAAGAATTTTGTATTTTGCTCATGGGATTCTAGAAATAAGACAAATGACGAAATTATCACTATTATATATTTGATTTTTATTCAATGTGCAAATCGGTCTTGACAGTTTTTCTCAATAGCCGCATGACAGACCAGGATAAATAAACACAGAGCAGCTTGATATGCAGTCCTTCAGCTTATTCACCCATTCTAGATAATTTCATCCATTCGATACCAAACCGCACCGATGAGTCCTTGCACAGCAAAACGCAGGGACAACGGCTTCAAGGAAGTTTTGTATTTGGATTGCACAAGTCAGTGGACGCCTTTCTACATTAAGAGTCTCTCCGCATTTAAGCTGGTCTCTCAGCACATGTAACTATTTCAGAGTATGCATTGCAGTAACATTCTCAAAGAAAGAACCACACGTCAAACCTTTGTGGATATGGATAAACTCAGTAGTTCATGGTCGACAAAGGCACTTACATTTGAAAAGTATCTTGAAATGATAATTTGCATACATGATCCACAATCAAATAGAAATTACCGTGATGGTTTCCGGGAGTATATCAGGTGCAGACTGAATCTAACGTTTAGAAAGATGCACATGGATTTGTATGAACTGTATACTTAGACATCTGTAGATACAGCCCTTTACCCTACAAGTTCGTCAGTACGGCTCGGAATGGTAGAAACTGCCCTATAACATGCATAGCATGCCATCTGCAATCTTTTATAGTTATCAACTACACAGCAAAGTCAGGATAAATATGCGCAGAGCAACCTGTACGTCTAGTCCTTCAGCGTTTTCACTCTCTCTGGATATCATGTCATAACCTCCAATAGAATGGGCTATTCCGAGCCGCTGTATAGAGCGAATTTTTGATCTGATCAGCCTAATCACTCCTTATTCGGCGAAGCTCAGCGCTTATTGTTGATAGGGAATGTAGTGCTTGAATTGTTGAAATCTGAGGACATATTGTTATCCTATTTCTAGAATCCTCTATGAAACTTTGTCTAATGCATCCAGCCACCACGGCGTCCATTTCCACGGCCAATTCTTCATTCGAATAGTCAACACACGATAGGCCTGAGTTATTGCAATATATTCAATGAAGACATGAAGACAAATTCCCGATATATGACTTGCAAAGCAATATATGGAGATACACTTGCACAGTGAAATTATCAATAATGTCGACTAATATATGATAAACACACACTTTTTATATATAGCCGAACATTAAGTGTCCACAAGCAATGTTATTTGAATTGCAGAATAAACGAGCACAAAATTGCTTCGAATTGAGAATTCATTTACAAATGTTGAAGCAATTAACTCGAAATGAGCTTGAAGTAAACTATCATTTCAATTTCGCGTCAAAGCAGCATCGAAATTGAAAGTATACGGAACTACATCTTCCCTCATTCGGCAAATATATTACACACATCTGTTTGCGAAGTTGCAGCTCCAATTCGCAATATAAGCGTCACTAGTTTCCTGTTTCATCAACACACCGACTGATATAATGAATCAAGCATTTCATCAAAGGGGATTCGACCGTGTTAGAAGGTTCATCAATACGATCAATTGTTCTCAGTCACGAAAGAAGACTAAATTTTTCATCTCACATTTGTCCTTTGATAGCTGAATTACAAGTTTAAATTTTCATCTTGCGACAATCACTTTGAAGCAAGCAGCTGATAAAAATATTGTATTGATGAAAAGCGTATCAAGATGGGAAGTTTTCCCATGTGAATATTCATTTGTTGCTATCTCACCAAATTTCAAGGTTTTATACTAAATATAATTTTGTACTGATGAGATTCCACAGTGAATGGAAAAGATGGAGAGATTTGCTTAGGTTATTAAGAATGTATAAGTTGAAAATAATCGGTAAAGATGATTTTATCAACATTTTTTGACATTATTTATTCGCTTTTTGAATGTGTTAAGTTCCACTTCTGCTACATTTTCTTAAACAAACTAAGTTTAGTAGACGGCTTGTACGTGTAGATAATGAAATGGAATCTGTTGCTACCTATTCAGTGATGAACGCATAAAATAATGATAAAAAATCATTTTGAACTAATAATTAACTGAACTTTCAACAGTGATCAGAACCTAGAACGTCTGGTCTACTGATTGTACTCATTAATTGAGTATTAGGGTGTCCTGCAAGGCTCCGCACACTCCCCACTTGACTGGATCACTAGGTTGGAGGAAAGCTTCCATGATGAAATTTAGTACGGTAAGTGTCGTGCTCATCTTACATCCACGTCGACCTGGCTCTTCAATCAATGAGTTGCTGGCTTCAGAAATTGAACATAATGTAGAAGTGGTACAATAATGAAACTGACCTAATCCGAAAAAAGACTCAAACATCCTTTATTGCCTAACATGCGATGACATGTTCCTAATGAGTGAAAGCGAAATTAATCTGAAGGAATTGATTGAACAAAACTGAAAGTGTTCGCCAATATTGCCCACAAAAAATCTGAGAGTAAACTACGACAAAACAGAAGTTACGACCCCTACATAATACACAAATTATACTAAACGAAAAAGTTGCAATAGATGTGGCGAATGAATTCAAGAATTTCGGAGCATGGATCTAATAAGAAACATATTGAATATTAAATTAATAATTGGAAAAAAGCTTTATTTTTACTAGAAAAAAAGAAGCTTAGAAACTTTGGGCATATTGGAGGAAATATACGAATAATACATTTGAGACATTGGTTCTATCAAAAATGAGATATGTCTCAGAGTTTTGTTTCTATAATAATCTGAGTAATCTGAATAAGATAAATGTCAGTTTTATGAGAATCATTATCACTTGGTAAAAACAACTACTTATAATTATTGTCTGAGAGATGAATCTGGAATTCTCTGTCACTACAAATCAGCTATAAATTTTTTGATCAAATATATTTGTTAAGATGAACGTTGTGCAACGAAGAGAATATATGAACAAATTATTAAATTAGAAAACAAAGAAAAAATTCAAATATATTTGGGTATGGAGGATATGAAACATCAGCAGAACATCAGACATCTGTCATACTAAAATACAATCTGGCAGTATGAAGGTAAGTACCACTGGCAGAGTCTATTTGAAATGATCTAGATTTGAGCAAAGGAATATTTAAATTTAGATCTACCGAATGAAGTCAGCACTTTAATGAAATAATTTGATCAGGCAATTGCGATCTTCAAGTAAGAACTGCAAGCTATAGAAAAGAATGAAAAATATGAAGATCGAATATGTAGACAACACAGGGAGCCGATATTACTCGTAATTTCGGGCATTATGCTTAATAAATCAAAGCATTTGCGAGCATATCTTTATCTGATTTTGCAATTCAACGAATGGAATGTAAAATCGATATAAACTGACTAGCATTTACAAGGTCTGACAAAATACACTGTGAAGACAGTCTCTGTCCATTTGATAGTCTATTTGAAGACGTTAATAACTTACGGAAAGCCGGTCAAACATTCGCAATCGTCATTCTTAAGTTTTGATAATTTGATTGCAGTTGAGTTCCTGCTATCTACTGTATTCATACTGGCCAGGTGCATGTATGTGTCCTCTTTTATGCTACTAAACGGATCCCAACATGAACTTATCAATGGTTTGGAATCGATTTATTAATTGCTAGTGAGATCAATAATTAAATATTGATAGATTTAACAATTAGCAACTAAATAGAAGCGGAGTAAGAAATCGATTGCAAAATTATTGAGAGTAATTGAACAAAAATTTCTTTAAGATAAAGATCTATTGGAAGCAAGTTTCTTTACTATGCCAAGCCCCGACAGTACAAAAGGAGTATGATTGGCATAAGAAGCTGCCTCCTGAAGAAAGTGCGAGATCGTCTCCACCGCGAGCTTCGGCTCAATTCCTGGAATCAGGAGGATGTTGTCGGGGAATCAAGAGTATTGGTCTCTTTCATTGACTTACTATCTGGTGTTCGCAAGTGAGTAAAAGATTAAAGGCCGCATCAAAGTCATAGATATATGGTCAATAAACTATTCATGTCAATGATGAAATTTCTAGCGGAAGAAGCGAAGCTAAACACGTACATGAACATGTAATGCGATAAAAGGGACGTAATTTCTCAGACTATTATGAAATGTGAATGCAACTGTCAAAACGCAGAAGTTGAAAAAAGTTCAACTAGAGACAATGTGGGGCGACCGCACAGAAGCACTGTTTGGCTAACAAATCTCTAACAGTATCATCACTCATTGAAATTTGCTTGTCACTAACAAATCACTATCTAACACTGTTTCTGTGCAGTCGCCCCTGTTTGGATGTGACAGTTATGTACATGGAGGATCCATGAATACTATGATAATGAATTCTTTGTCACACTATTCATAGACATTTTTGTTATGACGCTGCATTGCAATAACTTCTACAGCGCAACATGTAACACGTAGGTGATGTGATAAGGCTTCTAATTGTTGATCTCGATTGCGTGACTTTATGGACACCCGGTAACTGTTATTCTCCATAGATATTCAATATATACAACAGACATTTTTTGTTGTCATCGCATAGAAATAAACCACTCACAAAGATTCACCTATAAGACTGTCGAATTCATTATCGATGCTTTTTGTGTCTACCAACTATTCATTCTTCAATGATTGATGCTCATGATAACTTTTCATCTCCGACATTCTCTCCACACGATTTTAGTAATAACCAGCTCGATGTCTTTCTGTTGGAATCTATTAAGATTGACACGTGAAGGAGAATAAAATTACACTTCTATCACTCTCTAATGTACACTGTAAAGCGATACGGACATGTTGAGAGAGATTTCTCCACTTCAAAGTGTTCAGATCATCTGTGTTTTCCCATGGCCGCTAGGAAATGTAGCATTGAAAATCTAGATTTGGTATGATAAGAATGAAAGTGCTGTCAATGAACGATTGAGTCTCAATTTGAGCTCCGATGAGAATTCTTATTTCGAATGGAAAGAAACAATACATGACAGTTCAAGCATGACATTCAATCAATAAATAATAGCGAATTTCTTCAGAATACAGTTTCTACATTTCCTATATCGACGCACATAAGGATCTAAGAGAAGGAATTTTTACGTCTGCGGCAGCGGGGTGGATATCGAAAATTATTATTCGAAGCTCTCATACAAAAATTTATCCGAATTTATCCTGATAAAAGAAATTCACGATGAAGACATTTTATAGCGACGCTCAAATTTGAAATTGAAGTATATATGCAGGTACATGGAAGTGTGAAGTATTTGAAGCATTGGAGTATGTAATAAATTCCGCATTTTACAAATTTCGCTTATATGAGATTTTTAATGGAAATTGCAAATATCAGGGAATTTTTCTACTGGAAGGACATTTAAAGATCACATTTTGGATCAGCCAGACACCGTGAAATCCCTCCAAATGGAGCAGCAATTGGATCCATGGAAATGTCACGATTTCAGGACTGTTCAATAGGATCTCCATGTATGACAACTTATCCTATTGGCCCAAGCCCACTTCTTGTAAGTGCAGTATTAGGGCCCCTTAAAATCGAAACAAAAGCATCAACGTCTATGAGACAGTAGAGTATAAACATTGTGTACATGCTTTCTCCGATGATGACATTCATCTTGAATTTTGAGTTGGTCTTGTTGCAGTAAAAAACCGCTTTAAAAATAATGCTCGGACGTTTGATGGATTTCATGAAACTCGAATAAAGTTGCAAGTCTCATGAAAGCATGGAGGTATATCATTTTTCACATGCATTTTCTCTTGAGGACATTCAGCCTGTAATTTGAGTTGATGTTGTTACAACAGGTAGGCCATGTTTTTGAAATTCAAATTTCGAAATTTTGTTTTACTGTTCAAATGCAAGAGTAGTTTTCTTGTTTTCTCTATAATATTTTGGCACTCAGGAATGCATCAAAGAAAATGGAATATGAAATTTTAATATTGATTTTCAAGGCAAAGTAAAATATTTAAGATGTGATTTGTGAAGACACCAAATTGATTCATTAGTTAGCCAAGACATTACCAAAAACTTGCATAACTTGCAACAACGATTTGGGATGAAGATGGAAATAATATACTCAACAAATGAACATGGAGAAGCTAGATGAATAGCTTGAAAATTGAACTTGTAAAATATATGAGATAAATATTGTAAAATTTTAGAAAATATATTTTATATATTGAAAAACCGAATTGCAGCTACTTATGTGTATTTCAAGCCTGTACTTACAAAACTAAATTTTGCTGGAGATTGAGCTGTCATTATTTCGGAGGCATGCATGCGGTGTACTTCAAAAACAATCACCGATTTCGTTGGACTATTTCCATCTATTGAATTAACACACAGTCTCCAAATAGTAGTTATAAATTACAAATAAATATAATATGCTATAAATGGTTGTGTGGTTTTCATTTTTCTTAGGGCACGCACCTACTTAAAAATGTCTATTTTTAGGTAAATTGTATATACAAAATTTACAAGAGGCAGGTCATATGACCACAGAATTAGACAGGTCGTCTCTTCTTCCGTTTGACTAGAAGGGAAGCATTGGAACATGCAGCGCTAATGAAATGACACAATCTGCTGACATAATACCATATCTGTAATCGAACAATGAGCAACCAGTTCAACATTAAACACGTCAAAGTGTGCGAAGTTTCAGTGACTGTTATCAACCGAATCACACAGCAAAGAGACACGGACGATGTCAAGTTCTACAGAGAAGTTTGTGAACGATTTTTTGTGTGCCTGCTAACTTTTTTTAAAATGATCGGAGGGCCCACCGTTATCGAGAAAACTTTTGCGCAATGATCTGAATTCTTCGAATCTGAAGGAATTGTGGTGAATGGAGCATTTTGAAGGAATTCACAGCATTCCGCAAGCGGCGCTTGACTATTTTTTCTATCTCTGCTAGGTATTAAAAATTTCTTTTTGCCCACTTTTTAAGTTCCTGCATGTGCCATCGTTTTGAATCAGCTTGCAGTTCTAGCAAAGTGATGCGCTTAAACAATCTAATTCTGTGCATCTGACTTGCACAATTTGCACAGACTTTTACACATCTAAAATGTTTGGGAATATGGCCTCCATTCCCACTAAAAACGCCACTGATGATGCTAATGAATATCAAGGTGAAGACAACGTAACCCAGTCCAGTCGAAAATATTGTTATGCGAAACTACAGAAGGAACAATCATTTACATTTGTCACTCGAATGTGAATCGGAGCAATTCGAGTGTGACAAAACCACCACTGTCACAAGTCGCGAAACGAATCTGTATCACATGAGACTTTGGTAAGATGGCCGGTTGGGCGTTGTTCACGGAGATTATACTGCACAAAATGAGGCACGCATTTTTAATTGATCAAAAGAAAAACAGCTGCCAGCAATATTGAATAGAAGTCCGAAAGCTTCTGACATTTTCTTCCTAAATTCCTACACGAGCTTCTTATTATTTAATTCGTAGATTGTCATCCAACATCAGCAAAACGACAATTCTTAAGTTGTGACTCCAGTCGTCTTGAAGTTATGGAGGGTCAAAGATCATTTGTTTATGTAGATCCATGCATTTACGAGTTTAATACGCTTAATAACGTAATGATCCAACATTCACTTAAAACTCAAAATGAGATTTGTCATTTTTATGATTATGATTCCACTTCTACGGCACAATTCTCCAACAGCATGCAGAAATGCAACATTCGTTGTAACCGGTAGCTTGACCGAATTGCTTGTAAAGATAATGAAAACGTCATGACAATCGATGTTATCATACGTTGCGCTGATTTCCCAACGAAAATCAATGAAGGTTGAGATGTTATCTTAATCGATTAATCTTGATTTCAAAAGTTAATGTTCTTTTCCATTCTTTAATCAGTAATATTCATATGACATGCAAAAGATTGTGTGCTATTTGATGTTCATGGTACAAAAGATTTATCGATCCATATTTATGAAATAATGTCCTCGCACTGAGATTCGTGTGTTTTCAGCTATTTGAAAGTTATTTATAGGTCTAAAAACTGCACTAAGATGAATGAATAAATTTTTTATTGTATAGAAAATACAATAGGTGACACAGGTTGCTAGAGCAACACTTACGCGCAACCCGAACCAACAAAAAATACATTATTTAAATACTTTACAATGTGATGAATAATCGTACACTCGAAGTCTCTTTTTAGAAATCGCAACTGATTTCGCCTTAACCACGGTGTCCGGAAGACTGTTCCAAATCGCCGCTATTCGGTGACTGAAAAAATAACGTCTGCAGTCATAATGTGGAGTTCCGAGCGCTTTCAGTTTGTAAGAATGTCCTCGTGTGATGGTATCGGAGAACTGGAAGAAATTATTGAAGGGCAAGTCGACCTCGTTATTGATCATTTTATATACCAATACTAAGTCCAAAAAGATCCTTCTCGCCTCAAGAGATTCAATGCCTAGTATAGAAAGGCGGGATTTAGAATCAGAGAAAGTCAAGTTGGCTCGTCGACATACATTTTTGGTGTTGTATTTTTGTACCTTTTCGACCACTTTAATATCCTTAATGCGATAAGGACTCCATACCTAAAGGATACGTACTCTTATCTTATAAAGAACCGATCATATCCAAACTATGAGGAAAACTTTGAAAATGTGCTAAAGCACAAAGTCACGAAAGCTTTGGTCGCGTGGTTGCAGCGGCGCTCGAGACGTGACTCCCGATATGGATAGGGTTAAAATATATTTCACTTCATATACATGTATTTACCACATGTAGGACAAATGAAAAGTCTCAATCCGCATAAATTTTATAAACAATCGTAAAGTTCTTGAATTTCTTCTCTATTTTAGATATTCTCCATGATCATGAATTTATTAAATCTATTTGCTATGATACAGTCTTCTATGCGAAATTTCTTGCACAGTTACGGAAAGATGAAGTCAATGTTATATCAAAGTATCCACATGTACAAGGGGTATTAGAGTTCCACCTGATTAAAACCTATCCTGTCTGTAATAGTCGTAGAGAACATTAAAGTTGAATCCTTAAGGAATCGATGCAAACTCTGTCATTTGTGTATGCTATGACAAATATAATATTGCTAATGGGTTGTTAACTCAAAGCACATCATGTCAACGTCGACATTTCCTATTTGAATCATTCTTCGAGAATCAAATTTACCAATAAGCACAAATTGCAAAGTAAATATCATAATCATTCAATGTCATAAGCTTGCTGACGGACGGAAATAATGATCATTAATTTCAGTATAGTCTCCCACGTTTCGGAATGTATGTAATTGCCTCAATCTTTTGAGAAATTTCTGTAGGTAAAATATTTGACTGTTTTATGGATGATTTGATTATTTTATTGCTGTGGACAATGTCAGTTTCTTTATTGGTAAGCCAAGGTTGTACTAGCTGTTCGATCGCGGGAAGAATTTACGTCAAGGAAAGCTTAAAGCGATTCATTTGCAAATCTAGTTCTGCTATATTTAGCAATGCTTTATTGCAGTCACGCAACAGATAAATCAACGACCGATGCCAACGAACTGGATTTATTTCGTACATTTCATTTTTAAATTGCGTGCAGTATCAAAATTATCAGTATCCAAATTTAAAAATGTTTTAAACCATCAGCATTTGCATGAATGGATAAGTATTTATTTAGCTTTAGGAATCTCACTGCATAATGCGAAGCCGAAGATTCGAATTTCATTGTAGCCTACATGTATATGAGATTCACTGCAACTAAAAGACGGCATTCCTGTGACAGATGAGCTTTAGCTAATGAGTCTGATGGAAACTGATACCCCTATCAGCATCGCATCACATTTGAATTCTCAATATTTGTTTACATAATTATCTACCATTTTGAATTGGAATGGAATATAAAGTTTAGATAATTTTCTATACATGCAAACATGCAAAAGAGCCATTGTTGTATTTAACCTGGCATTTTTAATAGCATTGTTGCATGGCATCTGCGCTATTCATTGCGGCTTATTATAAAATCGCTATGTATATCTTACTGATAATCAGTATTACATGGCTTTCCGCTAAATGTGGGTAATCATTATTTGCATCACCCTTGTTGATATTTACCAGCGCTCATTGGCCAATCTTGGACTGCCTCCTGATCAACGCTCACGATGCAGCCTTCGTGTTGTATTGCTATTACAGATTGTTTCATAAAAAATGGATCACCCTTAAACATCGCCTTAACTTCAACTTTGTCTAACTCCGCCAAACTTGAGCGAATTTCTCTGAAATTTGGAAGATATGTCAGTTGTGCTTGCTAATATCATTGGTGGAAATTTCAAGCATGAATATTGAGTTGTTTTCCTGTTATAGATAAAAAGGTAGTAGATAATTTGATCTTCATTTAGCAATGTTACACAAAATCATACCTCACTCTTATAAAATTACATTTGTTTCCATTGTTATGTAATATGTTGTTCTACAAGCCAAAAGCTATCAAGCAAAACAAAAATAAAGAAAATCGGTCAATCAGAGCCAGTATAGCACCATTATTCATCAACAATAATGTAACTGCTACATGTGATTAACTGGACTTCATGCTCCATTGCTTCCTGACTTCGTTGCGGTGGTGTTAGCAGCACTCCTGATTGCTTTCAGCTAGAAATCTATCTCTTACCGGTTGAAAACAATACAAAGCACAAACGAACAATAACGAGATCGCATTCACAAAAGGCAAAGTGTCAGCCTTGCTAGAACTAGGGTTTTCTTTGCGAGCTACAAGCAAGCGACTAAATGTCCCTTACACAAATGTGCATCGATGGCATAATGATGATTTTCGACAATTTTCGACTCTGTCGTAAAGAGGGCTCTGGCCGTCCACGCAAAACATCCAAACGTAGAGACCGCCTAATTTTGAGATTTGTTAAAGTTGATCCAAGTCTCTCGTTAACTGAGATTGCTGCACTAGTCTCGTCTATTTCTAAGTCCACTATTCGTAGAAGACTTATTGAGTCGAATTTCAAGAGCTGTAAGAGGCCCTCTCAGATCGAATTATCAGATCAGCATACAAAAAGAAGTCTCAGATGGGCAATGAGTCATTGTCACTGGCGAAATCAATGGGATCGGGTTGTCTGGTCTGATGAGGCATCAGTCCGTCTGAAGGATACTGATGGTCGATTGAGATTATGGATAAAATCTGATCAGGAAATTCCGAGACATTTACATCGTCCCCGGGTACAAGGTGGTGCGACTCTACTGATTTGGGCTGGCATTTGGACCAATGGCCGCTCTGAACTTCGCATACAGCAAAGAACCATGAATTCTGAACGCTATGTGAATGTTTTACGAATGAACATTGGCCAAATGACAGATCAACTTGGTGATCCATCGACTTGGTTATTTATGGATGATCATGCTACGTGTCACAGGAGTAGTAGAGTCAACTTATGCAAGTCTCAATTAGGGCTTAGGACATTATCTTGGCCAGCTCGTTCTCCTGATCTGAATCCCATAGAAAATGTATGGAGTATTCTAAAACGTAACGTTCGTCGTTCACTGCTACCTACAGAAGGCGTATCACAACTTACGTCACTGTTAAAAAGATTGTGGAGAAAGTTAGATCAGTCAAAAATCAACGATATCATCGAATCAATGCCTAGACGAATTGGTAATGTCATTGACAATAAGGGTAGGGCCACAAAATATTAGCTTCTTAAGAACCGTTACTGTATCATAGCTTATCAGATTATATAAGGACGTTTAAATATATTAGGGACATGAAATAACATGAAAAATGCTTTCTGTATCATACTTATGTTTTATTTAGTCAAATTTTAGGATGATCCACTTTTTATGAAACGGACTGTACTTTCTATGCGATTCAGCTTTCTATCAGCCTGATAGTTCATCTTATGACCCATTTGTATAGTCAACTCGGTAGCTCTTCAGATTATTTAAGTATGTCTTGACGATCTGCAGCAACATTTATCAGTTAACTCTGCAGATCTATCATCTGTTGACTCTGCAGATGAACATCGATTTTAGTTGAATAGAATATAATAGAATAGACTAAGCGCATATTTTTGAGAATGGAAATCAAGACATAAATACGAGACAAAATTCACAAATAAGTAATAATTCAAAGTCAATTTAACGTGCAATTACAGCATGTGCGGCGGTTGAATAAAAGAACAGTGGCTGAGCAACGTATCTGATGTGCAAAGGATTATAAATAATTGAACATTGTGGAAAAAATGAACAAGAGCGTCTGTTTGTTTTGCACTCGGGCATCTTAACATGATCGGAAAACAACATACTATCCGGAGATAGGTCATGGAGTATATGGGATGGATTCATGGTTGACTTGAAAACTTTGATGGCTTGGTGCTGTCTTGTAATGGAGATCGGAGTGAATTCACCACATGAGCGATCCAAACCACATATGATGCGATATGATGGCATCGCCGTCTTTTTTTGAGTCTTTTTGAATTCTCCTCATTAAGTCCGATGAACAGAGGGGCATTATACTCGATAACACCAAGAATGTGAGCATGATATACTTGCACCAAGTCATGTTTTGTAATGCACCCAAATTTTTTCAACTTTTTGAGAGGATATATTCGTTGACTCGCCCTTTTGCAGATCATACCGATGTGATCATCCCACTTTAGAGTGTTTTGGTACATTACTCCGAGAATGCGTAATTTTGTTACCTCTGAAAAAGGAGCAGGTAAGAGATTATCATGATGGCCCTTGTCAATAAACATAACTTTTGTTTTGTTGCTTCATAGAAAGTCCATTCGATTGACACCATCTCTGTATATTATGAACTTCTGAGTCAGCAGATGTTATCGCCAAGGCTTTACTGCTGTAGGGAACTAATATGAAGATGTCATCAGCATACTTTATCATTAGATTTTCCACTGACGTCGTATGCGGCGTACCGACTTAGGCATCAAAGAGATAAGATGACAGGACTGACCCTTGTGGGACACCAGAAGAGACCTCTAAAACCTTACTGAGTACAGGACCATTAAGGCGCATACGGTGAGTCCGATCTCGGAAAAAGTTTGCACAACACAGAACGAAAAATTGATGTGATTCAAACAATCGAATGCACGGCTAAGGTCAACTGAGATTATTGCAACTCCTCCAATGTGCATGAGATCAAGTTGTCTTGCTATGTAGTCATGAATGACGATATTAGCTGAAAGAGTAGACGAACCTTTCCTGAATGCAAACAAATTTGAATGAAACTATAGAAAGCGCAAACATGTGCGTGATTGGTCCAGCCAAGATAGAACTTGCAGTTTTGAGGATTCTCAGGGAAAGATCATCACTTCCAGAACTCTTTTTGGTTTTGGTGGTGATGTGGTGTTAATGCTTCTTCCCGATATCTGATTCTGCACTTTGCATATCAGTTTCTCATTTGCATGTACCTCGTCTCCACCATCCACTTTGACTGCTTCCGATATCGGAACAATTCTGACGTTGCAGAGTTGTTTACTGATTTATTTACGCTTTACAGTGAATGTATTTTAAACTCGGTTACCATCGGATGCATGATCGTTGATGTTCACTTACTTGTCTATCGATTTCACAGAGTTGACCGATATCGCTAGATTTCGCTCTAAATACGTATTCAGAGAGAACTATAAGCAGTCCTGTAGAGCGGGTGGGTTTGTGCGAAGCTCGCCGAACTCGAACGGACAGCGGATATGCCGAAGATCAAACTGCGACCTGTTACCGCCTCCAACGCCGTTCGACTCAAAGGGCCTTCGTCAGTCTTCTCCACTCATCGATGTAGGGCATTTTTGTTGCTTTGCGTATGATGTCGTTGCGGGCTCTATCTTGCCATCTAACACCAAGAATTCTGCGCAAGGCTTTGTTCTCGAAGAAGAGAAATTTCCAGGAGATGGTGTCGTTATCGTACCATGATTCGTGACCATAAAGTAAGACAGGACTAACAAGGCTCTTATACATTCTTAATTTAATGGAGAGTCGCTTCGAATTCCAGATTGTCTTGAAACCTGCCCATTGTCTGATGTCCTCGTTTCAGGCGGTTGCCACATTCATCTTCTAATTAGCCTATGCTGGATAGTATGGTTCCCAGGTATCTGAAGGATGCGGATTCATTTATCTCTTCTCCATTTAAGGTGAGAATGTTCGTGTATGCGTACTCCGTTCTCCTAGTCTCTGTCTTCTGAACACTAATGTCGAGTCCATCACCTTTTGATGTGCAGCTCATCCTATCAATCATCCTCTGCAGTTTATTATATTCGCTGGATATAAGGACAATGTCATCTGCATAGTCGAGGTCAGCAGGACGTTTATTTTGACACCAGTTTATTCCATCTTCATTTTGAACAGTGGCCGAGAGAAAGTAGTTCATCAATAAAATAAATAAGGGTGGTGGAAAGGCATTGCTCTGTAGCACACCGCTATCGACTTCGAATGAGTCATACAGCTGAACAAATTTCTATGCTATAATATTTCTATAATTGACGAAGAGAAAATATGTTTTCTGGGGTAGGTGAATTACGGAAAACAATTGGAGTCTTTGCTGTGAATCTTTTACAACTGCCAACTGTGTAACTTCTGAATGTGGAAATCTAAAATCGCCAAGTACATGTAGTTAACATACTTTGACCGGGCTACTTTGAATAGACAATAATCTCAATGACCCTGTGGCCAACGGTTTTCCCATGCCTGGCTAAAATTAACCAAGGAAATATGCATCTGAGAGTCTGTCATTGAATTGACATTTTAAAACTGGATCAAGTATATAATGATCGAAATAGAAGGACAGGTTATGCATGCAAGTCATATAACATGAAATCGACATTATCCCTTGCTGTCGTGCAAAACGATACAATGTGTTGCAAATGCCAAATACGGTGCGTAGATGTACATATGCAGCAATAATTCACAACTTCCATGCTCCCATTATATTATGTATTAAGATTATTTAAAATTAAGTAGAATTTTGAAGATCCCCTGATATTATCAACACCATTCTTCTTTTAGATTGAGATTATTACAGAGTCTGTATTGCAAAGCTATCTACAAATTGAAGTCGTGCGTACTGGTATACATTAGGTTGGCTATCAGTTGATGAATAAGATGCAGCCCAACTTTCGACTCTTAGAAAATAATATCGCTAAGTAATTCTCACAGCTTTTGAAAAGTACTACAACCCTCTAAGTTACAGCCCTTCGACAGCCCTGCTCGCTCGCATCCTAAGTTGCCTCGCAGAAACAGGCTTGCATAGAGCTTTGTCACTAACTGTCTACATTTACAAAATCCTATCTTCATTTCTTGCAGCCTACGGTAACCGGATGAGTATAGCTTTAACACTTCACTTCACACCTTAGTCATCATCAATTCTGTAATACATAATGATGGGCGTGTTCAGGCGTATTTACACTTCCTCTCAAGTACTATTTATGATACAAAGTATTCCGTGTACCAGGTAAATCAGTAAGGCGGAGCAGAGTAGCAAAATACGACTCACCACATGTGACGAAATCTGAACTGCCAACCTTCGGTCTGTAACGACCTCGGAGCCTCCCTCGTCGTGCTGTAAAAGAAGGCAGTGCGGTGAAACTTGTAATCTTCCTTCGCGACGAGAGAGTTAGAGGTGGGAGTTGTCCTGAGGGATTTACTAAAGACAACGGCGCTCTTATTTTGCGTGACCGGCGGACAGAGGCGAGATATTTCTTCTCGGCTGACGCCAACGCAGGCAAGAGAAGGGAATATCATCAAGGATGTAATGGAAATATCCATCTCTCAGCCTTCCGCTAAGAATTTTGATTTACTTCATATTTTTAATTCCTAGTATCATTCACTAGATTCAAATACAATATGTATCTATTCACAAGTGTTTCAGCAAGCAAATATAAATTACTTTCAATTCAGAAGGAAGATGTGTGCTACTCATATACGACCGAAGAGATTTAGCAGTAGTACCTATGGAATGTGGCAATCGGTCTTTTTTCATATCACATCTCAACCAGTACTCGGCAATAGTTGGATGTACGGAGGGCTGACGCAGAAATTGTTTGTTAAAAATAGAATCCCTAATGGAAATCTAGCTCCGTTGTTTCTCCATTTCGCAAAAGTGGGACAAAAGTCGCACTTAGTTTCACTTAGATGCACGTGTCATTAGAAGCAAGAAAATTTGCAATTTTCAGCTTATGAATGGTCGTTCATGCTCCGGCTTATCTCCCTCGGCGTTGCCTTGTGTCAATATCTATTCTAGTCAGCTTCAGATAAACAAGTAATTTCTATGAAGGCTCATCATTAATAATAAGCATTAATCCCTTTGTTCCTTTCAAATGCATTGATAAATTGGAAACTGAGTGACAATTCTGCAAGTTTCATGCAAAGTGGCAAGTAATCCTATTTTAGCAGAATACTCTGTTATAAAGAGGTTTCTCGAGACCACTGTTCTCGAGGATAGAGTTCTTCAGACTGTCTGGAAAGAAGCTTCTTTCTTGTTAAGCGAAGAACCCTATAGAATGCCCAAGAAGAAGCATCCACTCATCTCAAGAACTGTTTGTTATATTAAGAACCCTTTCATTTGTTTTTAAAAACCCTTTCCGGCAGTCAAGAACCCTTCTAAGCTGAAGAACCCTTACAAGAACCATTTATAAGGCAAGAATATAATGACATCGTTTGCAGATGTTCTCCAAGCATATAGCTATTATTTTTCTTTGGTACATGTCGATTGAAAACAAGATGAATATAAATTTTTAACACTTGTGACTGGCAGATTTCGTGTTAAATTTTAATTTCATAATACAATTCTACATTATTATTAAAATAGATCCTTCGACAGCTTTTGGCGTCATCGTTGTCCAGGAGATAAACTAAAAATTAAAAAACATGGAGGTGGGTCGGAAATTCGAAGCTGTTCTCTGCTCATCTGTAAATGCTGACGAACGAAATGTCGCCACAAATGCTTTCTGATCTGATTCAATGGACATCGGATGTTGCTTAACTTGAACAATCGTCAAAAGTAAAAATGGAATATTAATGAAAAATTGCAGATACTCCTGTGAAGCATCAATTTTACATTCTCTCTATTCATCAGTGAAGCAGAACCGCTTTCATGTTGATAATTGGATAACTCAATAGTTGGGAAAGGCGCTTGATATTTTATTTACAATGATAAATCGGAACTTATCTTTAATCATCTATTTGCAAAAGCTTTTTGTGAGAACTGTAGCTTAAGCAAATTTCTCAATGCGCAAACAAGTAAACGCACACAATAAAACGACACACTCTGACACTTTTCGAAATCAGCATGAGCACATGATAAAATAGGCTACGAAATTAGTCTAAATATAGGCTAATTTTTTAAACTATTAGATTCCACAGTCACTTTTCCAAAAACAAGTAAGGTTATCTGTTATCTGCTGTAAACTGACGCAACCTTGTGTAAATTATGGTAGATACGTATCTATAATACGAAATTTTCCATGAATAGATGATTACATGTTACAACTGCCCTCCTGCAAATGAAGGGATAAAAAAACATATAACGGTAGATCATGTTTTTCGTTTCAAATAATGACACTTGATAAAAGATTTACTTGTGCAAGCCTATGAATCCTGGCTTTTATAATAATTTCCCGGCCTCTATACGTGTCTTTTTGGTGTTGAGATGGATTTGATAGTCATTAAGTATCCAATTTATGAAATAGTGCTATATAAAGTAGCTAATATACTGTACAATAGCGTAGGCGAGATTAGCGAACTAAATTGTGTTGCTAAATAATATAAGGTTTCCAATATTAAAACTGCACTTAGAATTACGTATTAGATATAATTTAAAATCGTTCTTTGTACGTTGCTTTCAAAATGTCTATAAAAAACATGCTTTTAGAATGAGCTTTATACTATGTTATAGATAAAGCACTTAAACATGGCTTTTAAACAGTGCTATCAAACTTACTTTTATAACCTTCATCGTAGGGCATGTTTTTAAAAAGTGTTTTGACAAGCTCCTAAATACCATCCGTCTTGAATAAGACACCGGTAATTGAAGACCGGCAATATGCGCTTTTTGATAGTTACCTAAATGTTTAATTCGCAGGGAAAGATGAAATATAGGCAAGCAAACCAATAGCCGTATACAGTCTACCCATGGCTTTCTGTGGAAGAGAATTCGAAAGCTTAGAGGTCTTTCAGGAAATCGAGTAGCTGTCGGCAAATATAGGCAGTGTAAAATATACTCTCAATGTAACAAGCTTATAAAGGATGTATTATCGAAATTAGGAGTTCTATATTGCATACATTAAAAACGATTTTTAAGGTTGCTAGCACATTTAATATGTTGTTCAATAGAAAGCGATGCAAAATGTTGAAATAGAAGAATGTACTCATTGTTTTAAAACATTCCAAAGAACATATCAGTCACCACGTATTCATGCGCAGGTTTTTCATCAATGAACGACTATTATTTGCAGCTGTTCTTATTCAATAAACATGCTACATTTTGTGCTGTGATCATAACTACAGACAAGTTTTCTTGAAAGTTTCTGAAGGGGTAATGACATTAACACTGTCTGCATTTAACAAAATTTTTCGTCGTCTTGGAAATTCAACTCCCGATAATAGAATTTCTAACTTTTCTCTGTCTATCCATCGATGATAATCGCACACGTCGTGCTTCCTTTTGTAGCAAAAAATAGAAACCATGAACGGCTTTGTTATTGCTCGCTTATTAAATGTCTCATGCTCGGGATTAACATGTCAACTTGCTGAGAAATATTTTCTCCCTCGTCACAACTGACACAGGCTTTGTTCTTAAAAAATTGCTTCAGCTCATAAGGGATCAGAAAACTGTATCACTAAGCTGATGCTGTTGTTTTTGATCTGGGACATCAATTTTAGTAAATTATTGCCTAACCCTGTACACATAAATTTTGCGGATATTTACGTCTGAAGTCATTCAGTTATAAATCAGATGATCATAAAAAAGGAACGCCTAGACACAGGAGATTGAAAAGTAGGACGAAATGTAAGCAAATAAGGAAAAGAATGTTGATAATTAGCTTCAGATTTTAATAAATTGTTCATAAGTTTAAGAGAAATGATTTTCAATTTCATAAGTTACATTCCTATTAGAAATTCCAATATATAAATGTTTTGATGATCTATAAAGAATTTGACCATCTACGACTTTTGCATTTCTTTATGCGTGATGCGTACTTTCATAATAGATGTGGCAGTTCCACTGAATGTAATTTTGTCTCAATTTTTGATGTTGTTTCATTGCCAGGCGTGCGATGACAAAAAGGTCTGTTTTCACTTGCGTCTTGCAACTATATCAGCTATGAACTAATTAATATATGTAACATGTACTTTTGAATGAGTCCCTTTCCTCTAGACTCAATTAAAATTGCTAAGATGCGTTTTTCTTGTTTTCTGATTTTCATATGTTTATAGAATATATGGATGACATCTCCATGGCAATATACAAGAATCTCTTTTCTTCTCTGCATGTTCTGCGAAAATTCTACAATTGCTGCTAAAAGATGTTTTACTAAGCCTACTTTACACTGGCAGCCGCTGCAGTTGCAGCAGACGAGCGACACTTCTCGTATGTGATTGAAATGTACCATGACACAGCTGTGGAACAAATCTGCATGTGCAGCAACTAATTTAGGTTGCCAACGGCAAGACAGCAAGTCAGCTGCTGCACTGCCCACCCAAGGTGACACATGTAACGAAAACAGAGAGCATTAACCAATCAGATGACCCTATAATTGCAGCAGACTGCAAAGAAATAAATTTCGTTCTAATCGCCGAGCTGCCACCGCAGCACTGACGTCATGTTCTGTGTCAGACGAAATCACGATAAACGTCATAACGAAGTCATTTTCGTCATCTACTGCACAGCACAGAACTGCGGGTGTAAAGAAGGCCCAGTCGAGCGTTCGATGACGACAGCAGCACATCTTAGTTATTAAAAGATGTTATCTTAGAAATATCAACATTACTGAGATGTGCTGTTGACGCCATCGAAAGATCGACTACACAATCTTTTAACAGCAATTGTAGAATTATCGCAAAACATACAGAGAAAAATAATGCATTCAATCGCAAATAATATATCTACTGAAATCCAAGAATCTCTATTATGGACACCGAATAATGAGCTTGACTTTAATTCTCAACTGAAGGCGAGATTCTATTTTACATGCTTGAAGTTTACTAAGTGGTCTCATAACAGTCCAGTTCTTCTCTGTAGTCTTGCTGCTGCATTGTCTTGCTACTTAGATAATTAATCAATTATCTTTGTGCCAGCCAAATTGAGATGTTTACTGGCAACCTACTTGAATGAACTGGGCTTCAAATTATTTTTCCTCATAATTTGTCCCCAAATTGTTGCGTACGTCCAATGTAACGGTTTTGTGTCAATTCCAGAAAATATCGTGTTGCCTATCATGACTGATCAATAATTTCATTTAAACAAGTGATCGTTTCAAATATATTAACTCATGCCTCAATGCAACGACGAATTTATCAATCTGAATAGTGTTTCCAATGTTTCCATTCCCTGATCGACATAATCTTGAACACGTTGTCTGAGCGACACTTTAAATTTAAGAACTATCGTTTTTATGAAAGAAAAACAATTGAAAAAAACACAAGGACTTAATACAATAGCAGTGGATTCCTTAGTAGACTGATAGCAAAATCAATGAGTTGTGAAAACTATCACATTTTAATATGATACGAATACTCGAATCGCTGCAAGTGTCGCAATGTGCGAGAGCTTTACAATATAACTCGAGTATTCGATTAATCGCGCCCAGTAATATTTTACATGTTTTATGAATTTACATCGTTTTCTTCAATCTATTGATCCATTAAATGAATAAACAACCTCAAAAGCTGTTTTTAATATGTCAAATGCAGCTCCTGAAACATACGTTGCGTGCTATTCACAAGTTTATAATGTCGTACGTCTAGTTCATGCTACTTATATTTGTCCATATCGACGATTTTTCTTGTTATCATTCAAGCATTTGTGTTGGCTCCTCTGGGCAATCCATGCATAAGCTGCAGTATTACTGGGCAGTAAGTACCTCCATAACCTGCTTTCGTCTTTAATCAAAACTTCGAATGCCTTATATAAGTTAAATCAATTAACAATACATCATCAAGCTCATCCCCTATTATGACTTAATTTATTGTTTAAAAAGTGTCTTCTTTACAAAACATGAATCAGGAAGAAGTGGTCGAATTAAGCCATGTTCAATAACACCAATGAAGAAAAGCTCTGTTGAATGTTTTCTCGATTATAATCGCCCTGAAATGGAACTCGCACTTGACTCGAAGGAATGATCCCACAACCTGCCTTGAAATGGAACCCACACGTAAAATCATCAAAGTTGGTGATACTAATTTTATCAATCCCACTGCCGTTGAAGTATGGCTACATCAAAGTTGTGTAGTCAGGTAAGTACTTTTTGTGTTACCGGCATCTGTCGATGATTGTCAATAATGATTATTGTTCAACAGATAGCCCGGCTGTGAGTTCTGGATTTCTCAATAATCAACTTAATATATATAATCTCTGATATTATTTAGTTGACTCGCTGTTTCTTTCAAGCATCAGAGAATGACTGTTTCTTTGAGAAGTATGTTTTCATTGCCATTTTAGCATGGATTGCACTTCTGATCAAAATAATAGACTCGACGATATTAATTCATCTATAATTACTTTCATCATGTATGAAGAATCATTAACTACATCAGCTTCAACACTAGGTCTACTTGAAATGAGTTCTTCTCGAGCTCGTCATCATTGTCATAATCATCCTTCTTTTCGATTTCCTCATTTTCATAGTCCGCTGACAGAATTTCTGTAATTAATTATAAAAATATGAAGAGTTGAATGGTGAATTCGAAACTTTAATAATGCAACCCGCCCTCGAACATAGCCCGCACTTAAACTGCAAAAAATTATGTCACTCGTGGTTTGTATTCGAAAAAACATGGTACATGGTTTTCAAAAATGATTAATACAATGGTCTTGAAACTGTTCTGTTCGTTACTTTTATATTGCCGTCTTACAGATAAATAGAAACCTTGTTTCATTTAAAAGAAAAATTCAACTGAGGTTCTACATCATTCTAGACGTCGATTCGCATATATTAAGTTGATGAATGTGATAACATGTCTTTGCCATTGGTCATTATAATATACATTTTAACGAAGAAAGACACTTGTGAAAGCTAGTGCCATGTTATCAACACCAGTATTCAATATCTTTCATCAGCAAATCTTACTTCGCATGTCATTATTTGAAATGATCTGCCCGTAAAAGAAATAAACATGATTCAATGGCAGATTTATTCGCAAACATGTTTCAATGGACAAGCGACCATTATCAGTGACAACGGTCGGTAAACAATGATGCAATATATACAGGATTTGATGAAATGAAAAATCAATACAGGAAAAGCGGCTGTGATTGGTTATGGTTATTCATGGAGACAATGCGATTGAAGAAATGACTTTATGTACAATGATTCATCAATTTTTGTGTAAGGAGTGCGTATATGAGTATTTCAAAATCATCTTTATCTGGGACATGAGCATGAAGCGATATTTCAGATGGGGGTCGACCTTTCACGTGTTCGTTTATCCTAGTAGATATATGGCGACGGCTTTCACCGATGTAGCATTGACTACAATGCTCAGAACGAATCAAATTACAACAGCAAAGAAATTGAAGAATCTACAATTCCACTCTCAAGCTGAAGCTGATCCCGAGCCTTCCACAAAAATAAGGATTGTCGACCTGTCCAAAGGAGTCCTGACTGATCAGGAAAAGGAGGCACATGACATATGGTCTTGGAATATGCTGGCCCTGCAAACCTTTACATATGACCATATGTAAGACCCTCTGGATACCAGATTGACAGAGGCGCGTTACATTAAACAATTGAAGCCATTAATCAATAGGAAAACAGAGCTGACGGTATTCTGATTATCACTCTAGTAACGACGCAATTATAGGCCTACATGTAGGCCCCTATATAAGTGCACGAGTTAGTGTCAATGTACAGCTGATCTTACATACTCAAACCCCTGACGAAGAACGAATGCTCGAAACCGGTCGGGCCTGTAGATAGTTTTACCTCAATTTTCTTATTTTGGCATAAAATAAAAAGGAGAGTACAATCACTGCCTTCTGATCCGATATGCTTGCACTAATGTTCCGTTTCTGATTAACAATAGAAACTACTTTCAAAAAGAAGGAATGAGTGTGGGATCCTCCCTTACACCTCTTATGGCTGAATTCTCGCTGAATGTTATAGAAAGCAAAATGCGAATGCCGTCTTTTTAAATTAGGTACATTGATGACATTTTAGCCGTCTTTCGGTCTAGAGCCGAAACCCTCACGTTTTTAGACCAGCTTAATGCTGCAAATTTATCACTTCCACTTACTATAGAAGAAGCGGTAAATAACAAAATTAATTTTCTAGGTATGAATATTTTCATAAAAAATGGCAAATTTGAAACCTATTGGATAAGAAAAGAAACAAGTACTTTATTGTACACTCATAGCGACTCTTACAGCCCAGATTCTTATAAGAACAACACGATTGAAGCCTTGTACAATAGATCTCAAAAACTGAGCAGTCTCCCTACTGACCGCGATTATAACAAAACTGAAGTTAGGAATATTTTATCCGAAGCGGATATCATCCCGATAAAATAAATAAAGTCTTTGAGCGATGTGATCTTCCTAAACCAAAAACAGAATCTAGCGAAAAATTGAAATATTTTGGAAACTCGTCTATGTTTCAGCTCTTCTCTCTCAAATGAAGTGTAATATTCGCCACACAAATTGTGCTTAGAAAATAGTATTTTAAAGCAAAACACCAAATATGATCAGCAATAAAGATGAAATTCCTTTTAGTGAGTTATCCTCCGTAGTGTATAAATATGCTTGTGAGCATTTCAGTCATGCTACGTCGGTGAAAGCCGTCGCCACATATCTACTAGGATAAACGAACACCCGAAAGGTCGACACCCCTTCTGAAATATCGCTTCATGTTCATATCCCAGATAAAGATGATTTTAAAATTCTCATTCGCACTCCATACATTGATGAATCATTGTGCAGAAAGTCATTTTTTCATTTTTTCATTCACATTGTCTCATGAATAATCATAACCAATCGCAGCCGCTCTTCCTATATGATTTTTTATTTCATGAAATCCTGCATATTGCATCATTTTTTTATTGACCGCTGTCACTGATGATGGCATTGATGATGTCACGAGTAACTTGTCTACTGAAACATGTTTGCGAAGAAATCTGCCATCAAAAGCTTTCAGCTTCTAACTGTCAATGACGTAATGGCTTCAAAATGTCGAATCTATACACTAGCTCATGCTGGACCTGAAAATGCTTAATTTTGATCGTGCTGGGATGGTCACAGCAGTTGCTTGAATATCCATCGGGTCGCAAATATTTGTATGATTTCAACTCTATCCCTGCATGTACATGTACATTACTTATGTAATGCATGCTCAACAACAGACTAAACCCGGTTCAAGCAAATGAAAATGGTCTCGATCCAGCCTCGGACGATTAGGCTGACCAAGTCCATCAGATGGAATAAATTCGCTATCTTTCTGTTATTTATCAATCAAACAACAACTACTCAACATTGTTCGTGTACATGTACATACAGTATATTGCCAAAACTTATGTTATTCTATTTAGGTCAACTGATGAGGTTCATCCTGATATTCTCATCCTCTGTCCCTCTGCTCTAAAATCTCAATGAACATGTTATACTGTCGAAACTCAGGGTAATTTCTGACGCCAGAGGGAGACAATTTTCACTCTCATTGTCTGCAGACGTGAGGGAAATTCTCACCGTCAATTTGAGACAAAGGTGCGCTCTGTAGACGGACATTTTGGTAATAGCGTGCACCTAAGTCTGTTAAATGTCTTTAGGGAATTTGAACTCAATTTACGGTCGATAATTATCAGCTGGCAGTGTCTCTTGTTCCTTTGATAGACACATATGCATGTATTTCTTTTACAACTTTAATCCACTGTTTGATGAACATGTCAACTTCTGACAATGTGTCAGGATTCTTCCTTAATTCTTCTTTTCTTACCTGGAGACAAATCAAGCTATACTCACAATATAAATATTCTTCTACTACAGAAAAGTTCATCTCTCTTCAAGTTCAGATTGCTTTGTCAAGAATCAACGAAATCGACGTTTCCTCACCCAGTTTGCTGCACACATGTCTGATGTGTTCTTTTCGTTGACATTAGTGTAGTGTACTTCTTACAACTGAGCTGGTTAATAAGGATTTCAAAAAGTAAGCAAACTCGTCAGGTGTGCAAACAGACTATGGCTGATAAAACTTTTGAGAACAACGCGATAGAGATAGATGGATTGGTAGACAGATAAAAGTAAAGAGAAAGATATGGAAAGGAAAGAAATAGAGAGAGGCAGAACGCTCTCTTGCATATGCTTTGATTCAGTGAATTTTATTTCATCATATATTGCTCTATATTTTTACGTTGTTACATTCATTTACTCATTATTATTTCCAAAACTTTATAGAACCATGTTGCCACCCAAACTAATAGAAAAATTTAACAGACAGAATTTGATGAGTTCTACGATTTCATAAGCTCTAGGTGCTTGCATAGCTTGTTCTCATTACTCTTCATATTTATAATGCCATGATATTAGAAACTAAATGATAATGCAACGTAATTAAATGCCCGATATCCATCCTTTTATCAAAAATAATCTATTGCTTGAGCTTCACTTGAAATATTTAATTTAGATGGAAATAATTTGCGATAGAGTAATCGAACTCGCTTGAAGTTTTACATATATTTGTTTTCATACAACATGGCAACTCATTTTCCTGCATTTTTTCGAACTTGATACCGTGGAACTTCTACCGATGAAATATTTAAATGTGTTGTGTGTGCATTCATATCCAATTAACCCATTATAATTTTTTCATTCAATTTTGCGCTTAACAATAATAGGTTAGGTGAAAGTAGCTGTACCCAAATCAGGAAGGTATGTCTGGGAAAAGTGTTACTCATACTTGAGGCTTTTACTCAAAGGCGTGGTGATAAAAATCCCCATTGCATAAAAATTAACAAATACAATGGACACAAGATGATGTTGACATCAAAGTATTTTAGGAAACGCCGAATAGAATTAGTCTTCCTATTTTACAATACTTCAACAATTTTCTACAACCGCAATTTTTTCCGGTGCAATTTCTAAAGCGACATTATTATTACATAATTTAACGGCAAATGTTTTCTCCCAAGTCGAAGGATTTCTGGCAACGAAATTAGATAATAACAAGAGCATGATCAATATCTTCTACACATGCAAACATCAGTCAGCTTGTATGCATATCTTATAAATAGGTACTACCTATGGACTTTTAATGAAATGCACTCATTCATCGGAATAATCTCAGGAAATCGACACCGTCATATTAAAGCATTAAACGGACGTACACATTGAAAAGTAATATCATGAGTACAGTAAACAATTGAAAGCAATATCACGAGTACAATAAACAATTGAAAACAATGCAATAAACAACTAAAAACAATATAATGAGTACAATAAGCAATTGAGAACAATGTTGCGAGTTCAATAAACAATTGAAAACAATAATGCGGGTACAGTAAACAATTAAAAACAATATAATGAGTGCAATAAACAATTAAAAACATTATTGTGGATGCGCGTTGCCAAGACAACAGTCTGCAAACATGGACGTCTTTCAGTGACTGACTATGACTCGATGCCAATACCTTGTTAGTGTACTATGCAAAAATTCGCGATTATTATGATTTTTCTTTGAATATAAAATCAAATTGATGAACTAACTTCAATGTAGGGCATGTATTGTAATCATGGAACCACATTGTTTAAGTGTTAATTGCGAAGACTAGGAACATTCTGTCCAATTCTGTTATTGCAATCAACAACCATGGTATCAAATGGTATCAACAACCATTGCTTGGTTCACAAATTTGATTCTTTTTACGATCTACTCGTAGCAACATTGATCTAGATCGGTGCCTAAACGAGAGTGGCTGAAATGACCAACAAATGACCATGTACATCTAAACAACTATAACTATTATAGATATCTAGACGTCCATGAAATGACTGATGTCCATTCTATGCATGTTATACCTTTTCCACTTATTATTGACATAAACTGCAACATAAATGGCACAACTAATTTCTACGAATGTACATAGCTATTGTCCTGTTTATGCATGGATTATTGAGAATTCTATGGTTTTTGCATAGATGTTTATGCATGGACTCCTTGGTGGCCACCACTATAGCGACGTCTATGGTTTTTGTAATCAAAGATCGGTATCTTGCAGGTGCAGATTTCCATAACTGTATGGATCAAAGATATTTGTCATGGATATTCAAAACATAGACATGTATACATGTTATGAAAACTGCAAAATTAATGTCACAAACGGCAATATTATTTGTCACTTTTGCACCGTAAGTTGACAATTTCTCGCGCTTCAGATGGTTGCCTGATGGCGGTGATGCTCTTGCGATCCGTGCCCACTCACTGGAGTATCGCGGAGGTGAAAGAAGAGAGGGCGAAATATGTTTTATGGTTCATGAGAGAAGGCATTTAGTGACAACATCTTCATTGACGAGGACTCAAGGCTGATCGCTTCAAGCATAAAGGGCAGTTGAAGGGACAGATTCTACTTTGGACTCCTACACTTCATGTTTGTCGGGGAAGACTGACAAAAGACTCCTTTTCGAATTTCATTAGCGAAGCTGGTGCACTTCTTTTCGAGGAATTCATCTTTCTCATTTATGACAATGTTTTCCTTCACAGAAATATTGAAGTCACTCCCGAGATACTGCCCCTTTTCAAACATAGCAGAAAAGGCCGCAACATGCGTAGAAAATTGTACAAAGCGAAGATTGACGGATCCTCGCATCCAGCCGATCTTCAGTGTTCATTCTACCGCTCGATCTGCTGGAGTGACTCTACCGACATCGAATGAACACATCAGTTTGAGGAAGCAATTTCGTCTATCACTCCTGTCAGATACCATCAATTTCACAATTGCTCTCTTATTTACACAAAGAAATGTCTGAATAAAGTAGACTTTTTGATTAGTAGACTCAACAGTTGTAGTTCTTTATTTCACAAATGTGTTGTCATATATTATCACGCAGGTGTTCCCTCTTATCGCAATAAGTTTGGTGAAATGGAGAATTGTACATTATAGAGCTTGAAATGTACGGCCCATCACCAAGCATGGAATCAGAAAGATATCTGCCTATCATGAGAATTACATAGAACAATAGCATTACATCTACACTGTTTATCCGTATAGAAATAAGTTGTGACATCTTTTTGCAGTTTGTGTCAATAATTCATAGAAAGGTATAGTAGCTCAAGCAAAAACCAAATTTCTATGGGAGTCAACATTCATTAAGTCATCACAGGATGGAGTCAATGTCTCTTAAAGATTGTGATGTAATATGATACCCTTGCATCATGCTTGCTACATAAGCAATAAATTGCTGTAGATAAGAAATAAATGAAATAATAAAACAAACAAATATTTAAAACAAAACGTTGCTGATTACAGACATGACAGTAAATTATCACTCATAAAATTTCATGAACTGAAATATAACTTTAACAATCGCATTATTTAAAGAATGACCTGAGAAGTCATGAGACAAATGCAAAAACATCCTGAAAAAGTTTACAAGATGAAATGTTGAGTACCAGTAAAAACTTGAAATCAATCGAGTTCCTAAGCATCATATTCAATAATGCAATAAACACAACCTGTAACTGTTTTGCTGCATCAAGACATACATGTGGATAAAATCCAATTGATCTGGATTGACATGCTTTGAAATGTCTCTGATTTTCAATGAGATCTTGAAGGATATTAGAAGGGTGATATAAAGTGCCAAAGTTGGCCTGTCTCTTGAAATCAACTCTCTGTCCCTCTGCTAGTGGGCCCATTCTCGTTCTGACATTACATTTCTGAGGCTCTGGACTGTTTGGGAGGTATTTCGGCGCTTCAGTCATTGGATTTGGATAACTTTGTTTACAATCACGTGGTGTAGCATGGTGTTGGTCTTTTTGGCTCCACTACATAAATTGTATTCAAATTTCCATACACAGGTAACTGTGATCCGTATATTTCGATTTTATGAAAAAAAATCACTGATCTCATTTTTCTCATTAGTCATCGAAATTCTTCATTATCATGCGTGTCCATCATGAAACTGCACTAATGAACACACTTGCAAGCGATTGCAGTCCATTACAATTATCGCAATTCATCCTAATTCCACTTTTCATAAATTCTCTGTGACTCTACTCACTGCTTAACTGACATATAATTATCATGCAATTGCACATGGAATTGTAATTGTGTCAAATTGCAATTTCTCATTCAAGTATTGTCATTACAATTATCGTAATCATTGAAAGAATTTTACTCTGCATAAATATTGAAATGGCTCTGGGGCCGAATCCTACACGAACCCCGTTCCATTATTGGGAGAAATATAAATTATGTTGTTGAAAATTTCTTCGGGTACTGCATAAATAATTAATTTTTGATTGAAAATCATTTTCAGGACAAATCTACAAAATCAATAATGCATCATTGAAATAAAAAAAATGAAAAATTGCATAATGGATTATTATCATTTTTATATTTTGATGTCTTAAGTAAAATATGAAAATCGATATGATGTTCAACTCTATTTGACTGATAAATAATCATGTCGTTCCATTAGCACACCATTGAATAGCATTAGTCCGATAGTTTGTATAGAGGCAGTTTGACTAATCAGTGAGATTATTCGAACCTTTCAGAAACATTCGACAGAAATCCATTTCCGATTCGCTCAATCGAATCGAATTTTTATCGACGAAAAAATCGGGAAATCGAATCGGGTTGTCGAAATTTTTATAGCGAATTGTCCGATTCGTCGAAGTCTGCACATCCTGTTCTTACGCAATGAATGTCTTTTGATGTTAGTTTGATGCATGTTTGAACCCACATCTTACTGCCTATCTCACATCTACGGTCTTGCACTTCAATTACTTTACATGTCGTTACGCTTTCATTAAATACGCCTTATGCTGCAGCAAGGGAGTATTTAATGTCGAAGTATGATGCACTGGATGCGTATGATGAGAAAAATGTTGACTTCATAGATGATGAGGAATGTGCATGAAAACGTTTTATGCTATCGGTTTTGATACATGAGCTCTACATTATCAGTTTTTGTTGCACGTGTTTTTCGCATTGGGTGTTTTGTTATCGGTTTTTGTTGCGAACTGTAGAAGTTTTAAATATAAGTATTCCGTTTCATGGGATCTTGTTATGCAAGTAGAAGATAAAACTATCGGAAATTATTCAATTCAAAGTGCTCGAAATACAAATGTAAGATAGGATGACTGTACTGTTCGATGGCAGGGATCAAGAATGTCTGCTGTATAGGAACTTCAACAATCATCCAAAGGATCCTTTCCATCCCTGTCCGTGTTGAGTGACAACCATAAGCGATGACCTAGAATTCTTCTTCTAATCTTTATTCAAAGCTGTGGTCGGAACTGCTGAGTGCTAAACAAACAGGTTAGTGGGCGCGACAAAGCAATTGAGGTACAAAGAGTATCTTTACAAATCATGGAGAACATTTAAAAATTGTCCGTCATTCTGCTTTTCAAATGGGTTTTTAAATTGATCCGCTACATGGCGCTTCGTTACTTTGCTCTACGAGTGTCTGTGATCGGGTTTACACCACATGTTGCAGCTGATTTTCCACATCTCTTGATTATTTTTAGAAAATATCTCAATTTTATTTGGAAATGAGAAATTGACAAATGTCGTTTGTGAGTCTCAAATTCTGTAGAATTCAAGACACTATCAGCAAAGCTGTGCCTTCCAATGGCCCTACCATTCATTAATTCATTCATTTTTGTAAAATCCTGTACAGTGGCACGTCTAAAATTATTCTGAAAGCTTGCCACTAGGAAAAATGTGTTGCATGTTTCCACAATTCTCTATCTGCTTCATCTTTAAGAAGTTGAGCGTTTGGGGTTTTATCGCTCTGATAAAAACTTGAAATTCATAACCAGATAATATCAGTTGAGAAAGATGGGCATAATGCACGCATTCGACAACAAAATAACGCAGTGCATCGTAGCGGATGTGAATTTGAAAATGCATTTCTATCTAAGAGATCTTATCAACTAAGACGATTTCAGAGTGCTCAAGTTGTAGTAAGTATTCTTATACCTTGTGATCTCAAACAAAACGATACACGATAGCTTAAGTGTAGCGATAAGTGTGACTTCGAATTCAATGAAGTTTTCAATAAGTCAGATTGACATAAAAGGAAAGTCAATCCATTTCTCTTTCACTTCATGCGATCAAATATGCATATAAACACAACTGTCACTGAGAAACTCAGTTTATAGCATCGATGCGCAAGCGTCCTCTCAGAAGGTCGCAGGCCACGGTATCACGGAGAGTGATTCATTTTTGAAATTTCCTAAAAGATTTTTCCTCATATTCCTATGTAATTTGACCTCTAGATTACGAATATAATGGTTAAAAAATCATCCATCGGAGTTTTTCGAGAAAAAGTCAAGAATTTGATTTACAAAACTAATTTGGAAATATTATTAATTAAATTATTATATTACTAATCAACAGTTTTCCAACAATGACCTTCATGTGCTATTTGAATCAGCTCTTAGTACTAATAAAGCATGTAATTGCAGAAATTATAAAACTTATGTTACTTTTAAATTTGTGAAAGATGAAAGGACCGTTTGAAAGGGACAAAACCATACCTAATGAGATAAATTACGGTATATAGGCATATTTCTTAAATTCCTTCAAAATCGTCTTGCATGACGTTATGCAGGTTCATCTTTTTCATAAAATGTCCCAATGCAATGTCAATATGTTAGCGATTGTAAATACGCATCATTATTTCACCCAAACGCCACGAAAGTGGATAAAAGACAATGCTGTAGATGTATATTGAACAACACAATAGAATAACAAATATGTGTCAGACTTTTCATTGTTCTTTCATGCATTATTCAAACAATGGAATTACCACAGAGCCAATCGTCACAAGGCTATTGTGCTTGTGATTCATTGCAATGCATTCTCGATATGATTCGATAATAATAGAAAGTTATCATAAGGCTGTGATTTCGAATAATGTATGCGTTGGTCAATTTTTATAATGTCTATTTTTACTCAGTGTATCAGAATGTAAAATTTTGATCGAACATTTTATAATTATAATATTCGACTTTTAAGTAAAAAAGCATTTTGTCGGCTATTCCGTGATCACAATGTTTTAACTATCTTGCCATACATATAGCAGAAACATTTTGTGCAGGAAGCAGGAAACTATAAAAATTCAGCATATTCAATTAAGTTTCGGTTTCAAGGTCCGCCATTTTAAATGCTTCACTTTTCTCGAAAAATCCCTATGGATGATTTTTTAATCATCAAATTCGTAATCTAGAGGTCACATTACATAGGAATGTCAAGAAAAATCTCTTAGGAAATTTCAAAATGAAACCGCACTTTCCGTGATACCCTGTCAAATATCCTATCACCGCTAAGATCACGTATATAAACCTAAACTCATTGTCATTGCAATTCTACATATTCAATGACAATGTTACAAAAATGAACCGAGATGTTGGATATGCTTTGTGTATTGCTATTTTGCTCAAAACTTCGGCTTGTTCGACAGTTCATTAGACTACTTAATTAGCACTTGCAATTCTGCTAGGATTCAAAAAGTTGTTCTCGAGGAAAGCGATAAGCCGAGAAAAACGATTGGAGCCATATAACGTGAAGCAATTACAATTCCTTAAAATGAAAACTTTGAAAATAAGATGTACAGCTGGAACATTTCGTGAAATAATGTGCCCAGCGATGATATGGAGGAAACTATCAAAGTAATCTAATTCCTGATTCCTCAGATCTCTCAATACTCAATATCGAAAAGAAAGCACAAAAAATTGGTGTCAGAAAGTATGCTCAAATTATGAAAATATCATTAAGGATGCAGGGATAGCGATCGAGTAAATAAACATTATAAAGTTTTGCGGTTGGGAGTAAATCGAACTCGCTGATAGAATTTGGATGGAACGGCCCTTGGTGATAGTTTCCCACCCATGACAGTAGCCACAGAGCTAGGCAATTAACGCAGCTAAGAGTGCTATCTGTCCTCTTATCCTAGAAACACCAGTCATTTAGTGAAATGAACTTGAAAGTCTTCTAAATCATATATGAAGGATAAGGATTCTTCAAAGGTGCTTTTGAGTCTGGAAAATCTTAAGATGTCTGTTCAGTTAGAGAGTTTTAAATATCACAAGTTCATTACTCGTATGTTCAAATATTTAGATTTCTTTTTTGATACATGATTAGCACTTCCTTCCAGACCAAACTCCGAACTATGTATTTTACGGAATATCAAAATTCTTACTTGAATCTTAGACCAGACATAGAACTTATGAATAAGATCTTCTTACTGATTCAATAATAATGACAAAGTAAATAACTGTGTTCACCTAAGCATGGGGTAGAAAGATAGAAGAGTCTCAGACTTGAACAATTTAAGCAGAAAAATCTTTGAAAGTGGTAGACGCTAAGCTTCGCCATGCAAGGGGTCGTACGTGCGGCTTGGAATGGCCAAAACTAGCACAAAATATCTGCTTAAAGAGCGACTTAACAAGCTTGAGGATTGACACAACAGACTGTTCTGCGCTTGTATGTCCTGGCTTTGCCTTGCGTTTTATAATCATTAAGATTATACAAAGACAGTGTCAGTTCACCTGGGTATAGAACAGAAAGATGCCCTCAGACTTGAGTAACTTAAGGTCAAAATTCCTTCGCAGCCGCAGACGCTGCGTGACCCAGACTTTGAATGGCGAAACTTGTCTAAAACATTTAGAATGTCTGAATAGGCTGATGGACTACACTAGAGGCTGCTCTGCATTTGTTTATCCTAGCATTGCTGTGCGACTTATCATCATAAAAATCACTGTGTGCCAGTTCGCTTGGATATTTGACAGAAATATGTCCTCAGACTTGGACAATTAAAACTCAAATTTCCCTTGTTCAGCAAAACTCAACGTCTACCGCTGCCAAAGAAATTTGAACTTGAGTTCTTCAAGTCTGATGATATCTTTATATTCCATTCCATGCCGAGACGAACTGGCACTCTGCGATCTTTATGCATATATACAATCTAACTTTTCAATCCTCTAGAATTTTAGCAATTTGTGTTCCCTTGTTTTTAAACTATGCTATCTATTTCGTGAGGCCTGAAGTAGAACAGAATAGAAAATATAGCTGTTTTCCAAAAGATGTACATTTCATACAGGTATTCATTATTAAGACACATTTCAAGACATTTTGTGGAAATAATTACAGATGGAGAAAAGGACCAGGTGGCCGCATTATTATTACTTTGCTCATATATACATATACGTGCATAATTGCAAAGCTCATAAACGGATTATAAATTATAGTATATTGTTTAAAGTGCAGTTTATTGATAATATGCAAGCAAGTACCAGCCTTGCAATTTTTTACAGAAATTATGATAAAAATATACAATTCTCCTATTTATAATTGAGCTTAGGCATCAGACAAACATATACATACTTTCCGTTTATATGTAGTTGCAAAATGCACAGAAACGGGAAAATATACGATTTTATGAGAAGATGAGAGTCTGATGCAGTGTACTGAAACGTAAGCCTTGTGCTACCTCACATTATTCAGCACTTTCTATTCTCGGGCCTCTGATTTTTCTAATGTCCACACAAGTGATTTTATCATGTTCTTGTGGAACAATAATCAACCAGCATAATTTCTACGCGCATCAAAAATAATGCATTTTATCTGTCATCAGTGATTCAATTTATTTTGAGCTCTTTTTATCATTTTGGCTTTGGCTTCTCCTGTATTGTTTAGAAGATCATTCCATAATAATGGCATTTTAAATTTGCCGTTCTTTAGCTCTAGGATTGTGTTAAAATATGGGATTTAATAGTTTTCACGACGCCTAGTTGATTCTTCTGAGTGGTTTTTACAGTATGTAGGCAAATTGTCATTATTGTACTTTATTTTGTGTGCTTTAATTCCTACATGATTTTCACATTTATGTTTTGTCCACGCTTGTAAAAAAGATGGATACAATGACTGCTTTTCCTTGCGGTGTATTATCTTAATCAATGTCTCATCTAAACTCGCTAGTTTACTGAGTAACAGCTTGCTGCTACTACCATAATACCATTAAACAGTATTGAATGGAAGGGAGACATAAGTGGATGGGTTTTACTGCAGGCCACCTTCTTATAACTAGTTTTCTGGTCATAATCTTAAATGCAGCTTTCAAATTTTTATTCAATTGAAATTCACTTTTAAAACATGTGCCTATTCCCGAGCATAATACCGCACTTACGCTGCGCTTGCGGTGAGCTTCACTTACCGCAGTCACCACTTTGGTCCACACCCGATACTTGAGTTCCGACCCTCTTCGGCCCTTACTATGGCAGTCCGCGGACAATTGACCAAAATTTCAATCCCAAACCCAAAAAAAAGCTGGTGTCACCTCTATTCCTTGTATTCATCAATTGTTGTTGAAAATCACTAAGCTAATATCAATATTCTAGTCATGCGACACTGCATGTAGCACTTGCCGTCCCATATTCTCGTTGATCACAACAGGCTTGAAACTGTCTTTCTTCATTATATAGAATGAAAACTCATCAAGAGAATTATAGCTGAACTTGATATCAAAAGAAAATGAAGATGAGTTTATTTACGTGCGCGCCATAAATTCTCATTAGTTTGAGGAGAGATCGTGGAGGGTATGTGTGACTCAACACATTGGGAGAATAACATGGCCGGCAAGCAACAAGAAATGCCTGGAATTCACTGGTTTGATATAGTTCCGAGGATAATTGCGTTTCACTTGGGAATCAACGACAGGAACAGTGACAATGCAAAAGTTTTAGAGAGCACGACCCTTATCACGATAGGCAATTGATCAGCAAAGAACATGGTCTTGTTTTGACACAAGTTTAAGAACATAATTTCATCGCTCTATTTCGCTAAATTCTAGTTCGCACACTTCTGCTTCACTAACTTCGCTAATAGGTGAGGAAATCAACAACAATTATTGTTTAGAAAATAATTATGGGAAAAAATTAGTGTTGACTAAATGAGAAATTTGCTCAACGCTAAAACTGCAACTTTATCAGCATGCTCGAATTTTACCTAATTAATTTACCAACTCGATTTCGATTGACACTTTGCTGAATGAGAGAGCGAAATCAACAAGGAGACAGTGAGAAATTATAAAGACGTTAACCAGTCTTAAGTTTCATTAAAATTCACTCAAATAGGTCCATTCTCAAATAATAATGTATTTTTGAATGTCCAAATTAGAAATATAAGAATATTCACTATGCTAAGACCAGGGATGAGGAGTCGGAGTCCTATCAAAATGATAGGACTCCACATCCCTGGCTAAGACACTAAGATGCAAAGTTTCAATTTACAGGTCTACTGCGCATGCATCCTTTTGACGGGAGGCTATTCATGGTGATTGTGAGGAAGTTGTTCGGCTCCGTGGATTTTACTGCAGTATGGAAAGATAGGATTAAAAAAGTTAGTAACACCCGACGTCTCGTCTTACAGAGACATAATCATGGGCAGTAAAACTCGTTCATCAACAACTTTGTCTTTACATAAATCCAAATATCACAAATTGCTTCAATGCAAATTTTATCAAATATTTTTAGCACTCGTCTACCATTGCAATTCAGAATCAGAACAAATACACGCACTGCGGTTGAGAAAACGCTTCAGGGTAAGAATAAACTGAGTTAGTAATATAGATACAAATCAATAAATTCAATGTACAATGGACTGAACATGAATGGAACAATACAGCTAGTGAAACCATAAACTACAGTAGCAGCCTAAAAGTGCAGAAATATCAGCAGGAGGAGAGTTTAGACACATCAACTTGCTAAACTTGGCAAAGAACTTGCTTAACTTAGCAAGTTGATGTGTCCAAACTCTCTTCCTGCTGGTATTTCTGCACTTTTAGGCTGCTACTGTAGTTTATGGTTTCACTAGCTGTATTGTTCCATTCATGTTCAGTCCATTGTACATTGAATTTATTGATTTGTATCTATATTACGTAAGACATTCACCTTTTAACCTAAAAACTGAGTTAGGGTTAGGGATTGTGGGGTCGACGGTTCAGAAGAGAATCTGAATACATGCGCGCTCTTAGAATTCATACTTGCTAACTATAGGGGACTGGCAACCTCGATATGCTAGGCAGTTTTGAAATTAAATTATATATCTACATGTAGGAGTCTGCGGGGATGTCGATGTGAGAACAATCTGCAACTGAAGGTCTTCACAGGTCTTATTTATCATCGAGTTGATCTTGAAAACGTGGGACTGTACTAATAGTCCGGGAGCTAGCGTGAAGGTGTGCAGGGAACGATGTAGTACATAAATTTCACATAGCATAGTACACCTCTAACCTACTGCAAAACTTCGCGTCTGCCGGATCAGATCATTTGCTTTTCAGAAATAGAGATGATAACAAAATCCTATGTATTTCCAATGGTAAAATTGTGACATCTGAGGTGTTGACTCCATTTTTCGAGTTTTTGCTCATAAAAGTTACACAAATTGGTATTTTGTTGAACTGGTTATTATAGAAATCATCCACAGATCATGATCTTTCAAATGAGTTATCATTCAGTGACAGAGGATGAAGTAAAGTGTACAAACAGACACTTTTCGTTAAAGTATATCAACAATTTTCCTGAAATTTCTATGTTAAAATTTGAAGTTACACCAACGAAAAGTGTCTGTTTGTACACTTTACTTCATCCTCTGTCACTGAATGATAACTCATTTGAAAGATCATGATCTGTGGATGATTTCTATAATAACCAGTTCAACAAAATACCAATTTGTGTAACTTTTATGAGCAAAAACTCGAAAAATGGAGTCAACACCTCAGATGTCACAATTTTACCATTGGAAATACATAGGATTTTGTTATCATCTCTATTTCTGAAAAGCAAATGATCTGATCCGGCAGACGCGAAGTTTTGCAGTAGGTTAGAGGTGTACTATGCTATGTGAAATTTATGTACCACCTCGTTCCCTGCACAACTTCACGCTAGCTCCCGGACTATAAGAAGAGAACTTCAAAACCAAACGCGGTACATTCTTCCCCTCCCCCACATTTCCGAACTTTTCCAAATTCATGAAATTTAGTCACATTGGATTTAGAATAGACTTCATCTGTCACTGAGTGACAGCACAGCACCAATGAGAAGTTTTACTTGAACCCTGAGATGAAGGATTAGTCCCTTGAGTGCTCAGTTAGAATGCAAGTTACGGCTGAGATCCTGAACTTCGTGGGATTGTTGTCTACAGGCAAAATAATGACGAGCAGTTGTCTAATTCTGAGGCTGTAAAGATAAGTAGGCTGTTCTACAAGTCAGATAAGAGGAATTTTACACACTCAAGACTTTTGCGTAGTGAGACTGCCCTTAGGAGAGCAAGAGAAGATCGAAACGGTGCAACACTCCTGGGTGTCAACAACAGAAATGTGGGGGGGGGGAGAATAGAAGTACCGCATACGCATCTTCCAAGGTTTTGACTTACAATTTCATTAGATTTGCAGCTCAGTGCAATAGATTTATTTTTCATTTAGTGTCTTGTCATCTCTTTGGTTCCGTGAATCTTGTTTGAGCTAAAAGTGAAAGTGGCAATTTTTTTACAGGGAGTTTTAGGCGAAGTCTTCAATTTCTAAGTTTTGAAAATGCATCGCACACAGTATTTTGTATTTCATCTACAAATATCTGCAAAATTTGTGGAAAATACATTGGATCTTAAAAGTTAATGATAAAGGCTTTGCTGCTGATAAAAATGTGGTGAAGTAACAAACAAGACGCAGAAACGAAACCCCTGGCCATGAAAAGTGTGCAAATAAATGTATTTAAGCATACCAAAAAATTAATCGCCTGCAGCAGTGCTCGAATATATCATTTATTGCTTCAAATGCAATGATAAAAGTCGCATGCTAAAGCTTGGTCAAACTTTGTTACATTAGACATGAAAATTTCAATCTAGAAGGAAACCTTAGAAGCAGTTATCCCCAGGGAGAGCCTGAACGGAGAGAAATTCAATTATTGTTAGTCTTTGAATCACCAGCTGCAATGTGGTTGCTCGAGTTGATAGGAAAGCGGATGTTTCGATAATCCACTATTGTTTCCAAGTTGTTTAGGTGAGTCCGACAATGATGGATGTCCTCATCAGGCTATACCAGAAAGGAAACACGCGACTGTTATCGTAAAAATGTGTAACAGTCTCCATTTCTTTTCTTTCCGTCTCCCTCCCTCCCTCTCACTCTCTCTCTCTCTCTCTCTCACACACACACACACACGCTACACTTGTACATGCGCACTACGCACGCCTCTTGTCTTATCCACAATATTAATGTATTATTGAGATGGAGGTTATTTGATATCACGTTGCAAAACTCTTGTTACACTCTTTTGGATTTTGCTTATCAAAGACCGAAGATGCGTGGAGATTCGCTTCAGGCAAAAGAAGATTTCACACCTTTTTCTACCTCACATGATGTTTCTCTGTTAATCCATTTTTCAATCTCTTTACATCTTTCAAGCCTAGGCACACTTGCAATTCGATTTCGGAAAAGGGTGTTAGTAACATGATACGCTGACATGGAAGACTTTTGTCGAATGCTTCGGGATTTCACGAGACAACGATAGAAAAAGATTTAGTCAATAGTAAGTGAGAAGTCTTACACGTCAGTGATGCTTTCGCTAGGCTTCATGGATCAATGAAATCATCCCAGTTAATGGTAAATCGCCATTCTAATTAATTAAAGTCGAAAAATTGAGTTAGTGACATGAAGCTGTCCATTAGTCTGCTACATTCATGCTTGGGCAAGTGAAATGATGCTAAAAGATGAATTCTGTCTTAAGATAAAAACAGTAATCAACCGCGAAGTCAGATATTTTCTCTTCTTATGTCCTTCTGTGGGTGTTTTCGGCTAACTGAAGGCAATAAGATGCGATAGTACTGCCCTCTAAGGAGGAGTTTTTCAAAGTGTGGTGCGCTCATGACTGGTGGTTAGCGGCGAGTCTATTATGCTGTAGATCATTCTCACATTTTCTCAACAAACCTTGGCGTAAGAAACATGTAGATAAGTGCAACGGTTACATGGCAGCACTGAACAGCACCCAGGGTGACTCAAAACACATTGAAAGCTGTGCAAGAACCATGAGCGAGTTACAAAAATTCTTAGCCAATCGCAGCACGTCAACCGCCTTAAACATTGTTAAAAAGAAAGAGTGGATTCTCTATTTTGTGTTCAGCATTTTCTAGCATGGCTGCAATTAAAACCAAATAGAGTGCTAGACTGATCTTGGAGCCTGATCTACGTCTGCACTTATCTGAAATAAAACCAGATATACCTTCTCTCACCAAAAACAAGCAAGCACATCCTTCACATTAATATTGCTACGTGATATTCATATTTGTTTGTATATTACATCTTTGGCGTTTATTACTGCTTGCAAAGCTATTTGCCGCATTCAGATGTTTGCAACGATGTCCATTGTATGAAGTGGCTGCCTTTCTGCCCGTCGCCTATAATACTGTTAGTTGGTTAAAGCCTAATTATACAAGATACTTGTTCTACTTTTCTTACAACAATTACAATATGTTTTGAAACGAAGAATACTTTTGGTGGTAGGCAGGAAGCTAAGGAGCGAGGGGTAGAACCCTCCCCATGGTGTCCCAGGAGAGGCGATTTCAGCTAAAGTTTCCCATTACATTTCTCGACGGTTTCTGATGCATTCTGGCGTGAAATTTTCGAAAATCATAGTTAAAAATCATTCGGGTGGACCTTTTCGAGCAATTCACGGAAATCCAGAATGGTGGACTGAAAACCGGAACGGCATTCTGGCGCTCAATTAAACAAATTTCCTGCTATTTCGTTTATAGTTTTCCGTGCAATTGGATCTGCCTTTTTTCAAAGATAACAATTACTAGAAAATTATGCAATTAGCCCCTTTCAAATATTGACGAAAATTCAAAAAGGCGGACTTAAAACCGAAGGTGCATTAAGGGGCTCGATTAATATGCATTATTCATAGATAACATCACTAATTGGAGGTCATAGCATGTTATTTCATACATTTTGCTTTGCACACAAGCAGAAAGATTCAGAATATCAAGCAAATAACTTAAAAATGCCTGTGACTGATTTCAAACCTGATTTCTACGAGACAGCTGACTGCGTCATTCAATAATTTCAATAATTATTAAATTGTTGACATCAAAGTAAGTATATGGATTGTGCTATTGCATAAAGTGTTATCACCTGAGTTTTCAGGAAAATCAGTTATCACTCAGTTAACTGAGCTTTCCGAAAATTGACTAAGTTATGTGAAACTCGGTACACTGAGTTTTTCTAAAAACTCGGCTATGACACAGCAAAATTATTCAGTAAAACTCAGCTAACTCGGTTACATATAAATGTATGTAAAATTGGCAGTATAGTCATAGGTCGTCTGACATTGATTCTGAAAAATTGTATGTTACATTACAAACGCTTCAGTCAATAACTTATTCAGTGAAGTATTCACAGGCGCATTGAATGTATTCACAGGCAGGTATAGTCCTCAGCAGAAAAGTAAAATGTTAAAATGAACAAGAAGTTGATGAACAAGAAGTTGATGAAGAGAGAAAAGTGAAGATGGAAACTTAGAAAATGAAAACACTATTTCACAAGGTAAGCTCAAGATCGTAGCAAAAGAGCTGATCTAAGTTTACTCTAAAAGATATAGGCTTAGAATGATTGCTACTTATGAAAGTAGGCAAAGTGTAGTCCTGCTATGGAAGGATGAGCCGGTATGTTTATGCGAAAAAGAAATAGATTTATTTAAGTTATCAAAAGCCTATTACAGCCTATAAACAGCCTATATATATCCATAGCTTCGAAGTTGCGGTTTGTTGTGTCTATAATTGAGATCCAACCTTCATTAATTGTTGTAGGGTAAGTTGCAGCATCTTGCAGCATAAGCTAAATTATCTTATTAATATTTAGAAGAGACATTTTGTAATTCATTGCACAGCTGACCTCAGTTTTGGTCTCGCGCTTTTTTTGCCCGCCCCACACAAAGCACGAAGCCATTCTGTACTAGAAGCTAGGGATGGGACAGACAGCTTTCATCCACTCGCAGGTCTAACCAAGTCAAGGTTAATAACCTTTAGTGAGAGCGATGGTAACTCCCGAGGCGGATGGACTCGAACCCTGAACTTTCTGCACTTCCGTACCGAAGCGAGGCTCTTAACCAACTCATCTGTCCTACCATTACTCTTCAATACTCTTGATTATTTTCACCGGCCCTTTAGGCATCCATAAACTTGATTACATTTGAAAGGGCATGTCAGATTTACGAAGCAGGAGAATTGACGCAAATTTAGTTCAAAGTGGTTTCTCAGAAATAAACTTTTGTGTTATCATTCACCAAACTGAAGATGAAGGCAGTGTAATTTTCATGTCATAAAATTTTAAGACCCAAATTTTGCTATGACTCAAAATAATTCAAAAGGTATCATCGACATTGATACAAATCTTCCAATTCAATTCTCCATCGCTAATGAGTTGGGAACACACTGGAGTGCTTGTGATGCCATAAACCAAAGAATTAATTATTTTATGAACTATGTCCATTTCCTTCATCCATATCTCTTCATGCTGAATTCAGCAACCGTGTCCCCAACGGCCAGATTGCCTATTCAGATCATTCAGATGTATCAAACCATAGATTAATCCCGATTGCAACCCTGTCCTTTTATCAGAGTTTCCTGTTTACTAGCTGAGTGGCCAGTGATAATGAATTGTCGCCGAGTTTTAATGTCATCCTACTCATTGCCAACCTAGTAAATTCAGACCGCTTTCGGCGTTATTGCAGCGCCAGACACTTATTCAGCTATCACGAAAATTGACACAGAATCCGAATCGATTAAAACAATTTTTACAAGTGGAAGCATTTCCCTGAATATTCTGCATGCAAATTCTTCAAAACTATTATTAAATCCAATCCACAATTTGCTTCAAAAACCAAAATAGTTACTTCACTGTCAGAACGAACTACGAGTTGAGTGTTCACGATCAGGACAATAAATAATTGCCTCATTCTTTCGTTACGAGTACTAAATTGTTTAGGAGTTTCAATTTATTGTACAGTCTGATAATAATTGTAAATTTGTGAAGTTAGCTAACAGTCTGATACACTGCATTATCTCTTTATTCAAAATCTTTTTATATTAGCTTTCGAAAATGGTATAATACTTTCATTTTGTGCAATTACTTAGGAAATAGATAATGCCAAATCACTTGATTTTTAAGTACAAGTTGGATAGTCTATTTTGGGGTGACGCTGACAATCAAGTTACACTAGAGACATCTTTTGGATGTTTGTCAAGTTTGTATCATGAATGGTATAGGCAGTGTGTGTAATATAGGTATAAATGTGTTTATTGATAAGATATGCCATAAAAATTTACATGGGACAATATATTCAGATCGGGAAGACCTTTTCACAAGGCATAATATGAATAGCGAATAAAATGGTCGTTATTTCAAAATCAAACAATTCCTTTTGTACTAAATAATTTATCTGTAGATACCTGATCCTGCTTTTGAAAAGATGCAGCTTTGGAATTTAATTTTATTGAAAGTGTCTCAGATGTTATATTATACGACGCATCACACTATAGAATTCGTTTGATTATCCCATCACTTAACTCAAGTGCCAATGGAGCATGAAAGTATTAATAACTACCAATAATTCAATGACAATTTAAGATTACAGATTGAAAGGTAGCCTGAGAATAGAACATTGAAATGTCAACGGATGTTTTTTATTTGAAATTGTCTAATTGTCTCATGCGATATAAAATTTGCATGTGCAACAATTAAAGAAGACATGAGTGAAATAGTAATTTGTCCTTGTTTTACAACATTTTGGTCACTCACAGAGATATTTCACTTAAAGCAAATTGTTCTTTTATGGCATGAATTAACATCAGAATAATAATTTACGAATACAAATGTCCATTTCTTGGAAAATTGCGTGCATAGTATTTTACTTTGATTACGTGTCTTAAGAATCCGAAATATTTGCATGAAAAAGAAAAGTATCAGGAATCTATCTTTGCCGTTCATCTAATGAATTGCCACTTACTTGTTTGAAAGACAGATTTTTCACTGATAGTCAGTTTAATCAAAGCGCGAAATCACTCTCGTTCTTTGTGACGTCATAAAAATGAATTCAGGTGCTCGAACTTGCAATTTTCTCGCAGTAGATGTGTGGGGTCGACAAAAAGTGCTGCGTATTCAAAAAAATGATTGTTTATTAAGATTGCACGTGATATTTCATAAATGATTTTGACAACTATCAAAACAAGTAAGTTGTTGATAAATATTCAAGCAGCTTTTGACGTCACTTCCATTCACGGAATGATAATTTGACATCTTCATGGATTTCAAAGAACTGAATATATTTTAAATTTCATTATTTTACATAGAATTTATTACCTCTGATGGATGAATCCTGGGACTTTTCCATAGACGAGCAGAGTGTCTATCATCACCTCAGTCATTTGAGCCTCAGAAAGTCACAAGGTTCTGATCTCATTCCTCCGAAATTGCTGAGCGTTGGGGCCCACTTTCTGTGCAGACCTCTCACAGAAATCTTCAACATGTCAATTTTAACGAAGACATTTCCTCGCCTCTTTAAAATGGCTTTTGTTTGCCCTATTCCTAAGTGTACTTCTCCTGAAATAAGTGACTTTCGACCTATCTCTCTCTTGCCCTCAATCTCAAAGATATTCGAAAGAATAGTTTTAGGCCGAATGAAATTCGACATTGTTTCATGCTACGGACCTCGTCAACATGCGTATAGACCGTATGGGTCTACAACTACCGCCCTCGTTGAGTTGTGTGATATTATAACACGCTTCCTCGATCAGAAATCAACGGCATCCGTTAACGTGTACTGTCTCGACTTGGCCAGGGCTTTTGATAAGCTTCAACATCGGCGTTTAATCAATTATTTGAATTCTTGTGGCTTGCAACATGGATTTTTGACATGGCTTCTGTTATATTTGAGTGGTCGTGAAATGTGCGTTAAAATTTTGAATAGTTATGGTCCAACAGCATCAGTGTGCTCTGGAGTTCCCCAAGGTTCAGTTTTGGGTCCAACACTATTTGCAGCTTTTATGGGATGCATCAATCTTCCTTTTGGAAACATTGAATGTGTGTTATATGCAGATGATGTGACAGTTGTTGAATTTGTACAACATGATGGTTCTTCTTCAGTCGATCTTGGTATTTGTGAGTCCATATTTCAAGATAAAGGGTTGTCCTTGAACAGGTCAAAGTGCAAGCAATTGACTATACAGCGTTCCACTGGTGCTACCATTGCACATGAGAATGGTTTTGTAAAAGAAGAATCCCTTAAACTTCTCGGCATAACTTTAAATAATCGTCTGAAATGGAATGTCCAAATTTCACAACTCTTAACAGCTGCATCTCGCAGACTTTATGTGATTAAATCTCTGAAGTCCTTCTTGCCGTCTCATACTCTGATAAATGTATATCATTCTCTGATAACTCAGTATTTTCTATATGCATCCCCATGTACGGTTGTCTTCCCTCAACCCTTTGAGATCGATTGGAAAAGTTTCAGAGAAGAGCCCATAGACTTATTTGTAACTCTACTTGTTCCTGTGACAAATTTCCCCCGATAGCCGAGAAACTTGAATTTTCTGCTTTGCGTCTCTTGCAGACATCAGAGATAAACATTTCGCATCCTCTACACGACTTGGTTCCTGAGAGATTAAGTGTTACTAAGAAATTAAGAGTGCCATGCTCCAGCACGACACGTCGATTGAATTCATTCTTTCCGTGGGTTTCATGCCTACAGAATGGTTTATGTTAGTCTACTTCTTTTTTTTTTGTTCCTTTATTTTTGACCTATTGATTTCACTGTATTCGTGTCACTTCTTTATTTATATTTCTTAACCGTATGTCTTGATTTGAAATCTGTAACATTGAATGTGTAACTTTGTGATTATCAGTTTGTGAATAAACGCTACTACTACTACTACTACTAGAATGAGTTTTCGCTATTACTGAGTGAGTACTCATTTGGTTTTGTGGATCCTTCCATGGTGGTGGGGTATATTCCACGCGAAAAAATATGAAATTCGGGCTTCTGTATCAAATGTTGATTTCTTTTCGAAGATCATTCTATGACTGAATATGGGCTATTATGTGAAGCACTTTTTAAAAATTATTGATGCAGTATAAAGCTATCATTTTAGAACACGCAATATTACTTGTCGATTCCTAGAATTACATTGTTTTTAGTCGTGTCTCACACAGTTCATAATGTCAGGATACTTGGCCTCTCAGTTGTCATACTTCTTTCTTTAGTATTCACAATCCAGTTTATCATGCATGCAACCAGACAGCGAATAGGGCCTGAAGCATTCAACTTATGTGCCTCTGCTTCCTTCAAAAACACGCGAATTTAGAAATCCGAAACATTCGTTTAAAGGCTTCATACTGAGCGCGTGTCAATTGTAACTTTGGGACGATCACTTGCTTCAATCAACTGTCTTCGAAATTTTTCCAGGCTCTTGTTGTGCCACTCACTTCTTGAAGCACTGCATGTATATTCCAAAATTGAAGATGCAGCATAAGCGTTTGAGACAACGTGGAAAAAACTTATTAAATTTAAGACCCAAGGGCCATGGCGAGCCTGATTAGAATGTAATATATGGCATCATACTCGTTTATCAACATTAAACAATATACAGGGTGTCTTCTTGCGGATTTTTACAAGTTGTAACTATGAAGCATTATATAGGTTTTCACAATGTTTAAAGAACCAAAAGTCGAAGTCCACTGAATCTTTGCTTCAAAACAATATAATGAGTTCCATATGACCTGTATCACAAAGTATGCAAAGCTCACGGCGCATGACGGAGTGCTTTTAAGCACGGTAATTAACTAACTCCTTCCTTCCTTAATTTGTGTTTATGTTGCTCAATAAATAGTGCTAGTCCTCGTCTCAATTCATGCAAATGTTTTGGGTGCGGTGCATATTAAACACGATTTTGCAAAGACAGAAGTCCAACAATGGATCGTCTAGGCATTTGGAGAACAGGGAGTAGGCTTATCCCTACCAGTCCAAAGATTATTCAATTTTAATGTCTGGAGTTCATGTCTTTCAAGAGCCCTAAGTGGTTATGTCTGTCCCATCCTATTCGTGCGTCCGTGTTCGATTTCGTAGCTGTGTCTTGACTGTTCAATCAACCTTTAAAAGCTACAACGATATTTACCCTCTTGACATCTGAAAATCTCCGCGCCTTGTAATCATCCAAACATTTTCTTGGAGCCTTGTAGTTTCTATAATCATATTTTCCAAAGAATCTGCTCTAGCGAAGGAGGCTGTCTGTCTGTCGATGTCGGAATTCTCACTACGTCTGATAAGCAATCTCAGTCACCTCTAGTAAGAGAACAGATAGCAAACGTTACAACACAGCTAGAAAATCGTGGTTAACGTCCAGCAAAGCAACAAATGCGCTCCATTCCACATGACTGATTTTATATATAATGAAATATGGCTCAAACTTATTCATTGATAGTAAACCTTGTCGTCGATTGCAGGTCTTCTTGCATGTAGTTCATTTATCCAATAACTTTATTCAATACGCAGTGGTATACACCGCAATATTGCTAGCAAAAATCTGCAAGAAGATCGCGAACACCCTGTATATTGAGCATTATGCTATAACAGTGTAATATACGCTGTAGTACTAATTGCTTGTATAATATTGTATCGCATTGCATATATCTTCAAAAGCATGCTTAAAATATCTACTAAACATAGGTTACCGTACTTATTCTTGCATGTGACAGTCCTATTTTAATAACAAAAATAGTCAATCTGTGATATCTAGTGTATGTATGGCTTACCGGAATATATATGTGTTGCACGTGCAACAGCATGCACCACAGAATACCTGGCAGTCTCATTGCCATTCGAGCCTCAATAATTGGAAAAATAAGTAAAATGTTAAACACATTTTTATGTGGTAGGACTACTCATTAGATCTTGGGATAGCTCAGTTGGTTAAGGGCCGCGCAGTTCGAGTATGTCAACCTCGGTAGGTACCAACGCTATCACTAGAGGTTATTAAGCCTAACCTGGTTAGAGTTGCTATTGTGTGAAGGCTGCTCACCCCTTTGTCTTTGTCTCTGTGGATGGAACATGGATAAATAGAAAATGAAACATGCAGGTCGGATCGCATGTCAATGTTATACAGTATATTTATATTTAAAAATATTAGACTACAAAATAATGTGATCTACATGTACATAAAATTTCTGCAAATGAGAAATTTTATGTTCAACCTGAATATCTCATTTAACTTCAGGAAAATCTTTTGCAAATTAGCACATGCAAGGAGTATTTTCACAAGCACGAAAATCCGTTCATCAGATAAGATTATGATTTATCGACTTAAACTCCATTATCGGTTTTTGTAAGACTGCCAACGGCAATCATAAAATCAACTAACTAGGATCTGCATTTTCATTTAAGATGTATTGCATGACGCCAGTGGTTGGATCTAAATTATCCTTGCCTGCATCTGATAGAATTTCATGTTGTTCGTGAAACTGATTTAACTTAAAATGCATTGTTTTACAAATGCTTTAAATTTTTAATGTCACTTGAAGCAAGTTTGTTTTGGTTTGGAACTTGACATTCTTGTGCAAAGCTGTGGGCCCAGATGACTTTTGGGACCGGTTGTCTGACAAGCAGAAAGATCGAGAAAATTGGGAATGAAAATTGGCAAGATTAGAAATTGCAGTCACATTGTCAGATAGTTTTCACATGGTAATTATAGTCATTATCATATAACTGCAGTACGTTGAGTGTCGACTCAAAATGTCAACATACGGTAAAGCTTTTTATATCAAAAGATTCAGTTTTTGCGGAGATTAAGTTCCTGCGGTCTAAAAAAGTATTTGATCACATTTTAGGAAGCTTAACTTTTGCAAATTATTCCTGCGTATATATATATATATATATATGTATATATGTACATATATATACATGTATATGGGCGATTTGGTATCTCCGTATAAGTAGCATGAAACTTGTTACATATCAAAAGGAATGAACATTTGCTAACAGGTGTCTTAATTAAGCGGAAGTTGAGCTGATTATTGAAGAAATTTCGAGAACCGCATTATAATCCAAGTCTCCATGGAAAAGTTGAGATCTATTTGTGCTCCTTTCCTGAATTTTTAAACTTTTAATTTGATTTCCATCGGCATAATTGATTCAGTAAATTTATGTTTCATCTCTTGAATATGTATAGTAATGTGGACGCATTTGCATATTTTAGAGCTATGATTTATGATCTTTATCTTTGATTACGATATTCTGCTCTTCAGTGGCAGGTAACTTGCGATGTGATCACACTTAAGAAAATAATCTTGTTAAGGCTGAGTATTAAAGAAATATGGTAACCCATCGAATTGCTAATTTAACAAATTCCATTACATCTCCAAGGTTGACATGATATGGAATATTTGTAAAACACTTTTATTCCTTATTGCTATCATGATCAGTCAAATCCGTGTAAATTTCTCCAAAAGTGTAAAGATTTGCATATCCCTCATGTAGTACTGGGTCTCAACTCGAGTTCATTGAATAAAATCGAAGCTATGCACATTAGGGATTTAATCAATGCTGAGGTGCCTAATGTACGTACTCTATGGTCATTGCGAAAATTTCAAATGCAAGCAGCCGGAGAGATTTCAACACCTAAAGAATTGACAGTTATATTAATCAAACATTAAGTTGGGGCAAGCTTGCAATTGTCCCACTAATCCCAAACAACCGGTTTTACGGCATCTTATCTTCAGTTTTCAGTTTGATTTTACCAAGACCGGAGCTAGGACTTCCCTCACACAGACCAAACACACGGCAGTTGCCACACTTGAAGAAACCCCGTCTTCTTTTCTACTCTTACTCTGAACAGATATTCAAATGAAGATGAACTTAAGAGAAATATGAAAAGAAATGAAAATAAGATTGCAGATCAAATCTAAGGTCGAGGAAAGAGTGACTGACGTCCACTAATTGATCGTCTCTCAGATCTTAATTGACCGTAGTTGAATTTAAAGTATCAGAGAGAAGAAAGAGGAGGGAGAGGAAACACGCTTTTCTCTCTCGAGAATCTTGTCGACGACTTCCTGCTCAGATTTGGCTCTTCACGCAATGGAAATTCCGCACTAAGCAAGGCATTCCTTTCACAGGTTGAGAATGGCGTTTTGGAAACTGCGCGGGATAAAAAGCGAATTTTAGGAATAACAATAGAAGTGGAGACATATGGAACAAGGTGAAGCGTAGTGAGTGATTTTTCATTGTAATTTAAAAGTTGAATATGACGAGCTCCTTGAAACATCCATACTAATATAATCCCACCTAAATGAAATAAACAATTTTTCCATTCTAAATTAGATAAATTGAATCGATTCTACAGCTTAATGCGCGCAGACACATTTCACTTCGGGCGCCTGAATAAGTTACTGCAAAGAACGAGGCCGACAGAGAGAGGACTTCATAGAATGATGTGCACCCAACTGCTGCTGCAAATCTGTGCGACTGCCGAGTTCTAGACGATTCTCTTCTTACCCGATTCAAAAGGATCAAGGAAAACGCAATGCAAATTCAATGGAAGCAGACCGAAGCTTTCAGGAAAAGTGACATCTTTATTAATTTTCCTGGTTACCGTATATCTTCTATTAAACGCCCCGGCGGTTATTTTTTCTCTAAGATTTTAGGCAGGCGTTCAATAATAATAATAATAGTGTACATATTTCAGAAAGAACAGAAGTCGTAAAATACGTGGTACATAATTCGAACTATAAGTCACAAAGCAGTAATGACATTTAGTCAGTCTAATCAAACCTTCAGATTCTACAGCTAGCAGTTGATATGCACATAAGAGAAATTAACTTGTAAATCAAACGAAAATCGGAAGAAAATTATTTCCGCGCACAACTAATGTCACTGTTCATGAGCATTATTGATTGAGGAAAGAAAGATCGCTTCCTCTTCTTTGAGCGACAAAGGTACAGTTCAAAATGCCTGGAGTACCGCAAGGGCTTTGGCATGAACTTGAATAGAAGATGCCGACCATTCAAACTTATATTTCTAAGCAACTTTTTTTGCAATGCTCTCAATTTCAATTAGCTTAATCGCTCGTCTGTGTATTTTCTTGAGCTTGAGTAGTTTTCGGGTCCTTTAGGTAAACTAAGTAACAGCGGACACGCATATTCAATTACAGATCGTATGTATGCATTGTAAATGCATAGTAATTCATGCTTGCTGGTATAATATTTCATTTTTCGAAGTATGAAAAAGCGACGATTACATTTACTGACGATATCTTGAACGTGATCACTCCAAGTGAGACGATTAGTTTAATAGAGACCCGGCGTTTATTAATTCATGTCAGTGACGAAACATTGTTTTCTTATATATAGGAGTCAGTATTTTCTTAAAAAAATATTGACTGTGGGCTATACATTAAGTTGGTCCTATTATTAGCATTGTTATATACGTATACAGTACTGTAATCAACATGAAGATTATTGTCTCTGCATAACGGTATCTTGCTTTTCGCCTCAATCAGAAATGCTCCAGTAAACTTGTAGTAAGAAAAACAGGCTTCTCCAAGTCAGTGCATGAGAAATCGTTTGATTACTTTCATCAGTATCACACCAACTATTGTCAGAGTCCTCATCCAAAGCACACACATCATCCTCTTCCTCTGACTCAGTTGATGTGAGAACGGAGTTACCTGCAACTGACGTCGTTTCAAATATATTTTTGGATTTTGGGTTATTTTTAATCAGAATCAAAAAAGCTGAATCCATGCAAACCTATGATGCAAGTACACTTAGTTGAGGTCAGAGAATGTACTGCAGACTATTGTTCTCGTGTAGGCCAGTCAATTTGTAAGCGTATCGAACCTCAAAATCGGATATCTGCAGGGGCGTCACGCCATAGGGAGCCGGGGGAGCACGGGCTCCCCCAGATTTTTTCTAGGTAGTCATAAAATTCAGTTACTAGAAAAGTGCACAGAATAGGTTCTATTTGAATTGAAATTAAATATACATCAAATGTTGAATATCAATTACTAATTATAAATCAATTTAATAATTAACAATAATTTAGTGTGCACAAATAATTTTTTTGACAAAAATATTTAATCTAAAAGGATTTTTAATCTAATAAAATTTTTACGTTAATTATGTGCTGAATTTCATCTACCGATAAAATTTTTGATTGGATAAAAAGTTATCGGTTTCCTTATTTCTTGGCGGTTTTATGGTGGCGACTTCATAAAAAATTCAAAATCGTTTCGTATTTTCTTGTCTACGATTGAAATTGTGCTTATTTGAATTATTGTTTCCGTTATCAGCTGTTTGCGTCATATGAAAGTGTGAATATTTAACATAATTATTGGATCACACTTGGATCGGGAATAGACCTACGAGCAGTAGCACGATTGTTACTGATTTTATAGTGAGTTTTTTATCTTAATAAACTATCCAAAATATATATAACTTATTTAGGAAAAACGTAACCTAAATTTTATGATTGTGGTACTCACATGTAACTTAACTTAAAACTGAATTTGGTATTTCCTATAATAACCTGTTAGACGTATAATTTCCTATTCAGTAGATGTGTGCATTTATATGAAAATTTTGAAAGGAAGAACTATTTATGCAATTCTCATCTACATTACACGTATTCTGAAAAAGCTGTTCCTAGTATTTTACTCATGAAAATAAATTGAATCTAGTACCCTCAAAAAATAATCTAGCGGCCCGCTCGTTGTGTCGATTCGAACCTATAACCGTGAGATCCTCACGCCATTACACTATCCACTACGCTATGCAGGCTTGTGTGACTTTTGTGCGGTGAAAGTGTCCTTCATAGTGTGCGGTGAAAGTGTAAATGAATTGATAAATCGAAATCGGACTATAGTCTCAAAATACAGTATCTAGGCCTATATTACCTTCCCGTGATACTATCACATTAGAACACATTCAGCTTCGGCGTGAGTAAAGGGCGGCCTATTTACTGTTTTAGTAACAATACACAGTTACATGCTAACGGCACTTCTGAACATCAGTAATTAACAATTTTAAATTGATAAATAGACTGACATTTCTCTCAAATAACCGGTTTATATAGCACTTAAGTTAGGTTAATACCTATCTAAGAGGATATCAATGCCTTCATAGAAAAGCAGCATTTTGGGCTCCTCCGGATTTTTTTGGCGCGTGACGCCCCTGGATATCTGCTACTGACCCGGCGTCTATTAGAGATGCGGCGTATATTGGAAGATATACGGCTAAGTGCGAAGTACAAATTTTAGAACTGTAGTCTATGGCATTGACTATATTCAGGTCATTTCCTATCATGTCCATTGTCGCATCGGATCGGTAATGCAAGCAAGAATATGATGAAATATCAAAATTAAAAAAAAATGAAGCTTTTACTGGCCATCCACTCGCTCCCCCAACTTAGGCACATTTCGAGTTGTCAAATCGATGCGACCTTGCCAACTCGAAAAGGCTACACGCTAAAATTTCCTCACTTTGCATAGACATCTTCTCAAGGTCCATTCGATTTTTAGTCGGTTAGCGTTCTGTTATTTTTGGAAAATCATCAATTCTAAGCTTCACGGCAAATTGGTAAAATGTTGTCGCAAATGTTTTGAGAGCGTGCAAATCGTAAATATTTTGATGTTGATGTCTAAAATGCTTCTCCTATTCTGCAATGCCTATCTTCGACAGAGTCTGTCAACAGATCTATCAGAGCTTGATTTATGGCACCGAAATGATTCATGGAGGTATTTTCAGGTTGCAGCTGTAAGCGAGCTCTTTCCCTTGTAGTCGGCCTCACGATGTTCTACTGAAACGAAGACTTCACTAGTTTGCCAGCCAGAGTAATAGTCCAGAATAATACAAGTATATCCTCAGATAGTAATGCTATCTTCAGGTCATTCTAGATGAAATATTATCTCTCATTGCGTGACATCTCCATTCCTCTGGATTGGGCATGCATTTTAAAATTTACTCTGCAGAACTTGGAATTGCAGATTTTCCCAAAATAGTAGAGCTCTGACCGACTAAAAATCGAAGGGACATTGGAAAGAAGGTCATACAAAGTACCCAAACTTTTGCGCATAGTCACCTTTTCGAGTTGCCGAGGTCACATCGATTTGGAAACACGAAAAGGACCTTAGTTATCACCCTATACATGTAGTTCTTCCGGCGGTGCCGTGATCTTATGTCAATTTCCATTCTAGTCAACTTTGATGGCCAATCTATTTCTATAGATGCGCAAATCGCCGCTGAAAAATGTTGTGGACAGCGCTACTAATCGAGCAAAGTTATGAACACATGGTTTCAAGCTCCAGCAGAAGAAAGTAAAAGCCTAGTTATAAAAAATATTGCCGAATATTGGCACCGTTGGATAGAGTTTTGGCACGATTTTTCTCTGAATCTGTCAAATGTCTCGTCTGATAGGAAGAAATATTTTATAAATTAATTTTTCTTTAATTCTGATGAACTACAGTTTACCGGTTTGTAAGTGATGATGACTATTGGTACTCAAGCTATTTCCTGAGTTAAACTTGAGTTCCCTATAAGCCCTATCTGTCTCAATTTCATCGGATAGTGTTCGTTAATCAATGAGTCGTGTTGCAATTTCACTTTCATTTCCAAACTTCAACTTTTCATATCAATTGTATAAAATCACTCATCGATGAAAAATTCTGAAAGCTGATCTGTAATAATGACTTTCAGTCTCAAAAGAGAGCAATATTAAAGGATTGCATGCCAATACCACCATGTACTATCACTGAGTCAGAAATTTGAGTGTGTGAAGGAAATATCTTTCATATATTGATTCTTATAACAACGTACTGACGCCTATTTATTATATCATTTACGACAACACCTTCATATCCTTATCCATCCGGTAAATTCATCTCCAGCAGAACTTGATCCTTACTATCACTGAAAACATTAATTGTCACTTATTTGTGCAAATCGCGTTTGTAAATTTGGTAATGCCATTAAGAGAATGCTGGCTGAAATGCATGACAGTGAAAGGACATTGCAGAGAGGCAGCTGCAAATTCCACATGAATAACATTTGAAAAAGCCACTGCTTACTAATGGGGATTTTTCTTGTAAAGCGTTGACCCGTCAATTTATCATGCATCCATCCGTCCATTCTACTTAGTCAATGAATGATGTTAACACAAATTTCGTTCACCATTTTGAATATTGCGCCTAAATGTTGACATGTTTAGATTAAACGAAATTTTTATCGAGCATTTCCACAGTTCGACCGTCAGTCGGATAAAATTATTTTTTCTATTCGATAATCAGTTGATTCCGCTTATAAATACGTCTTAGGAAATCCAGTGAAAGTTGATTATTCACGTCTGATTGACTTATCCGCAATCATTTTCAATATTTTGGATTATTAAAGAGTTAAAATTGATTCTGACTTCAATCTCTCTTATTGAAGTCAAAGTTATTTCTGTAACAAAGAATTCTGTTTGCTCAAATTCTAAATTTAATTTTTTTCTAGTAATTAAATCATTATGGAATCAATGTCAGATCAAGAGCGAGAATAACTTCTTCGGATACAAATTTTATTGCTTGTAGGTTACACGACGTCTCCCTTAGGCAAGCTTGCTTAAGCGAAACGTCGTGTAACCTACGAGCAATAAAATTTGTATCCGAAGAAGTTATTCTCTCTCTTGATCTTAAATCATTCTGTTCTGCACTTTTCCATTTCTCAACTCGACTTTTCACAAAAATAAAAGTTGATGTTGCAAACAGCTCATTCAAGCAAATGGTTTAATCAAACGATTGAATGATAGTTATGCGATTTAGCCAGATCGGCATAAGAACGCATACTCTGATTGCAAGCATTCTCATGCTATTATGCAGCACCTTAAGTGCATGCCACACAGTTGTAACCGGTTTAGTTTCTCTCATCTCACCCGACTGATTGACCAGCGAAAGATATTTCAACCTATTTCTATAGTCGACCATTTATTATCATCAAAAGTTGACCGACAAATCTTATTTTTGCTCATAAACGTTTAGTACGTAGACTACTCTATCACTTTGATTAGCACTAGATAGAACCACCAATAGTTTTGTTTATGAGGGCTGTAAAGTCGATTTCACACTGGAATACTCGTAGTCAAGCAGCCACAGTGATTTTCTACAGGGAGCGAGGTCAATAAATGAGACTTGCACATAATGATGTACACCCTATGCCGACTACGAATCAGCGTGTCTGCCGAGTTCTGCATGGTTCATATTCTTGTCAGACACGATCAAAGGAAACACATGTTAATCCAATGGGACGCAGATTGAAGTTATTGAATAAAAAGAAATTTTCTATGTTTGCTCTTGTTAAGTTATGATACTAAGAGTACATCCGCATTTTTTACATGGAATGTCTTCAGGTCATTTCCGATGATGTGTATGTGTTATTATAATGCTTCTGATCGGCAATGTATGCGAGAAATTGCTAAATGCGAAGAAAATTGATCAAAATGCTTGTATGTTCCTACATTAGGTTGTCAAATCTGAATGTGTTCAGCTTCATAGACAGGGGCGCATGAACCATAGGAGATGACTTGAAGACTTTCCATGCCAAACATTATATCTCTGGGCTTAGTAGTTTTCGCTTAATCAGAGAAAACATAGAAAATGTCATTTTTACTAAAACCTGTAATCTACACCCCATTAGATTAATAAGTTTTTTCTATGATCGTATCTGACAAGAAGAGGAACTAACTAGAACTCGGCAGACGCGCACATTCGTAGTAGGCAAAGGGTGTACATCATTCTGTGAAATTAATTCTCATTTTTGGCAGCCGGACTATTACACTACTTTTCATCAAAAATCATGGGACTTGGTCAACTAGCAGGTCATATTTATGACAAATTCAGAAAAGGACTTTTTCAATTGTCTGAAATTTGCCAATTTCGCAAACATTTTGTGTGCATTCATTAAGAGTCCAGTTCTACAGATATTGATCTATGAATCCAAACTCTATTTATCTATTATACCATACACATCGGATAGAGGATTGGAAATTCAAATTTAATGAAATGTTACTCCTTTAAACTTCTAAATCGTTTGAAAAATCTACATAGGCATCGGCAAGCCCGCTTCTTTTTTTATTATAACAAGACAGTTCTACTTAGAACTGTCATTTCAGAGCTGCATTGTAATCTGCCACATTTGATGCACGTACATTTGTGTTCTACATGCAATTTCATGCATAAATCAAGCTTATCAATCTCTCTTTACATTCAAGTAGCTTCTAAACACATTCAACTTGTAAATAAATCACCAAGGTAATTAATGTTCAATTTTCGGGGAAATTGCAAAAATCTTAGAAAATTATTAATTTTAAATTTTGAATAGCTAGTTTTAGTTGTAAGATGAGCGACTTGCGCCAAATGATTACCACCACTAGAAAATGCAAACTCAAAACTGTTGCATCGTGAAATTGATGCAATTCTAGGGAAGAACTTTTGAAGTTAAAGGAGAAGGTGTCGGTTTGGAAGGGTTAACAGGCTCCATACCATAGTTCACACATTTTTCGATTTAGACAGAGAGGATATGTGTTCCTTTTTCTTTGTATTAACTAACCTGATAAGATTGTACTTTTCGATATGAACAGTTTGCCATTTAAGTTTTGATACATGACTGTTGTTGAGCAGATGTCTCAATAGCACCTCGATGCCGAGAATTTGACATTAAGATTTCAGAATCTGATAAATCTCATGTATGAATTTTGAGGGATTATATTTCTGAGATTGTCGCATTGACTTTAAATTTATTGACAATTGGAGATTTTGAAGTTATCTCTTGAGATTTTAATCGTTCTTTTATCGTATACGCAGATCAGTTAAGTTTAGATAACATGATGTAATGACCGGTGAGTGTGTAATTTTGTGACACCTTTCCATCATTTATGCATTTGAAGATTGTATCTAAGGAAGATTTGTCAAACTGACATAGTTGAAGATAAATCTCTTGCCTGGTTTTAATGCTACAATTTCCAATCTATCAACCAGTTGGCTGTATTGTACTGGCAGAATGTGTAGTGCATGTTAGTATATACAGTATTGGCCAAAAGAGATCCTAATGTTGTGGTTTTGGTGTTTTTTGATTGACATCACTCTCTCAAAACATCACACCTGCTTCACTCATGAATACTAGAGAGGTCTCCGTGAAGAACCTGTCCATGGTTCCAGGAAAGACGCTTCTCGATTGTGCAAGCTACCCTCAAACACTTCTTATTGTAGGGGTCACTGGCATAAAAATTGATTAGATGTTTTAGTTGGAATCAACAACGTAATCTACATGTAGAATATTTCAGTGTTCATGAATCCGAAGGAGCAAATTCTTTTGAAATGCAATGCTAATTATTGCTGACTGGCTGAATGTTGAAATTAGTGGATTATCGAAATGAAAGCAATATCCTGTTTACCAGTCTTTACAAATTTACAACTTTTCTTCCTAAATTAGCTAGTTTTCGGTTTGAAACCTGCCCGCAATCAACATGTTTATTTTATAACACATAGCCTACTCCTGCGCATAACCAGGGAGCCAGCTCTCCAGGACATAGGATAGAAAGATGTCCTCAGATTTTGGCAGTTTAAGCGCTAAATTCCTTGGTTGCCAGACACTGAGCATCGTCCACCAAGTTCCGATGGCCATAAATAGCTTATGACATTTAGAATCACAGACCGAATAAGCTGATGCACAGTGCACAATAGACTGCTCTATTGATAATATAGATATATGATAAAGAAGATTTCTATACATCCAAACATCATAGCAACGTCCAATAAATACAAATATCAGAGTTGCTACAGACAAATGTCTGATTTGTGATTTCCTTCGTCTACAAATCGCAAATTCCGATTCTTGAAAATATTATCTTGCGTTGCTTGTCCAAACGGTGACGAGACGACGACTTCACGAGCTTCATGCCTTCTACTTGAATGCAGTCGTGTCTCAGGCATTCCTCGCATCAAAGTTTAAACAAAGAAGAATTCTTTTAAGTTGAAATGAAGAAAGTCTGAAAGTCACGTACATCTTTGAATTAACAATATATAGATGAGAATGAAAATAAAATCCTACCTAATATGCATTAGTGTTCTAGTGTTCTACATTTAATGCATCAAATTACGATATTATTAGCATCATTTGAGCTAATCCTTCTTCTGTGTAGGATGTATTCTTAAATTTCGCAAATTGAAAACAAATTAAAGCTTTACGTGCATTTTGCGCAAAGATTGAGAGCGAAAAGTTGAGAGAATATGGCATTTCGATAAAATGCCCATCATTGTGAAATAGGTCTCTTGTTGCGTATTTGTACATTGTTCTGGGACGAACACATTCAAGGTCTTTCAATTTGTATCAGAGTTCGCTGTCATAACTGTAATGAGTCGCACTTCAGTTAATATTTGAATTCGGAATGCATGAAATTCAAGTGACTTGAAAAGGTCTGTATTTTTGGCACGAACACGGTCTTGTTGAGTCCTGTGTCGTATTCGTGTTCTTACAAATAGAGGCGTGCTTTTTTCGTGTTAACAATGATTCATTGTAAACTTTGAGTTTTGGATATTTTGACAGCTTAGCTTGCTCCAGCTAAAGTCTGGCTATGTAGAATGCATATTATTCCGCGACGATAAAAGAAAAATAAACAGCATGTTGCCACGCAAACCACTGTCGTTGCAAGCTAACGTAAATTTTTCGCTTAGTGTCGTGTAAAATTAATGCAGTCATGTTCATGTTGTGTTTCTGTTTCGGCTGAAAACGTTCGTCTCGTGCTTTTCCATCTACTCGTATTAATCTGCTCGCATTCTAGCAATGTTTTGAGAAAGATGGAATTCTCCTAAACGGGATGGATATAGCTTAGCTTTATATCAAGCTTTATTTTGGTTCAAAGCAGTCATGCATGGAACAGTTATACACCAGTGGCTATTAGAAAATTAAGAGTATTATGAATAAAAAATACTTTTGTAAGCTGAAAAGCTAGTTTGTTTTACCGCAACAAAAAAACTCGTTGTCATGACGCTTTCATCAACTTTGGCAGAACTCTAGCCAAGTAGAGCATTGCCAGAGGCATCGCATTTCTATCTGCTGCGGTAGATATCTGCCTTGACAAGTCTCATTCTGAGTTACAGTATTAAATGAATGTTAGATCATTGCGTTGTAAAGGGCACCAAACTTGGAAGTTGATGGATCGATAATCAAATAGAATTTTGCAATGCTTGACGCTCTGTAACTTCCAAGACGAGTGGAATTCGGATGACAACCTGTACATTAAAGATATTAAGAAGCTCGTGCGCGAATTTAGGAAGAAAATATCAGCAGCTCTCGGACTACAGGTTTTCCCAAGCTCGTTCATTTCTAATGTATGAAAATTCAACTAATTCATGAAATTTTAAAGACCATAGAAAGCGGAGCCACACTAACGAGCATGCGCAATCACGAAATTACGTGAATATAGAGAACATCAGGTCACTCTTGGCTGATCTCTTCCTGGCATATAGGGGGTCTGATCTCTTCCTACCAAAAAATTTGGCTTCGCCAATGTTTGGCCAACTCCACTATAACTGAACAAACTGTCTATATTATTTGAAACAGGAGACGTGTTTATGTGTTTCAAATTGCTTAGACCAGAGTTGCCCAAACTTTATACGGGCACGGACAGCATTCGGAGAGGACTGCAGTTCACATTATTCAACTTTTCTCCATCTACCTCTATCAGACGCACCGTAAAGCAACAAAGTTTAATATTATCTTGATATTCATCATAAAAGCATTTGTCGACACATGCTTTATAAAAACGACACAGGTAACTTACAGGCTAATGTACATAGTTATTGTTAGTTACTTACAAGTTAATGTACTTTGGAGGTCATCTTCTTCGCGTTATCTGAGGTTTGGGCGCTCTGCATTTGATCGATTTTATTGTGGAAAATGTTTGACTAACAAGGACAAGTACTTCCCAACATTGAGTGAAAGCGTAATCGAAAGCGGCGCAGTAGTCTTCAGATCGTAGTGGTCTTCAGAAAGAAGGGGCCAAGATCGATTGATTAGCAGAGTAGTTTTGGATTGGAAAATTGACCACTTTGTAAGTCACAAAATTCAAGATGTAAAACTTCATCTGCTTCTGATATAGTTTCCATCAGCGGAGCATTGAATACATTGAAGCTTTTCTCAATGTGCTAGAAATCTTGGAATCGCTTGCAGAAGTCTTAAATCAGGGCATTAAGGGCTTGGGAAAATGAAATCATCATTATGAAATCTATTTGGAATTTTAACTTGAAACATATAATTAAGAGAAACTCAAAATCAATTTTCAACGTAGCTCTACAGGTGGCAAAAATAAAACGATTTCTCCTAGATGTCTTTCTAGACAAGCATTTCCTGCATGATACTGATTTCCAGCATGACATTCATGAGCACGTGGAGTGACACATTTTTCAATGTTCGTGTCACGCATGTCATCTCCAAGTCAAACCAAGAAAACTCCACTGATGCCATTTTTCACTAACAAGAAGAGACGATACATGACAGCATTTTTCGATGTTCGTGTCATGTATGTCAGCTCCAAGTCAAACCAAGAGAAATCAATTGGTGCCATTTTCCACGAACAAGAGGAAGAGAAGAAGAGACAATACCTCAATCGTGTCATGGAAGTTTCACGCCTCTCATTTTCGGTGCCAACGGAAGAATGGGGAGAGAAAGCCAACAGTCTTTGAGAACATTAGCAGAGAAGATATCAAAGAAAGAAAACGAAGATTATAAGGATGTGATGAATTGGATTCGAACAAAACTGTCATTTGAAATATTGAGGTCGGTGCATTTATGCGCTAGGGGATCGAGGGTGCCATTTAGAAACAACGACCTAGAAAACATTATCAATGATTTTGGTCTCAACGCTCATTCAGCCGATATTTTTTCTGACCTCTTTTAATAAGCATTTTTTATTTATGGTTTCTATCTTTCAGTAGAATAGGGTTAATGGAACTTTTATTCGTTTAGAGAAACAGGATGTTCAGGGTTCTTTTGTATGATATGGTTTTGGATATTGAAATATAATATGATTGAATTCACTGTCTGTGTTATTTGAAATATGAGACACGAAACATCGAGTGCTTTAAGTTCAATTACAGTTGGAAGCACGATAAATTATGCGGTATTATATTTCCTGCATGATATTGAGTTCCTGCACTAGTGCGAGGAACTGCAATGATGTCTCATTTACATTCAATGCATAGATTGTCATAGAAGACCCACTTTTTAAATGCACTGATAAAAATGCAAGGAACTGCAATATCATGCTGGAAATAGGCTTATTGTGTACGAGTTTGATTTTTTACCTCGGCAAATACTTTCCATCATAGGAATGTTTGGCTAGCCGCTGTTATCCCTATGTTTGCGTGTATCCAAATTTAATTTGCAATTAAGTTTCTAGCAATGCTTTCTCAGGTTTAAACAGACCTTCCTTATCGTTCATTCGATATGGTTTGCCTGACCCCGTCATGTGGCACAGGTTGGATGTTAGGGTCCTAAACCTTGTCTTTTACAGCCACATGGCTCCTCGCTGATGACTCCGTACATAGCGATCATATTTTTGATTTCTTCTATTTCGTGGATTTCTCCATTCATTATTTTTGGTCAGCCTCTCGTCATGCCTAATGCCGAGCTCTCATCTTTAGTTCATAAATACAATTGATTATTAGTTTTGATTTATCTTCCCGTCTCCTTAAAAGTTGAGTCGACTTTCTGTAAGTTGTATGCATCACTAGGGTATGAATCTCTATGTTTTAGGTATTAATTTACATTAATGCGCACTGGACTTAAAGTAATCCAATTTGTTACTCGACTTTCCACTAGGGTAGATGGTTAAGTTTGCATTCTCCCTCTTCCTGGATTCTTCGAATTTTTTTAACCGCAATGTGATTTAATAGAGATAATAAACAGCAGACACAATCAATTTGCAACGTCAACAGTAACAGCACTTGAGTGTTCACTTTTTAGAAAAGTGCTCCAAAAGATGCAATCTTTCAATTGATAAAGTGTCCCATCTTTAAGTCAATACGTGCGGTCACAACGTGTTCACAATTACAATGAGTCAGACCTAAAGTTGTTGATTACCTTTTCTCAGTTCGACAGATATTTCTTACATTTTCTTCATTAAGCTATTGGAGTATCGACGATTTCAAATTCTTGCCGCAAGGTTTTCAGCAAAAATTGCTACTAGTCAGTCAGCAATGCAATTTGACTTTTCGCATTGGTCAGTCAGCAAATAATCAATAGACAGTCATTAATTGTACTGAGTCAATAAATGAAGTAAATTATAAAATAATGATCAAAGGATGATCAGTTCAGATGACCGAAGTATAAATTGGGTTCATTATTAATGTCAAAAGTTGATGTTTACATGTACGTTGTATATGCATGGATGCATGTGTACATGCACATGTACGGGCGGGTATGGGTAAGCTACTCACGGGCATGGGTGCTTCTTGCGTGCACGGGCGGACACGAGTACCGAAAAACGCTGTACAAATCACTGAACATTGGTCGAGGTTGACACGCTATCTTCAAAGCCGAACCTTCATTTACGCGTTCGTTGCTGGTTGAATTTGAAACCTTCATGTCATTATCGTTGGTCACTGACAATAACCATTAAGATAAGGAACCGTAAAATGAATACTTGAAATAAGTTATTACTGTTTTCAAAAAGCTATCGCGTCAAGTTCAGGTTTGATATGGAAAGCGAACATTTGGAGTGATAAGCATGTCAGTTGATAACAAATGCTGAAAATCTAAATATGAATGTACTCTCCTTCATGAATTGAGAATGGAACAAAATAATTGCCATTTCAAAATCTATTTTTATTTAACTGTTGAATTATTCAGGTCCCATCTGAATGATGAAATATCTTCTATCCATCACTGCTTTTTATTTCATGATTCAATTGTTGAGAAAATATGAGTTCTAAATAAATGCAAGTGAACTTTTCCGCATTGCATCAACGTCTCTCCATGGCAACAGAAGACAAATAGACAATTTGTAATGAGAGAAGATTCTTTGTCGCAATAATTATTTGAAATTATATCTGTTACTGAACAATAAAAATGTTTAATGCGTGTTTGAAGACGCCTTCAGTAAAAGGATTTACTCATCAGAAAAACGCCCCAAAGATTTCTGTTTTGAGAAATTTATAGCGGTTCATTAGTTTAGAGCTCAAGAATTGATTGTTCAACTCTGTCTGCTTCATAATTACTTGTCGGTAAGTACATAGGCTACTGGGCGACCAATCGACCTCCCCTGAATATTTAAAATTCCATGGATCAGCATAATAAGATATTTGCTAATCTATCGGGGTTTATATGCAATATTTGTTTGCAAAATATCTTTGATTGGTAAGGCGTACATGAATAACATTTAGATATGCAAACTCGTGCATTACATGAATTTCATACATTTTTTCTAATGAGGCTGAGATGTGGATTCGGAGTTCCGGAGTCACATCAATTTGGGCGGAGACGGAATCTGAAGATGGAGCTCCGGACTCCGGGTAACATCATCTCCAAATTGCCACGATTTATATTTTCAGGAATCGTCACACCTATTTAGAAACAGCTTTTTGAGTATTACAGAGAGACTAAGTACATGTATAAGTAGATGTTTAAAGATACTAATATGTGAGGTCTTAGTAAACCGCATATTTCTTAGTTGGAGTTGAATACCAGTATGTCGTCTGTCTCAACAAGCAGTTCTTGCATCAATCAACTAAAGGCTAATTTGGTCTTGAATTGCTAATTTTGAATTCATTAGATGAACAGTGATATAGACATCTATTTTATAAAATGCTGTTGAATGATTCAAAGATCTCAAGCTTTGATTGACTAGATAATTCTTTCTTAATGCTGTCGGTTACTTGTGTTAATATTGTCGCCGAAATTGAGAATTTTTATCTTCTTTGTGTCTGATTTCGATAATTAATGTTTGCTATCTCTTCATGCTTAAGATTGAATAAGCGGTGGTCGAAAACTTTGACTGATAAATCAACTTTCACAAAAAATGTTGTTTTGATAACTCTTGGAATTGCTTTCTCTGTTTTTTGTCAAGTATCTCAAGAAGTGTGGAGATTGCAGGAAAGCTGAAGTTTTATGACCTTTGGTTTAATTGATGGATTTTGAATATGTTGTTAAGATCGACTAGGAGATCTTATATATATTGCCAAAATATGCAACGCTTGAACTTCAGATCAAAAAAAATTAAATTTTTAGAAAAAATATGTTGACATAATGAGGCATTTGTGAATTCGATATACGAAATGATAGAAAGAACGCTATAAATTTATTAACCCAAAATATGTACTTTATTTGAACGGAAAGACACTCGTACATTGTTTGCATAATGATACGGCAATTTATAAAGTACCGGTATATCTGTGTAACGGGATCTATAGCAATATATTTTTTGTTTACCCTTTCATTCGAATAAGATTTTAAATTCTGTAATGTATTAGCAAAATTGAAGAATATTTTTCCCTTTGTACATTCGTTACCTGCACTTTTGTCCTTTCCTCATTTCTTCCCTGCATTTTTGTCCTTTGTTCATTTGTCCCCTTCACTTGTGTCATTTGCTCATTTCTTCCTATGCTCTTTACTCAATTTGCTTCTAAAGTGAATACAAAAATGCCGAAAAATATCTCTCTAATTTTCATTCTTGAAATATTAACAAAGCGAATAATAAAGATGCCGAATACTATCTCTCAAGTACTCATTTATTCTTGAAATATTGACGGATATCAAAATAAGTAAAAGTGATGATTGAAATCGCAATTTTTGTTTTTGTTCAACTAAATTCATTTACAGAGCGAATGCAGTTAAAGCATTGAAATCTGTATGGATCATCTTATTACGTCTTGTAAGAAGTAGATGTATTCTAATGGTATTAATTATGCAGTTGCGAGACTGCGAGTCCCAAATGCTTGACTGAAATGTCTTGAAATCTGTTGGGACATGACAGGATGACTGAGCCATCTTCCTCAATCCTAATGAGTATTACGCAATATTTGCAATGAGCATCACGCAACTGTATCAGAGCGGATAGCTGTCAATTATCTCTGACCCATTTCAAAGGAAAGCTCTCTTTTTGTCAACTTGAGTGGGTAGAAATTCAATAATCAATTCAATCCCTTTTCTGTTTGTTATTTCAATTATAATCTTCATCAATCCTCTAAAATTGAAATCGTGTTTTGAATTTTGGTTAATATGTTTCAAAACCTCATTTTTCCAAGTCCTCGACAATTAATTTGGAGCAGGGAAAATTGATAAATTTCATTACAATCTTATGTTCATTCCTCACAATTAGTAATGATCAATTATTGAATCAAGTGAATGAATAATATCACGTGCCTATAACAAGACATATACAATACATGTAACCTAACAGAGTTTCAAAAATTGACATGACAGCATTGTAATTTAGATATAGTAAATGCGTTTTCCACCAAATAGTTCCTTATTAGAACCCTGGAAGAGATCAGTTGTAATGTCAGTCAGTAATGTTTAGCAAGCATTGTGTATAAATAAATTACTGAAGATGGGATGTCTCTCCTACGATGGTGACTAGTGACGGCATTGCAAATAAATCAGTCAGTAATGCCTCCCCATTGCAACACAAATCTGTCAATCAATTAATTGTAATTACATGATAACAGCAATTATATAATAGCGACCAATAGATTGCATTTAATTGCAATTTATTTCTGATAATCCCGGATTTGGAGGATTCTTTCTTGCAGACAAAACTAATACTCAGCGTTTTTTAAACTCCTTCTTTCTAAACGCAAGCAAATATAGCAATTTTGGTTGCAGAGTGCCGATTCGCATTAACATAGACTAAGAGGACGTAGTTTGTATAGGTTGGGCGTCAATAGGAACGAGCACCTTTAAGCTAAGAAGGAATAACAGTCTGAGTTAAATTTTGGCAGGAACATACTTGTAGGTGTCAAATTTTTCTAAGTAGGCCTGGTGCCTTGCTACACAGGCTTTCTTTCGAGGTGTTTTCTGGCATTGTTTTATCAAGCTCACTTTACACTGGGACCATTTTGAGATGAAACCTTATTTCATTGATTTTTCTGGATACTACTTAGAAGTAGCCATAATTGATCAAGTTATTATCAAGTTTAGTAAGTTTAGTTACCGTATTTATACAATGCAGATTCCAACTCAAATGCTATTATGGCTCATATGAAAAGATGTGGAAACAATATGCTAATCCAAAAAAAGTATCTAATTAACTTGTGTGGACCAAAGCTTGTGAATATGATCCCAATCTTCCAACCTATAATTATGGACTCGATTTCGTGTAACGTCTATGCCGTTGTTTTTTTGCATGCACATCTTTACTTTGATATATTCTTACTTGTCCTGTATTGTTATCATGTTCTTGTATTGATTTCCAGTCATTCTAATTATACGTTTACTTTACTTTAACCTTCTCTATTTCGTGTGTTGATGTGGCCCTCAATTGACACAGTAGTATACTGAATTAAGCTGACGTAGATTAATTTTTCGAATCATAGTGTGCTTGTGGCTTGAACACAAATAAAATCTATTTCTACAAAATGCAAGTAACAGTGTGGGTAACTGTAACATCACTTCAATCAGGCAACATTATTTACAGTATTAAGGTGAGGAATGTCCTTTTCTGCTAATGCAACTCATTACATGATATAATGTCAAGAAAAAGGCGTTGTTTTTGCGTAATGAGTCTCTTCATACTTGACAGGAAAGCTCTTCATCGGATGCAATGTCTACTGACACAAACAGATCAATTTTCACTGTTTTATTGTATTTGCACCTTACGAGGTCTTTCCTGTCACATATTTCTCCACAGGATGTAAGGAGAAGAACTTATGGCAATGATTTCAAATTATGTTATACGAGATTTGAACTGACTTAGGTGTTTTCTTTAGGGAGATGTGCAATGTTCAACATTCAACGGGATTAATCAGGGTTAGCAGCTTGTACAGGCGGAAGTAGTGAAGGCAGTCGATTTTTCTGGAGGCATTAATGAGCACTGTTTACGATTAATTACTTCGAATACCATTAACATAAAACAGCAAGGGATTAATGATATACCAAAGTTGTGAAATTTCCGTCAAATGTCCCTTCACGCAAGTAACTTCAAGCCATTAATGTCCATAAAATATTAAATAAATCAATAAAACATATTGTCATTTCATCGGCATGGGATTATGACACAAAATTCTAGCAGTGAACAGACAGTCGTAGAATCGATTAGATAAGTTTCTTCCAATGTCGCCCTGAAGTCTAACGTGTAGCCAACAGTGGTCATCTTAATATTCTAGAGCATGAAAGTATGTACACATACTATGTTGCTTTCCCGTCCTTTTTGAGATACCGGGTATCATTTTTTGACTATACATGTACATATTGCACATTAATTCATATATATATATATATATATATATATATATATATATATATATATATATATATACGAGTATATATATATATATATATATATATATAACGCTTCATTTATACAAGCATATCCCGGGAAGCGGAAACAATGAAGTTTGATTGCATCCACAACCCTGAAACGCAAGTAATGAAAGCTGTCAGGTTTTGAAATAGAAACTGACTCAACACAGCAAAACTATTTACATATATAATTGAATAAGATGAAATTTACACGTGGCGAGCAAGACAAATATTCTATTGCATCATATTGAATTGAGTTTTTGTGGAGGGCTGATACGCTGGATTGTAATGCAGAGAGCCCATATTGGGTAATTAAAGGATTGGAGTAGTTGAGGATTCCCGTCAAGCTTAGATAGAACTGAAGATATTTTGATTTTCAATGGATCAGCAAAATATTTTGTGTAGACAATCTTTAATCTCTTCGATACGGCATCAGATGAATGAATGATAGTACTCATCAAGGTGATCAAGTATCTTACAGGATGCTAAAATGATTTAAAGAAGTGCTTTTATTTTTCAGTAAATCAGATTCCTCATAATAACAGAAGTCACTCTAGATTTTTTTGTTCATTTGATTAGAAACAAAGAAAAAGATAATAATAGAAATTGTTAGGAGAAATGATATGATAAACAGAACATTGAAATCTGCCATGATTTGATTAATACTTTATTCCAAAGCCGTTGAACATGAGACGGATACAATTAAAAGTTAACGACCTTGATTGAAAGATAGATAAGCCTTGAATTACGCTAGTCCTTTATCGTTGCATTCGCTAGTTGATGCCGAAGATTTTCAACACGATGTTCATCTGAGCTCAGGCTTCAAACATGACATAACTTGAAATCCTGATACAATTGAATATCGGCAAGCTGGACAGAACGGTCAGTCAATTTATCTCCTATCCTTCCCATGATAGAAACCATCTAAAACCGGAACCTCTCCTAGCCGAAAATCTAACGGCAGATTACAAATATATGTCAAGTTGGTGTGAACAGGATCGAGGAAGAAGTCGAAACATGTGGTTCAATAAAGTGGAAGAGACATCAATCGTGGGCTTTCCTCTTGATGATATATAACAAATAGAATTTGCAATTATACTATCCAGAATCCGATGCGCAAAATGAAGATTGCACAAATGATATTGATTCTTTAATCTATAGGTTATTAACGTTAGACAGCAAATCATTGCCTGTCGCATTGCTCTTGTTTTAGCAGATATTTTTTTGATTGGCCTACCTAAATACACATTGCAGATTTTTTTCACCAGGCAGGTTGACTGTGCACCTAATGGTTATTTTCGTAGATATCAGCAAGAAATGCGACTGATTTCAACCATTATCGATATACAGGGATAACTGAAATTGAAGATTCTTTCAAAAATAGTTTTGTCACTTTTCAGTCGCATGAAGTTTGAATGCTATTCAGTTGCATTACGATGGATTCGACTGCGCAATAGTAGAGCTGCTTTGCACTCAATGGAAACTACAGACTAGATATATACATTTTCAATTCTATTCAAAATGCAGCTTTTGAAAGATAAAACAATACAAAGATGATAATTGACGGTATTTCTTTTTTAAAAAGAAACAAGTTTCATATTCAATTTTCAATGCTTCGATCTCTCCAATGATCTATAGGCAGAATTAAACCATGTACGATGCAGACATCATTTTCAGATGCGTTGAATAGACATTTTGAAACGAAATTTAATAAGAATACCGCATTTATTTATACTTTTCATCAACCTGGCGACCTGAAGGTATCATTCTCAAATGATTAGTGTCTCTATCGTCTGAATAATCCCTTGAGAGTAACGTATGCTTGGGGTGAAATTCAGTCAACAAAGAGAGACTTCAAAGAAAAATTTTGAATGAGTCTATATTATTTAACACACATGATGATTTCTAAAGGAGAACAAAGACCAACCCTCAAGTCAGGAAACGAAAATTGATGTATATTGAGGTCATTAAAAATTAGATTAATTTTCTTGGTTGGGTTCAAAAGAATTTTGGTTATATCAATGGCTAAAATTGTTTACATTGAAATATAGATCTTTAGTATACATATTATTTAATCAGCTCCGATTGAATCCCAACACAATTTAATCGATCTTTGTAAGCAGGAATTAGGAACCGAAAGCATTGCTGTAAGTAAGCATTACATCAGCTTTCAAAGAGAAAACGCACAGATTAGACTCTACCTATTTTGACACATATTTGACCTTGCAGTATGCCAAATCCAACGAGTTTTGATGAAAAATATGAAAATAAACCTAAGTTGGGACTATCAGTTAAACGAGGATCACACCAAAGATGCGACAGGGACCGAATCGGTCATCCCCCGATATGGATATGTCAGGAAAAATCTAAATTTCTGATTTGAGGATGTCATCACAAAATGATATCTCTCAGACAACTGAAAATTAGAGTATTGGTGGCATCAGTGGTAGCAACTTTGTGCCGCATCTTCTATCGTATTATTTTTATTTAACTGTGTCTTTCATCTATTACATCTGCAACTGTTTGGAGATTTTTACCATTTTAGCAAAATACATGCGTTTCATAAAAGAAATTTACGGTAAAAATTTAATAGACCTGAAAAATGTGGAAGATCGAATACAGCAATGTTGAGTTGGTATTTATAAGACGGAGAGAAGCAGACTGGAGCAATCAGATATCAAATTGGGAAGTCAATACGCTAAATATCTTGCCTACAGTGATTTCCATGCAATTTGAACAGTAATTTGGGAATTAAGTAGGGAACGAATTGCCTCCTCCCTTAAAGTGCTTCAGATCCCGGGTGAAAGGGATCAAACTATTCCCCTCGTCCCCCGAAAACTCAATTAATTAATTATCAATGTTTAGTCAATATTTTAATGACCGCAGTCTCATCATTGAAGATGAAATCAAAATTGACTTTTTGTCGTTCGTTACTTTGCTCATTTGAAAACATATAAGGTACGTCATATATATCAAAGAAATTCATCATTGACATTATTTTATTCAAGATTTATGGAAAGCGGAATTTGATGTTCAAAAATATTTTCGAATAAAAAGGTCTTATCTCAATCCATTAAACGCGATGGCATGTATAAATGCCACGTAACTTCCTTCCATTTATGCTTCATTTCAAGAGTGAAAGCTCGTTTTTCGCATCAATTTTTTTGACAGAACATAACTTAGAACGATGTTCAAGATTTATGATGTGAAATCACCTTTCTATCTTCGCCCAGTTGGCGGGAAATTCAAGCTGTTTTTCAAAATGGTGCGAAGAAATTCTTCATTTTGCCAAGTTGAGAAAAACATTCAATTTTGAACCTTAATAATCTTTTTGTGTCCACATATGTTTCATTTGGCGCATTGTCTAGGGTTATGCACCGGTCTGATATTCAAATTCTACTTAGTTATGATAGGATAGGAAGTGTTTATATTCATAATGAAAATGATAGCATGACATGTAACATAACAAGAATATGACAGAGAAAAATACCACTTTATACATACAAAATAATTTAAAAAAACATCTCAAGCTACGGTCATTCACAAATTTACGAAAGTCAGAAAGTTACAAAAAGATGTACACTAGTGACAATACGGCAATACGTACTGGAATATGCATATGTATACATGCCATCGCGCAATCCACCACTGTGAAAGTCATAATAAGCATATCTTTCACATCAAAAACCTCAGCGATTCATGCGCTGTATGATATAATTAACAATGGAGAGAATGATGTCATGATATAGATCCAATTATAAGATTGTGAAGACTGTGTAGAGACAGTGGTAAAGACGACGAAGGCGGCTTTGACGATGACAGATCAGGTAGGCCTAATTCTACATACAAATATGAATGTCTATCCATAGTCTAATAAAGAACTAGACTATGGTCGGTCGTGTCGACGAGCTCTCGTGTGGGTTGTGTTATTCTTGGCTTTCTCTGTGATTTGGCCGACTTTTTTGTGAGTTTTGGTACCTCCTTGATCGTCGTGTTCTTGGCCGTCTTCCTGTCGAGTTGGTTTTTGGAGTGGTGTCTTCGTTTATGAGCTGTTCTGGATTCTGTGAGGCTGTGGCTTCCATTCCTGTTTCAGTCTCTGCTTATGCGCAGATCATCGTGAACAACTCTCCACCGTCGATAGTGTACTCTCGGCTGCGTCATCGTTGGCTATACTACGTAATATCTTCGGATATCTAAGTGTGCCGGTGGTGTGGTTGCGTACGGCTGGGATTGTCAGCTGTTATAACAAATCAGCTGTTAATAAAAGGTCATCGCAAACCTGCCTCGTCGGTCTGATATCAAAATATCGATTTTTGGTCACGTGCTGAATGTCATCATAATTGCGTCCGTGGTGAATTTCTGTCTTACGTCACTTGACTGCCCCGTCCTATCTTTGACACAAGCTGCTGCAGCGGCATTGAAATAAGTACGTCACTTCGTATCTATGTTGACTGTTGGCAACTCTGACGTCTTGCACTGATTACCATGACAACCCCAAAATCTAGAAGAGAGAGAGACTAGGTCTAGTTCGATATCAGAATCTCTGCTTACAGAGATAAGGAACATGAAAACTTTAATTCAAGACTCCAAACAAGAGGTAATAACAACATTAACTAAAGAAATAAATAATTTAAAAGGTACGGTTCAGTCCCTGTCTGTGCGGGTTGCTGAACTTGAAAAGCACAACAGCTATCTTAATGGAAAGTGTAGTGAATTGGCGATCAATCAGACCCAGATGACGGATATGATCATTGACGAGTGTGATCAAAGAAAGAAAAGTGAATGCAATGTTGTTGTTTTTGGGTTGAGAGAATGTGATCTTGGAACTGTTGATGAAAGAAGGGACACTGATAGGAAAGAGGTTGCAGGCCTTCTTGATGCTCTAGATTTATCGAATGCTGAGATAACCGACATCCGTCGTTTGGTAAGACTGAACAGTAATTTGAAAGGGAAACGTCCGCTGCTGGTGAAATTTGCAAAAATTGAGCACAAGTACATCGCTCTTAGAAGGGGCGCGACTCTTCGTAGAAGTGTGAATTACTCATCAGTATACATCAATGATGATTTAGCTCCATTGCAGCAATCTAAAAGGAAAGCTATGCTGTCTGAAGTTCGGGAGAGGCGCGATAGGGGTGAAGATGTTGTCATTTTCAGAAATCAAGTTGTGGCTCGTGATTCCATTAATGACGTGAAAAATTTTCATTAAGTTTTTTATCGAAAAATATTCTGAATCCAAAATCAAATAGTACGCTGATCAACGAGACTGCGTTTTCCGTCTTTCCTTCTGACTAACATTCGGTCACTTCTCCACAAAGTGGACGACTTAAGTGCAACGGCTACCATTTTCAATCCTTCTTTGATTGCCATAACGGAGACATGGTTAAGTCCTGACATCCCGTCTCATTTGTGTGAGTTTGGAAGCTATACGATACATCGTTCCGATCGAATTGGACGCTCTGGAGGAGGAGCATGCATTTATTCCAAAGATGATATTATTGTGACCTCTTTAGATGTGCAAGGTCATCCTGATTATTTTGAATCTGTATGGTTGTACCTTCATCAATCGCATATCCTATTGATTTGTCTGTATATTCCTCCTATACCTTCAATCTGCAAAGCTCGTGAGATGACGAATTTCCTACAGATGAACACTGATGCATTTATAAATCGAAAATTTGTCAAGCATATCATATGTGGAGATTTCAATCGAATGTCTACGATGCATTTATCTTGCTATAATGATCTTCATTCCCTTGTAAAGTAACCAACTCGTGGTGACCGCATCCTTGATGATGTTTTGTTGAGTGACGATCTATACAGCAGTTATTCGTGTACTGTTGGGTCTCCCATTAGTTCATCAGACCACAATACAATAATATGTACATGTACACCATGCCCCACGTACAAGCAAGTGAAATCTCATACTCAAGAGTTAAGAGAATTATTTGATCTCCGTCAATCAAACATTGATTTATTCATTCACACCCTTGATAAAGTTAATTGGACTGAACTTTATAACATGTCATATAGTGCAGATGAGAAGGTCAGCATTTTCCATCGAGTGATTCAGCTGTGCATTGATCAAACTATACCGAAGAAATTGGTTTCTCTAAGTCCAAAGGACAAACCGTGGATTACTCCTTTAATAAAAGACCTTATTAATCAAAGATGGCGAGCATTTAGACAACGTGTAACTTTGCGTTGTACAACCATTTGAAACTCAAGGTGGACAACGAAATCTGCAAGTCGAAGCGTAAATGGGGTGAAAAGGCCAGACGTACGCCTAAAGATCTCTGGAACATTACGAATAGCGTGAGTGGTGTGGGAAAGAGACATCCCTTATCTAGAATTGTGCAAGAATATCCATCTCCTATTTCTGCGGCAAATGCCATCAATTGTGCATTCTCGATGGTTCTTAATGAAAAGGCATCACTTCCTTCTAGCTATATTTGCGATGATGGATACAACACACCATGCTTCACTATTTCAATGGTTGAAAGCGAAATGAGAAGGTTAAAACCTGGTAGCGCCCATGGATTTGATGGTGTGCCAACTATCTTGTATAAGATGTCTGCTTTGCTTTTGGCGCCTCCGCTGTGTCATTTGTCAAATATCTGCGTTCAAGAAGAGTGCTTTCCTGAACTATGGAAGCATGCATGCGTTGTTCCAGTCCCCAAGATAAAATCACCAACTCTATCGGATCTCAGACCAATTTCCCTTCTCTGTGTGCCAAGTAAGATCTTCGAGCGGCTTTTAGTTCGAAACCTGTCACCCTTTTTTGTTTCATCAGCGGGTACTGAGCAGCATGGTGGAAGAAAAATGGCCTCAACTACCACGGCACTAATAAGCCTCCATGACCGAGTCACAAAATTATTGGATAACCGTCTCGTATCAGGTGTGCAAATTATAGCATATGATTTGTCGAAAGCCTTCCACAGGCTAAGTCATCGAGTCATCGTCCAGAGACTTATTGAGTGCAATTTTCCAGCGTATTTCATCAACACTATAAACTCTTATTTGCATAATCGATCACAGTCTGTTAAAATCGGTACTATATTAAGTGAAGCTATGCAAGTAACATCAGGTGTACCACAGGGTCCCTTACTATTCACCAGTGTTTGTGGGAGCCTAAAAACGGTATCCGAAGACTCAAACATCGTCAAGTACATCGATGATGTGACCATATGCGCGCCAATATTCCTAAATTCTGACAATGATCACATCCATCATGAGAACGAAAACTTTTTGCAATGGACAAAAGCGAATGACCTTATCGTCAATTGCCGCAAATCAAAGTATCTCGTTGTTAAGAAAACAAGCACCTGTGTTCCTGTGTTACTTCCTGATCTTGAGCTGGTTCAAACTCACAAGATTCTTGGAGTGGTTTGGAGTCGAAATCTTTCTTGGGAATTTCATTTTGATTATGTGACTAGACTTTTTGCACAGAGGCTTCATTTTCTCAGGGTCCTCAAGCGTTTCTTGATGAAGCATGATCTATTCAAGGTGTATAACAGACTGTTAAGATCAGTTGTTGAGTATGGTTCCCCATTATTTGTTGGTATGCCATCTGGTCTATCTGAAAGGTAAGAGAGGCTGCAACGAAGAGCTCACAGAGTCATTTGCGGGGATGGTTGTGATAACCAATGCTTGGAACCTTTAGCATCCCGCCGTATTCGATCTTCTGAAAGACTCTTTGACAAATGCCTCCATGAGCTAAGTAAAAGAGTCTATCCATTGCTAAGTAGTAAGAGGTCACATCGTTTCCTTTTACCAGACCTCAATACTGTGCGTCGGTCATCTTCCTTCATCCCCTATATGGTTCGTCATTCTTGCGGATTTGTCTAAGCAATATGATGACTTAAGAGCCATAGAAATTTGTGAATTATTTGTATTCAATTCCATATCTGACTTTTACTTTGTAACGTTTCGTGTTCAATGCTTGATTTTCATTCCTTCGAAATATACGACTATTAGTAGTATTATTATTATTATCGAACGCTTTATAGTTACCGGATACCCTTGTTTGACAACTAAATTGTGAGCTATCAGTTTGTTTGGCTCTTCTTTTGTTTTGCAATATGCAGATGGTGTACAGGGCACTACAGGAAGTGAAGGACGTGAGATCATCGACCTCAGAAGGCCTACTCATCGTTTGTAGACAATGGACACACTCTGACCACATTTGCACCACTAGTTTCCTCCTCGAAGCTTCGTAGTTGGTGTGTAGCTTTCTACTTGTGTAAATCAGCATATCAATTTTTTTGAAGACTCGTTTGATCGTCTCCTGTGATGCAGGCAAGCATGATTTTGAAAGTCCTCTATTTCAGGATGACAACACATGGCTCCCATTGAAGTCAACGATTATTGTCTAGATGAAGAAGTGCGCTTATTAACGCTAAAACGGAAAAAATTGCATGGCAGAAGCCGGACCTCAGAATTTGTCAGTGGCAATACGCAGCAACAGCATATGCCTATATTCCATTGGATCGCACCCTTACCTAAGTAACAGCTGCGTCTTGAATCAATGTCAAGGTCTTTCACGAAAGAAAGACAGAAATGCAATGTGGAATTGTGCGCCAAGTGCTTCAAAGCACATCACATTAGATGACTTATTTTATGACGACATGAAATGCATACGCACAAGGACATAGTCGTTTTACAAAGCAAAATAAGGCTACTAGAGAGATCACTGATAGAACTGCATGCGTGCAATGTATATGTATTTGCATGAGCGTTTTAGAAACTGCTTTCTGACCTGATATGCCATTTCACAATGTCACAAATTACGTTTTGAATAAACTACAAATCAGAATTGTCAATTATAGCCTATTGTTCTTATTTGAACTTGATTTACATGTAGCCTACATGTAACTGAAAAGTCCATCAAAGCAGTTGATGTGAATAATGAATATGTAAAATCAGATTTGAAATGCACAAGTAAGAAGCTCGTACTAGACAAATTGTCCTTATTAGAGTTTTATAAGCTTCAATACTTCAATTTTGCCCTTTATTATCACAACCACGATTTACTACTTTTTAGGAGTGGTAGGACGCAATGGCACCTTCGAATACAGTCCGAAATGACTCGTATCCATTCTATATGTGAAAATATCCATGTTTCGTGACATATCAAGATATATTTATTGATCTAATTCGAAATATGTAAAGAAATCACAGCCGCGTTGAATGGGTTAAGTAAGATTGACGTGAATAATTGTGATTATATTTGACCTAGCATCATTATTATAAAAAGCTTCAGCAAGATCTGCAATTAAGATTCAAGTATTAATTAGGTTGGAAAAATCATCGGTTTTCGATACCCAGCTCAATTTTTGAATTTTTAATTTCAGTGCGAAGATCAGGAAAGCGATCAAACTTTTCATTGTGGACAGCATGCCCGTAATAATTAATAGCTACACTGAAGGAAATTCTCAAAAAAATTGAACACAACATTAAAATTAGACGGACAAATTCCCTTTTTCGCCACTCCTTGTGAAAGAACTCGTGACATAACTCGTGGTTACACTTCAGACTACAAACTTGTAATTCAAAACACTCCACTCAAAAACTATGGCTATCATTTTTCATTTGAGTTTTTCATTCCATTATTAGCGTCTCCTAGGAGATAATTATTATTTGCTCGTTCATCAACGGAAGATGGAATGTTTAAACTGCATGCAGCAGTGATTTGACTCGACGATGTAAAAGTCCATTTTGTTTGTTTTGAGTGCATTCCATTCGAATGAAAGTTGACACAAGGAAAACATACACAGATGAGATTCTGATAACCACATTTGTAAATTACATCCTGTGTACAAGATAACAGCCGTCACTGTGTCTGGAGCCCTGATGTTCCCACTAAGAAAAATAGAGCATTCAGTTGGATTTTAATTGTGGAAAGTAAAATCTGTTTCACAAGCACTCATCAATTTGCAAATGAAAATATTCTCCCATAAAGTCGATGTCCGTTGAATGTGATTTGCATAACAATGAATTGAATCTGTATGTACATCCGTGTGGATAGAGATATTCAAGATTTAAATAAATTTAACAACGTTTGATGTCATGTGGTTGATTACAAGGCGCGATAGCAATTTGCATGTTGTTTAAAGATTGTGCCTAATGTAGAACTTTTATCAAAATAGCAAGCCTATTTTGAAAGAACAAGCAACAAATTTATGCAATTATTTTGGATAAGTGTGCTGATGCTCAGTAGTGACAGAATATATATTGGATCATATGGTGCCAAGATGGAGCCAAGATAAGCTCATTCTTGAAAATGCAACGCCCAATATTAGTGCGTAGATGGAGCAGCCATGTAAGTGAAAAATAACTTAGGATCGTCTTTCAGTGTAGTCCCCCATGCAGCGCCCAATATTAGTGCGTAGATGGAGCAGCCATGTAAGTGAAAAATAACTTAGGATCGTCTTTCAGTGTGGTCCCCGATTAGCTGCCATCACCTTGATTCAATAATTAATTAGATAATTATTTCATTGGGAACAAACATCAACTACATTTGTGACACATGACAGAATAGACTGTAAAGTGCAGAATAACCAGTGCATTGTACAGACAGATGAAACTTTTAAGCTAGGTATGATTTCAACCAGTAGCATTAATCTTCCACGTTGCTGCTGTGTGCAAAAGTTGTGTATGGCGAAAAAAGAATAGGGTGAAGATACCTTCCTTGCCTAGACATAATAAAGGTTGAAAAACGGGAAGCTAAGTAAACGTCAATGATTTTAATAATTTATACCCGGAAAATGCAATACAGTTATGAATCCTTAAATTTCAGCAATTACTCGGTTTTCCTCCTTTTATTATTTATTCCGAAAAGGATAAAGATACCCAATTTTCAATCAGAAATGTATCTGGAGAAAGTTTGAAGGGCTGTAAGAGATGTTGGACGCCCTCTTCATGTCAGTATTAGAAAAGGATGGAGCTTGAAAAGGATTACTGAAGATGCCGGGCGCCCTCTCTAAGGCAGAAGCAGCGCTAGAAACTTTTGAAAGAGATGAGCAGCTTGGGAATTCGATAGGAGATGGAAAGCACCGATAGTGTAGACAGGCGCCCTTTTACATATTTACTTAAGTATTCCAAAATATTTGTCTCATCTTCAAGAAAGACTTAGATGCGAGGTTGTGTTGAGATTGTATGAAAATGATAGCAAGGCGCCAACATTTCGAATGCTAAATAATAAACATACGCGCCTGGGTGCCCATTCGGAGATTCCACTAGATAATCTCCACTAGCTGCTGGGTATTGGGTCCGATTTTTTTTGGTGTGGTCATCCCCATCACTCCATTGTAGAACTGCTCGAATTGTTAGGTTTGCTGATGGCTTGACCTCAATTGAATCATGTGATCGCAGTCTATAACCACCATAGTTTTTGTCTATTGTTTTAAACTGGACTAAGGAGCACAACATGCAATTCAATTTGTCACAATGCTGTCAACTGATTATCAAAAAATCATAAATGCCCTACGTAGTGCCTCTACCATGCACTGAGAGATCTCTTTGTCTGAGTCATCTGTTATTTCAGGTGTGACTTGAACTGACAGTTTATCCTGGAAGGAATATTTCAATCGTGTCTCTAGAACGGCAAACAGACGTTTACATGACAGACGCAATACACTGCATTGCGGGTTTTAAAACCTTTTGTAAGCAGACGGGAATGCTTGAAGGTTTTTGACGGCATTGTAATGCCAGTACTACCCTGTGCTACACCAGTTTTTGGTGAAATTTCTGCTTCTAGTTGTGCGAAGATTGAGAGGGTAATAAAACGGGCCCAGCGCATTTGTAACGATGATTATTCATGTGGAATCATGCCGGACTTCAAAAGCGTCGCGATTGTCTCACTTTACGCTTCTTCCACAAATGTAAGCCTACAGCATCCTTTGAACTCATTTCTTCCTCCCCATTTACAACGTTCTGGTCATTTACGCATGCCACTTTGTCTAACGGATAGACGATCTCATTCATTTTTATCTTATGCCTGTCGTCTTTTTAACTCAAGATGTACGAGTAACTTCTGTATTTGCCACCATTTCTTGTGTATTAATGTCAGCTGATTGTAATATCAATTCTTGAACTTGTGATTTTCAATACTGAGAAATAAACGCCAATTATTATTATATCAATATGTAGGTATTCAAAGTCAGTTACACCTAATGGCAGTGCAAAATTAGGTTATTAGCTGACTCGTGTTCAAATGCATTTCGACGATGGTTCTTGATAAGCGTCAAGAATCACCGCTTTCATATTGAATGCGAGTGAAAATTGCATGCCGTACTTTTATGTTTAATTAAACATTGTTGTTTCTCACGTGGTTTGAAATCTTTTTTGATACAACACTGCGTAAATCAGCGAAAACCACAATCGAGGGCAGATGTATCAAAACAAAATTACCCTCTCCAAAGATAAAGCGATGATGACAGGAAGTATCGATGAAATAATAATAACATCTTACATAAAAATTGATAATCTTCTCTTCATAATTTTTCTTTGGCTGTTATGCTTTCGCAATGTTGCACAATCCTACAACTGCATGTATTACTGTATATCAATGAATTATTCTCCTAATTTAAAGACACAATGAACTCATTCGATGGATAGGAAACGAAGCGTTTCGTTTGTATATTTTCAATGACGAGCGAATGAATTCGTGTAAATACTGATCCGGCAACCAAATAACTTAATTTGGCAGCATAGATCCCCGTTCACCAGCGATTATGTTTTGCCATTCTTTATTAACGAGTGATTCAGTCATTCCTGCATGAATCATGTTGAATTGTTCACCAAAAAAGGAAAACATAAGTTCACATCATAAAGAGTAAATACATACTGTAGTAGGTAAAGTGTCGACTCAAAAAAGTCAGCATATAGTGAACATTTTCATATTAAGAGAATGAGCATTTTGCGTAGATTGTGTTCCTACGGTCCAAAAAATAGTTGATCAGTTTTTAAAAAACTAAATTTTTGCAAATTATTCCTGTGTTTATATACTATCCATTTGGTATCCTTCCTAATATACTTACTCTATGGTTCAAATTATGACCAATACTGTACGTTAATTGATTTTTTCGAACCTCTAGCTCAGGGGTGCGCAACCTGCTGCCGTACGGCCGCATGCGGCCGTTGCAGAGGCAAAGTGCGGCCGTGACAATTAGAAGTAGGCCTGAATGAAAAAGAATATTGTACATGTATATTGCAAATATTTCTGGAGTTCAAGGCAATCGAAAAACAGTCGTCACTATAGCAGTACTGTCGAAAACCTTTATGCCCATGCTGTTTGGAAAAATGCGCGCCCGCAGCCGCGATGAAGGCGTTCAAGCAGTTCGAGAACTCATGAATAGAATATTTTAAGGAAGTTACATTCATGTGCATTCATGGCTACAGTCATCAGCTAAAAGAAACAAAAGGGGCAATTGAAGTTTGCTCGAATTGTTCGCGCGCGTAAGCTTCAAGTCCATGGCCTGAATAAGGATGCCTACTAGATCACCGGCCCTGTGATGAATGAATGAATGAATTTTGTATGGCTCGTGATTCCTTTATGAATTATTACAGTAGCTTAGTAAAGTGTTTTCTCCTTCGGTTGCCCTTACAAAAACATGCTTTCAACTTTTCAAGTGCTAATAACACCTAAGCTTAGAATCTTTTCGGGTCAAAAATGACCGTCGGTCGTATGTGGATTAACTTGCTAACTCATTCTTTACGAAGTAGGCCTTTATGCTATTTTCAGTGCGTCATTCATCAGGGAAAGCTAATTTGAGTGGTGGAATATAAAAAGGATTGGCTATTGACCTGATTGTTTGCACACATATTAAGTGCGGCCGTGATTCTTTCGGCCTTCGAAATGGCGGCCGAAAAATGTAAAAGGTTGCGCACCCCTGTTCTAGCTGATGCAATGCAGCATGCACAATACTCATAAAAGATATCGACAAGTGATTCTTTTCTATATTATAAATGCCAGAGTGCATTATTGTGTAGTAAGCATTGAATGGATGTGTAGCAAGCAACATAGTGCTCAAATGGTTGCCCACATGACGTACAGTAGTACTTCGAAATGGACTAGACTTGACATGGGCAGTTTTTTCTAATTTGTGCTGGGTAGACCTCGGTTGCTTATCTGATATTCTTTTATTGGCTAGAGGACATTTCCTCAATTGGTCATTTCCACAGAGTTATACGTTTTATATTTACATATATGACCAATTTCAGCCATAAGGCTCTTGTAAATCAACGATGGAAGCCAAAACATGTTGTTGAATTCGTGACTCATAAAGTCATGCAATGACTTTTGGTGAATCCGTATAGGTGTGTGAAGATACAGCATCACAACATTTATCTGCATTTTTCTTTTCAAACGATGCTTGATGCTACCGTACTTTAGATTCTGTTGTAGCAGCACAAAGAAATAAATTGTCTTCCACTCGATATCACTTAGTGCGAATGAAGATATTTTTTGCAGGAACCAATCAGCTCTAGCATAATTTGAAAATGATCCTTCAAATATAGTAAAAAAACATTGACAACATAGATGGCAAATTGCCGCTTACCTTAAGGGTTAAGGCTGGACAAACGAACAAGCTAGATTTCGGTAGTTTTAGGCGGGTTACGAGTATGTCGGGCAAGCTACTCACGGGTAATTGATACGGTTGCCGAAAAACTCTACCCGCAAGTCACTAATTGCAATTCTTGTAATCTCATCAGTCATGCTGTATGCATCTTATTGCTGAGTTGAAGCTTCAGGGCTACATGTGTAAACTGAAAATATGTTCCAAGTTGAGAAGTATGAATTGTATATTTCCAGTAAAGTGGCAATGAAAGTCTGACTACATTTTCAAAATTATCTTAAATCTTTAAGTCTTCAAGGTAGAATTGTTGACCAATTCATTATTTATCAGCAACAACAAATCGTTCAGGTGTATCATCCAATTGAGTTCTAATTAATAGTCCAAAAGACAACTTGATTAAATGCATTTTGAATTTTTATTTTCAAGTTTCTAAATTTGAAAAACGTTACTCGTCATAGGTTTCTGTAGCTACTAAGAATATACATGAAAACGTATTTTAGTGAATTAGGAACTATTCACGGTTGTCTGTAGATAAATAGAGCAAGTGCAAACACTATAATTCTTTGTCCCTCATGCTGAATCAATGAAAGATAAAGCGTCTTGCTGGTGATAAAATAAGAAATAAATGTCACACTTTTGCACAAGTGTTTTTGTGCAAAAATTTGATCGCATTCAAATAGTAAGATTGCTTCTATGCGCTACGATCGCCGTGATATAATGCATCATTATATCATTTCTATATTCAAATATCCAGTGTATTGACTGAGAATTGTTGCTTCCAGTCTGATAATTGAATAACAATCATTGTATTAAAAATTATTATTATTACATTGATCGACATATTGCAAGCATTCTTTCATTAAGGATAAAACAATGCACGTTTTCTATGACGTATCTCAATATTTTCCTGTTATTAATGTCAGCCTATATTTGTAAGCGGAGATATGGACAAAGACATAAATGCTTTGCATTGACTATAATAAACTCTTTGAAGTCGCCGGTAATTGTTACTTGATTCCATTCTCATTCCAAAGAGACTATGGTAATCTGAACAGATTCTCTATTTGCAAACATTTTGTATTGGAAATTGTTTCAGTATCACGAGCCATCCCTTCTCTACAAACTGCTCAAATTCTTATCTCTGGATTGAAACGCATCTTAGAAGAAAGTCTCTAAAATATATAATTGAATTAGATGGTGATTTGAAATCCATTTGTCGATAAAATACGAATGTCAACAGCATCATTTCAAAGTCATATAATTAGAAAATGCATTTAGCCGTTCTTCGAAACAGGGTTGCTCTGATTAATTCGAATTTAAATTCTTATTTTTCAACTAAACTGGCAAGATTGTGTGTGGAAGCATGAATGTAAGCAGTGATAGAAATACAGTTTAAGAATTCACCTAAATCGATTAGATAAATGTGCTTGATGCTTTAGAAATATTTCAATTAAAAGCATTACTATGGATGTATAAGGCATATCTTGCTAAGAAAAGAACTAAGAAAGGAAGATTTGGTGCTTTGATATTTTTCGGTGCTTTTGCTTTTTTGTGTTACCTAATATATTTGCTAATTTATGTTTGCAACTTCGTTTGTTGTCTGCCATGTTATTTCCTCTCGATAAAGCCTACCGACAGAAGCATGATTGCCACAAATATAGGACTTTTCATTATGTGATCAAAAGTGCGGGAGGTGTCTCCTTAGGGAACATATTGGCTAAAATATTGTATTACAAAATATGTGCAGGTCCACCATTTCGCGTATTCACGCTTCTTCGGGGACAAAGAACTAAAACAATCAATTAAAAGAGGTCAGTACAGCATCAGGAGCGTTGACTTCTTTTATTTGATTGTTGTAGCTTCTTTTGACAAAACAATCTTTTATTTGCACTTCTCTTCGTAGCGATCCAACTATTTTCCAGAAACTATTTCGAGATTAGAATCAACCTTAAAGCAATGTAAAAACGCAGTAAAGAACAAAATAATTCGTCATACAAACATACGTGCATTTATGGTTGAGATTACAAAAGAGAAGCAAGAAGAATAACACGTATGGTACTGTGCTTACAAAAAAGCCTCGTTAATCCGGAAACTTTGTTTCCGTTTTATTTTGTTCCGTTTTATTTCTGGATACACCAATTTTCCTGATTATCGAATCATGTCTTTTGGATGGTGTTCCTAGCATATCAAATTTATGCAGACATACTTTTGGACTACAATCGTCCACTTTTGCCTAATGCTTGCACTATACATGTGATTGCTCGTTTGTCAACAGATTATTGTATTCCCTTATTAAGATATTATTCACTTATACTATACTATACTTACTTATACTGTTTTTTTTGTAATTAACAACATTAAATACTTTCCAATAATGTGTGTACTTTGTTCATACGCACCGATACTAACAGTAAAGTTTGAAAACTCAGATTTTGAAATAGTCCGTCAGCTTTCGCTGGACGGTTTTCTTTGTAGCCCTTTCAGTAAGCCAGCAGACATTCTGCAGAGAGTGTCAAGAAAATTACTGTTCACCGCTACGTCAGCTGGTGGCATGTCAGGCGTTGATTGCTCAAAAAAGTCAATCAGCCGTACGTTCGATGTGATGCCGAGCCTCGCTGATCGGACAGATCACAGATGATGGACAGAATCACAATGTATTCTCTGGCATTCCATCAAGATCGGTTTCCCGTCCAAGTAATCGAATCAGAATGCGTATAAACGCAGACTATCGGCTCCCAATTTTGATTTCCAGTTCCGGAACTCAATTTTCCGGATTATTGGATATAATTTGCGCTGCGGAATTCCGTTACCATGCTTTTCGTCCGGATGGCGTGGTTGTCAGATTATCGGTGCCCGGATTAACGATGCTTCACAGCATCTGGTATAACATCACATTGCGACAATATTGACCATTAACTGCAGAATTTTAATCGATTGAGGAACTATTTGAAGAATCTATCATGACATTTTATACTACTTTTATACTTTTATTTTATCAACGACAAGAAATCACATGATTTAGTAGATATGCCTGAAGTCCGAATATCCGGCTTTGAGGCATCACAGAAGTAGACTGTTTAAGCGTGTCACTTTTTTTGCAAACTGATTCAAAACAATGGTACACGCAGGAACTTGCTAAGTGGGCAAAAAGAAATTTTTAGTGTCTTGCAGACATAGGAAAAATAGGCGTGTGTCGTTTGCGGATTGCTGTGAATTCCTTCAAAATGCTCCGATCGACACGATTTCTTCAGATTCGAAGAATTCAGATCATTGCTCGAAAATGTTGGCCCTCCTGATTACTATTAAAAAAGATAACAGGTGCACGAAAAAACGCTCACAAACGTCTTTGTAGAACTTGACATCGTCTGTGTCTCTTTTTGCTGTGTGTTCCGGTTGATAACAGTCACTGAAACTTCGCACAATTAGGTGTGTTAAGTGTTGAACTGGCTGCTGATTTTTCGATTGCCATGGTATTATATCAGCAGATTGTGCCATGTCATTTGCGTTACATGTTTCAATGCTTCCTTTCTAGTCAAGCAGATGAAGAAACGACCTGTCTAATTCTGTGGGCATCATTCTATTACCACGCCTTTAAAAATATGCACAGCGTCTATGTTCACCTTCACATTCTGACACAATAAGTGAACCATGATACTCTCTCACTTATTATTATCTGTCGATAGATTTGAACTCGCAAGTTCAGTGAGCTTTAGGTTTCTAATGACTTTTTTTCAGGCTATAGTTTGTTGTAAAAGAAATACTCAGTGGTTCATCTGCTTCAAGATAAGAATATTTGCCCAAAGCCAAACTACAATTTGATGATCTCGTGCTACATGTGTTCATCGCATACTAGCAATATCCTGACGTAGTTTTAGCGTGAAAATATAAACTCTCTTCAAAATGGAGACCTGAAATCAGCATCTTTTTTGGCTCTTCTTTTTTTATTCTAAATTCAGAAAAGATTAAGTAACTCAACGTTTTGAAAATGTATTATCTTTTGAAATGCTTCTGCTATGCTTCCGTGATGTTTACGGAAAGTGTTGACGGAATCCTGTACAGGCATACTGTCAACGTTTGTTCCTGTACAGTTGACACATGTCGAACAAAAGGGGAAATATCCCACTGGGATTTAATTCCGTCTGTGATCGAGTGAGTTGATTTTTCGTTTATTTTTCGTGTTTCACAGTCACCCAGTAGCTGTACTGTACATTTTCGGTAATCGGACAATCGATAGATTGAGAACATGCAGGCAGAACGATTTATTTCGTCCGACTATTGAAATGACATTTCCTTCACAAGACAAAATTATCATTCTTCCTTTATTGACCGTATTACTCACATTGTAGATGGTTTTGCTTGAATTATTTTATTAAAAGGATGATAATGCGTTTTCACAAAGAACACGAGTATCTCTCTATCATTATCTCTATTTTTCCTATAGCGCTTGTAACTAGAGTTTAAAACAACTACGTCTTACAATGTTGGAAACACAAAAAGCGATGACATTTTTTCTGCTAACTATTTTTTGCTTTTTATTCTAGCATTTAACTTTTTCACGTCGTTTCTTTTCAAAATGAACAACCTACAAAATAAATCGGCAACCTCAAAAGATGATCTGTGAAACAGAGCACTTGCAATTTCAGCAACATGCTATTCACAAGTTACTGCGTCGTATGCTTGCAGCATGCTATACTGCCACTTACTGTCGATAATATTCAACCTCCCGAGACCAGATCTTTTTCACATCATCTGAGACTTGGGGGTTCATTGTTCCCTTTTACAAATTCTTGATTACCTGCTTTAATCGAATTTTATTAAAGTTGATTTCTAGTAAAACAGTGATGCCTACATGTGGCAGATCGATACGTATATAACAAATCCTTTCAGTGTCTTTCAACCTTCTTAGTAAACACATGCGAAAATGAACGTATGGTGTTTTTATAATTCAACGACATGTAACACAGTGTCAGTTCTACGTACGGTAATCAGTTGTATCAGTAAGCGGTTTTACGATGTTTGCTGCCACCATATAGCATAAGATAGTCAATTTTAATGAAAATGATTTATTCCATGCACCAGCAGGCTACGCTACATTTGTCAATTTTTTCAAATTCATCCATCCATATCGGAGATGGACCTACACAGAACCATAATTGTTGCACTTTTACACCCAAAGAAACAGCTGCGGAGAGCTCAAACATTGGTTGATTTTCTCAGACTATGTATAGAGAGACTTTTCAGGCAGAGATGAAATTAGTACGAAAAAGCTTCATACCTAAACGGCAAAAATTGCTGATTTTGTCATGCCAGAGTTCATAGGCCTACATTAAATCACAAAATGATCATCCTGCTTAGTTATCAGCAATGAGATGATGTGTTGAAATTCAGAATTTTGCGGCAACTGTCAAGATATTCCGGTCAAACACCCACTTTAATACAGCATCCTCGTTTTGCTATAAGCGTTCATTTTCAAAAGTTTTGACTATTTCTCAATGTAATAGAAATTGATGATGAGATATTAAAAAATTATCCGGCAATTATCCGAAGAAATTCACTGAATTTTCTGCGCGCTCATACAGCATGCCATCACCATCTCTATATTTGACCGGTGATGTCTTTGTAGCACATTGGTCTGCACATAATTCTTCAAGTCAAATGCTTAAATTGCCGGTCTTATCTCTAAATAACTGTCAATTATAGAAAACGCTTATACCTAAGACTATGCAAGTAATCATGCTGCTGAATCTGCATTTCATTATGTTTGGACAAGAAGAAATGATTCCTTTGAGTTATTCCATTCTTCTGTGGAGATGTCATCGATCTGCAGCATAATCTGAGTGCTTGATTTCATTTTTCTGCATTACTAGAAAAACATGCGTAGCCTTAAAAATGCCGAAAATTTGCGATGTTGATGTCTGCAAACTTGAAAATCACAAAAAGTAGCTGATTCTCTAATAACTCTGTAGATCTCATGTCTGGATCTTTCTTTACCGTTTCTGCACCATCAGATGGAGCAAATCGTCATCCATCGCAGCGATTTTTCAAATTTTTGATCCTGTAAGATATCTAGTCAGGAACGAGCTTAGAATGAGAAAACCCGATTTCATTAATTAGGACCCACCAGACAGGGAAGCAGGCATTGAAAATTCGAGTGACTGAGAGAAAGTTTCGGACATGTGCTACAATTGTACCAAACAGAAACGTCAAACTATTGCTAGAACCTATAAAAAATCGCTTTGAAAAAGGAGTAACAATTATTTTCACGAAGATCAAAAAGTCAACTTTTCAGTACGAGGAGCGATATCGTTGTCACGAGAGCGAAGCGTTCAGATTGCTGAAAAGGACTTTTTAGTCGAGTGAAGGTAATTTATTTCTATGCATGTATCTCCATCTGGAGGATATCTTAGCGTCCTATTTGTCGGCCATGCCATGGCATCAAGGAGGATATGACCATACTTAGAAATGCACAATATTTCTACCCATAATAACAGACATAGGCTACTAAACATTGCATAGGAAGACTTTTTGAGTTTAAATTTTATCAGAATTATACCTTGGTGTCAAGTATTTATCACATTCCATTGATGGACTAAATAGTGACTGAAAAATGAAAAGAACAACAGAAATGATAATGAAGGAAATGACGCCGCAAGCTAGTAGTAATAGAAACAATGATCGATGAAATCAATTTAGCGAATATTGACAGCTATCTGACAGAAAACCAAAATAAAGCTAACAATTGTTATAATAGTTTTCGTTTACCAATTTGATATTTTTAATTCTACAGTAGGTCGATGTGATTAAATGGAGCACATTGTAATGCTCCTATGTTTCAAATGCTAAATGTAAGCGCTTGTCAAGTATAGTCAATGAAATCCTGACTTAAATACTTCTCAGTTCACGATGAACTGTAAAGTGTTGATCGCAAAGACTGTAAAGTTGAACAGGGACCGTAAAGTAATGCTTATGCGCAACTGAGGGCTATAGCAGTGAGGACTTTTTTGAACACTGTACGTATATACTCGTACAAGCAGGAAAATGCATAGCTCATTTCATGCAGATAAATATCCAATCACTAGCAGCGAAGGTAATGTATCAACATCGCATCAACATCAACAATACCGTCCAAAATCGGTGAAATCACAATTTAAACTTCTGTTTTCTCAGATGATATAATTGATCAGTAATGAGTGAAAAACAAATACAATTTACGATAATCAAATGACAATCTTTCAAAGTTAATTGAATGTAGGAAGATTTCAATTTCCGTTAATTTGAAGGCGTGTCATGGGTGTGATATTAAATTATATGAATGTATTACAGCAGTTAACAATAGTGATCGTTTCTCTGTATTCATTCCACTCTTCCCTGGAGATATGTCATTAATCTGTAGCAGATTTTGAGTGCTTAATTTACTAGCAGATTTTATTCATTTAGAAAACTATGAAGACTTACATATATCTACAAAGACAATGTGTAGCTATGGAATTGTGAAATAAATGTCGGAGAAGGGAAGTCAGGGAAGTCGGAGAACATATAGCCTTTTGATATTCATAGATTCTAAACATTTACCTCCCGAAATCAATTGGACAGGATAATTATGCAATTCAAGGTTTTTCACTTGTTAGAGTATTTATAGTTCACTACCACCACAGAAATCCCTCTTTTCGCCTACTTTAGTTAGTGGGACGAGAATAGACAACAGTTGTTTGTTGTTCTCTAGGCGCCGATCTATGTCAATTTAAACAGATCTTAAAATGATTCAAATTTGTGATACGTGAAATAGTTGTACTGTAGTTGTCCAGTTTGCATAGCTAGCACAGCGGATTTCCCTTGTCCTCGTCCGTGGAAATTCCACTTACATCATTTCTTCGTTGAGGCGCAATAATTTTGACACCTGACTTTTTCACACTTTTGTACCTCTCCTTTATCCCTCAACTTTCGTTGCTTTTGTCTTTTTCTGTCACTTTGTCTAATGTTGATGAAATATCACGGTCATTATAAATTCATTTTGATAAATGCTCAAATTAGGCCAATAGAGAACTGCATCACCACTGTCAGCCAATGGAAACCGTCGTTGTCTAGTAGGTGCCGTTGCTATGAGAACGCATGTCTACGACGTAACATTGTTTTTAATCTACATGCCTGTTCTAGTAATGCATAATAGAGTGTCTGGTATTTTTGTTCATCACTTAAGATGTTGTCTACAAGTTTGACACGATTGTTGATTTACAGTGTTATTCATAGTCGCGCCATCGGAGAAGTCGCTTAAAAAATGTGCGAGACGCAATTCAATTGTGAGGGTTAATGCAGAAAGAACAAGCGAGAACAATGTGAATTAAACGTCTGAGGAAATAATCAGTTGCATGATACCACAGATAGGGGAAGTCGGGGTAGGATGAGACATTTTTCTTTTTTGCCTTCTAACTCGCGAAAAAATAAAGTTAGACAATCGGTCTTTTATACTTAGTACCTCCTTTTGATCAAGATCAATATACAACAAATGAATTTTCTTGAAAACACATCACTCGTTCAAAATTTTGAAATTATTGAACCAAGTGAACCAAGTGAATTGCTTCATCATGCCCTTATAGTCGGGCATGATGGAGGCACGTGGAGGCACTCATGCCAAATAAATATGTCGAATAGTGTGATCACAAAGTCACTGTGGGATATATACTATCACTATACATGAAAAGTGAATGAGTTTAAACGATAACTACTTATGAAAATGAAAAGAGCATGACTTAAAGTTTTGTTTTATGGTATGAAAAGGCCGGCTGAATTCAATTTGAAGTCTTCGAGTTGTCAGGATAAAAAAGGCATTATAAAGCTATCATAGGCTATGATCATCGTAATCAAGCACAAAATAAATGAATTTCATGAGCTCACATTGTGCACACAAGTAACGCAGCTACGTCTTCTTTGTGAGGAAATTCTGGGGTATGACACTGCGACCAATCAGGATTCTCCTGTTGTTCTTTCACCCCAAAAAAATCTTTAATTCGACAGACTTTTTAAGGTGACTGAAATCAGTTCCAAAATGGATGTTCAGAAGCGCATGTTGTTCTTTTGATGGCAAAATTTGAATCCGTAACCCGTGTTAGAAGAGAATTACGAAATCGGAAATGGAATAATGTTCCTCATGAGTATTCCATTTGAAATCTTTTCAAGAGATTTTGTGATACTTGAGGCGTTAAAATTTGTGATGCAGAAAAAAATGGTCGACCATCATTCAATTATCAGAAAGCAAAGCATATTTTCGAGATAGGATATTTCGTAAAACATCCCTCAACATCAATTCGCCAAGTAGTTTCAGCTACTATAGCTGTTTTTGCGATTATGTTCACAAAGCAGTGAGACATGATCTAGGACTCTTTCCTAACAAATTGCAAGTAACACAGGAACTACACCAAGAAGATTGTGAGTCAGCGTGTGTAAGAGTTTACTGCAAAAATCCTACGAAGATGAAGACTTCTTCGATAAAATTATTTTTTCGGACGAATGCTATGGGCCGCTAGGTCTCCTTATCTTTCCCCTTTGGACTTTTTTGCTTGGGTATTCTTGAAAAATAAAGTGTTTGCCTCACAACCGAGAAGTTTACAACAGCTGAAAGACAGCATTTCAACATCAGGTTCAGAAATCACCTCTGAAATGTGACACAATGCTATCAGGTAGTTTCGAAAACAACCTTTGCAAACGAAAGACGAAAAACAAACGTTTGCAGCAGTGCATTGACAAACGTGGTAAGACCGTCGAATAATGACTATATTTTGAAATTTCTTTCCTTTGGTTTGAAAAATTTAAGATATAGATGCATTAAAGCTTGAGAAAAGTGGAGTTTTACCGAAAGTTTTCATTTATAATTGAAATGATCCATGGAGAGGAGGTAATTATGTGAAATGCATGTATTTTTATCGGTTTAAATATTTAATTGAATTTAATTTGAATTTGGCAAATTAAATAAGTCGATAATACAATTTTATGTTTTATTCAATAAATTCATGATATTGGTTAATACTTTATTCTTGTAAACACCCTCTAGGAGGTATTTGGCAATTATACCCTACAGTGACTTAATGATCACCCCTGCTTTACACTTACCGGCGTATACAAGCTCTTTTGCATATGCATATTTGTATGAGGAGTCTAATATGACTTGACTTGACTTGTCAAAGGCACGATTTGCTTTGTATCTTTGTTTATTTTTCAGGCATATTTTAGTAAATTAAGAAAAAGAGCAGAACAATGCAAACGATGCAACGTCGATGTGTTTTTGTCTTAGTACCAGCACGCCTTATCATACACAAGAAACTGCATTTTAATTCATATAGCTGAAAACTCCTCATTACGTATTTCACATTTCATAGCTTCACGCAGCTGTAATCTGTATAGAAAAATACCCGGTCGATAGTAAATGCATCACTCACTCACTTGTCAAAAATTTGGTCACTCACAGTAGAACCATCATCTAATAGAAACGAGAATCATCAAATAATCAGAAAATCATCACTATTTACATGTGTAAATATACATATATATTCAACGTAGTAAAATGCGTCAAAGTAACAAAATTTAAAAAAACAAAAACATCATAAAAATCATAATATATCATAAAAATCATATAAATAAAAAAATAAAAAATCATACAAATCATATATCATAAAAATCATATAAATAAAAAAATAAAAAATCATACAAATCATATAATCATAAAAATCATAAATAAATCATAAAAATCATAATATATCATAAAAATCATAAATCGGACTTCATAGATGCGCGAAATTTTCGGTGACTTTCTTTTATCATTCCAAAGACACAAAGAAAACTAAAGTTTTTCGATATCCTGTAATATCTCTTACCAACATCCAGTCTTTGCTTCCGAAAATTGATGAACTTAATGTTGTTATGAAAAGTAAATGTACTGATATCATTTGCCTCTCAGAGACTTGGCTTCATAGTGACATCCCTGATGGTCTTTTATCTCTTCAAGGATTTTCATTGATCAGGGACGATCGGAAGGATCGTAAAGGGGGAGGCACTGCTATTTATGTAAAAACTGAATTTGCAGCTCATGAATTGAGTATAAATTTTCCCATTCCTACAAACGTGTCTTGTAACGTGATTGAACTACCAAATCATTGTATGTACATTTTTTGCCTGTATATACCCCCATCATGCAATGCTTATCAATTACATACTGTAAGTGAGTTTGTCATAAACACTTTGCACTCTCTCTTGTGTGCTAAGCCAAATTGTAGTTTCATTATTACGGGCGATTTTAATAAGTTGAATTATGTAAAACTGTGTAATGAAATTGATGCTGACAAAATCATCCTCAATCCTACTCGTAAGGATAACATCCTTGATCAAATTATCATTTCCAAGAACCTATCGTCCTTTTACTTTTCGAAAAATGTGAACTTCGACTCCCCAATTGGCAACTCAGATCATCTGTTTATCATCTCGTATCCGGAAAATTCTCAAACATCATATTGCGCCGAGACACTTTACGAAGGTAAACTGGTAACTATTTTTGACACAAGAGACAGTTACGTTTGTGAACTAAATGAAGCACTGACTCCCTTTGATTGGACTGAGCTGATCGGAGAAAGGAACATTGATAAAAAATTCAATATCTTTCAAAGAAACATGCATGAAATGATAGATAAATATATTCCTCAACAGGTTGTTTTAATGAAGCCTACTGATAAAGAATGGCTTACACCAATAACCAAGCACCTGATCAATGAAAGATGGATGGCCTACCGATCAAAAAAACTAGAGTAAATACAATTATCTGAAACAAAAGGTCAAAGAAGAAGTTGAAAAATGCAAAGTTATCTGGACAAATAAGCTCAAACAACAAAAAAAATGGGTTGTGGAAATTACTCTCATCTGCAACAAAAAAATTATTCTAAATGTGATGCCTTTAATGCATTTATTGATAAAAATGGAGGAATAAATCAATCAGAATAAATCAAGCATTGATGCAAATTGCTGATAACTTTCATCGAACTCAGAATTTCACAAAATCGTCCGCCGTGAAGGAAGTTATTGACGATGATTGGCATATGAATGTAGAAATTGCCAAAGTTATTCAATTGTTGACTAAAGCACTGACAAACAAATTTTCTGGGGACCCAAAGATGCCGTCTATATTGTACAAACATTTAGCTCAAGTGATTGCTCTGCCCTTAACTGACATTTTTCAATCTGTTATTGATAATCGAACTTATCCGACTGCATGGAAGAATCTTACAATAACAGCGATTCCTAAAAGCAAAAAAATGGACGTCGCTAATCTGAGACCAATCTCACAATCCCTTTTACCCTCAAAGATCTTTGAAAAGTTGCTACTTATCGAAACTAAGACACACTTTACTCGCCTTTTTGGTGCCAACCAGCATGGATTTCGTGAAAAATGCTCCACAGCAACAACTCTCACATCAATAATGAACCAACTGTACATGCATTATGATGATGCAAAATGTAATGGCTTCGTACCGCTCACATTCGACCTTCATAAAGGCTTCGACATGCTAGATCACAATCTCATCATCAAAAAATTGTATAGTTCTGGCTTCCCCACCGGTTTACTATTGATTGTTAAAGATTTTTTATACAATCGTCAAGCCTGTGTGAAATTGAGAGACAATTATTCAAGGTACTTTCCTATAATTTCTGGGGTTCCACAAGGAACAGTTTTGGCACCGTATATCTTCGCCGCATTTTTCGGGGACTTCTTGCCTCTTCTGCCATCTACTGTTCAAACTAAATACGCAGACGATTTGAGTCTTATTATTCCAATATACACTAATAACTCTAAAGAAATATCATAAACCATCAACAGTGAAATTTCATGGGTGACTGATTCGTGCGTGATAAATGGCCTCACAATCAATCTGTCTAAATCGAAGGCAGTGCTGAATCTGAAAAGGCAAGCAGACATGTCGCAGATGAGATAAATGTTAAGATTGTGGATTCATTAACATTACTTGGGTTGACGATTCAAAATGATCTAACATGGAATCTACATATAGAGAAACTTTCAAAGTTAGCCAACCAAAGATTTTATGCTCTACGCAAATTATGGCCCCACCTATCAAGCGAAGAATTACATCAACTGTATAACTGCTACATTCGATCAGTCTCAGAATATGCTTGCCCAGTTTTCGTCGGATTGAATAAAAAGTTATCCACCATTCTTGTGAAAATAGACAAACGTGCTCACAGAATTATATATAGAAATGAAGAAAGAAAATATCAATGTCGTACAAAAGAAATAACATTCAGAAGATACGAGAACAGCAAAAAACTGTTTAAATTTGCGGAAGAAGACAGCTCACACATTTTACATGACATTTTGCCTTTACGTCACAGCCACTCCGGTACTTTGTCGATCCTATATTGTAGAAGTGAAAAAGCCCGTAATTCATTTGTACCATTTACGTCTTTATTGTTAAATAACATAATCAGATTAACTGTTTGACATTATTGTTGTATTATCAGATTTGTGTAAACTTGAACTTGTATGCTTATATTACTTTATGATTCTTATTTCAATCAATAAACGCTAACTTGACTTGACTTGAGTTTAATATAGTAGTCTAATTCGAGGGAGAGTGGGAACAGAGATTGGAATATGTGAAGAATAGCATTTTGCATTCTGTGAAGAATAGACATAAGGACAGACAAAATGGAAATGCCATATTCTTCTGTATCGATTTGCTGTTACATGACTGCACTTTCTTCTATTCAGTTTCTCCCTACCGTGCCTACCACATATAAATATGGTAAACTATAATGATGAATACTCACATGGATACTCACGGAGGAGTAAAAGCAATAGGAATATCTGTGATAAACTTTGGAAGATCTGTTTTCTCTGAATCTTTTAATTTAGGATTCGTGATCATCCAAATTTCTGTTCAATAATTGGAACAGATTTCTTAACTGATCGTGTAGCATCAACAAAGGTGATACTATTTTACCGGGCTATGTTTAGCTACAGAGGGGGTTACATTTGATCAAATGTTGCCATGATCCAAATTTTGCTAAAAGATACAGTAGCACACTATTAGGGTATGAGAAATTAATTGGCATTCAATTTCCATTAATCGTTGTTTTAACTTTATCTAGCAATTCAAAAGGCTTACTCATTTGCAAGTGTTAAACAGATCTTTCTAGAAATCAATATACACTATAGGCTATGTAATTCGGGTATGATATTTTCATCTATGATGTCAATTTTGTGTCTGGTTGATCTTTATGCTTCAAATAGGAATTCAAATTTCTTGATTTTATATTTTTTTCAGACTTATTTTTCAAAGTGATCTTCGAAGTTGACCTCAAAGTTGATCTGCTGTCACCATATTTTACTGAAGCTGCTACACACGTTTAAGCCAAAAGCCACAAAAGAATTTAACCCATGGTCAGAACTTTATCTGACGTAGCCAAAAATTGCAGGGGACAAGGATCGAGAGCTCCATAATGCGGCTAAAGAAACGTTTTTAAACTATGAATTGCTCTTTGTAGTGCAAGGCTGGGAGAGTTTAAGCAAATGAACACCTAAATTGGAAGTCACAAGCGAAATGCTATGATGTTAATAGAATAATTAGATATTGAATTGTATCCTCAGTTGGAAAAATGAGAACAGACCTGAATAGCTCCCATTTCATTCAATATCAGGAATCAACAGCAGGCCTAGATCACATCTCTCAACATCGACACAACTCCCTATTCAAAGTTGCATGGAAGTGTTGTTATGATGTTCAAATGTAATCCGGAGAAATATGTTGCATCACTTCAAAATTTCATGCACTTCAGAGCTCATTAAGGACAACAGGATAAGGTCACCAGAATCAGTCGTTTGTATCATTGTTTTCATAACCTGTCAATTCCATTTTAATAGTCAATAAGGTCAAATTTGACACTTTGCTCATTTGACACGTCTTCCATCAAATTACAGTGTGGGACATCTGTATTCATTGCCTTCAAGATTTCAAGTCCTTCGCATATCCAGCATTATCATAAGTCCATTCTAGTGAACGGAATCGAATGTCCCGCGAGAGATTCTGTCTCATTAAGATAAAATTCTCCTTAAAAACTATAAGTCAATGCGGATGGAAGCTCTATAACTGTCAATCATTCTACTGACTGCTTTATTAGAACTCATTTTCGTGGCTTCATCTGTGCGGAGATGGACAAGTGACTAAAAATGAGCAGTCGCCAGAAAATAGATTGATATTCACTCTTCGCAAGGTTCACTAAGGCTAGTGGTGGGTGTTCGTTCCCAACCAATCTTTTGGATCAAAAGTTGGCTGAAGGGCAGACACAAACCATAGATTAAATAATTTCATAAAATTAAGCAAACAGCTATTGACATATACTTTGTAGACTATTTGGACTTCTATCCTTCCAAGACACGACTGAAAGAAGACCATAGAATACAAAACGTGGAGCTTTCATATTTTATATGAACCAGGGCCCGGTTGCATAAAACGAGATAAGACCATTATCTTAGCTAAGACCGAAAATAAGATCATTCCAGCTGCATAAAACCAATCCTAACTTCGATCTTAGCGCTAAGATATCTTAGTTAAGATTCCTGCCTTAGTAGAGTTGCATAAAAATTATCTTAGTTAAGATCGATCTTAGTTAAGATATTTTACAGAAATCGAGTTGCATAAAAACTATTTCGATCTTAAAATCAATCCTAAAGTTATGACAACCCATTAGCAGTCTTAGCGATGGTGAAAATGAGAACAATGATTTTCAACATGTAGGCTTATAATTGCAACGATAAAACACAATTTAGGTAAGTAGTTTATATGACTCACTCAATACATCACTTCCACAGTTGTCAGGCTGAATTACACTAAGATCTTTCTTTTTTCTTTCATTCTCTACTTGAAGCTTTAATAATTCAGCTTCGATTTCCGCAGCTCGTGAAGCTCCTTCGCTTGCTGAATTGCTTCAGTTTCCAATCTCTGACCAAGAACGACTGATGAGGTTTTCTTTCGTGTACTGATAGCAGATATACATGTAGGTTGATTCTTCAACGTCTGTGTCTTACCATGTGGTATGTCTAGTTTAGGAACTTTAGTTGATGCTGGTTCCTCCTCGCAACTTTCGTCCGCCGAGTCCTCAGTGTCTATTTCAGAGACCAACGGATTGACACATTCATTTCCCACCAAACTATTGTTAACTTCTGCGGCCGCATATGGAGTCATAGAGTCACTGGTGTCGATTCCACCGTCCACTCCAGAAATTTTCGGATTATCTTCTGCAACTATAACCACGATACGTTCCATCACACGATTTAACACTTTTGGAGGCGGCCCTCCTCCAGTTCCACGAGCTTTGTTCTTTAACTTGTTGTATTCTATGATCACTCTTCATCCGGGTAAACTTCTTTTTAACGTCATCCGTTGATCTTTCGGGGAAGTTTGCAGTTATCGACGACCAAATCTCCTGTTTCGCTCTTGCAGTAAGCATCGCTGAGAATTTTCCGAACAGTGTTTGGTAGTGTTCTTCCATATAGTCGAGTAAGAGATGTTCTTCGGAGTCAGTCCAATTTTTCTTTCGAACGCGTTTGTTGGTAGTCATGTCAAATATGGTAGTCGCAGAGGTGCACTCGTAGCTCGTACACGTAAGTGATGGCAATGAATCAATTTGGGTAGACAGCGTAACTTTATTCAAAATTATGTGACGTATGGGAACTTCGATCGCACGTGATATTAGAATACAATGAGACAGCTGGATGAAGGTGACGGAGTCCGCTTTAGATTGAGTATGAGAGAATTGCAATGAATAGAGCTTTGCATACGCGGCGATTGGTCTATTGCTCTAACCTTGATGCAAAGATGAAGTGTATTGTTATTGAAGTGCGTCCGCTAAAGTGAAATTCGTAGCTCCAACATGGAAGAATTGCGGCTTCTACAACTTCTACATAACATTCAACACTTCGATCATCGTCTTTCTGGGATTGTGTCTAGAAACTTTCGAGAACGGCCTAACTATGAATACTTCACTGACTCTGAACTTCATGCGAGATTTCGCTTCGGTCGCCGAAGTTTGGAGAAACTTACTTGTGAACTGATTCCTCATTTGAAAATGCATACAAAACGCAACCACGCCTTATCTGTAGAAAACCGAATTCTCCTGACATCACGAGTTTTGGCAAGTGAAAGTTTTTTAGTGGTAGTCGGTGATCATTTTGGTGTGAACAAGAGTACTGCATCAAGGATATTTGAAGAGACAGTCAATGCCATTTGTGAACTGAGCACTCAGGAAGTATCCTCCGAATTTCTAATGAAACGTGATGCAAAACAGTAGTTTCAAGATTGAGGATTGCCAAGAGTAAGTGGTTGTGTCGACGGTACGCATGTGAAGGTATTGGCTCCTAAAGAATTTGAAGAGGAATTTGTGAACAGAAAGAGATGGCACTCATTGAATGTTCAGCTGGTGACGACTGGAAATTTATTGATTGCTGATTGTGTTGCTAAATGGTCGGTTGGATCACATGATAGCAGAATACTAAAGGAGTCGCATCTGTAAACAGTTTGAAGACGGAGAATTTTGGTGATTCTATTATTTTGGGTGATCAAGGTTATCCATTGAAGCGATGGTTATTCACTCAAATACGGGAACATCGTGGATTTTCCAATACGGAAAACTCGTTTCAATCGATGTCACAGGAAATCCCGATCATCTGTGGATAGAACGATAGGGATACTAAAGCAACGTTGGAGCTGTTTAAAGACCGGACTCAGATTCAATGTTCAAAAGTGCTGTCGGGTGATACTTGCATTTGTTATTTTGCATAATTTTGCGAAGTTGAATGACGAACCAGATCCCGACCTTGACAATGAATCAACAGACGACGGGCAGATGGAAGGAATTGGTGAGTACAATGACGTCGCTTCGTGCCATGTGCGTACCATGTACATTAATTCCTTCTTCTCTCAACCTTGACGTTGTAATCGTTTCACATTATTGAATAGAACACACGTACTATTTAGGAAAATTTTGTTTTCGTCAAACACTTTATATTTCAAGTCGGATGATTTCGGTGACAAAAGGGCAAATCATTAGATATCTATTGCACTCAGACGATAAGACAGTCTTAGTTAAGATCAATCTTTATGCAACCATCATAACTAAGATATCTTAACTAAGATTGGTGTCCTAACTAAGATCGCTTCTTGCAACCGGGCCCAGAGATTTAAAGTTCAAGGGCCGAGATCTCGTGTCATGGTCTCTATTACATTAGGAAAAAACAGGTTGGAGTGAGACTAACTTTCATAATTCCTCATCCTGCTTGTGAAGTTTCAAATAGTTCTTTTCAAGTGTCAAAGTGAAATCCCATATTAACTGCATGATTTCCACAACTTGAGAGATAAAACTATACAGAATCAACGGTTTCACTTGCCTTTCTCATGACTCTGTCCTAACGGTTTACGAGTTGAAATTGCAGCTGAAAGTTGTGACACGGTGCTGATCTTGTGTTGTATACTGCTCACTCTTCATTAAAACGAAAACTCAATCCATGGAAGCATGGGCCGTCAACCTCAACACCTGCGTTACATTTTGCTATTCAAAGAGATAATATCGTGATATTTGTTATTTCTTACTTTCACAGTGTTATCTCCTGCTTTCAAGCATTTACTTGTGTAGAACAATGAGCGAGTTCTTGAGCGTGCTATTCATACTTCCTTTTTTCTGTAATAAATTCATTATGTTTTTTGTATAAAAATGCGTTAATAACTCCAAAAATTGTAATGATGAATCAATCAATGGACATTTTCATTATTAATCACATTTTCGCTTTTTCTTTATTTTCTTCATCTTAGTGACAAGTAATAAGCTAACTGCATTGCAAGATTGGTCAATTTTCACTTATCTTGTAGCAAAACCTGTAACCTGAAACATATAATACCTTATACAAGGCAGTTTACGCAATCAAAACCATGTGCTGCAAAAGGGTTGTGTCCGTTCATGTTATTCTATTATCCTATTATGGCAAGTACTTATCTTTGACAATCCGAGCAAAACAGATAGAAAATGTTTCCTCTGTAGAATGATCTTCAAGGTAAAAAGACAAGAAATTGTTTCGAATTTTCAGTGTCTTTTGAATGGAATGGGTTTTCGGTCTCACACTAGAAATTTAAATTTCCAATAATAGATTGAAGGTGAAGCTGTTTCTAATTAAAATTATGCATTTTGATATAACAAACACTCAGTTTTTTAGATACTATTGCTCTGTTTTCTCATTAGCCGTAGACTTATCTTTCGTGGAGTAAGGAGTGCATTCTTTCTGAAGTCTTAATTGAGAACTTTCATCACAGATTTTTATTTTCTAGTAGAGTGCAATTCGATTAGAAAATATGCTGCATTCGGAATGCTCATTCGGTCAAAGTATTCAAATTCTTTAGATATTTATAATAGCATGACTTGACTTGTTGATGAAAGAGAATTACAGGGACGATTGAAGCTCATTTTACGATCTTTGATGTGAAATTTAATTACATTGCACAATTTTATTCACTCATGCGATGATGAAATGCTCAAATATCATTACCATCTGACACTTAAGAAATCGAAAAGTGTACTTTCTCAGACGTGGCCTTTCAAATAGTGACACATGCAAATAATCTCCCCTTGGAAGCGATATCTGCAAATACGGCAAAGTGCAGATCTATGTACGAATACACTGAGAAATGCGATATTTGATGTGTTTCAAACAAAATTGTCATACAACGGGTGTGAAGTTGTCACACAAAAGGTTTAAATATCTTATTGTATTCATAACTTTGAATACTTTTTACTTTTCAAAATACTTTAAAGTAGGCAGGTCATTGTGGATTAAGTTAAACGATTCAAAAAATACTCTATGTGAATGAATTGTATCCATGATAGTCATGAAGTCATGAAAGATCTGCATTTGTTAAGACGAGCATGCAAAATATGCGATAATTTTGACAAAAACAATACTAAACGGAATTCTTCCTAAATTTGAGATGAATGATCAGGAGCAGGCGGATGATGATACTCTCGTCTTTGTGAAGAAATGAAAGAAGAAAAGTGATTGCGGGTACTGCCGTGCATATTTTCGCTGTGATAGATTTCAATAAGTACTAGATTTGCAATATTAAAAGGTTCCAGAATATTTGCATTTTATTGAAATATTTCATGTAGCTTTAATGTACATCATCATCCCTAAACTAGTCATCGTGTTTTTTCAATGCGGTGCTTTGCAGACAAGGCAGAAGAATGACGCAGCAAATGTATCATCATGTGTTCAAAATATAATGAAAAGGAATCTCCATCTTGAAAACACCAAATCAAAAGCCGTTTTTCTCGACACGTCGCTTTTTCGACATCGCTTACTAGTGCTGGTCAGTTTATTGGACGCGCCTATGAAAAACAACATTTGTATTGTAGAATGTCAACTGTACAGGTCAGCTTGTTAGAGGTATCTATTAGAACATTCCACAATGCAAATATTGTTTTTCATGGGTGTGTCAAATAAACTGACCAGCACTGCACTTATCTTTCATTCTGTTTCAATTTCCATCTGAATCATAGTAGAGATGTAAAAACTAACTAGATAAAGGCTCCTAAAAGCTACAAGCTTTCATATCTTAGTAGTGCATCTTTAAGTATGAAGAAGTAATTTTCGCAAAAGTACTGTAGAGCAAGGCAGGCATGTGGAGTCAGAGTCGGGGTCGACTCTGCACTCCGGCCTATAACTAGACCCGAAGTATAATACAGACAAATTATTTATCCTTGCATATACATGTAGCTGTCATTGTCTTGATGTCAACTTTCTCCGTCAAACAAAAGTACATAGACACTGCTCCATGCAAAGCTTGTATTAGTTGAGGGAATGAACCGTGATAGTGAAAAAAGGATTGTCTTTTCACTCGGTAATTTAGTAGAGAGGTCAAGCCATCCTAGCCTCGATCACACCTACGCGCCAAAGGTCCCATGAGAGACAAAAATGAAATACTACTTGTTTGAGAACATTGCCTCTTACCCAAACGTTAATCGTGCGTGATAGCTCCTCCAAAGCGCATATTAAAATCGAAAGTGTACTCATATTTTTCGAAGAAGGATCGGGGATTTTCCTGCCTGGTAGAGACTGGAGAAAAACCATGTGAAGCATATATCAACAAGATGGGAGGAGCCGAGTCGCATGCATCCAACTTAAAGCGACATTTGATAAACTTTCATCGAAAATGATTGATAATTGATGCAGCAATGATCACTAAAGATAGGTTCAGGTAAGCCTATAATGATCTATTAAGTAGGTTACCAGTTTTTTTAAAAAGAAACTATGTTATATATATACTGGCTACCCGGAGTCGGAGTCCTATCAAAATGATAGGACTCCGTATCCGTGGAGCAAAGTAATGCATAGAGTGCAGAGACGTGTACAGCAAGGAGACGTGTCGAGCAACGCGACATCGCCCCGAATGATAAATCATGACACCGCAATGGTATTATTTTTCATGCCTCCTATGTACAAAAGCTTTAAATGATTCAAAGATAAAATGAAGGCAGATTGAGATAAATGAAGAACTTGAAATTGAAAACTTCAAGTTGTTGGAGAAACATTGGCAGATATGCAAATATAGTTTTCGGAGATAGTTTTTGCAAGCACTTTTATATGTTCACATCTCGATGACACTGGCATAACGTCACGATGAGTCAGTTGTTATGGCAACAAATATCAGTGGAGCTACAATCTTCAACTCCTTCACAACTGCAAAATTTCATCAAATAGAAAATGACATCAATGAATACCTGCCAACAGCCGCAGCCCTTTTCCAAGCTATAATACATTTTGTGTGAATATTATAAGCTCTGGGAAACACAGATGTCTTGGATCCTGCAAACGCAATTTCCAGCGTGTGACCGCCAAACTTTTAATATTGAACACAACATCCAAGAAACCCATAAACGTGAGCTCATGGTAGGACGAAGATTGACACTTTTCAACAATGAAAATAAAGCTTGAGATTGTACTCAGATTTTGTTGACATCCGCTTCGTTAATTAATACAACTAGCTAACACTACGTGTTTCGTGTTTTCATAAGACTTTGATTAAATTTTAATGATTCTGTAAAATGAAAAGCAAAGGCACAGCATGAAAGTCGCAGTCAAATTCAATAACCTGAAAAAGTGAAGGCTGAAAGTTAAACTTTGTACAAATGTTTGGTGAATGAGATGATAACTACATGCATTTCGATGCTGAAATGCAATTATATTTCAAGGATCAGTTTTTGAAGTATGAACTGCTTTCAACAGTTAAACTGTTATTATTAGTCCGGCAGCCAGAATGAGCTTCAGCAGAGAACGATGCCGAAAATGAGACTTCCACAGAATGATGTACGCCCCAAGCAACTACGAGTCTGCAAGGTTGCCGAGCTCCAGTAAGTTCCTCTTTTTGCCAGACGGTATCAAGGAAAAGCACATATTAATCCAATGGGGTGCAGATTAGTTTTTTTGACAAACGGAATCAACTGAGAAGTGCTAGGTCTATAGCCATAATACTACTCAAGAAAGTTAGGGGTCACCTTCAGAATCCAAGTATTTTCAGAAATAAATGCCACATGAATAAATAAATCAATGTCAATAAACACACAATGTCAAATGTCATTAAACGACATGACATAAAAATGGCATTGATGATCAATAGTTTCATGAAGTCTGTTTAGATATCTGATGGCAGCTGCGTTTGTGCAACTTTCTTGAGCATGAATGAAACATGTCACCCACGCGCAAGCTGTCTGAATTTGGACGAGGAAGAGAAATGGGATTTCTGTTAAATGATTTTTCTATGCGTGAGACTGCAAGTAGAGTTATGGTTGGCCTTTCTGTGGTACAGAGGCTAGAGAATCGCATCATGGAGACAGGGAAATCGAGATCAGAGGACAGGGGACATTCTGGAAGACCCGAGCAGTAGCACGATCACAAGACCAGTTCATCGTGCTCCAAGTTCTACGAAACCGACCAATAACAGCAAATGACATAAACCAACAACTGAGGACAACAGAGGAAATAAATGTTACAGATCAAGCGATTCGAAATCGTCTACACGCGGCTTCCCTCAGATCAAGAGTCCCAGCTGTACGATTTCATCTACAACAACGTCACATAGGAAGATGGTGTACCGAACACAAGTTGGACGACCCACCAATGGGCAGATGTCCTCTTTACTGACGAATCCCGTTTCACCATGTCTTTTCATGATGGCAGGAGTTATGTGTGGAGAAGAAAAGGTGAACGTTTCACAGATGTCGCCATCAGAGAGCACAATCGTTATGGAGGTGGATCAGTAATTGTGTGGACAGGCATCAGTCTTCATAATCGCACCGCTTTGGTCCATGTTCAAAGAAACCCGACTGGACAGAAGTATTTGAACGACATAATCATTCCCAAGGCCGTGCCAGCGTTGCGAGCCGTAACTACAGTCTCTGTTCGGAGGGGGCCCGCGCTAAATTGCGATGTAGTTAGGTCCGCCCTTAGAAGTACAAGTACACTTAGCCAATTGAATATGTTCGTCGGAGGAAGATGTTCTGTCAGTCTCTACGATTCAGCATCACAATCTGCTCTGAAAAAAAATCAATGCCTCTAATGAAACGTTTTCATAGGTATCTATTTTAAAATTCTTACAGAATTTCTTAATTCGAAGATGAATTACGCAAATAAAGCTCTAATTTTTGAAAGTGAACGTTTTCATGAGGAAATGTTTTCTATTTAATTAATGCGATTTCACTTGATGATTCAGTAAATTTTCTTCACTTTGAAGGGTCATACCGTTTCTGAAAAATCTTTTTTTTGGGGGGGGGCGAGATTTACAGTTACGGCACTGGCTATCGGAGATGAAGCTGTGCTGTAGGATGACAATGCTCGCCCACATCGAGCACAGTCAGTGAACGATTTGCTAGAGCATCAGCACGTTGTTCGAATAGAGTGGCCGGACAATTCCCCCGACTTGTCACCAATGGATCACTTTTAGAGCGTTCTTCGGAGAGCGGTTCCAAAAAACTACCCTTCTCCGACAAGCCGACAGCAGTTGCTCCAATTTCTGAGTATCCCAGGGTTCAAGTAAGACTTCTGAGTCGTGTTGTAGTGTCACTTAGTGGCAGATCAAGTCTATTCTAAACTCAATGTGACAAACTTTGGCGAAATTTGATGATTTTGAAAAACTTGAAAAATGTGGGGGAAAGAATAGAAGTACCCTATTTGAATTATACAAATTATTATTGCTTAATCTTTCTAAATGTATAAAGACTCCGCTCACATGAGTGGCGCAGAATTATCTGAATTCATTTAACGCACATTTTACCAGCGACCCTTAATTTGTTTTGAGTACTAAAGTTAGGATGTTATGTCTTCAGGTCACTACTTATCGCTTGCTGATAAATGACTATAGATTTCTCCGGTCAGTCAACTATTATACCTTGCTGTTGATTAATTGACAAAAGCTACAAAATCTCCAAATGTTGACTGAACCTTGCAACTGAACAGGTGTCAAAAAATCTTTGATACTTAGTGCCGATTAGATTAAAGAAGTTTTAAATTCATATTTGAGATAGTAGGTCGGATAGTAGGTCATATCACTACAAGTCGGTTCTGGTTTAGGACGGCATCCGGTTTCTATCTCTAGCTAAGTTTAGCACTTGTCTTCAAAAAAGTTCAAGCCTTATGACATTTTGAAATCCTCCTATCGATTGAACAGCTAATTTAACTGGATAATATGGAATTCAGTTTATTCTTGACAGCATGACTAAATTCGCAACATATAGCTTGCGTTCTATTTAGAGTTAGTGTTTTCTGCCAACAATATTAAAAATTGATGTACTTTCCATAAAACGAGTAGTGACTGTCTGTAGTACACACGAAAAGTGTTGCTGCAAAGTCAACCAGACATCTAATCTCTCTTATCATCGTTTTGGAAACTAGAAACCCTGATAACCCTCGGCTGGCGACGTCGTGAACGTAATCAGTGACAGTTCTCACAGAGAACCATTAACAAATCTTTTAAGATCGAATTCTGAGTTACAAACCCTTGATAATATATAATCCTGATTTCATAAAACCATTTAATACCTACATGATTGATTTGCATCCCTCGCTTATGAATCCACAGATCAACCAGAGCATGCTGTGAAAAGATGAGAGGAATCATCGGTACTTCTGTAGGCCTATCTCAATATGCATGTGATAATCAGTTACTGTAGCTGCATCTACTACATTTACATGAATGGAAATCATCATGCTTATCTGCCACCCCATAGGCTTACTACTGAATGAGCAACTATCGTCATTTGGATGATGCTAATGGTATCTATCCCCAGCGTTCTTTTCTTGTTTTCAAAGCATTTCTCAGTTCTGATTATCTTTGTATTTTATACTGAATATTGTAAATTCCTCTAACTTTTGTAAATACGCTATTTCATGCACAAGTCACACTAGTCCAAGTACATGCAATATTCCACAGAATTAGATTCATCTTCGTGCGCGGCTTCGGTATCTAAAATGGAAGTATCGCATATCTGTTAGTAACATCAAAATCGCACTTCACAGAATAAGACAACTTTCTCCTTCTCGAATGGATAATTCGTATACCGCTTACTATTGGAAATGGCAAACAATAAGCTGTCAGCTGGTTTTGGACACCAGAGCCAGTGAGAGAGTGGCGTGTGCGTGCTGTAATATCACTTCGAGCACACCAAAACACACATCGCTCTCTGGCTTCATTCAATGCATGCAGTGAGGAATGCTGAGAGGAGGATAGTGAACTAATTTTCGTGCGACTGCTATTTTTTTGATAATGATCGGAAGGGCCAACATTATGGAAAAACTTGTGCGCAATGATCTGAATTCTTCGAATCTGAAGGAATCGTGGCAATCGAAGCACTTTGATAAAATTCGCAGTAATCTGCAAGCAACGCACTACTTTTTGCCTATCTCTGTAAGGTATTAAGAATTTCTTTTTTGCACACTTTCTATGCCACTAGATTCAATATCTAATCGCATGCATAACGGTGATGAAACAAGGTATGGCAATTAAGCGATTTTTACCAAAGATGAAAAATTACTCAGCAGAGGCAACAACAGAACTATCATCAGTCTTGATTTCCGAAATGTGTGTTTTCGATATTAACTAGTTTCACTTGTGGTTGATAAAATTTAATCAAAAGAATGCTTAAGCAAACACGATGATATCGACGATGGTTTGAATTCGAGTCATGCTGGTGCACTTTGATTGCAATATCAACTACATGAGAAAGGTCAGAAGCAGTATCAGATTCAACGCATCGTTGCTCATTTGAATTTCTATTACAGCCTGAATATTTTGGAATAGTCTTGAATACATGAGAAAAAATAAAAAACGTGAAAGGAGCAGAAAGTCTGTATGCTATACCGATTCAATATTCCTTTATCACATTACTCCAACACATGACTTTTCCATGTAATTACAATTCTTAATTTCCCATTAACTATGCCCGCTAAAAGCTAGACATCAACTCTATGAGTATCCAAAGCTGAAAGATTGATTGATGCATGCCAAAGAACAATTATTACAGCTCCTTGTGAAATTCTACAAGCATTCTAGATAAAATTCAATACTATCTGCACATTTCACCGATTAAACCAAGATTTTGGACAGGTAAATAACAAAGCAGATTTTTTATCATGTAGTTAGCCTGCAGCACAAAATACGAGAGAATATGGGAAACGAAGCGAACGAAATAATTGTTGGATATTCCCTCTTACTCTGTTTGCGATCATGTCTTTTATAAAAGTAATAAAAGTATAAAAGAATAAAAGTAAATACGCATTTAGTAACAAGAAAATGAATAAAATCTATTCATTGCTACATGTACATTATTTTTTATTATTATCTTCTATTTTTTAAGTCTTTACTTCCACTAAGTATTGAATTTTGCGTTGCAATACTATTTTCAACATCATACAGCTAATTATTTTCAATTTTTGCAGTTTGTTGGATTTTTGTTGTTTTTTGCATCTTTTTCAAAAAAATCATTTGACTTATTAACCCTTCTTCATCGCGATTCAAACAGCTGAAAGTCATATTAGCGATTATCCAATTCTCCAACTATAGAGTCCAATTCTATCATTCGCTTGAAATGCGAAAAAATTAAGTTCCAAAGCTACGATTATCCGATTCGACTGCCATTTCAAGGGTCCCAGAATCCGTTTGTCATCTTCTAAATTTGTTAAATGATAAAATTCATCTTAATTCGATTTTAGTTATTGAATCATTGTACTCTCATCATTATTTCATTGGTAGTATAACCAATGAAGAAATAGGATATCTACATGCATGTATGCAAGGAAATCTATAACCACTTTCAATTACGTAATTTAATGGGCAATATTGTATGAACTCTTTTCACTGTTGACTCCATCAAACAGGCCGGGTAGACTGCTGAAAGAAAATCACTACCGGGTACCCAAATATTCTATGTAAAGCATTGCATTTTTGTAAATAAAATTAACGAGAAATCAATAGAATCGTTTCATTGGAAGGCTGGCTTTTCGTGTGTATGAAATCAAATGATAAACTCCATATTTGAAAACGCATTCATGAAATCATGCTTGTAGTAGCTACTGACATTAATAACTGGTTTTTGGTTGAATACACAAGACGCAGCGAATTTGAAACTCGCATAGTAGAAGCTTTGTTGATAAATGATAAAACTCCTATTAAAAACCTATTATTATTAAGCCCTCAAGTCTTAAAAATAAGGTAAATCATTTATCTGATTTTCCTGATGCTGTTAATCGGTGTTGTCATTGTCAGCTTATGAAGCTATTATGATTATTCATTGGTTGCAGTCTTGCAAACACATAATGTTATCCAAGTATCTTGCTAGCTTATAGTTATTGCAATCCTATAGTACTCACAATCGGTCTCGCAGGTGCATTATTTTTATGTACATGCACCTTTATTGCTCCGTACATTTTAGCTGTTTCACTACCAGAGGGCACTATGTTTTTGTATACGGTTTTGCATACATTTTGTTTAACATATTTGTTCAAATATCTGCATAGTCGTCCTTCATCCATGACAGTTCGATGCCTTTTGATATTATTAGCTGGAAGTTTTTTAAATTTGGATTAGTTACTAAGAATAGTTTGAGAATAGTTAACCACATACAAGAACATCGTGCCTTCTGGTAGTGAGTCAGCTAAAATGTACGGAGCGATAGAGGCACATAAAAATAATGCACCTGCGAGACCGATTGTGAGTACTATTGGATCGCAATGACTATAAGCTAGCAAGATACTAATTGGATAACATTATAAAACCACACATAAATACTCGATATATGTTAAATTCCACATCTCAGTTCATTGATGACATCACTGATAAGCAGCAGTTGTCTAATAAAAATAATGCTCTGGTAAGCTTTGATGTAGAATCTCTCTTTATCAATATTCCTGTAAAAGAAGTAGTAAACATAGTAGCTGACTTAGTATACAGCGGCAACATAAATAAACCTGTTTATAGCAAAGATGTCTTCAAAAGTCTGTGTGATTTGCCACTTGTGGTAGCTTTATGTATCCCCGGTAATGATATGTATGTGCAAGTAGATGCAAGTGTTTCAATGGACTATACCTTTGCAACAATTTTGGCTAATCTATTCATGACAACTCGGGAACAAACATGGGTTGAAAGAATTACATTCTCCTTTATGCTATTCTCGATAAGTAGATGACTGTGTATGTGTATTTGATTCAATAAATAAAATTTATGATTTTCATAGTTTTTCAAGTAAGCAACACCTTGTTCTAGAATTCACAACCGAGATTGGCAACAGCCAGATAGCATTCCTTGATGTTTTCATAAAAACTGATGGTCGTTTCGAAGCCTCCATATATCGTAGACCTACCTACACGGGACTCCTATTTAACTACAAATCCATCTTTCCTATACAGTGGAAAGTAGGTCTTATAACAGGTATGTTGCACCGAGATTTGGGAGTGTCCAGTTGTTGGTGAACTTTTCATAATGAAATCGATAAGTATTGGTAATAAAGATAAGACAAAACGATGTCATTAGTTGCGAGGTCTTTCGCCGATTCTTTTCGGGCAACACTTCGGAACGCGTACAATAAAAGAAAAATCAAGTCATTATATACAGTTAAAATGAAAGAAAGGACGGAGTTGAAGTCACTGCCACGGAAGAGCGAGCGTTAATACAGTTTTCTTCTGGACACATAAAACCGGCCGCAATGATGCTATCATTGTCGCTTCGAGAAATGGTAGCAACATTGGGTGGCGAGCGCGAACCAGCTGCTTGAAGTAGGAGATCTTCTCGTTGGCGCGATCGAACGATGTACACGTCATCGTGTGACGCGTGACCGCGCTTGTCGGTGCTGCTGAAGATCGCCTGCACTTGTCCTTCGCCAGCTTACCTGATGGTTCCGTATTTGGGAGAACAGTTCTCAAGCGAAGTGAGAATGAGAGTCCGTGCTGCAACAGCTCTGGCGTTCTATGCCATCGAGCCGAAGATCGTCTTCTCCACCACCAAGATTCCAGCTCGCCCCCTCAAGGATCCGCTGCCGCCGACCTGTGCCTCCGACATCGTTTACCAATTCACATGTAACTGTGGTGACAGTTACGTCGGACGCACGGAGAGGTGGTTGGCAGTGGCGTAGCAGACCACCTCAGATGAGGTAATCTGAGTCCAATGAAAGAACCGGGAAAAGAACGTAGGCCTACATGTAAATTCCAAGTCAATTTTTAGTCCTTTAGGCGCATTGCTCAAAATATATTTTTTATTATTATAATTTAAAGAGCAAAATCAATTTTCATAACAACTCCATTTCCACTTATAGTCATTACCAAAAACAATACAGGTAAATCATAACACTATAACCTGATGTATTTACTTACGATATAACAACTTTACTTGACGATCTTTCATTGAAGCAAACTTGTCGATAATTGTGTCAACGAACGAACACTCTCCTGATAAGTGTTTGAGAAGAGAAGTTTCGATGCTTAAAAATACCAGTTGTTTCATGCGTTCTTGAGTCATGGTGGAACGCAGGTAGGTCTTGATTCGCCGAAGCACACTGAAGGTTCTTTCACATGTCACCGATGTTAGAGCAATTGTTTGTGAAGCCATTAATGCTTTAGACACAAGAGGTAGAGCGTCACACAAATCCAAGGAATGCATTTGTTTAAGAAGGGTAGAAGGATCATTTGCTTCTCCAAGTGCCACTCGTAAATCTGAATCAGTGAATAGAATGTGTAATTCGTTGCGCAACTTCTCTTCTTCTTCTTGAACTAAATCTGGGTGATGTTTCTTCAGTTCATTCACAAGTCGTACAACTTCAAATGTATCAGCTTTCAGTACATCAAATCTCGATGGCTGAAATAGTTTTATCCACTGAAGACTTTCGATGTTTTCAAATCGTTGGTCTAACTGAAAAATTAGTGTATCGATGATTTCGTACATTAATCGCTTAAGTTTATCCTTCTCAAATTGGGATGACGAAGATGATGGCTTAGGCCTACTTGGAGTGTAACCGCTGTCAAGGAGATGTTGCTCGTTGATTTGTGGGACTCTCTTTTCATGATTAAAAAAGTAAGGCTCATATTGCTTCGCTTCCTCGACGAACGTTTGAAAGGAAACTTCAGAGCGTAGTTCACACAAGTTTGCATGATAGTCTGCTACCTTCGAAGATATTTCAGCTGGATCAATCATCACACCTTGAAGTTTCTTTGTCATCATGTCGGATAATGCGAAAACTTTACGAAAAAAGAATAAGAGAAACACATTCTCACAATTTCCCAATTGATATCGCAATCCTTTCGCTTCAGCGCGGGTGTAGCAATCAATTGAGCAAGCAGAGGACTCCGAAGAAATATTTTCTAAAACATTGAAAATTTCACAATACTTAGAAGAAATAGCACAGACAGATTTTCCTCTCGTCAACCAACGCGTAGTTGACGCAAGAGGCAATGGACTGGATAACATAGAAGCACGTTTTGGTGAAGCGCGAAAAAATGTTGTCAAATTTTGCAAAAATTCGAAAAATATTGATACCAACGGAATATTCTTACTGACACTTTGTGCTACTAATGCCCATTTGTGTGCATAACAATGAACGAAGTTTGCTGAGGGCCAAATCTCCTTGATCTTAGTTTGCACTGAATTGTGCTTACCCATCATGTTACTTGCACCGTCGTATGACTGGCCGATCACTGAAGTATTTTTGGTTACACCAACGGACTCAAGACTTTCACATATTACACAGACAAGATTGTTAGCTGATCTGTCTGCTGACACATTGACAAGGTCAATCAGATGTTCGAAGACCGATCCATTGTGAACAAGTCGGACACTGACAGCCATTTGACTTGTATTTGAAATGTCCGTTGTATCGTCAGCAATTATAGATATAAAAGGAGCACCTTTGATTCGATTCTCGATTTCACCGCGAACCTGATCATACAAACACTTAATCAAGTCGTTTTGAATATCAGGTGATAATCCTGAAAATGGGAGACTGTGATCAGGAGAGACACAATTTTTAATCAGCGGATCAGAACTAAATTCACTGAGGAGCTTAATCAATTCAATGAAATTTCCACGATTTGGACTGTCAGTGCTCTCTGAATGACCTCTAAAAGAAAGGCCTTGGCAAACAAGGAAAAGAGCGGCTTTAATATGATGTCGCATCATTTCTCTGTTCTTCCTCACTTCCTCGTTGTGCATATTTCTCAAAGTTTTGAACTCCTCATTTAACATTTCATCGATCCTTACTTTGCCAATAAGTTTAAGAGAGGTGATCGCGGCCAGATGCGTAGGAGATTTTATATGTCTCTTCACATGATTAGAGAAATTCGCCAAGTCGAGTAATCCTCTCGTCGATGAAAACACTGTCGTTTTGGTTTAAAGATAAGGCACGGAAAGCAGAAAAGTGTCTTTCTAATGGGGCAACCAGTCAGCCATTCGTATTTTTGATATTGCACACTAAGATTGCACTTTCTCCTTCCTTCAAAGGTGAAAATCGGCTTATCTCTTCCTTTAGTTTTTAGTTCTATTTTCTTTGCGTAGGATAGAGGAGAATTTTGTAAATTTATCAATTCCTCGACAGTTGCCATGAGTATTCTCCGTTATAAGTAGCGATGTAATTGAGTAATAGCGAAGACCGGAGAGGGTGGTTACACTCTGCTAGCAGATATTGATTCTAGAATATCAGACAGCAGACACATGGCAGGAGGGCGACGCAGAGAGAGAGACGTATCATTACAATGTTTGCTGCATCCAGACCAATCAGAGGCGCGCTATTGATAACTCTACTGCTGTACAGGTGTGATTCTGTCGCGAGATAGAATACTCGTATCTCTCCGCCTGTGTTAAAGAAGTTTTGTGAATTGGAAAACGGAAACATCGAACAAGATTATATGACCTTCATGTTAATCAAAATCCTATCATCACATATTTGTAATTTCATTTTCGTTTGTAAATTCCGGTGTATTCTCAGATTATTAGAATACTATAGGCGCTACGCCCCTGGTGGTTGGCCAAGCGAGCTGATGAACACCTTCCACAATGGCTGATGAAGGACAAGTGCAGGCGATCTTCAGCAGCACCGACAAGCGCGGTCACGCGTCACACGATGACGTGTACATCGTTCGATCGCGCCAACGAGAAGATCTCCTACTTCAAGCAGCTGGTTCGCGCTTGCCACCCAATGCTGCTACCATTTCTAGAAGCGACAATGATAGCATCATTGCGGCCGGTTTTATGTGTCCAGAAGAAAACTGTATTAACGCTCGCTCTTCCGTGGCAGTGACTTCAACTCCGTCCTTTCTTTCTTTTTAACTGTATATAATGACTTGATTTTTCTTTTATTGTACGCGTTCCGAAGTGTTGCCCGAAAAGAATCGGCGAAAGGCCTCGCAACTAATGACATCGTTTTGTCTTATCTTTATTACCAATACGATTACGGCCAACAAGTGTTTGAAATCAATGAGATCTATGACATATTTGTAAGTAATGGCTATCCGAAATGTATGATAGAACGCATTGCACATTCTTTCTTAAATAAAAAAACAAAGCCGGGATTTAAACATGCAGGTAGTCGAAGAGAAGAGTAATGATAGCGGCAATGATAACGGAATAATCTACACTGCCATACTGTACACAGGAGTAGTATCTGAAAATAAAAACAGAATTTGAAAAGAATATATAAAAAATTTAACGTAGACGCAGAAGTGGTTTTTTAGCACAAGCAAAGTAAAATCGTATTTCTCACTTAAAAGCAAGTCAAGTCCACTGATGAAGCCGTACGCTGTTTATGAACTTTCATGCTTGATCGATCCAAGTAGCCAATACATTGGCAAAACTAAACGCCGATTTCAACAACGAATTGATGAATATAAAAAGAATCCGATAGCAATTAATGAACATTTGCATAACTGTAATAGATGAAACTCAGAAATTGAACAGCAATTTGAAATAGTGTACTAAGGTAACACAGATTATAAGATAAACATTGTCGAGGCTCTAAAAATCATAGTTAGACAATCGAAAATAAATCGTAGTGCTGCATACAACGGTGTTTCATACCTATTAAAAATATTCAATTAAATGCCTTTGCTAACTTAATCTGTTTCATTGGCTTTCACACACCGTATTGATTCGTCTGTCCGTCTAATGTCACGCTACTATCGTTACCACGTTATCGTCGTCTCAGTGCGAACTTTTTGTAGCCGAATATGTTGCCATGAAGTGGTCGAAGCCAAGTTTATGTGTCCAAGTTTTCGTGTCTACTATTCTGTGATATTTTTCTTTTAGTATCATTTTATTTTCTTACCTTTTTTCTGTCTTCTATTTTCCCTTTTCCATTTTTAATTTCATTTTTCCTTGCATACTTCAGTATTATAATCTTACTCAGTTGTTTATTGCATTTTATTCAATTTTTGTATTGTACTTGGGTTAGCAGCATTATTTCATTATATTAGCAGTATTATAATCATTTTTGTCATGTTGTTGAATCTGATTTAATTACTTAACTTTGACTCTGATTTACGAATCTCATGTTTCCGTTAATCTCTGTGTTTGACTTAAATTGTTTGATCCGTGATATTGTCCTCTGTATCGTGTGGGCAATGCCAGCCAGCCTGGGTATTTGTCATGACGGTCTTTGCAACTGTTCACGCTATGATTTCATTCAGTTCCATGGACACCAACAAAGCGAATATAGTCAACTAACAAGTTTTCATTTGAGTAAATAATCAATTTTGCGCTAAAAATCAATATTTGTGAAGAATGAACAATTGATAGGCATGGTTTTGTTGCTAGTATCTCCCATTCAATCGAACTCGTTCATTTGGTTTACACCAGCTTCGATTTAGGCTTGCAACAACGCTCTAACAACGGTAGAAATGGCGTCGATCTGCCTGAATCACGAGTAGTTTTTCAATATTTTCGACCGTTTGCGATTATCGTTATAGCGATTCAATCATCCGATTAGGAAATGAAGTTCGGATAATCGGATCCTTTTGTCTGATCTGATTGCCACCTCTGTCTACAATGATCAATACATTTTTGAAAACGACGATGTCAAAGATATCACGACCCTATCCACTTATAATTCATTAGCTGAGCACATGAAGCGAATACGTCATTGTAAAGTACTTTGCAACCAATACCATGAATTTTCTGTAAATACATTACTTGTTTTAGTGCGTCAGCCGTGGCGGCCAACTTGAATTGACACAGATGTATCTGTATGAAATGAACCATCTGCCAAACCCTTTGGCAACGATGTTTGGATTACGTCAGGCGCACATATGCATATCACTTCAACTGTTCATGTTTATCAGACAACGGGGACACAAGAAAGAAATATCAAAGCGACAACGTTGTGATTAACATAGCAATCTAATATGGGAAGAATATTGACGTTCAGAGATACGTAACCGAAATGAAACGATAATTGATGAAGTGTACTCTATTTTATTGTTTTGCGTTGTGCAGAATGAATTTCTCCCACGTGAAATTTTAATTTTAGTAGAGTGACAGCCACAGGGATCCTTTCATTTGTAGACATTATTACGCATTTTGTCATATCAAGCATTCATTAAAATGATTGCTGACGAGCAATTAAACAAAAAATGTGAAACATTTTGAAAATAATATTCTAATTATTTGTAGCAACGAGAATGAATTTATGGGACTCTTAGAATGCATGCTTTGTGTTATCAAATGAATTTTATTCATTTTCTGCGCCTTGTTTTCAGTCAATATAACCAACAATGGACTCCATTTCCAATTTCAACGTTGCGGTTTAAGACAGAATTCATAACACAAACTGCAAAAATTTGTCGAGGAAGTGTGTTTCGGCATGGATATCAGACTCTCCTGCACAGAAAGCGAGTCAATTTAATGGACTTGTACCCGACCTCCTGTCAAGGCCCGGGAGAAAATGCATAGAATTCCAAGTCTCTAGATGAAAAGCACGCTAATGTACATTATGACTTTATGAACTTTTTCATAAGCTGTGTTCTAGCTAGAAAGGCAGCCAGTCTTCGCCATAGCACTGTCTCATGACAAGGATGTTGTAAATATATTGATAGAAATGCATGTAGCTTTGTGACTTATCTCATATAAATTTGCATCAATTAATGCTTACAGGTAACGCAGAACTTAAACAACAAGTTAAGAGTGTGTAAACATGTCTTTCAAAGTTGAAAAGCATTTGTTTTGCTTAGCTGTCAAGATGCATCTCTGGAATTTCATTGGCGTAAACGTGTTTACTGATGCCTACTGCCTGTGATGATATTTTGAAATTCGACTCATGACTTCGACTTGAAAATTCTAATGCTTCTCCATATAACTAGATTTTCCTAGATTTTTATGTTGATAAATGATTTCTTCTCTATGAGATTCATCCACTCTTGAAATTATTGCAATTTGTAGCGGGTTTAAGTGTGCATGCCAATGAAATGACAGCATAAGCGTTAATATGCTGTAATGCGACTTTAATGTGTTAATGATTTAAGGGCAGGCCGGATAGCCCTCCAAATCCACTCTCGGATTGCAGAGTACTGTGTTGCGTATGGTTGGTCTCTTTGCGTGCAATGTGCAGTTCTTCAAATACTTTCGCAAAATCAGCTGTTCTCAAGTTGTGATTTGAAGATGAGAGCTCTAACAGAATTTTACTCTTCCTTATGGAAAGGATCACTTTCCACGATCATTGCCATTCCTGTCAGCTTAACTTTATCCTCCTCTTCTTCTTTATTCTCAAGAAGTGATTTGCAAAATGGTATCGATACCCAGCAATTATGTTAAATTAGGAAATTACTTATTGAATTCGATGCTATCTTTTTAGGACATTCGTTATCCATCACTTTCTATATTTCTGGAAAGTACGAGCGCATTTTGTAAGTGTCTTATGGAAGACGTCTCTCGTCCGTCTTTTCACAAGGGTCGCAACTCAACTTCCCTCGTAGCCGTCCAAAAGCGTTCATAATAGTATAAAAAAGAGTTTTTCTGCTGCCTGCTTTTTCCTATGGTTGCTTCTCAAATTCAATAATTAAGAAACATTAACCATTGTCTATGATGTATCATATACATGCAATAAATAGCCTACAAAAGAAGCTGCGCGAAGATTGCGATCTAAGTTTTAATTGAAAATCACGTCTTCTCAATTTACTCGAAACTGAGAAAATCGGGATACAATCTCTTGCGAGAAGACTGGTGAATGCTTACATCATTCTACTCTATAGTGTTTGAATAATAATATGACCAAAAATATCTTAGTGAGTAGACCAAAGCCGTTTTCGTAAAGGCAATCAGTGTATACAGTTACAGAAAGTTGCTGAGGGGGACGGAGGGGTTATCATGAACTTCGCACTCGGTTGTAAAAGGCTTTGAATTCTTCATAATTTCGACTACTGTAAAATGTTATTTATTCAGATAAATACCAGTACATGACCTAATTATGTGCATGTAGTAATATGATGTGACATACATGTGTGCGTAAATTCCCAGGCTTCCTGAATTTCGTCAATTAAATCAAAACTGCTTTCTCATCATCGCTATCCTATAATCTCTCAGCTCCGAATAAATAAATCCTATTGACAAAGTTATATATTTCAATAGTCTTCTGTCTGATGTAAGATTCTGTTTCTGTTGAATGAAGATGTCTGTTCCTGGTGGAAGATTTCACAATTAAATTATTTATCCGTCCCTGAATAGCAAGTTGTTTCTATTGAGTGAAAAGTAAATTAAAGGTGTGAAAATTCTGTCGCTTATGATTTGAAAAGCAGCGTTTTTATCATCATATCCTCGTAAGCTCAACTTCTCGACTGGTCAACGCTCGTCAAGCCTTCAATACACAATTTAAGAATTCCGGGATGTCGCGAAGGTATTCCCCGCAGGGTAATCCCATGAATGTTCGACAAATGATCAAGTGGATCATGTATTTTGACTGAATGGGGAACTGTTCTTGCTACAGCATGAGAATGTGCTCTATAGTGGCGATTATGCATGCGAATATTCTTATTAGAGAAAATGTTTCAAGATAACAAAAGTTATTATGTTGCGAAAGTAAATCCATTGAAGACGAATGCGAATAGCTTTCTTTTCTAATGTTCACATAGAAAATTATATTAGAGCTGTGAGGTAGCAAGCAAGCGAATGGTGAGGAAAATCCAAAAAAAAACTCAGTTAATTTGCAAATTAGTCCTGGATGTTATTTATGAAGATACTAGGGTTTGTCGAAAGCATCCTTTACCTATCCTTCTCTACATGCATATGAGATATTACTTCTATCTATGCTTTTTATAATACGAAGTTATCAATGTATGCATGTACAGTTTGTCATATTCACCTAGGTTGATCATATGCATAGATTTCAATTCTGCTTATCAGTGATATACAGTGTATGAAGGGATCATGAGGAATATTTTAGCATGCATCAAAGAATTGATCATGCGTCATTTTCCTTCGAAATACATCCAATGATGTTGCTGTTTGTCTTTTCTTCAAATTAAAGCGCATCTGTTCTTCTAGCATGTGAAATAAGAGCTAGCAAAGTGAATTTCTACTTCCTTATTTTTATTGACACCATTGTTGGTCTTAGAAAAACCTTTATTCCGAGAACATGAGGGAGAGAGATAGAGAACTTTTGACGGAATAACTGAAATAATGGCTCTAATTGATAGATCATCGGTTGAGTATTATTCGATCATCACATCTCACATCACTTCAATGAAAAACAAATAAAAAGCTTTTCTTGTTGGTCCTTTCGAAGTCTGATGATGGGATCGATGAGTTAGGAACTTGATGATGAACTTATTCGGTGGATTGAATAGAAACATTGAAATGCTATCATGGTGCAACAAACGCTGTGCGAAAATCTTAGAGTAAGGAAAAACTGATCAAAGATTTATTAGTGACCAACATAATATCACAAAAGTTTGAAATTACTTGAAATGTCTGACATTCGTAGATCTGGTCGTCCATCATAAGATGATGATAACAGTGACGACTTCGCAACAGAAGCTCTCGAGTCTGAGGCACCGGATATCAGACGTTTTTCAGTAGTTCCACGAGTATGAAACAGTGGCATCAGTGTTTGTTCATATTTGGTGCGTTCTTGCACCTTCATGAGAGGTGGTGCTCCGTCTCACAGTTTTTTCAAAAGTGAAAGATTTTTTTTAGCAACATTTGTAATTATCCGAGGATTGACGAGACTATGGTGTGCTCAATCTCTCGACATAAATCCATGTGATAATTGACTGTGTGTCATTTCGAGACTACATTAGTAGTGATATATTTTCAAAATGAATATAAATCGAGCAGTGCATGAAATAACAGCAAATACAGGGGAAAACGTAGATTAAAGTTGAAGGCGGTTGACCTGAAAAGTAAAAGTTAGGAAAAACGAAAGTGAACACAAATGAGTCCTAGATAAGAGCGCACGGTGATGTTGGAATTGCGGCAATGTACTTGGGAAAAGATGAGTCAGTATATGATCCGGATTGTCTCTGATTTTGTAGAACAATCGCTTCGAAATGGATAGCCTCCCTGATGATATACCATTTGACGAACACTGACAGGAATCCTAAGTTCCGCCGAAAAATGTGATATTGTGCGCCCTTTCATCAACGTGCTGTAGTTGATGTGACAATTTCATATTTATCCCACAGAAATTTGGGCGGGCATATTCTAAAATTGAATGTACATATCCCCTGTATATTGAATGCAGCTCTTTTGCAGAACGTAGGCCTCAATAGTCTGATAGAATAGAGGCGTGAGCTAGCTTTCGACTTAATGGAGTTGACATGGGAAAAAAACCCAAATTGCGGTCAATAATAATACCTTAGTATACAAGCAATAATTTTACATTAATAATTTACAATAAATCCTATGTTTGTCAACAATTTTGATGTTGTCGATGTCATATATGGAGCTTGATCGAGTACACAGGAGCATGTTTGTTTTATCATTATTCAACTTCAAGCTTTTCGTGCTGCACAATCCTTCCAGATTTCTGCAATTCATCCAAGTGCATCATTAGCAAAAACCAAAAACACCTGATGAGCTTACAGAGTAGATTGCACTACCGTACCAAGAATTGGAAGTACGGTAATGCATAGTGAAATGTAGTGGACACTTGGATACCTCGCTTTAAAAGCTCCTTGTGAGAGCCTATGTTTAGCATTGTCAACATCTATAATGATTTACACAAGTGCTTTTGGTTTTTCAAATGAAAAAATTTTATTTGCTAGCAAGTCTTGTTACACCCTGCATTTACAAATATTACTATTTCTGCACTACTATGTGTGGAGATACAACACTATTACTATTACAAATGTACACGTGCTTCTGAAAATTATAGTATCATTTTGTAATTCTCATAGCTCATTTTGGATAATATGTAGACGATGTCAAATATGTATGTTCATGATGATTGGTTGCGTCAGGAGTGGATTTCCACTGCATCATGCAGACAATTTAGAGAAGAAGTAGTTGGTACTATTTGTTGACATAATTTGAGAAGCCTAGATATTCGTAGGAATTCATGCGTTCCCAATTTAACAATATCTTCGTACCCGTTTTGGGAGACGAACCAGATTCTTAGTTTAGAACTTGAATGTTTATGTTGACAATTTTAGCACCAGATTCACAGAAGTATAGTGAAAGATGCACTTTGTACCAAAATTACATGCCAATCTGCAGTCTACGGTCGAAGTAGTGACAACTATACTACATCTCTTAAATCTTTTTAAGTGGCCAAGCTATGGTAAAGCAAGTATAGTGTGAAGTGCCCCGAAAATGGATGCGGTATCAAGTTGCTACAACTGCAATCCAACCCTCCCCGTGCCTGCGTACATCAGGACCTGAGTAACTTTGTTCTTTTCAGTTGATTGGGTGACCTTGTGATGTCTGCTGCGTGAATGTCTCCTAAATCAATTCTGCCCAAATCATGCCTAAAAATCCGAATTTTTCTCACCTTCATTGCATCCACATAAATAAACTTTACATGCGTCTCTCTTGTTTAAAATTGATTAGTTGGTTTGCTGCAAACGAAATGTATTTCTATGATAGACATTTTTATTCTGAACTTCAAGTTGACAGTGTGCGCAATATTTGAAACCAAAATTCAATTATCATTTTTTTAAAATCCACATAAACGTAATATCAGACTTATTCACAGAACTCACCGATGACTTCGAGGAATCGACGGTAAATCTCAAAATCGATGACCGACGATGAAATAATGATTGACACGATCACAACCGGCGAAACACTAAGCACAGGACGCGGTCCGCGAAGATTACACGACGACACTAACTCGGCGACGCAGAGCGGTGTTTGAATGGATGCGAGGAGGAGGAGAGAAGGAGGGAGATAAGGAGAGTGAACAGCGGCGGGTTGGGAGACGTCCTATCAACTCGCTAGCGAGGTCGCATCGTGCGTCTCCCAGTGGGAGAGAAGTCACAAGGGACGTCAGCCACACATGAGGAAGTGGAATCATGTCCTCTTCGTCCGCATGTCTCCTGGAGAAGAAGAAGGAGGAATAAAGGATGGACAATATAATGTGTTGTTAGAAAAAAGGAGGAAACTCCACATCAAATTATCAAGCAACGTAGAGGGATTAGATGGAAATGAACAGCGTAATTTGCTTCTGATATGGTAAGAAACAAGGAAAACCAATTGATAAGGTTCCAAAGGATGAAAAGATTTCCATAGTTTGGAAAGGAATTTTTGCTTGAGCTTTCAAGACTACAAAAATTAGGTTGATGTTGAACAAGTCCCTAAACTGCTGCGAATCTCCGATTTAAAAGGACTGAAGGGATTTGATTAAGAGATGAGCGTAAATTTGTTAACTTCCTACTTAGCGGAAACTAACTTAAATTTATTTCACAAATTTCATTTTTTCATCCACAAGTACATGCAGAATTTTATTAACTTAATAATATTATGAAGATAATTTAGCTATCTGTAGCGGGATGGGGCAAATGGACAAACTTTTCTAAGTTTTGCGGCGAATCTGTAAAAATAACCGATTCTCATTACTTTTAAACAAGCGAATTTTCGTAAAGTATTTGACTCATATTGTTGAGTTTTCCTACGGTTATATTGACGACCTTGAAAGACTTTTTTCAATGGCACGAATTTAGGCCATTATTTTTACTTTCGTTAAGCTTTAAAACTGTCAATAGAATATATGAAGCTTACGGGTGTGAGGTTTTCGGAACCACCCAACGTATCCACTTTCATCATAGACCTACATTTCTCAGAAACGACTGCGAATTTGCGGGAATCTGACCCCATATTCATGATCGGGAGGCTGAAACTGATAAAAGTAAAAGATGTTTCGAATAAAATCATGCTGCAATAAAAAATAGCTCCGTTGGGTAGTTCTGCCTTCACCCACGTACATGAACAATTGAACATACAGCAATTTTGCCGTTTTTAACTGCATTGTTGTGAAAAATGGAACATATCTTTGTGATTAGCGAAACAAGTACTCGTACTATCAGGTTGTGACAAAATGAAATCTTTTTACTGCGCCTGTCAGCGAAACGAATGGGAATATGTGGAATCTGAGTTCATATTCGTGAATCATGAGACTAAAATTGATAAAGCAGAGGTTGTTTCGAATAAAATCGCGCTGTAATAAAAATGGTCCCGCTGGTTGGTTCCGCCAACCTCACACACGCATCGAGCTTCAATATTGGTCTACAATATTTGAAATATGGTTAATTAAGCTAAAAGTATCGTTAATTTAGACAAACTAATGTAGACATCAAATGACGTCTTCGTTGGATGATTTATGATTTAGTGCACAATATATAAAAATATTCGTACCTGCATTCCAAAGCAAATATAAAGCTCAAGAATATTTTCATTGTGCTTTGATCGAGAGATGAACAAGTTCAAAGCAAGGTAAACACAGGGAAGAGAGATTATGATTGCTTTACAATATAGGCCAATTATAATTATCGGTCAACTTTCCCATATTTCTCAGCAATGCACATGATTTATAAAATGTGCTCCTAAGTAACATTAAGTTCCCCTTTGCTTGGCTGAGTGCTCGAAATTTCGGACTTCCGTCTATAAATCAAAATGTGGTTAGTGTATTCGTTTGTATCGAGTGCTTTCAATATCATTTAAGATTTATCTCTTTCAAAATTTGATAAAGCTCAGTGCAATTCTATCATGAAACTGACGGTGTACTCCTGATATTGACGGAATGATAGCATTTTTTGACAAGTTTTGTTGCACGACAATGAAGTGCATACGGAACTCAGAATTTGCGCATTTGGCTGTCCATAGAAAATTAAATTAAGCAAATGTACTGCTCTTCCTTTCAGTATAATAGACATCCCATTAGTTAGGAAACTAAACACTCCGTATGTATGCCAAGTAAACGTTTGATTGAATAACTGTCTCATGAGTTGCTGCCGGATGAAGTAACATGAAACAAGTGACATCATTTGTGCAGCTTTCATGATTTCCGTGAAGCTTCTGTTTGGTTGGATGTTGCTTACTATTTCTTCAACTGCAAGTTGTCGAGCTTGTATGTCATAAATTCGTGCGCCTGCAATAATTTTGCAAGGTGACAATTATCTGAGTCTATCGATTGTGTTTTTACTTAACAATCAATTTCCCTTATCAAAACGAATTGAGGAGTAAAATGATGATATTTATGCATTGTATTGTCGAAAGATGAAATGTAGGGAGAGTGGGACACAATGACCATGTATATTTGAACCATGGGCACTTTGAACCACCAGTCGCATCTGCGAAGCTATTGATAGTGTAAACGTTAGCTTTATGACATGGTTTATGGCATCAAATGTCAATGATGCCTGTGATGATTTCAGCTGCTTATGTGCTCCATCCGCTATTTTCGATGAAATTTGCCAAATTTCGATAAAGCAACAATTTTTGTGATTGAGAAGTTTTATCAATTTTAGTTGAAATATATTCAAATGCAGAACTCCTTGCATATCAGCACCTATTTGAAAAGGTTCCTAGTACCCATTTTAATGATCAAATTCTCATTTATCGAACGAATGAAGCAATATATATTAATTTTAAAATCTCATATTGTCAAAAATGTGTGCAAGACCATCAGATTCGTTATTTAGAATATTTGAAATTGTAGCTGGCCTATTCATTTTTGCATGGTGTAACTCTTTTCGATAACAGGACAGCACAGCCGCTTGGCGAAGCACTAAGTCCATAGGTTGACATGATGGAAGAAGCCAACGACATCAAGTCTGATAATTACAGTTTTCATTCCCAAAATAAGATTTCAAGGAAAATATGAAACTGATAGTGAATATTGGCACTTGATTTCTAACAATATATATGTTTCTTGACCCTTGGCCGTGGGTGACTTTAGGTGTCATACCCAATGTTTCAAAACCTTGAGTTGTGAAATTAAACTTATCCCAAGTTTTGAATATTGTCTTAAATAAAATTTGAAAATTTTATCAGTCTTTTAGAAAAATTGAAATCAACTTTTAGCACATGACATCAATGAAAATCATGCGCAACATTATGTTGATGGTTCATTATGCAAACCAGTGCGACTAAGTGCAATTATTGTATTGTATCATAGAAAGAAATGTATTGATAATTAAGGAGCTATACCGTGATCATCAGTCCATGAACACTTGATTTCATTATGGTCACTCTTAAATCGTTGCCACGTAATCTGCATTTAGAATGATTTTCTGCATCCGCTTCCCACTGGACCGGGCTTTGCAAGGTTTTAGCATTTCACGCAAAATTGTGGGATAAATAAATGTTTCCCGCTTTTACAGGGAAGCGTGGTAATTGGGTCAAAATCATCTGATAACATCAAATGAAACAAGAAAATGTTTGATGGGCATTCTGTTGCTATGGTGTAGCTATTGCGATGAGTAACGATACGATTGACGATAGACGTCGTCCTAACGTCTTGATGTACTGCAAAAGTACAATGTAACATGGTTGAATATTATGAAAATAGTGAAGCTCAAAGTATAATATATAAATAAATGTATAAGAAAGATATTGGGTGGTTGCTATAAAATCAAACTTGCTTGTAGGCCAATTTTAGTACATTTCAATTGATTGATTTCTGGAGGTGTTTGCATAAGTTTACTTGGTACCAGAATCGATGAAGAACTGAATTTGTTGTCATCAAATGTCTCTGAGATTGAGAGGACTAGCTTGAAATTGCCTACAACGTCGACATGAATCATCGCAACGACATTGGAGTATCAAATCATGATGATGGGAATAACATTCAATTTGGAAATGGCGGTGTCATTTCTAACCTACATGCTAGATTTTAAGAAGAATCAAATTTCTGAAACAGGTAGCAGTTACTGCATAGAGATTGATTCAGTTACGTTTGGGTAAGTCTAGAGGGGACATAATCCTATCCCAGCCAGTGCATGCAATGGCAGCAAGCGTTAGAATTGGCATAGAGATTCGTCTCTCTTTGGCTTGCGTGATTGGACAAGCGCTCATTGCAGAAGTAGGTTGCTCGAATCAGACATCCCTCGAGCTTCAACGAACAGATTGCATGCAGACCTGGCAAGTGAAAAGTGCGTATCTTTAACTTCATTTTCCACCGTGATAAATTCGTCAAATGGAAATTTTATGCACACTGTTCGAATCTTCGCGATTTAAATTTACTGACCGTGTGCGTATAATGTGGTGTCAATCTTCTGGCTCGTCAGAATTCATGCTTCAATTTGCATTACGTTCAATGGAAAAATGATCATCTTACCCCTCGAGACTAGTTCTGGCCGTGACCATCACCGCTGATTTGTGTCATCTCTAGACCGAAATACGCAGACAGTGCAATTTATCTCTATGAGATGCAGATTCTTACTGCAAGGCGCTGCATTGAAAACTATTTTATCAAATTGATAATGTCATTAAAAGAGAAGTGACTATAGCCATGAATCTTTAAAAGGTGCATTGACAAGGCAGTGGCATCTAATCATTGACAACAACTTGAAGCCGCCATCGCTTAGATACCGTTGTCATGACAGCGCATATCCACGGCAGAGTATCGTTTCAATGTACATGTCCGCTCTAGTGTCAAATTTCTGTGGCAAGTTTCCATTGAAAGTTGGGTTGTCTAACAATCTAAAGCAAAGTGTCTTCTTCTGATCGATGAAAAACCCGAATACTTCTAAGATGGCCCTTTTAAGAACTGAGAACACTTTGCGACCCGATGGGTTTTGTCAAATGTCATAGAAGGTTTGACAGCCAGAGGGTTGATACATTGTGACCCATCTGCTAAATTTTGTCAATACAAGGCAAATTTTGAAAGCTACATACCTAAGATGTATTTCAAATTCAAAAGCTCATTTATTTTATAAAAGTTTGTAAACATAATTAATCGCTTTGAATGTTCGCTTGCAAGAGACATTATATTCTATGAAATTTAGCAATTATTTTCATCAGAAAAGGTCACATAATCTCATCACAACCAGCTTTTAACGAGCTACCCTTCCTTATTAAATTTCAGAATAACATAGTGATTACAAGCATTCATATAATGATTGCCTGATGCATGACCTTGCTATCTGAAGATGTTATCTAGTTTGTTTTGATACCTACAGTGTAGAGCAAACAAAGTGATATGTAGGTCTGTTAATTGTGGTAAATTGAAAATGTGATGTTTAGAGATGCGGATTCAGAATTGGTTCTAATTGAAAACCGCCCGGCCCACTGGACACCTGCATTACTCGGCCTGCAGACCGCATGTCACTTTAATCTACAGCTGTGCTTTCTGCCTGACAGTACTAAAGACACCGTTTTCCCGCTTTTTTAGCCTACTTGAATAATTTAAAATCTCTCGTTAATGCCATCATGGAGAAATATGTTTCATGTTATCTGTTACATTTCGACATAATTGGCATTACGGTTTATGAATGCCTAATTTTTATTCAAATTCCTCTCATGTGAACCCTGTAGCATGTTATACTTGCAACAGTCGTGAAATAAACTCTAGATGATGTTGTAATAAAGACGGTAGAATGTGATCCAAAATCCACACATCAATAGCACGCTCGTTTTTCGCATGCAAATATGATAATATGTAATTTGTTTTATGATAAACAAACAGCACAAGCATTAGGAATTGAATTGAACGTCATGAAATCTTCTACATTGTTTTGAGCATGTTGAGTTGACCGTCTAGGACGGAAAGTTAATAAGAAATCATGAAATTTCATTTAGAAGCGCTTTTACTTTGTTGCGCTGCGAGAAATTTTTCAAGTTAACGTATTACACTACGAAGCTGCTTTTTTCAGCACCCAGTACATCAGCTGACCGGGGTGGCCGCATGACCATAGCATGCAGTTTGGAATACTGTTTGCCCTGCTTCCTTCTAAATAACTGGGTCGACGGAGTTCAGACTCTCCTCTTCTTTGGATCTGACTCTCTTCTTTTTTTCTTGACTTTATAATTTAGCATGAAATTTTTCATCTACTTTTCCGCAATAATTTTGATTAGCTATGATTGCTTTGGTCGACCACACCCGGCTTCTGTTGTTATTCATCTTATGATGTTCGAGCTATTTTCGCTGAGCGTGCGGGCACACCATCTCAGTTACATTTGAAACTTTATTAGTTTTGTTTTCTGATCTATTCTTGTCCATTCACACATTTTCCTATCTGCATTTCTAAGTCTGATTTATGTCCTTTAATCATATTAGTGCATCATTAGTAAACTGCAAAAAAACAAACATCATCGCCAATAACCAATTGCTGAATTTTTGATGATTTATTCATAATTGGGCAAAAGTAGTCGTTCAATGTAGTAATGAATTTGATTCTGGTCAATAGTTGATTATATCTGAAATCACAGTAGCTTTTTCATTTGCTTCTCAAATTCTGAAAGATTCTCTACGACCTGCGCATAATATTGAACATTGATTTCTCCATGATAGATCATTGATATAGAATGATTTGTAATTAAGACTTCCATGCATTGAGTTCGCAGACAGATTTGAACTGTTCTTCAATTTTATCATGATTTATCATCAGACTGATAAATGACAAAGTATCAGAATCTGATTTAGACATTTACGACGGATAGAAGTCGAAACATCCGCTGATTCGAATAATGATTTAAAACTGTAGCCCATCATTTACAAATCTGTCAACATTTCCGACTACAAAGCATCCGGTATCGGCAATAAAAATCTAAATTGGATGCTATGTGCAGCCGCGAAGTTGCATTTACAAGACATTCATCCGTTGACCGTCTCAAAATACCGCACTATTCAACAAGAAATGTTTTTATAAATTTCAATTTATTCACTCTCAGCTTCAGTCTGAATCAAAAGTAGTCATTCATGAAAATTCTATCATTAGGTAGAAAGCCGCTTCGGAAATAACCAGACGTGCGACCAGTAATTCAACATATTGCGTTTATCTACGTTTTTATCTATTGTTAATATCTACGGAATACTAAATTGACTTATTAAGTCAAAACGATAACAAGAAACCTTCCGGCTTTATTAAGGTTACAAAAACAAGAGTTGGGTTATTAATAGCAAGTAGCAACATTTATCATTGCAAAGGAAGTTGCAAATTATTTCGAAATGGACTTTAAGTGTAATTTTGGTTCAACAACATTTATCTTCTCTGTCGATCTCTTAAATATGCAAGACAAGTTCAAGTCTCGCATATCATTTTATAATGTTCAAATTCAGGTTTTACTAAAGAAAAAATGAAGGCAAAGGGAAGCCCATCAATTTTTTAAATTTCATCACAATAGCAGCAGTGAATAGATTCATCACGGTATTAAATTGCTTTCTCCACATTCCTCTTGCGACAATTATAAGTGGAGAGAAAGATTTAAACTCGAACTTCTTGGACTTATTTGATACTTCGCATGTGAAAAAGTTACTAAGAATAATGATGTTGCTCGTTTACACTTCATGTATTCTCTGTATTGGCATTATAAATATGACACTTTAACCTTAGTACATTCAAAATAGGTCTGTAAATGATCATTTTTTTCTTCTGTATACTGTCCACTGTATATACTTCTCTATATCTACCCTGTAAATATAGCTCTGTACTAACATATGCATTTTGACTGCGAAATTTGTATAGTGGCATGTCTCTGCAAGTTGTTAAATCTGAATATTTTCATCTGAAAAGCTGGGCTGGTGTCAATCATTTTAAATTTAATTATGATAAGACCAAAGCTATTATATTTTGTAAGAATGGCAATGTACTAGATTTTCCTTGTGACATCGAAATTGTGGATAAGTTAAAAATTTTGGGACTTTAGTGGAATTCGAATTTAAACTGGAATACGCATTTTGTTGATGTTGAAACACGTTATTTTAGACGTTTATCCATGCTGAGAGTTTTAAGAACTATTTTGAATCATGACGAGCTATGAATTGTCTCTATGTTAAATGTACAAAGCTTGCTACTGTATGCTACTCAACTTTTTGGAGAACTGTCATATTTTTTCAGCGCATCATCCGCAAGATTTTTAAGCGTGCAAAGAAGATTATCTGTCCTAACACGTGTAAGTGTGTCAACACTTTCGAAAACTTTTTAAGAAAAGTTTCTTAAAAAGTTTCTTGAAATACGTTGAAGATTTTTACGTTAAATGTCGCGAATCTGATCATCCTCTACACGATGTAGCGTCATATTCAAGAAAAGGTCGCATTCTTCTTGAGGCAAGTTGCACAAAACACCGGCAGAACTGTTTTGTTGTGTTGTCAATAATTGTTAATAAATTACGTGATTTGATGTATCTTCTATTACTTTGTGATTCTGATTTTCATTTTGTAATCTCTCTCTCTCTCTCTCTCAAAACTCAAAACTCAAAAAGTTTATTGCCCAACGAGTGGGTACAAACGTTATGGTGCATACAATTATTTCATTTAATTACTAGAGGAATGAAGGTAAAAGATGACATGATTGGATGTATGAGATGAAAGGTAAAAACACACTAGCACCTTGATCGTCGTTGAATTCCTTTGATGACGTGTTTGAAATGAAAGTCTGAAAAAGTCTGACATATGTACAGATGATGATAACGATATGAATGTCAACAATGAAACGTGATTTATAATGATCCAGGGAGGAGAGGAGACGTGGCATGCATCTTGTCATTTGTAAGATAATTTGATGTTATTAATCGTGTTATTTATTGTTCTTATTTACACATCACACCCAGCAGCAGGTTATTAATCCTATTATTTAATCGGAGGCACGGTTGATTAATAATGTTTCAGGTCTTAGAGAATACATGCATCATGTTTCGTACATACCTGAAAGACAGTTTGGAATTGATTAAATAATATGCAGCAAAGCGAGTTGTGTCACCGACCTCCGATTTAGACTTTCAGCAAGTGACAAGGAAATTTCTCCGCTCTAGTGTCTATGAAAGTGATTAATCTTCATCATTAACTGTCAGCTACGCAATGTATTGTTCCTATTCACTGTTTTCTAGTCAGTCAGTATTTATTGCCTTACCAATCTCATTGCGTTCTTTGCCAAATATCTATTGTTTCAGCTACAATTAGTTTCCATTTGTCTAGATATCGATTCGATAAGTCTATCATGGTATCATGTGTAGAGCTTCCTATTTATAACATGTGCAGTTAGTCCACATTCCGCTGTCTATGATTTCAGACGTCATTGTTCTTTCGACAATCTAGCTGTTGTGACAGGTCGATCCATGGATATCCATGGTCAGACATGCAAAGTACTTCTTAAATGTAGATTGAACAGTCTACAATCCGCTATCTATGACTTCTGATATTCATTGCCTTTTCGATGTACTCGTCTATTGGTCTAACATGCCCAATGGTCAAAGAATTCATAAATTCATAAAAGTATGATCAAGAAGCATCTTTCAGATGCGGTATTAAAGCACTTCTTTCAATGTTGTAAGCTGGACATGCAACAATAAAATGATAGATATCTTCATTTTCTTCTTGGTCACATAATTTGCAGACACAATCTCTATATGTATTACGATTTTGATAAGTACCTACTTCTGCTGCTAGTGTGTGATTTCCAGTTCTTAGTTTGACAATGTTATTAATTCTAATTTTATCTCCGCTATCCATCAAATAAGGTTTTAATTCACATTGAAATCTACAAAGCTGTAAATACATCAATCCTTTATTACTATGCTTGGCACTGTCGATCCAATCTATCCTGAAGAATTCAATTAGCGCGTTAGCAATTAATTTCTTAGACTTTCCAGTGCATTCGAAACTTTTTATCTCTGAGCAATTGACTTTATCAAACAGTTTAGATATTCTAACATACCATGAACTTCGATACGCTTTATTATGTGATTTTCATTGTGATTTCAATAAACACTTCATTATTATTATTATTATTCTCTACGTTGCACTTAATGTTTTTAAAGATTCGCGCTACTAATCTTTTATCATTATTATTATTCAGTTTTAGAAAATAATTCATGGCAGATTTATAACAATAAAATTCCATCGGTTTTGCTCCAAATTCACGAAAAATGCAATAATTAGCAGTGGTCATTCTTAAATGATAATATTTTTTATAAAACTGTAGAATGACACGATTTAAGTCAGCTAAATTTTTGTCAAACAACAGTTCGCTGCCATATCTCATTTTTGACAATGTCAACATTTCAAATGTTTCTGCAATTATCCCACCGTCAACTGTATTGAATTCTTTCAGGGTTTTGGCAGTTACATATGAGGATGCTCTTCCTTTCTTGGTTAACTCTTCGATGTGTTTCCTATCATTTTTAGTAATCCAATAACCCAAGTATTTATATTCATCTACAACTTCAATTGGAGATATGTCATTATCTTCTACAATTAATTTGTCATATCTCTGTCTTTCCCCAAATATCATTATTTTAGTTATTGTAGTTTATTTTCAAGCTATTTAGTTTGCAGAAGTCATGGAAACATTTTATTTGTTTGATAATTCCAGTCTGCGTCTCACTCAGTAATAAAACATCATCTGCATATATAAGTGACGCTATTTGTGAATCAGCTATTTGTACTGGATCGAATTCATCAAGATTTTGATATAGTTCTTTCAAAAAGTCATTTATGTATATACAAAATAGGGTTGGTGATAAACTATCTCCTTGAGGAATGCCATATTTTATCTGAAATTCTTCGCTCTCTTTTCCGTTGAATAAAATTTTGTAGGTTTTGCCTTTTATAATGTTTTCCATTACTGTCAGATAATTACCAAATGGCAGAATAATTTTCAACTTATCAAGCAGTCTGCTTTTTGGAATGGAATCGAAAGCTTTAGATCTCTCTCTCTCTCTCTCTCTCTCTCTCTCTCTCTCTCTCTCTCTCTCTCTCTCTCTCTCTACATTATTGAAATCAGATAAACGTAGCCTTATAAAAAGTATTCCGTGTAATCGCATCATTTTGAGTGAAAACACATGACTGATTTTTTTACTATAGAATTCATATAAAACACTATCGGCTATTTACAAATTAACATTTTATAATAGACCAAATTGCCAGACTAAAACTATTTTTATTGCATCCCATGCATTGTGAGTGGACTTTACTGGTAATACAAACCAAGGATAACATAATGCGATGGGTGTTCAATGAGTTTTCGCAGAGATAAATGATTGTCTGCGTTTCTTGGTCTAGAGATAACATTTTTAATACTGATGGTCACGCTTAGAACTGGTCTCGAGGGGCAGGAAGATCCATTTTCCATTGAACTTAATGCAAACTGAAGTCCGAATTCTTACGAACTAGATCATTGACACCGCATTAAACGTTCACAGTCAGTACATTTAGATCGTGAGGAGTCGAACGATGCGAATAATATCTCCATTTGACGAATTTACCACGGAGAAGCATTGAGTCAAAGATATGTACCGTTCACTTGACAGATGTTCAGACTTCAATGTGAAACCTCTAGCTCGAGTGTTCCATAATACGACTTTCCTCACGCAGTAGGCGCGTTGGCCAATCATGTAGGCCGAAGGGAGACATATCTCTCCGCCTCTCTCTACCATTGCATACAATGGCTCAGGTAGAACCACGTCAACTCTAGAGTAACCGCGAGAGCCGAATCCATCTGCGGATTTCCGGTTTGAAATTTGGTGCCATCTCTTGATGCCACTTCACCCTCGATAAAAGTTTGACGACAATGTGAATTGCGTATGTGCGGGAGTAACTGTTTCATCTTGAAGTGCATAAGCAAGTTGCTGTTTGTCAGCCAACGCGAGCTTCTGCGAGGGAACAAGGCCGACAATAAGACTTTCACACAATGATATACATCCTGTGACTAGACACTGTGAATCTGTGCGTATGTCGAATTCTACCAGAATCCTCTTCTTGTCATACCTCTGAATCAAAGAGAAACATATTGGGCAGCAGATTGAAGTTTTCATTAAAAACGACATTTTCCGTGATTCGTCTGATTATGTGAAAGCAATCAGGCCTAAATTGATGGATTCAATTTGATAATGTTAACTAAGAAAATCTTAAGCAATCATTTCAGATATGATTAAAAAGTGCAGATTTTTTACTGAAATTAGTGGTGAGTGATAACCGCGACTGCCTCACAGGCAGTTGTCTCTTAATTGCGCAGCTTCAGTTTCGTAGAATGTAGGCCATAGAGTAAATATATATAAGTAGAGTGTCGACTCAAAAAAGTGTCTGTATGCAGTGAAAACGTTTGTATGAAAAGATTCAGTTTTTACGGAGATTGCGTCCTGTTGTCTAAAAAATTTTTCATCAGTTTTTAAAAAGCTAAATTTTTACAAATTTATATACTAACGACATGAAGCCCCTTTATAAGTAACACGAAACAAGTTGGATATCAAAAGGAATCAATATTCGCTAACAAGCATCTTAACTAAGCGGAAATTAAACTAATAGGAAATTTCATGAACCACATTATAATAAAAGTCCCTGCAAGTCTTCAAGGAAAAGTTGAGATCTTATTGTGCTCTTTCAGCTGAGATGTCATGCTTTCAATTCAATTTTCAGCGGCATGATTTCATGATTCACAGGGCGTCATTTCTTGAATCTGAGAGGAAATGTGGACCCTTTTGCATCTTTTGAAGTTCTTTGTGATCAGTTTCTTTGATTACGATGTTTTGCTCTTTCAGTGGCAGCTTGTGATAAGTTTGCAATAAAGCTGAGCTTTTAGTAATGACCCATCAAATTGCTAATTTAACAAGCCATATTGCCTCTCCAATTTGTCATGACATGGGGGATTTGTGGAATACTATTCTTTATTCTGTATTACAATCATTATCAGTCAAAGTCGTGTGCATTTCTCCAAAACTGTAAAGATTTGCATATCTCAAAGATGGTACTGGGTCTCGACTCATGTTCATGTTATGAAATCGAGACTGTATACGCATTGGGGATATTATTTTTAATATTCTGCCTAATGTACCCACTCTGTGATGTAGGCCGTCGCGTGGTCCCGAACGCGTGAGTTTGCCGTGTGGTTTCGCACTCAGGTGGTCAGCACTGGTGGGATAGGTGATAGGAGCGAACAGAACGAGAGACTCGGGTCAAAGAGACAAATGACATTGAAAGTTGACGATGAGATCAATCGCATAATCAATCGCTAAATGATTGATAAACAGTCTCGTAATTAAAAAGAGAAGATTCATTTCAATCGTGTAACGTCGAGGAAACGTTGCATGATTGAAACGAGTGAAGTGCCGGCGATTCTGGACTCATAAATATGCGGCTCATAGGGCTCAAATAAAATATTTTGCGCCCATTAGGCATTACTTCTTATGCATTGAAGTGATACACTCTCTTACATAGTACACAGAAAACATATGGTAATATTGCAGTTAGTGCATTGTGTTTGTTAATATTTTCAAGAAAAAAGAACTGTAGCTCTACAACATAATTGGATACAAGTCTGATGCCTTGAATTAGTGGAAAGCATGTTGTCAAAAAGTCTGTTTTTGAATTGGTGAAATTTCAGATGGAATCGCTTTTGTAGATAAAATGCCGACTAAATTTGTTCATCTTCTTACTCGTCCTAGCAAATTGTCCCATCAAATTAACACCAAATTTCATTCAAATCTTCTACTGCTCTTTACTTGCACATTTTTTTCGTTTAGCGTCCATAATCCATTCTTCGCAGGGGAGGACGGTTTTCCCAATGGATTTTCTGCACAAATCACGGTTGGTAGACCATGAAATAGTGCTATGTTATAGCATCACTCTCCTTCAGGCCAGGCTCTTTGCAATCAGCAAGCATCGTTTCGCGCCATGTCTTCCTAGTGCGGCCTCTCGGTGTTGGCCACGATAGGTCCATGCCATGCGCCTTCAGCCGGAGAACATGCCCGAATCATAATCCGGTTCCTCTTCAACACGGCCTTGATGTCTTCTATTCCAAGAAGCTGAAGAAGCATGGAAGAAACGAACTTGTCCTTCAAGGATAATTCCATCATACATCATTCTTGATCATTCGTTAGATCATTCTGCTGTCACCATTCTTTGCAGATATTCGACTTTCATGGCCATACTTTTTTGGTTTATTTTTGCAACAGGAGTATCAGCATTAAACCTTTCATTCCATTCTTGTTTTGACGGTTAACAGACAAGATAATAATCGAATTTCTACTGCAGTAAGCGTTTGCACTCGTATATTGTATTTTTATAATAAATCTGTACATTAAGTAGGTTTGAGCAGCTCACAGATTTGATTCGAATAGCGTCACCTTTGGCAAGTAGTACTGCAGTAAATGGATATCCTAAGCTTGTAGCCTAAGTGGTTTTCTAATTAAGGGTAGAACAGTTTTATAGGTCATCAGGCAATCAGCAAGTACATTTTCGCGCCACGTCTTCTTAGGCCAGCCTCATGGTGTTCAGGGTCATCAGGCTTAGCTATAGTTACGCGAGTAATATTGGCGGACACGAATTTGCTGTTCGACTGCTTATAAGGACTTTATTTGCTTTCTGCTTTGCTGTTTCCCTGCTTTTTAAATCAAGATTGTAGTGTATGCTTGGCAATGGAATGTTAATGTTACTGATATGCACCATCCTCATTATTCTCATTGCTCAAATGCTTGTATGTGTCTGCAGTTTGGATGACAATTCACCGGCATCTCAGTTATTGATTTTGAATGGAGTTAATGTAGCCTTCAATGAGAAGTGTTAGCTACTCCGGGCGGGGGCGGAAAAAGTAACGTAGCGTAGAACTTCTGGGACAAAAGCGATTGCAATTTTTGGCAGTTGACTCTTAGTATCCGTGTTATTTATCGAGTTCGTTAAGTCATTTTTCCCGTATTGCACCATAATGTATAACGGTATCATATCTAAATGATTTGAAATTTTTGTACTTATTTATGATTTTCACTTGATATCAGATAAACGCTTTTTCTATTCTATTCTTATTCGCACTCCCCCCTCTTTGACTGAAGTTACAATGCTGAGATATCGAGCCTTGTGGATTTTAGTTTGCACTTACCTCTCTTTTTACGAGGAGAAAATTTCAGCAGTTTTCTGATATACCTTCTTCCGATCAGTAATATAGATTGAGGGGGGGAAATCAAAACACCTGTATGGACTGATGGAAATAAATCTGAAGGCTCTATTCATGTTTGGCGATTTTGTTTTTTTACTTTTGCTTTAGATGCGCATCGATGTCAATATGCGGTATTTGTTTGCTTCCATCATTATCTCTTTTTGCACTCTATCAAGAACATGTAAAGCTGTGCGTTGTCAGTTGATTTTCTTGCCATACTACTTAGATACTTAGAATACTTGCCATAGATATTGTAAACCAGTAGCGGCTTCAACAATAGTGAGTTGATGCTTCTTGTGCATAATTCTTAATTTTTCCGTACAGGGATGAGGAGTCGGAGTCAGAGTTCCGGAGATCTATCATTTTTGACGGAGTCCGTACTCCGGCCTATAACTTGACCCGAAGTATAATACAAACAAATTATTTATCCTCATGCATATAGATGTAGCTGTCATTGTCTTGATGTCAACTTTCTCCGTCAAACAAAAGTACATAGACACTGCTCCATGCAAAGCTTGTAATAGTTGAAGGAATGAACCATGACAGTGAAAAAAGGATTGTCTTTTCACTCGGTGATTTTGTAGAGAAGTCAAGCCATCCTAGCCTCGATCACACTTACGCATCAAAGGTCACATCAGAGACAAAAATGAAATACTACTTGTTTGAGAACATTGCCTCTTACCCAAAACGTGAATCGTGTGTGATGGCTCCTCCAAAGCGCATATTAAAATCGAAAGTGTACTCATATTTTTCGAAGAAGGATCGGGGATTTTCCTGCCTGGTAGAGACTGGAGAAAAACCATGTGAAGCATATATCAACAAGATGGGAGGAGCCGAGTCGCATGCATCCAACTTAAAGCGACATTTGATAAACTTTCATCGAAGATGATTGATAATTGATGCAGCAATTATCACTAAAGATAGGTTCAGGTAAGCCTATAATGATCTATGATGTAGGTTACCAGGTTTTTCAAAAAATTAGGCTATATATACTGGCCACCCGGAGCCGGAGTCCTATCAGACCCCGGAGTCAGAGTCAGAGTCGGAGTCCGCATCCCTGGTTTCCGAACTCGAATTACGTATGTGAATATGCATAAAGATTACGATAATATACTGTAATATGCGCTCCACTGCATTGCTGATGCGAAAGTATACAGCTTCCCATTGTTCTTCTTGCTGCCACCGCAAGAATCACTTGTGACATAGAATGCGCTAAAATTTCGAATCATTTCTCATTTTCCAGCGTTGTTATTTTTCTTCATTCATCCATCTTTTACATTCAGACAAGTAAAAGAGAATTAAACATGAACAATGAACACCAGACGTGGAAGATCTAGGTGTCAAACTGTTTTATTTATTCCCAAAGACCTCAACCAACAACATTTTGCATACATTTTGATTTCCTTCTCCACCTCGTTAATTCCCGAGATACCGCGGTATTTTCTTTTTCTCCCTTCTCCCCTCAATTCACTTAATTCCAAATTCTCTTCCATGTCTCCTGACTTGCTTTCTCACTCTCAAACGAGTCTTCTGTCAAACCGTCCCGTAATTTCAACAAAATTGTCTCCCATCACGTTGAATCAGGTCGAATTCCTGCCTCATTTCTAAGTGTTATCTGACCTTGATGCAAGCATGAAGACTTTCTCTTGTCTCTCCGATTAAGACTGTCTTTGTCGTAGACAATAACTTTTCTCTTCCTCGGCCATTGCCGGATGTAGCATGCCATTACACAAGGAGCTGCGGGATCGAGCTGAGATCGTGAAAGCTATTGTCTGTTGAGGTCGAGTATTAGAGGTCTCAAACAAGCTATTCCTGACCGGATATCACACCGTCAATGATGTGTCTTACCTAGTCGCGCACTCACAGTTAATGACAGGTAACGTTTTAACAATGTACATGCATTCACAATGCCCACTTCAAATCTGAGCTGGTAAAACCAGTAAATCATTGGCAGTCGAATACCTTCACGAAAAAGTATAAAGAGGACCATATTTGCAGAACAGCATGATAATACATAAACTTTAATGCTACTATTCAATTATTATAAAGTAGTAAATGATAAATTCGTGAAAAGATGTAGGAGAAATTATATGCTGAACTCTCAGTCAAAATAACTTGGACTATAAGTCAAGGATTAAAGAATTTCCCTATTTGCTTCAAATTTGTCCGACATCGCAAACTTGGACATTATGAATTCCATCGATTAATATTTATTGGCCAAAGAAACATTAAGTTAAGTTAAATTCTGACGAGGCTTTCGACGTCCGGCGCCTACTCACGGTCGATGTACAGTGGTGAAGGGCCGTCGGAATTTAGCGGAATTTTGGCTAATGAATATCTCTCGAGAGAGTTCATGACTTGTGTTTCGCTGTCGGACAAATTTGAAGCATGGTAAACCACTCTCACCGCTTGGTCTGCTACCTTCAGGGGCGGTTGCAGTTAATCGATTCGACTTGATTTATGGTGCGAGAATCAATCGCGCGATTCATGAATGGTTAGGAAACGCGCGATTCTTTGCAATGTGACTTGTCAATGAAATTTGTTTGATGATGAAAAATAAGGCTGATTCCGATTTACTCTTTCAATGTTTCAGATAATTGCACTGAATATAACACTGACACTTGCGCAGACACACCTATACGTGGTGCTCGAACCTGAGATCATGCATGGCTAGAATAAGACTAGAGCCTGCTGCGTAACGCGATTTTCATTCCCACCCCACAGTATATCTCAATGGGAATCTTGTGGGTATTTCTTCACACCACAGGAATGCATTATTTTATGCAATAGCATTAAAAAACAATATTAAAAAAATTAATAAATTAACATTAGCCTCGCATAGCAGGCCTGATCGGTTTACAGGAATCATACATGTTGTCCAGTTCAAGTCGGTCACAATAATATCACATCTCCGCACTGAAAGCATGTGAATTTTAGATATCAATGCATGATTTTCACTTCATATGTATACTATCACCTTAACCCAGCAACAACTCATTCTCATATAGCCTACACTACAAACATGAAGATTGCATTGAAACGTTATTGATTTAATGGTTTGAATTGATTTTGACATATAATTATGCATATTACAAGACCGATAGAAGAAACTGTACATTTTGTTGATAGGGAAGAGTCAAGAATAATTTGATGTTATTTTATTTATATTATAAAGCTATCAATTTCAATCACTACTCAGTGATCATCTTCAGGCGAAAAGGAATTTTAACATGGACTTATACATAAGATTCAAAGTTTTTTGTACAATGATATCATAAAAATATGACATGGAAGGGATGATATAGGAGATGGGTAATAGAGATATGTATGAGGCAGGTAGTTACATAGTTACTGGGTTACATAGTGCCAGTAGCATAGAAAACGATGACCTGACTGAAACGTTAGTGGTACATAAGAAAATTTGAATCCTAGGTATCAGAAAAAGAGAAATTGCTGGTTTCAATTTGTTGATGCAAAAAGCTTCTCTTAGACGAAGATTACTCGCATCGTGGTCATGTGCTAGAATTGATGTTATGATGTTGTTCGTTTGACAGTTGTTCAAATGTTTTCTTATGGACGAATCAGTAGTTGTCATATGCTCTTTGCAGCGAATATGGAAAAATCGTACAGTGCTGCCGATGTAAAATTGGTGGCATTTAGAGCAAGAGATCTGATAAACAATGTTTTTTTTAAAAATAATAAATTAAAAAAATAATAAATAAATTTAAATAAATTCCTTTTCGTCTGAAGATGATCACTGAGTAGTGATTGAAATTGATAGCTTTATAATATAAATAAAATAACATCAAATTATTCTTGACTCTTCCTTATCAACAAAATATGCTCTTTAGTCAAGACATTTTCAAATATTAAACTGTAAATTCCTGCAGGTGTCCGATGAAATATGGTCGATGAAGGCCAAAATAATCAAAATCAAGAATCAGGAATACATGTACGAGTATATTAGTAGATGCCGGCATAGAGCAAGCATGTAGTAGGTGGACAGTCGACTAGTCTGTATGCAGTAAAAATTTGTATATCAAAAGATTCAGGTTTTGCGGGGATTACGCTGCTGCGGTGCAAAAAGATCACTATTTAAGAAGCTACATTTTTGCAAATTATTCCTGTGTTTATATGCTCGCACTATTGACGTGAACATGATGTAATTAAGTCAATGTATTCTATAAATCACGTGGTTACAATCTGCAACGAAGAAAAGGTTATTTAAATACTACGCATAAACAATTAAACAATAGGTATTGTTAGTTAAATATCTTTAAGAAATAAGAGCTACCATTATAACCTAATGTTCGGTTAAGCAATGGATTGCTACTAAAAATTTTTATAGATTCAACAATGCTAATCTCAAAGTCCGAGTTTCCACGGTAAATGATTTTAAAGCAATCATTATAGTTACGAAAACAATGGTTACATTGTTCTATGTGTTGTGCAATGGCACTATTGCCACTTAAGTGTTCAAGTTTACGTTGATGCAGACGTCTTTTGGTTTTGCCAATATATTGGCAATCAGGATCAACCTGACATTGAAAGCAATAGACAAGACGCGATTGCATGTCTGGACCTAACTTACTTTTAAGGGAGAAATATCTTCCAGTTTTGAACGAGGTCATAACAACCTTGCATTCCAAGTTAAGTTTACGAAATATTTTTACTAACTTATTACTAAATTTCTGTGATGCATAACCCACGAAGGGGATTTTGATTATTTTATTGAAGTCATTATCAATTGTAACGCGTGAAGAATTGTTTAATTTACGACCTATAAATTTGTTAATTGTTGATTGAATTAATTGCAATGGATAGCCATTTCTACTTAAGATATTGGTAATTTTATTACATTCATTATGGAATAGATTCCAATTGGTGGATACATTGTAAGCACAATGAAGCATGCCTAATACTAGTGTGTTTTTCCAATTGCGAGGACATAAAGCATTGAAATTCAGTAAAAGACCTGTAAAGGTAGGTTTACGATAAATCTCAGTAAGTATATTGTCCTCATCAATTTTCAGAAGGACATCTAGAAACGGTAATTCTTTATTGCCCACTTCTGATGTAAAGTGCAAGTTACTGTGTTGAATGTTTAGAAAATTATGGAATACATCTATGTGTTGTTCATTGTTAAATACAGCTATGATATCATCCACATAACGACGATACACAACAGGAGAGAAAGGTAAGTCCTGCCATTTATGTTCTAGATTAGCTAAGAAGACGTTAGCAAGGGTTGGACCCAACGGGCTACCCATACTTACACCATCCACCTGTTGGTATACAGTATCATTCATAAGAAAGCAACCAGACGTGGCAAATTTTAATAAGTCTTTAAATACTTTTTCTTCGTACTTCGGTTTATTGGCATTACTAGGTGAGTACACTAATTTAGTTGCAATGTTGATTGCTTCAGTGACGGGCACGTTGGTAAATAAGTTTTCGACGTCAAAGCTCACAAGGGTGCTATGACGGTTTATTTTATGTTTAACATCATCTAATACACTAATGAAATCATTAGTTGATTTCAACATAAGGTCATCATTGATATGTGGTTTAATTAAATTGTCTAAGTATTTAGCTAATTTATAATTAGCAGCACCAATAGTACTAACTATCGGTCGAACAGGGTAATTGTTCTTATGTACTTTTACGGTACCATAAATACGTGCAATGTTACTACCAGAAGGCAGTATGTCCTTATAAACGCTGTCATCAACTTTATTTTTTACATATTTATTGAGATAGCGAGATAATTTATTTTCCTCGATACAAACAGGATGTTTTTTAATATCATTAGGTACAGGAATTATTTTAAATTTAGAAGAATCACTCAATATCGCATTAAGTTTATGATTATAGTCATCAGTATCTACAAGCACGATACCTTGACCTTTATCAAAAGAACAAATCTTTAAGTTACGAATCTTAGATAGTCTATTTAAAGTCATGTGTAACATACGGTTACGTTTACTTTTCAAAGTGTCACTGCAGTTATCTTCGAATTCCTTCAGTGAGCGTATTATATCTAATTTTATTTCTTTGGTCCAGTTAGGATCATTGCGTGGTACGCCACAAACTGATTTTTCTAGTTCATATTTCATTTTATCTAAATCAAGGTGTCTAGGAGCAATAGGATTTTTTAAGCCATACCGTAATGCTTCACGTTCAAACAGAGAGAGTGAATGACTACTAAGGTTAATGATGCAACCCGGGGTTGCAGTCCTTCTACAAAGGACTTGCTTGTAGATACTGATGACTATAATCATAAACTTAATGCGATATTGAGTGATTCTTCTAAATTTAAAATAATTCCTGTACCTAATGATATTAAAAAACATCCTGTTTGTATCGAGGAAAATAAATTATCTCGCTATCTCAATAAATATGTAAAAAATAAAGTTGATGACAGCGTTTATAAGGACATACTGCCTTCTGGTAGTAACATTGCACGTATTTATGGTACCGTAAAAGTACATAAGAACAATTACCCTGTTCGACCGATAGTTAGTACTATTGGTGCTGCTAATTATAAATTAGCTAAATACTTAGACAATTTAATTAAACCACATATCAATGATGACCTTATGTTGAAATCAACTAATGATTTCATTAGTGTATTAGATGATGTTAAACATAAAATAAACCGTCATAGCACCCTTGTGAGCTTTGACGTCGAAAACTTATTTACCAACGTGCCCGTCACTGAAGCAATCAACATTGCAACTAAATTAGTGTACTCACCTAGTAATGCCAATAAACCGAAGTACGAAGAAAAAGTATTTAAAGACTTATTAAAATTTGCCACGTCTGGTTGCTTTCTTATGAATGATACTGTATACCAACAGGTGGATGGTGTAAGTATGGGTAGCCCGTTGGGTCCAACCCTTGCTAACGTCTTCTTAGCTAATCTAGAACATAAATGGCAGGACTTACCTTTCTCTCCTGTTGTGTATCGTCGTTATGTGGATGATATCATAGCTGTATTTAACAATGAACAACACATAGATGTATTCCATAATTTTCTAAACATTCAACACAGTAACTTGCACTTTACATCAGAAGTGGGCAATAAAGAATTACCGTTTCTAGATGTCCTTCTGAAAATTGATGAGGACAATATACTTACTGAGATTTATCGTAAACCTACCTTTACAGGTCTTTTACTGAATTTCAATGCTTTATGTCCTCGCAATTGGAAAAACACACTAGTATTAGGCATGCTTCATTGTGCTTACAATGTATCCACCAATTGGAATCTATTCCATAATGAATGTAATAAAATTACCAATATCTTAAGTAGAAATGGCTATCCATTGCAATTAATTCAATCAACAATTAACAAATTTATAGGTCGTAAATTAAACAATTCTTCACGCGTTACAATTGATAATGACTTCAATAAAATAATCAAAATCCCCTTCGTGGGTTATGCATCACAGAAATTTAGTAATAAGTTAGTAAAAATATTTCGTAAACTTAACTTGGAATGCAAGGTTGTTATGACCTCGTTCAAAACTGGAAGATATTTCTCCCTTAAAAGTAAGTTAGGTCCAGACATGCAATCGCGTCTTGTCTATTGCTTTCAATGTCAGGTTGATCCTGATTGCCAATATATTGGCAAAACCAAAAGACGTCTGCATCAACGTAAACTTGAACACTTAAGTGGCAATAGTGCCATTGCACAACACATAGAACAATGTAACCATTGTTTTCGTAACTATAATGATTGCTTTAAAATCATTTACCGTGGAAACTCGGACTTTGAGATTAGCATTGTTGAATCTATAAAAATTTTTAGTAGCAATCCATTGCTTAACCGAACATTAGGTTATAATGGTAGCTCTTATTTCTTAAAGATATTTAACTAACAATACCTATTGTTTAATTGTTTATGCGTAGTATTTAAATAACCTTTTCTTCGTTGCAGATTGTAACCACGTGATTTATAGAATACATTGACTGAGTATATCTCCACCGTCTAAACATGATGTAATTAAGCTTATGGCATGAGGCATGTTCGACATCAAAAGGAATAAACATTTTTGACATTATAAATTTAAAAATCCAAAACGCTTGGCCACGCTTGTTCTCTCAAGTGAACTACAACAAGAAAAAATGCTAATAAAATGCTTTATTTCAGTAGTGAGTGTACATTAGGGTGGTTCGATTTTCTAAAAGTTCGAATTTCGATCAGAATGTATGATGCCCTTGCTTTCTAGGTACATAATCATTCACATGTGAAATTTGAGCTCATTTGGACTATATTTAGAGGTTCCGCAAAATAGCAGCTTTATTTCATTAATATCAAAAATAGCCATTTTTAGCATAATCGATTTTTAAATTGCCGGTGTATTACCATATAAAACAAAAATGAAGAAGTGGAAGCACAAAAAATCTTTGCTTGAGAGGTTCTTACGAAATAAAATCCTTTTTGCTTTCCCGTTTTCTGTGTTTTGTGCGATGGCTCAGTGTTGATTTAACGACGAAGTCTCTAGTATCTGAGCCGACAACTGTACAGCTTCCTTTAGTTACTTCTTGCACCATCCTCTCTACCATCTGCGAATGGCAGGGAAACACGGAACCTTGTCCGCGGTATTGAACCCCCTGAAAAACTTTCAGGTCATCGTTGCTAAGGCTTCGTGTAAGCCGAGACTCGTACAGATCTGTCAATTCCCAGTCAATCATATTGACCCATGACTTGGCTTTAAAATTCAATTGTTGGCAGTACTTTCCCGATCGGCCCTGAGAATTGATTGCCACTCAACATTCTACCATCCATTTCTGTTATCAAGTGACGCAATGGGAGCTCATTAAGATGAAGGAGACAGACACACCATTGCAATGGTCGATTTAGCTTCATCTCCAAGAGTCTGTTAATTCCACCTATAGCTCCAACATTCGTATTAGTCCCATCACACCAAACTGCGAAGAAATGAATAGCATGAGTAAAAAAGAGGTATAGTACGAATCAGTTATATGTAGATGATCATCCTGTAGCTCTTTTTACGTAAGCCTGCTACGAGTATTAATCACATTTGTATATCACATTATGCAAGGGACTAACCATAATACATGCACACTTTGTAATAAACCCAAATGTACTTATTCATAATTATTCTCCTTCTGTTTTGTGCATTTGCACAATTTTCATTGTGTTTGAAAACAAATTATGTTTGTTTGATTTGCTTGATTTCAATATTTCTGATTGTCCTGAATACATAGCTACCGTTTTTATTAAAACGTCAATTTTACTTACAATCTTAAAGTTCATGCTGCTTAGTCAAACTGTTAGAAACATCAAAGCATGAAAACATTTACATGTAAGTATTGAATTGCTATATACACAGATAAACAAGAAACAGGCAGATATGGGCTTAAAAAGTAGCTTAGTAAACAATCATATACAAAGTACATGTATCTTAACCGGTACGTAAGAATTTGTGGCGCAGCACCAGATCATTTTCTTTATCTAAAAAAGTCATTAAACAAGTCTGGAACTCACCTGCGGATACAGAATCATCTATACTTTTTCTTTGGCGAAGTGCAAAATGGACTCAGCGATGCTTTTGGAAGTGCCGGAATCTGGTACCACATGTCCCATGTATCCTCCAGGAATGGATACTAGCGAGTAGTGTTCTTCTCTAACTTCACGTCTGTGATTCTTCTCTCCAATCTTTATGTCTTTCAGTGTAATATCCTTCTTCCCGTCATATCCAAGACAGCCACTGAAGTCAATGGTATCATCCATTTCATACATATTTTTTCTTAAACCTCTCCGAATCTTGGACTTAGCTATCACGATAGGGGATCCAACCGTTCGAAGAGTTGCATTTACGATGGCGGCAGTTACACGATCGGATACCCTGTTTCTCACTTTTGCTTCAATTATTTCGGATACGAGGCCTGTTGAGTAATTGCCAGTTATTTTCGAAGGATGTTTTTTCGTTGTTGTGACTTCACCATCAGATTGCACTTCATCGGAATAGTCATCTTGGCCATCCTCAATGTAACATCCATCTATATCCGTGATACTTGTTGATTCATCATCTCTTGACAGCATTCTCTGAGCATACCTAGCTTTCGCATTTTCTCGTTTTCTCGCACGCTCTTCTTTTTCAGCAAGGTTTTTATCAACACCACCAAAACTTGAGCTCTGTAGATCTTCTCTTTGCAACATCAAAAACTCTTTGTCTTCTTCGTTCGATATTATGGAATCAGCTTTGGAATGAGCGATGTCAAATAATTCGTCCAAGTCAGTTGAAAACACACTTGTTTTCATGTTCTGTGTCTCTGATTCTCGATTCCTACTCTTCTTTAGATTTTGATACTCTGTAACTTTAGATTCTGTAACTTCTTCATGGCATAATACAATGGGGTAGTAGGTATTCTTGCTTTATTCCAATATTCACATGCAGCCAACATAGTAACCCTGGAACTTTCATGGACGGTCAGTTTGTCGACCTTGTGATGGTAGAGAAATTTCAACAGAATTTGTCGGTTTGACGGGAGCCTGGAGCAGATTAGAGCCTTTTGTGGATGTCCTACTAGCCATTCTTCAGTTTCTTGACGAGTTGATATACCGGCTGCCATAAACTTATCGACACTTCCGTGCAGATACAAAGTAAACAATACGCGCACTTCTAAATGACAAACTCTTTTCTAATCGCATCAGTACTAAAAATAACTCTGCATACCATTGGTAGATCTGTGCCATTGGTTCGAAGGCAGCTGCATGCAGCACAGAACTATAAAGGTTCCCCTTCTATTTCTGTGTGCAACTGCAATCATTCCGTCTTAATTACGTACACGCCGAAAAACAAGCAATAAATTGGCACACAGAATCGACTTCAACTTAAAACAGTTCAACTTCATCTTAAACGGTTATACATGGAAAAACATGGACTCATGATCTAATGCAGGTACAATGTATTCCTGCAATATTTCAAATAACCTCCTTTTACACCAAATGTATCATTTAAACATGCATTATAAGCGACGTTTCCTGGTAAGTCAATATAGCACGAAACTGGCTATAAGTTCAATAATAACCAGTCATCATGATGCCTTGTCATAACCGAGTCAAATTATTCAAAGGAAACTTGAATTAGACAATTAAAAGATACACTTTCATATTTATTAAGAATTATAGCCTATTACCATGCGAATTAGCCTCTATGGAACGTTTTGTTATCGAATTATTGAATCAACATCTTACTTTTGAAGAAATAAAGGCGGATGATGTCAAAACAGGCTTGTAGGTCTACAACAAGTAGAAAAATCGATCATTTTGCGGAACCTCTAAATATCATTCAAATTTCATGAAATTTCGCATGGAAGTTTCTTTTCATGCACAAAGCAGCGGCGAATATCATTCAAGTCGAAATTCAGACTTTTATTTTTTCCTATAGTAAATCGAACCACCCTAGTGTACATAGCTTTTCTATGACTTCCGACCTGCTAGAATGTACTAGTAGCTGACGTTATCATTCTTGTGTCTTGCGTAGTTTTAACTTTACTCACTAGCTCCTGTTATTATCTTTTGTCAACGTTTTAGCATTTTATCTTGTTGTAGTTGACTTGAGAGAACAAGCGTGGCCATGAACCAGCAAACAGCGTTTCGGATTTTTAAATTTGTGATGAAGACAGCGCCTACAAAGAATTTATTTTTGACATTTACAAACAAGACGTTGGCGGAAATTAGGTTGATTATTAAAGGAATTTCATGAACCGTATTATGATGCAATCATGCAAGTCTTCATGAAAACGTCGAGATTTTATTTCAAATCTCTGGAAAATTTCAAAATTAAAATTAATAAATTTCAAACGTCTGAAATTTCAAATTTTTGATTCTATTTTCATCGGTATGATTTTATCACTCAGTATATATGGACCCAATTCTTGCATATTTTAAAGTTAACTATGGTCATTGTCTTTCATCATGTTCTTTTGCTCTACCAGTGGCAGGTAGCTTGTGATATGATCACGCTTAGGAAAATGCTCTTGAGGTTGAGCATGAAAGTAACAGCAACCTATCGAATTGCTAATTTACCAGACATCACCCCTGCGAGGCTGTCATAACACAGAGGATCTGTAAAATACTACTATTCCTTCTGTGTTGCTATCATGATTAGTCAATTCCGGTGAATTCTTCAAAACTGCAAAATTTGCATATCTCACATTTGGTAACAATACCCTAATGGGGATTTAAATGCTACTGAGTTGCTACTCTATCTAATATACTTACTCCATCGATGCCGGTACTTCACAGTACTTGTGGTGCTCTATAGTTGGCCTAGGTGTAATTTCATGAATTTCTTTAATTCATTGTAATGGATTCTTAAGACTTTTTATATCTTGTTTACGACTTCTTATGTGTTCTGATTAACAATTCTGTATTCCCAAACATATACAAATGCAGTGTATTCCAGTCTCTTAAATGGAAATTATCAGATTCATAATGAAGCTAATGGTCTAGAAATAAGACGTAATGCAAGACGTAAGCTGTGCCCTTCTAATCATTGAATTTGAGACATCTTCAGAATATTCAGAATCGCGCGATTTTCGATTAATCGTACCCTGAGTCGCACGATTCGGAATCGCGCTAAAATCGAACCGCGCCCGCCACTGTGGTATTATTTAGTATGTTAGGGTTGCATTCATAGATTTTTGTGTTAGAGTTTCCTGTCCAGATGCTGGATATCTAGAAGTCCATGTAAGCATGGACTATATCTAGGAGTCCATGATTGAGACAGCAAAGTTAGCCAACAGTCCGACCTCTATGGAATCCGGCCGTCTTCTTTCAATATCTTTGTATTTTCATGCAGCACTCTATAATCAGATTGTCAGCATTTCAAAAGATTCAGTTAACGTCCATACATCTAATGAAGCTGCTGTATTATCAATTTTGAACATCGAAGCAATTCGTTCGCTCAAAGCACCTCTAACTCCAGAGTAATTGTAAATCTCACCTCCGCACGCTAGCAGTTATGCATCAAATAGAGTATGTGTATTCCAGACCTCGTGAGAATTTTGGAGACAGTGTCCACTTCAGTTATTCGAGAACAAATCGCAATATTTACATCGAACCCGATCCGTCTATCAGTCAACTCGTAGAAAAAATGCCCTTCAGAACTCGTGCTATACAAAATTCTAAGGACTTTGCACTTACTCAGGTGCAAACTGACGACACGCCAGTGGCGGCTAGTTCAGTTGATCATGTGGAAGGAGGCTATCCAAAAGAAGTGAACCGTCATGATTCAGAACAAGTGGCAAGATTCAAAAAGAAATTGGAAAGAGATGAACTTCAAAGTGTAATTCTTAATGTAATGGCAGAGGTAAGTTTATGAAAATGATCTTAATGTAAATTGAGTATATCATTTCTGCAGTAAGTTAATGCTAACTTGAAAAGGCAATAATGAAGAATTAGAAAATTGAGGGATTTTAGATTGATATTACACTTTTTACTTGACTGTAGAAATTTGGGAATCCAGACAAGGGGGAAAGCTTTTCGAAAGTTCTTTGCACATGGAATCTTTATCAACAATAAGAAAATAACTAGTCAGATCATTGATAGCATTGATTTCAGCTGTCAAATTAATTGACGCATGTCTTCTCTTTAATTCCATTGTTCATTAAAATATCCTTCCTTGCCGGATGTCTAAACCCTAAGGAAAAGAGCAAATGCTGCGATTGATATACCTTATAATGATAACATTTGAAATCATGCTAATGTTATCGGATTTTCGACAAAGGAAGGACTTGATATTGGTCGTATTTGCCAAGATTCACTTCTATCACTATAAAAATGCTTGTGCATCTACCAAGGTTAGACGTTGGGGTTTGGGTCCACATTGGGTACGTGATGCAAAACTTAGGTTTTCATTATTGCTGCATATATACAAATCAAGTTATAAGAATCAATATTTTGATTTGGATCTTAGGAGAACTGAGTGACAAGAGCATGAAGACCTGATCTTCTATCAAAATTCCACTCAATTCACAGAATATTTCAAATAAAAAATTCTTATTCACGCATTGAAAGTTCGAACATATTGTATTTGCAGAAGGCTTGCATGTATTTTGCTGCTTGTGCAGGTTGAATTTTTATATATATTTATTATGATGTCTTATATGATGTTTAATTGGGCTTGAGGCTCAAGCGATCGACCAGCTTTCATCTGACTTCCATATGTGACCGGATTTTGATTATTGTTTTCAGGATACGGAGAACGTTATCAAGCAAAATAATGCAGTGGATATTTACGACTTATATTTTTCTAACTTTCGCAATGAATCAGTTGGGGCACCATTTCTATACACGGTGGGAATTTTAAAGTAAGTCGCAGAATACTCATGGACCACATCTGATTGTCTAATGAACCTGTAGCATCAAATTTTTCATTTTATAAATTGTTTTCTTTCCAAGAGAGTGCGATCAATGCTCTGACATTGTTGCACATCTGTGATGGCATATTTTCAATATAGAGGCTCATTCTACAGACTGCATGTGGAATTGTCGGGAATTCGACCGCAGAACTATGAACTCAGAAGATCAAGGCCCCACCCTGTATATCATCTGTTGTCTATCACTTACTTTTTTATTGCTACGGAGAAAGGAAATTCACATAGGCATCCAATCGTAGCAGTACCACTGTTGGCCTGGCCCGGTACGTCCCAGTATGAGCATGACTGACAAGCATCGGGCAAATGACCGGTATGAGCATAATTTCGAGATCGACCTGTATTGACTGGTATAAACTAGAATATTAAAATCTCATAATAAGGATATTTCTCCTGCATCAATAACCGCAAAGTCAGGTGTAACTGCATTAATTTTCCAGGAAATCTAACTTTAACTATGATAATAATATTAATTATATATATATATATAATAATATATAATAATAATATATAATAATAATATATAATAATATGTATAATAATATGTATAATAATATCATATATTATAATAATACTATAATATAATCTAACTTTTAACTCTACCGTGCGACCATTGACATTTTTCATTGATTCGATTTTCCTTGGCTTCCTCTACAGCATTGTTCGAGTTGAACACGAACAGAATGTTCGTCTGAACTCTCGACTTGTAGCATTCAAGGATGGGAAATTTCTGTATCTCTAGCATGCTGAACCCCAATTATAGAATAATGCAAAATGCAGAACATACGAGTATGGTGCCAATTTAAGCGGAATTTTTAGTACTCGTTCAATGGGAATTTTGCACAGGCTTGAATGAATGCGTCGAATTAGGTGAATTGCCCATTTAGTCAGAACAGAACTGTAGGTTCTACTGTAGGTTCAATCGCTGTTATAGTGAAGTATATTTAACAAAAAGAGTGTAAAGTATTTAAGCTGGCATATACAGTGCACATCGTTGGTCAAACAAGCGCATCTTACTGTAAGACCTATCCAGAGAAACTATAGCTATCAGTAGACCAGAGTTGACTGTTATGTAACCCATAGATGCGCAGGTCAGCTACTGTGGTTCGATCTTAACACTAGAACTGCGGAGAAATTTGTTTACCTAGAGATACGGGTGTGGTCATTTTGACCGCACGTCTGAGTTAATAATATTATGTTAGAATTTAAGTAAACGCTGCAACTTAGTTCACTAACAGTAAATTTGTCTCCCGAAAGTATAAACAAGCCACTTTAAGTGTCTTCACAAGAAAAAAACTTGTTTTCAGCAAACATAATCAACATGCACATGTATGTTCACCAAAAAATAATGATAGCATTTCGATGAAATCGATGATACATCTGATCGTAAATAAAAGAATAAATACTTAAGTATCTGTTTACAAAACAGTTTATGCCCTAGATGATGAACTAAGTTGAATTCAAAAATTGAAAACCAAAATTGAGTGACGACACAATAATCTGCAAGTCTAAATCTAAATTTAATTACTGACAGCTTACATAGATATTTTATCTTGAGGTGACGACCATAGAGTATATAGAGACGACACAATAGTCTATAGCATAAGTCTAAAAGACATAGAAAGCTTCTTTCAGACGTAGTTGCAATTAATTTAGTTGAATTCAATTACTGACAGCTTACATAGATATTTCATCTTGAAGTGCGCTTTTTTTATTCATTAATTTCATATTGAAACTGAGGTGCGGTCAAAATGACCATTTGTATTTCTAAGGTAGTTTATGTACTAACGTATGAAGACACAATCAGATGTCTTAGATATTTCGTATTTTATTACTTTATTGTTAAATATTAAAAGTCATGAAATATGAAGTTAACAGCGGAATTTTTTTCTATTGTCCTGAAGGATAATTTGATACGGGTCTAAAAGACCGCAGCCGTAATTCTACTATTAACGCAGTCCGCAATAGAATAAGTGGAGAAAATAACACGATAATACACAGATGCGGAAAGTCCTGTAAAAAACAAGAATTCGACTGAATAGCAACCTTCTTTATGATTGGATAACGATGTCAAGACTTATGCCTAGGGTTCGGAAAGATGTTTAATCAAAAGTATCAGAATGTTTAAATATTCACACAATTCACATACTTGAAATATCTACAGAAAGTCGCCAAAACAGCAGTCAAATTATGATATCAGCTATAGTATTGCCTCTGCAGGATCTACGAAGCCTTAAGAATTTAGAATGCAATATTTAGAATCATTTTGAAAAATGAAAATTTTAAGAATATAGGCCTACATACGTGTTTATATTTCCATCTATTTGTAAAAACAATTGCAGGCTAATAGTTTGAGATTTTCAGGAGAAAATCCCCGGCAGTTGTCACATAGCATGACGAAAACATACGCTGGACATCGACGCTCGTGATCGTTGTAAAAATGTTGATGGCAGCCGGTTGAGGACACATATCGTGCAGGAGTGAATTTATGCCACCTGATAACACTGATCCAATACAGGACTTGAATATCAGCATCTTCAGCAAAAATTGTGATTCAGGACTTTTTCCGAAATGCAAAATGCCTTATGGCTTGAGTTGTCTTGAATGCATTTGAGATAGTCCGAAAACGTAGAAGATTTAAAGAAGTATCATTAAAAATTAAAATATTTAAACTGCCAAACGAAAAAATATTTTAGAAATATATTTTATTTGAAAAAATTCTTATCGGAACCTTATTTATATCAATGATTTAGTTTTGATCATCATGCTACAGGGTAGCATGACAAAGCAGGCCTACGCATTTTGATGTCACCGGTACCGATCAGTCAGCTCGACCGGCACCGTCTCATTATTATCGAATTTGCCACCAGAAAAGATTCACTGGCTGCACCGTGACGCGACCATTAATGTGAACAATAGAAGATAATATGGACATAATTTTGTAATGTTTGTTAAAATAGAAAATGAAAGAATATTAATGACAATAGAAAACAGAATAACATAGTTACATAAAAGAGCCATGAGAGAATACAACTGACACCAAAGTGATTATTTTTCGGTAGAAAATACTATAGAGCGCTCCAAGGTAAGCCAGAAAACATCTCTTATCAAAAAAGTATGATGAATGCTCGAGGAAATTCGCCTGATATGCTAATTGGGACTTCACAGAATGATGTGCACCCTACAGCTGCTGTGAATCTGCGCGTCTGCCGAGTAATACCGGATTTTTTTGTCAGGCAGGATGAAAGAAAGCAGACGGAAATGCAACCCTATGTTAAAGCATCGGAAGAAGACTGAAGTTTTTGGCAAAAGGAGATTTTTCCTTTGATTTCTTATATTGAAATAATATGAATACCAGAACCAAAACTTTGGCACCGAATGTCTTCAGATCATGAGCTCATGTGCTCAAGCATCTTTCACTATAAAGCTAGAATATTCAGAGCAGCATCTTAGTATCGGTAAACAAAACATTTTCACTAAAGTTTATTGTAGCCACCATTCCGCATACAACATCAATCAGAAGTTGTTTGTTCACGATAATAACACATGCACAGAATAGAAAATTATCTGAAGACACTCTATCCGACAGACATGGCTGTAGACATAGCTCTTTGTCATCAAACAAGGAAAACACAGAAAATGCCATTTTTACCAAAAACCTCAGTCTGTCTCCCGTTGGATTTACATAGTGCTTATTTTACAAATCCTTGCTGACAAAGGAAGCAACAACGTGGAGCTTTGCAGACGCGCAGATTCGTTGTGGCCACAGAAAGAACATAAATCTTTGAAAGTCTCATTCTCGGCTTTTTTCCTAACCGTTCTGACGGCCGGAATGGGCTGATGTTGAGAGCTGTGAATCAGGCCTGCTGATAATTCGTGATAGGAGCTATTCAGGTTGCATGTTTTTCCCATTTTTCAACTGAGATGTATCTAAATATAAGATGCTTCCATTTCCTCCTATTAGCCTAAGACCGAAAGATTTTCTCAAAAGTTACTCGAAAGGTTGTAGTAATTGCCGTAATATTGAATGATCAATGCACAGTTGTTCATTGTCTCACATGTTTTCCTTCTATTACCAGAAACTCACATTCCTCGGAAAGTCCGAGTGTATCAGCATTAAGTTTATGTCCATCAAACAGCAGAAAACTAGCTGCTGCATATTGTTCAATGCATTTTGCAAAAGCGATGAATTCGAGAAAGAAATCATGCATATGGTGCTTAGAAACTTCTAAGGTTGATACAACTCTATCTACATATTCCTCATTAACAAGTATTCAATACAATCCTCGCGATCCCTTTCTCATAGCTGGCGGATGTCATAACGGTCAAGTTGGTGAGTTGTTAAATACTTACATCAATACCTATCCAGTTGACAATGTTCGAAAATTTATAGATAGAAAGTTGTCCCAAGACTTAAGAACAATTTAAGCATGAAAACAACTTCACAGCTGTAGAAGCTGCGTTTCGCCCTACAATGGCTCGTCAGTACGACTCGAAATTGCCCAAACTAGCTTAAAATATCTAGAATGGCTGAACAAGCTGAAAGACTGCACAACAGGCTGCTCTGCGTTCATTTATCCTGGCACTCTGAAATCTTCATAATTATCAATGATAGACACCTTTAACTCGTCCGCTAACGAACATTCGTTCAAAGCAATTTATCATTGCATAGTTCTTTATTGCCAGCACTTTCATATCAGCACCCACAAAGTGCTTTCCATAATGCTATTATCTGTCAAACAAATTTCTTCACCAAATTCGTGCAGTCAGGAATTTCATTACTAAAAGAGATTATATATTATTAGTTATTACTAAATATTTAATTAAGTATTGATTTGTTTATCTAATGGCTTTTAAATTAATTTCTTATTCCTTCGACACAGACAGTTAGTTGGAGCTTCCTTCTGACTTCCTCGTTCACGATTTTGTCCCTTCTCGTTATGCCCATAGTGTATCACAGTGCTGTCATCTCCACTACCTCTAGCCTTTTCTCGTGGCTCTTCGTAACTGCTGTTGCCTCGATTGCTTTAGAGGTGATCTCACTACGATGCGCTCCGTTCTTCACCCAACACATTGGCAACCTTCTTCCAACTGCCATATCTCGCTTGCATCCTCATTGTCACTTCGTTTTCTGCTCCTCCATCTTTGTTATATCTGGAAATATCGTTCATAAAAAATACACAATTCAAAAGATTTATCCAATAAATTTCGGACCCTTTAGAACTCTCTCATAACCTTAATACTGAGCAATTTGCTTAGCAATATAGAAGACGTAGAAGCCATTGTCTTAGTCAATGTTCTTTCAAGAATATTTAGTCAATAGTCTTTCAATTACGTAATCGGTTGACTGATTCATGTGCATTTCCAGTAATTTGGGATGTTCGGAAAGGCTTCTATCCAGTAACGCAGTCTAAGCAGGCAAATAGTCACCATGATGCCGTTTGCAATGCGATTTGGATCCAATCAAAGGCGAATACTGACTTCTTTTCTGGTAGCAATGGTGGTGAAGTGAAATGGTGGGATATCAGGCGACTGGAGGAACCTACAGAAACTTGGCTGATGGATCTGAGTGGAAATGATGATCGAAAAGAGGCGAAAGGAATTTACAGCCTCAGTTATGACAGCTCTTCACCTGCCAAGTTTCTTGCGGGAACGGAAGATGGTCAGATAGTGCTGTGTGATAGGTAAGCATGTTGCTGGCAGTATTAGGGACAGGCAGACTTATAACATGGCTGAATAGGCCTCAAGACCTGCCAGTCTGAAGATGTTAAAATCATTAAACGATGATTATAAAAAAATTAAGATTATTTAAAAAATAGAAGAAATGCTTTGATGCAAAGTGCGTGAGGTTGAGATTTTGTGTTTTGTACAAATCACGCGAATAAAAAGCGACCGTTGTCGTGATCTAAAATAATGCGATAAAAATGTCACATCCCATTAACCCTATTTTTCTTGGACTATTTTGATATTTGATTACCTGGTCCCCCATCTGATTTTGATGGTCCTTTGATTGAACCGTCCCCAACTTGTTGTAGCACATTTGGGCGGATGCTCTTGGTGATGTCACCTTCTAGCAACTCGTCATCTTGTTACTAAGTGTAGCAATTTGAAATTTGAATTCCCCATTTTTTAAAAATTGAATTATTTAACTTTCTGATTGAAATGTTTGAAAGATGACTCTGAAAAACGATGTGTTGTGATCATTCATCATATAAAAAGGTCTGATCAAGACAATGTTGCGAGTATGTTTGATTGCCTTGTATATAGTTTTCGATGATTTTACTTGTGATCCTCTATTTGTAGCATGAGGCTGAAAGTATTACTCATAAAGAAAGAATGAGCAATGTGTAAAGGCTATTGATAATTTTCATATCATAATTGCATAGATGCATTTGCGGATGAGTGAGTATGTCGATTCTGACTTCATGTGTACTTTGTCAGTGGTCTTTAAATAATTTGAATTGATTAAGATTCTTAACTTTGAAAGAATTTGATAAAAATTTTTGATCTTCAAAAACTACTTTTAAATAGTGGTCAGATTTTTATGCTCCCATCGGCCAAATTTCATAAAACTTGATTGGTCCTCAGAAATGCGTAGAAACTAGAAGCTTCGGAGCAATGTTAGCAAATGTATAGGGGGAGGTGGCCCCCAGAACTCCATCCCCCGGGTGTAAGTTGAAACACAAGTAATAGAATTTCATTACTTTCTCGCTCTCAAAAATGCAATGCATTACACCCAGAATTCATAATAAGAGCTATTATCACCAGTAACTTGATTTAGAAAAATGAATCGACGCCATTGACTGGATGCGTTTTAAATGTTTTATTGCCATTTGAAATTGCTCTAGCCGTTATTACTTTTAAGTTATATTATGTCCATAGATTGATAAACTGCGAGTAGACTAGTATTTGTGTCTTTTGCTAATCACTTCAAACTTTTGGAATTTTGAAGTCGTCTTTCTTTGTGATGCCCTAATTTGAAAGTATTTTGACTTATAGATTGCCATTGCAAGCTTCTAAAATGTTCATAAATTTGTAATTATTGAAAATATTAACCTTTCATTGTGTACAATATATGCACAGTATAGTCATGTACATGTAGAGAAAGTAAATATGCCTACTACCATTGAAAAATTACACATGTGCTGATATTTTCAGTCAATGCTTTAGAAATTGAGAATCAGGTACTTCTGTTCACGTATAATGCAGTTAGGCTATTCAAGTAAAATTTATCATAGCATCTCCCTAATGTTTGAAGATTTATAGAATTCATGAGATTTCTATTACCGGTACACAGTAAGTTTTAATTCCGCTTCATTATGCAAACATGCGTGAAAGAAATAAATCAGAAGAATCAAAATTTGCCTTTCTGATATTTTATTATTAAAGGACTAACATGAACTACTGATGGAGATAAGATAAGTAACGACAGATCGCAAAATAATTAGCTCAACTTTAAAACACAGACATGACAGGTAATAAAATACCTCAGACATCTGATATGAGGCAAGACTTAAGAATATACGTATTTAATATTTTTTTTCTTCTTATCTTGTCTGCATCAACAATTCACATTGCAGTTGGGATGCAAATAGGTAAGGAATATTAGCGCAGTAGTTAAATGATTTTAAAGACCGCTCAAATATGATGATAATATTGATGAAAATTCATTGATTTTCAAAGAAAGTTTTGAAATCACTTGCATTAAATAATTATCTTCTGAATTTCTGAAAAATGCATTAACTATCAATAAAATTGATATGATAAATTAAATAGATTGATTTTAACTTTATTGTCCAGTTTAGAATATCATATTTAATTCGAATTAAAATAAAGCATAGAGTAAGGATATATAGGTAGAGTCTCGTCTCAAAAAAGTATCTGTATACAGTGAAAATTTTTATATGAAAAGATTCAGTTTCTTGAGGAAATTACGTTCCCGTGGTCCAAAAAATTATTTGAGCACTCTTGAAAAAAGTCAAACTTTTGTCAATTTAAATACTACCGACATGACTCCTCTATGTAAGTAGTATGCAACAGGTTGGATATCAAAAGGAATGAATATTTGCTAATAAGCATCCTAACTAAGCGGAAATCAAGCTGATTATCAAGGGAATTTCATGATTCGCTTTATAATGGAAGTATTCATGAAAAAGTCGTGATATTATTCGTGCTTTCTTGGCTGAAATTTCATATTTCTAATTCATGAAAGTAATAGCAGGTCATCGAGTTGCCAATTTAACAAATATTACCTCTCCAAGGCTGTCCAAGACAATCTGTACAATAATATCATTTCTTTCTGCTTTGCTATCTTGATCAGTCAAATCCGTTGTAATTTCTTCAAAACTGCATGAATATGTATGTCTCACATTTTGAACCATTCCGAGTGTCCCTTGAGTTCATTTAATGAAATCGAAAGTGTATACAGTTTGAGGATTTAATAAATGCGGATTTTCCACTCTACCTAACATACTTACTCTATAAAATAAAGTAATTAGCTTTATTCGTCTCACAAATAATGACATTCAACAAAAAGATACAATGCATCACAAGGAGATGCAATACGGAGTGATAGTGCACAAAATAATGAGAGAGAGAGAGAGAGATCATTCGCATTACTCCGCAAATGAGGCCAAGATACTTGTAAGTCTTTTTACCTGGAGGCTCTGGCGGTGTGCGAACGTGACACTCAATTCATGACAATAACTTAAATCTTCTCAGATTCCTGAAGACAGAAATTCTTTTCTGAAAGCTTTGGAAAATATGCTATCAATGTGAGAATCCCACTGTATATTTAATGAGAAGAATGTAGCACCTAGGAGCTTCTTCGGAAATTCGCAAGTGTCTGTAATGGTAAAACTAGGTTGTTCTTGCTGATTTTGTCTACTACACAGATTTTGGAGGAGTCACAAATGGATTGTAGAAATACGACATTGTTGGCATATTTTACCAATGCGGTGTTCTTCATTCTAGCATTGATGCTGTCTGTAGATAGACAGAACAGGATCGGTACCAACGCACTATCTTGAGGAACACTGCTTCCTTAAAAGGCGAATGGACTTGTTCAGCTTGTCACGGATGTGTAGTAGGATATGCTTACATGTATGGATGACGAGTTTCAAAATTTTTGACAATGCAAAAAAAGTGAAGTAGGTTTGAATTTCCATGCTGGATAGGGTTCTTCACTTTAGAATGGACCGAATATCGGCGACCTAGAAGCAGGATGGTGCTTCACCGATGGCAATGCTGTGATAAAAAAATGTGCAAGATATTTGCAAGATAAACAAGAGATGCAAGATATGGCCTAATAACGAAAAATTGCGCGATACCCAGAAAGGAATACTTTCCGGTCCGTGGCTATGTTGTCTCAGATTTCTGAGGCAACTTCCGCGATGTCGATGGTCAAAGTCATGTAGATGTGACACGACATAAGGGGGTCACATTTGACCATGTGATAGAAAGTAGTCGTCTTCAAAGTTCGACCCTTAGTATAAATACTGCCCAATCTGGGCAGCATGTGACGTAAACCTTTTCGCATATCGATCGACTTTAAATAGCATATGTTCTGATGATATCACAAACATACGCGGTCTGATGGTATCACATTAATCCAAGAACGACGCCAAATGAGGAAAAAGAGCCTAAAAAATGAATTATCTACTAAGGAAGCATCTTCCTTTTTTCTTATTTTGCTATTTAAGAATCACCATGTCATTACTTAAATGTCAACTTTGCTTTCTTTCATTTTTATTTATTTGCAAAGTATTCAGAAACCATCGGTGACCAAAATGGCATAGCATCGTATGCAAGGACACAACACGGGACTGGGAGAGTAGTGAAAACTGTGCCCTACTTGCGACGGATAGGTACATGGATAGGTACATGTAAAATTTAGTGTTATCAATAGGTACATGGATATGTACATGTATAATTCAGTGTTATCAATAGGAACATGGATAGGTACATGTATAATTCAGTGTTATGAATAGGAACAAGTATGAGATCTGTTTTACAGGATAGGTACATGTGTTTGGTACACTCGGTTGAGTACACTGTGTTTCGGAACGTCTATGATCGAACTTGTGTGGTTTGGTTCTGAGCACTTGGGTACGTACCGATAAACGTCCGTTGTTTGATTTTGAATGGGTTTTCTCAATTGCGACTATTGTGACTATTGAAACCATTGTAATCAAGATGACACATTGATTTTCCTTTTACGTAGACAAACTAAGCTATAAATATGAGATAGTTGTTTGATGACATACATAATGATGACTAGTATCCCAACGTCGTGGGTTGTCGCAAGAGACCTTGGATATTCGTTCAAAGCTATAGAAACTGTAACAAATCTCAGTGAAAATATCAACGCTGGTGATTTAGTTGATCGACTAATGGATCTAGATGAGCATGCTATGAATCACAATTTGGATCGTAGGTGGATAGAGGATTTCTCCATGCTACACTGCAATGATAGTGAAATTAGGAGGATCAAATTGGAACGATATGGAAAGAAGGAGACATCTGACAGTGTTTTAATAAAAAGTTCTCCCAATAAAAGTGAATTCAGAAGGAAATTAGAAGAATAGACATTTAAATTATTATGTGAACGGAACTGCGTTAAATGTTTTAAACAGGAACGATCCCTTCTCTTTTTGCCATGTTCTCATAGCGTTATGTGTTCTACATGTTATGTACCCCTTGAAACTTCATCTTGTCCCCTTTGTGATGAAGAAATATCTTCAACAGTCACTGTATATCGTGCATGATGAGTCATCATGCAGGTCTGTGATTGGTCACTATTGTGTCTTTGTGTGACTTTTCTATATAAGGAGGACATTGTACCGTTCTATTTCAAGCATAATTTGAGGCTAATACAATGTCAATCAGCATGTCGTTCACTACCAACATTCTCATTTCAATAATTTACCGAAGTCAACTCTTCACCGGCAATATATTTTATTCTGCCGTGAATATAACTGGCTATAAAGCGGATTTGGTGGATCTGATGGAGGAAATAGTGAAGTATTTCCGCTGCGGAGAGGACGTTGTGGTGCAGAGAATGTTAATGAGAGTCGTGAACAACGCTCTTACACGAGTTGCAAGATTTTGGCTCAATGAAGTATTTCGCCCACTAGCTCAAACGGAGATTGTACCGGAATACTCTCGCTGTTGGTGCAGCAGTATCCAACGGAAACTCAACACATGTCTCCATGACATTATCACCTCCAGCTACTATGACGAGAAGGGTGAGAAATGCAAACTGGACTTGTTCAGTGGACCGCCATCAGTAAGCATCAATGTAGCTGCTCAAGGACATTCTGAGGTAATCAGTTTGCGGGCATACTATGCCAATATTTTAAAGACTTTCCATTCAAAGCCCTGCTGTATGTGCTGTCCAATTTCAAAACATCTAATGAAAGACATTGAGCAGCTCATAGCTGCTACAAATCAGACTCTAGCCGATGTGAGTGTATATCAGTTTCCCTCTACAACTTCTTAAGTGTTTTATGTAATTTTATAAGTACCAGCAACAAACTCTGTGTGAATGCTTGTAAACTTTTGTATATAATGTTGTAAGTACTAAGCAAAAATTGTAATTGTATTATCTATTTCCATATTAGAATAAAAATGTCTGTAAAACGGAAGGCATCTTCTCGTCAATCGAAACGGTCCTTCAAACCTTCAAGTCAGTTTAAAAAGGCGTTGCGAAAGTTAAACAGTATACATGATAATAAGAAGAAGTGTAAATTGATTCAAAATTCAAGTGATGATTTCATTCGTGATTAAGCTTTTGTAATACACAAATGTCTACCTATTTACAAGCCTCTGTTGAATGCTGGCTCTTTGAATAGCATAAAAAAGTTTTCAAATCCAAGGAGTAGTGATAAGAAAAGGCGAAACTTAATTCAGCGCGGTGGTGGTGGGTTTCTAAGTATGTTAAATGATATTGGAAACAGTATTAATGTTGTAATCAATAGTCCGCTTGGAAGGATTGCAGCAACTGCTGCAATGTTAATATAAGGTTAGCGAATCATAAAGTGACACGTCATCACTTTGATTGATGAGTCATATATAGGTGTATATAAGGAAGACGCTTTAATGATATTTTACCACTTTCAAGTGACAATTCATTTGCGCTGGTTGAAAGCTCCGAATTAGTACTTGTTGAAACATGACTCAGAAAATGTATGCAATCAGAGAGGAAGGTGACGCTTTTGAGCAAGATCTCTTGAAGCTTCGTCCGACACGAAAGGTGCAAGGGATTGGAAATGCATTCTACTTTCAAACCTTGAATTATGGTGATGATGGCTTTTATCTTCAAGTTCCATTCTTCCACAGTAATGGTATGTCTACATCAGGGTATAGCAATATGAGACAAATGCGAGTGACTTTTCCAAAATGGCAACAGGTGATTCTTAAAACTATTGACTCTTTCGCGAAAGAATGTGTTGAGCTGCCTGAAAGTGCTCCCACTCATTGGAGAAAGGCATTAGAGGAAGGAGTTGGTTATAAGGAATTGCCGGAATTCGATACACTGTTTTTAAAACTATCGGATCATTTTCAAGCATTCGATCTCTTTACAAACGCGATGGAATGTGAGGATCTCAAACGGGGCCGCTATATGGGCTTAGTGCACGTTACCGGACTTTATATTGGCTCACATGGTTCGACTGGTAAAGTCGCATCTTTACAAATGAAGGTTCTTCAACTAGTCTATGAACCACTACCAATTGATAAATGTTTAATGAACATTGATAAGACTGCTTCAAGTGATGGGAAGGAAGAGAGCAAAAAGCGAGGGCGGAAATCTAAAGATGGGAATCCTAAATTGAAGTTGAAGCGCCAAGATGCTGACTTGAAAACTTTCTATAATCCTAATTGTGATGAGGAAACACAAATGTTTTAATTTGTAAATGTTTTAATTTGTAAATGTAACTTGAAAGTTTCTATTCTGAATGTAAATAAACTTGATCTGGAACATGTGTCTGTTTTGTTGTTCTAAGCAAAATTAGCGGGATGATGAGTTTAATGTTAGTGGAATTATAAGATGACAGATTTTCGTCTATTCACTGATCGCACAATGTGTGTCGCTGGACCAAGTCAGTCCGGTAAAACTACATTTGTAACTGAATTGCTACAATGTAGAAATGAAATGTTTAACAAGGAAATTAAGAGAGTCAAATGGTATTATGGAATATTTCAACCACAACTACATTCTGCACTTCGTCAGAAAGGTTATGAGGTGAGGCAAGGGTTGCCATCAACTGAGGATATCAAAGCAGGTGACTTACTAGTATTAGATGATCTATTACGTGAAAGCAAATCTTCAAAGGATGTAACTGAAATGTTCATTCAAACTGCACATCATAGGGAAGCTTTTATTATCTACATCACCCAAAACATCTTCGATGGAGGGAAAGAGCAAAGAACTAGAAGTTTGAATACACATTATTTGACAATATTTAAAAATCCAAGAGATAGCAGTCAGATACATCATCTCAGTAGACAGATATTACCTCAACAACCTAAAGTACTTTTAAAAATATATGAAGATGTAACAAAGAAACCACATGGCTATCTATTTATTGATCTAACCCAGGAATGTCCGGAACGACTTCGATTTCGAACAAATATCATACCTAATTCCGCTGAACCAATGACAGTTTTCTCGGTTCACAGTTAGTTTTAAGCAATGTACTTTGTTGCCTTATTATTTTCGAACATGTCGTATTCAAAGATGGTAGTCATTCCTCAAGAGGAGTATGTACAATTGACTACATTACAAAGTGCACAGGAAGTCAAAAATATAGATCAACCTATTACGAATCAACTTAAGGAACTAACACAAAAGGATATGGAAATTCAGAAGATTAAGGATCCCTATCGACGAATGCAGTTAGTAGCTGAAAACATTGACGGGAGGCGACAGATTCGTGACAAGTTGCGACGATTTATAACCTTGTCAACACCTCGACCATATCGTGTGCGCGCTGAGCGATTATTTGACTTCATTGATCCACATGTGAAGTTCAATGAGAGAGGGGAGATAATAGATGAAACAACTGGTGATGTTATTAGAAATAGTCACATAGATGACCTTCTACAATATTCTGTCAGAGATGTAAGGCGAAAACTAGGTGCACCACAAGGGTGGTCATATTTTCAGAAAATTTTATCTGATCAAAATATACCTCACAATATTATTGGAGGACCGACTGTGAATGAATTGGATAAGGGTCACTTGTAAGATGGATCAAAGAGTAAAACACCCACGATGGCGGTCAAGCGAGAGCTTCATGATCCCGATGATCTGCAACCAAAAAGAGCTACTAGGCGCTCAATGCGTGTTGCGAAGGAGTATAGTAAATATTAAGCAAATATGAATTAAGCCTTGCCTCTCTCATATCATGTCGTTACAAAAATTTTGCTGTTGTTTGAAATCTGCGCTCGAAGGTAAAGCAGAAGAGGGCATAGAGGTTGATATCAATTGTGTTAGCAGTTGCTGTGCGAGTAATACGCGTGCAAATCAGAACAAAGACGATGAGTACAGCAGTGAAACTCAGAAAGATTTATTACGACTTAAATCATCCCGCAAGTTTCAGTCGTCCGGAGGTTCTAGCTCGTGCAGCAGGTGTGGGAATAGAGAAAGTCAAGAAGTGGTTGAGGAGTCAACCGACTTACACTCTTCACAAAAATGCGAGAAAGCGGTTTCCAACAAGAAAAAAAGTTGTTAACAACATAGATAGTCAATGGCAAGCGGACTTGGCTGACATGCAGCAGATATCACAGTACAATGATGGCTATAAATACATCTTAACTGTAATAGATATTTTATCTCGCTATGCTTGGGCACGTGCGCTGAAATCTAAACGAGGACCAGAAGTTGAAGCGGCTTTTCAGAGCATTTTCGATGAGGGGCGTGTTCCGCAAAGAATACAGACCGATCAAGGGAAGGAATTCGAAAACTCTCATGTTCGAAGTCTCCTTAAAAGTCATAATGTGGAATTGTTTAGTGTCAAAAGTGCTTATAAAGCTGCCATGGTTGAGAGGTTCAATCGCACACTGAAGACAAAAATATGGCGCTATTTCACTGCAAAAAATACACATGTTTGGGTAGGTGAGCTGCAGAAGTTGTTAAGTTTGTTAAGATGAAACCAGTTGATGTTACCCCAGATAATGCGATGGATGTATGGCTTCGATTGTGTGATAAGAAAGCGAAAAACATTTCCAATGAAAAGAAAATTAGTGTTGGTGATAGAGTTCGGATTTCAAAGGTTAAGTCTACATTTGAGAAGGGGTATCTACCTAATTGGACTGAAGAAGAGTTTTTTGTGGATGAAGTAAATACAAAATTTAGACCCACCATGTATAAATTAATAGATTACCATGGCAATCCAATTGAAGGAAAATTTTACTCTTATGAATTGCAAGTAGTAGACAGAAGTGAAGAGGTGTATATGATTGACAAAATAATTAGGAGGAAAGGTCATGGCAATCAAAGGAAATATCTAGTTAAATGGAAAGGATATCCTGATTCATTCAATAGCTGGATAACGCACCAGGATCTACAAAATGTGGAGATGGGAGACACTCGTAACTTTTAAGATAATATAGCATATGACTTCTTCCATATATGAGTTTAACATGTCTACTAACTTCAACATCATTCTTCCAAGCAATAGCAACCCCAAGATATTCCCAAGTAACAAACCATCTCTATACTCTGTTGAATTCGCTAATCCAATTACTCTGCATGGACCCCATGAAGTTGCTCTAACTGAAATTACTTATTACGACGATATCAGTTTGCTAAAGAACAACTATTTTGAATTACATAAAGAAGTGCGAGAGAAGGATGATTGCTTTCGCATATTTCAAAATAGTCTACATGGTACATGGGCTTTTCATCATCTAACTTTACATCCTTTTTCAACATCTTTACCATCTGTCCAAAACATGATTAAAATTCAAAAGGCATTTGCAACGTCAACTTTTGATTCTAAGGTTCCCACAATGAGCTTGCAAGATACAGAAAAGGAAATCGGTAGAATGTTTGAACGAATAAATGATCTCTTCAAGCTGACTTTGAATAAATTCTACAAACCAGTCATAAAGGGGTCAACAAAATTGATGAAGGAAGGGAAGCATGTTCTTCTTGTATTAGGTAAGGATTTGAGTCATACTTTTGGGTATTCCAGAACAACTTTCTCATCAAGGTATTGGTACAATGGACGTGGGTGGAATTCGGAGAGGAAAGTCACTGATTTTCAATGTAGAATTGTGCCATTGTATGCATTACAAAAAAGGAGCATCCGAGTAAAAAATAAATTTGAGGTCATTAGAAGTGTTGAAGACTTTGCAAGAAAGTTTCAAGGATCAGTGCCAGAAACGTTAATGACTTGTGAATATAAGAAAGAGAAAGTAACTTTATTTACTGTTGAAACGGAGGCAGAATTTATTGTTTTTACTAAAAAGACACCATTGGAAAAGTCTGAGTCCGCTGTTATTGAATTCGGATCTGAAATGATTGGGATGTTTAAGGGCCTTGAAAGCGCAGCTTGGTTGAAAGAATAAAATGATACATTCAAGGTTAAATTGTCCTCTTCTAAACTCAAAGCATCAACAAATGCTTCATGGGATATCCACGTATACAGCGAAGACATATTGGGTGATGAATTATCTACTTCCAGTGAACTTGTAAAAAGAGTTAATTTGAACATTGAAAGCTTGAAAACGCCATCTGAATTGTGTACAAAGTTAAATGAGTTTGGTGTAGATTACCTTGATGCAGATGAATATCACTTTTCTTATGACCCACATAAGAAACGCATGATTCTAAAGGTAGGGAAGAACTCTCTTATCAAGCTGGATAGCGTGTTAACGACCACATTGGGATTCTCAAAATCAACTATTTATGAAGGCACATCAATAGGCGATACAGCCCCATCACTAGAGCGTGATATAAGTAACTTATACGTCTATTGTAACATTATTGAATATACAAGGGTTGGCGACATTGAGGCCCCACTTCTGCGCACATTTCCTCTCTCATCCGTAAGGAAGCAACTAATCAATCGAGAATTTTTTAACACAATGTATCTACCAATCAGCCGAAATTTCATCAATAGAATTGACATATCAATTCATGATGACGCAGGAGAAGTAGTACCGTTCTGTGGTGGTGTTACTGTTTTGACCCTACATATTAGGTCACGAGAATAAGGCTTTACACTATTGTGACTTCCATAATTATTCAATAGTCATAATGACAGGCATTTACAGTAGACCATCATATCAGAGCGGTTATCCCGTGTTTGTTGGAGGTAGACGACAAGTTGGAGGAGGCATATTTGGTGCACTAAGACGTATGGTTCTTCCAACACTCAAAAAGTATGGCGTACCAATCATGAAGCGTGTTGGAAGCAGGGCTTTAGATTTTGGTGCAAATGTTGCAGCTGATGCGCTTCAAGGTGAGGATATCGGTGAATCTATGAAAATGCGCGCGCAGCAATCTGCCATAGACGCATTAGATGATTTAACAAAGACGAGACGTACAGTTCGGAAGAAGCGTAGGAAGTCAAGACAAGTTGGATCCGGTCGAGTTACTAAGCAAAGGCGCAGGAAAAGTGAAAAGCCGACTAGAGCAGCACGTTCTAAATCTAGACGTCGAGTGAAAACAAGAAAGCGCAAACGAAATTCCACAGCGACTAGAAACAAGTCAAAACGAAGGAAGACAACATATTTGTAAAGCTAATACGATGCAGAGTATCAATTCGGCTTTGTGTTTCTTCGATTCTCCCCCTCATCAGACAGACATCATCTCCTCAACAATTGTAGACATAGTCCCCACAACAAATATCGATGGTAACCAGCAGCCTATTCAGTTTGATATACCTGCCAATCCTCAAGATTATATTGACTGTCAATCCATTGATTTAGAGTTGTGTATACAAATTAAGAAGACTGATGGTACAAATATCGATTCATCCAAGGATAAAGTGGGATTAGCAAATCTTCCTATTGCCAGTCTGTTCTCAGATGTGTATCTAATATTGAATGACAAACAGATTGAAAGAGGGGATCGAGCATATCCATATGGAGCATATATACATACAATGACTCAATTTCAAAAGCAAGCTAAACAGTCACACTTGCAAGTTTCTGGGTGGTATGATGATCAGCAAGGGAAATTTGATGATGTCTCAAATACAGGGTTGAAAAGACGAATGGATTTAACAGCGGATTCAAAGGAATTATACTTGAAAGGACCCGTCTATCTTGATTTCCTTCGTCAATCTAGATATCTGCTATCACAGGTTAAAATGCAAATAAAATTTATTCGTGCAAATCCTGAGTTCGCGTTAATGGCTTTTGGAGCTACAAACTATCAAGTCAACATAAGTAATGCCGTGCTCAATGTAAGGCGAGTAACAATGAGCCCGTCAGTCATCAACGAGCATGCGACAGGATTGAGGAAAAACAATGCAATATATCCAGTTAATCACAGTGTGTTGACAAACTTCACAATTGGTGCGGGATCATCCTCACATGCCTACCCAAATCTTTTTCCCACTGCAATGCCAAAGGCGGTGTATATCACATTTGTGGAAAATGAGGCATTCATTGGTGCTTTTGAAAAGAATCCATTCAATTTCCAACACATTTAATGTTAGCAAACTAGCACTCTATCAGGATGGGAAATTTGTATCTTGCAAAGCATATGAGCCTAATTTCAAAGATGGTAAATTCGCACGTGAATATGGTTCTACTTTCACCGCCCTCAACATGTTCAATACAGATGATTCAAATGGAATTACAATGGATATGTACAAGAATGGCTACTTCTTCATTATGTACAACCTCACAGCAGATGCAGATCTAGGTGGTGAAAGCGTAGGAGTTACAAAGCCTGGAAATCTACGACTGGAGGTATCATTTTAGTCACCTTTGAAGAAAACAATTACTTGTCTCATTTACGCTATCTATGATAGCAAAGTTGAGATAACAAGAATGAGAGACGTGACTGTCAGCTATCAGAGATGAGTAACTTAAGCAACATAGAAATCTTGAGGAAAATGAGGAAAGCTCATCCCTACTCCAAGACAATATTTCTCAATGTCTTTTCTAAAGATAATTTACCTGATTCAATTCCTTTCTATCCTTGTTCGCTTATCATCAATACGGATACCAACAATCTTCCCGGAAAACATTGGATTGCTGTATACATCAATCGTTATAAAGTGGCCGAATATTTTGACTCTCTTAATCAACCTCGTTTACATGATATCGCATTATGGATGAACAGGTTCTCCTGGACTGTTAGGAAAGTGACATCGTTCCCACTTCAAAGTAATACATCTCTAATGTGCGGTGGCTATGTACTCTATTTTGTCAATGAGAGACCATTGAAAAATAACTGTAAAAGTGCTTTAGAACTATTTTCAAAAAACTGTGATAAAAATGATGTAATTCTTACTAAATATGTCGAAACAGTTTTGAAATAAAGTTTTATGTTGTATCATTAACTTGCTCTCTTTTTTCCAAAACAAGGGTTTATAAGGAAAACAAAAATATGTTTATATTTCATTATCTATTCACATATATACAAAATCTACAATTTGGTTTTCATGAAACATTTTTTCAAATCACATATGATGGGATGCACATCACTTATGTCTTTAATGCCGGTTATCACAATCTTTCCATTATGGAACACATGAACATGATATGGATGCCAGTTAGTCAATTGAGCTGCTGGAAATAACTCCACTTCATAAGTTAGATTATGTGATGATGTAACTTTACGGAAATCACAGTGATAGTGTAATTCACATAACACGGTCATTGTCTTCACTTTCCAATCAGATAATGAATCACTGAGTAAATGTTCCAAAGTTAAGTGTAGATATGAGAGATCACCCTCCATGACCCTTCCAATACATTGGATTGTTCCATTTGGAAAGAATAGGATAGTGAGAGATCTATCCTTCCTCTGAATCCTCCATGTTAACATTGAGGGTCTTCCAAGATGTAAGCTCGTTGTCGGCTTCAATTTGCGTTTTATCAGTAACCATTGTTTTCGGTTGGGTATATTCCTTTCGATCTCTTGTAGATTGAGTTTTGACTTTGCTTTTGTAGTTAACATCCGATTTACAACTTCCAACCGTTTGATGTCCTCCATCTTTAATGAATGACGTTATCTGTGGTAGTATCTCCCTTGTAAAGGTTTCCCATGTGACGTCACTGAAACGAAAAAATCGATATTCAACATCTTCACGTTTTGGTGAACAGACGTATAGTTTGACTGATGAATCACACTTTATCCATACCTTGTCATCGAGAGGAATCTTGATCCGAGTCTTATGGTTGTCAATGAGATCCGCAAAGTCTTTCAGTGAAGGCAATGAGTCAATACTAATGCAAACGCCACGATGTTTTCGATCACTATTTGCTATTGAATGACGAAATGCTATTCTTTTAGAATTTGTTATGTGAACGTTTTGAACGTCACTAAGTTTCCATGTTCTAATGTAATGAGGCATGTTCCGAAAGCTATGTTTCAAATTTAGGTTTAATGTTTGCCTAAAGTTTGTTATTTTATTAGCTCAACATATCGGAATGATGTTGAGTACAAATTCTTCACATATTCATTCACATTAGGACTACCTATTTATTAGTAATCATTTCTACATATCGGAAAGATGTAGAAATTTCAATTTTAGTAAGACTACTTATGTATTAGTAAGTGTTGCTACATGTCAGAAGATGCAGCAATCGCAAGATCTATTACAAGTGGAATATTATATTGTTTTTATTTAGACGTATTCTACATCACCTGTGACAGGAAGGCATCTCCTTCTCTTCGACGGTGGGGGAAGACCCAGGCTGTAGTGTCCATATGGTAATGATAAATTTTTATCCAGCCAACAGCGCTTATCCTCCCAAAGTGAAAGACCTCGCTTCCTAAATGATTTTGTGCTAACTATGTGATTTTTTGAATTTATAATTGTCATATCTTCAGTTGTATCATTCTCACTATAATAGACACTCCTATAGTCATCATGTTTTAATTTTTTAACTGCTGCTCTCTGAATTCCTTTTGCACGTTTGATGCTATGATTCGTAGAGTCTAGATATTTCATTGAATACATTTTCGGTTTTAGTAAGATCATTTCCTCAAGCAACTTTCCAGCACACTCATCCTTAAAACAACCTAATCTAGCTTTGTTTGTAGTTGAGTATAGTCGGTGATGACTATCATAGTTTGAAGAGTCAAACTTTTCACCGAAGTATAGAAGTATATCTTCCAGACGGACAGATGGTGATGTGTATAAACATAGGAAGAAGCTGTCGGTATCACCCCCACAAAGCCGCGTTCTATTTATCAGTGGACACCCTTTTAGATCATTGTAATATAATTGATACATTTCCAACTTACTATAGTCAAGTACTGCTTGACCAACATATATTAATTTATTTAAAACTATTGAAGGTTTGTACATTTCCATACCAACCAGATCTTCATCAAATATTTTGTGTTGAACATAGAGAGGATGATTTGACAATTTCAGTAGTTGTTTCTCATTGTTGACTAGTTTAAATTTTTTCCTTCTCCTTACATTTTCCATTGTTTTACCAAATAAAGAATTATTTTTTAATTTGTAGAATGACTTTTCAAAGTCAGTGTTTGATTGAGCCCTTTTTTGAGAGTTCATATCAATGTATGTTTTTAACCAAGGCTTTTGTGTGAATTTTATGCCACTATGAATCTTCTTGATTCTCATGCCCATGGTCAAGTAAAATTTTAAAATTGAGTAGTGGACTACATAATTTTCCCTATCAAATTGATGGAGCAGAAGTTTCTTGATAGAAGAAAAATGTGTATTTGGTCTTACTTTTTCATATAGATTTTTCATATAGTGTGAAAGCATTCTCTTTTCAATCATCTGCATTTCTGGAGCTAATGGGAAATCGGCAGTGTCATCATGAATGGCTGCAGGATACTCTAAATCTAAATCAAAAATGTAGCCGATTTCACCATCATCATCTATGTTTTGAACATTTTCTTCAATTAAAAAATTATCTAATTCACTTTCATTCAACCATTCGAAATTTGAGTGGGGTAGATTCCTACTGAGTGAAGAACCGTAAAGGTTATTAACATCTATGTAGGTCAAATGTCGACTTTTATGTGTATTATTTCCTAATTCTTCAATGCGTGTACGCGCTCGGTGAATGTTGGTGAAAGTCATACCCCCTCTAATTCCTCATTCAAATAGATTGTACATATTTTCATCTTGTATGTAGTGTGGGGGATCATTGGAAGAGAAATTTAGTGCTGAGGTAAAGCTAAGATGTGTGAGACTGACAAAATGTACAGAGTCGACTTCATCCTCACGTTGACTCAATGCTCTAAACACTTCAAATATGTCTGCCAACAATAAAACATCTAACCTCTGATATGCCAGCATGTAATCACCAAATGTGCTACAATTAAATTCAATCCATGCCTTGTTAGCGTGTTCATATTCACTATCGGAACAGTGCTCACGAGTAAGATCATTATAGAATTCAAATTGTGGTGGTAGACAGTCTTCCGTCAACGTGTTTAAGTTTTTGAAGTATATGGAAACACTCCCTTCTGATATAAAACATTATCACTTAATTGTGGAAATTCTACCCTTAATGTCTCTACATGCTCATACGTTTGCAAGCCCTTGGCTAATTCACTCAAGGATGCACTTAGAAATTGATATGAGTCTAAGAAATTTAGTTTAAAGTATACTGTCTTCCCTTTGTATTCATTTACAGGGACACTGGCGGATAAAGTTATATATTTTTCAACAGTTGCTGCTACAACATCTAATTTCCAAGATTTCATTCTTCCAATCGCTTTATAGCAAACGATGTGACTATCATAATTTTTAAAATTGTGGAAAAATATGGGGAGCTCCCGTCTGTTAAGTCTTAACCGGAGATTGCATTTCCTACATAATGTTTGCCTATATCGTCCGGTGATATGATCATGATCACGAACTTTTATGACTTCATCGCTGAATTTCGATTTACATTTGTTGCAACATTCTGCATTCTCATGGCGTGCTTTTTCATCCGCTGACAGTGACATTGGCTGCCTAGTTGTTGCACATTGGTTGTCATATAAGTCTTGGGCTACAGTTTCTAAGTGATGCAAGAAACCAATAATGCAATTTTCTCCCTCAAAGAGGTAATACTTGTTTTCAAATTTTGATTGAAGGGCATTATGCCAGACATGATAAGCTCCAATGGCCGCAGGTTTATGTATTTTATTATCAATGTAGCATTCTATATCTGCATAAATTACTAAAGGAGGACTTAGTTGATATTCCATGCTACTTGTTAGTACTTTTAGATCCGATGGCATTTTTTCTATTTGTGCTTTTCCTCGAATACAAAACTGGAAGTGTCGCTCTAGTGTTGTTTTATATGTGAATGACTGAGTGCATCTTTCGCAGAAGTATTTATGTCTTTTTAAAGTTCTCCTATACGATCTTGACAGCTTTGGAATTCCACAATAGTGTGCTGCTCCATTGTTTAGAATTAGCAAAATATTAACCGTTTGCCTACCAGTAAAGTTACTATTGTAACGAACACCTTTGAGTCCATTTTCATGAAAGTGAATGTTAATTTTAATATCATTATTTTTCTCAAATTTTGGAATATCTTTGATTGATACTGGTGTGGAAATGCCTTCCATATTTAGCTCAGATGTCCACTTACTATATGATTTTATTTCATTCCTTGAATAAGGTACTTCATTATAATGCAATATTGATAAAACTGCATATAGGAAGCAATCATTTGCATTTGAATTAACATTAATGACAGCTTTAGAGTTTTTTAACTTCTTTGGTAGAGGAAATGATTGTCCACCTGACAGTATTGGACTTGTTATTACATTGAACTCTATATTTTGTACATCATCTATAATCCAATTGCTACCCTTTTTTGTGAAGGCTTCAATATGATTTATTAGACTATTTAGATGATCCTGAAACCAAGCATCATAGTCATAAATATAGTTAGAGGATGATGAGGTAAAGTGTGCGAGAAAAGTTTCTTCTTCTTGAGGATTAGAACGGACATAACGAATTTGTGCAATCAGACGACCGCGCAATTGATAGCTCCTTAGTAAGTCAGACACTAAATTCCCTAACATGGAACGCATGCTTTCTAAGAATGATGTTATGTCCACAGTAGGTGTTGTTGGCGTGATATCATACACACGTGCATGGCCATTGAGTGCGCTTTCGCTGAGACTAACAGTTCCATAGTTATTATGCATATTCATCTCACTATTTGTGTTATGTACATTCATATGCTGTCGAAATCTACTTATAGAGTTATACGTTTTGCCACACCGAGAGCAGTATTGCATAAAGTTTTGTATGTTAGTTGAAGCGCTGGTTGTTGCCTTAGAAGTAGATCTATTTTGATTATTTGAATTTGACTCTGTTATGCTATCATTCGGTTTATTATTGCATACAAGTTTATGCCTCTTAAGATTATCCATCCTATTCGTCTTATATGGACACTTGCTACATTGATATGTTTTTCCTAACTTACAAAATTTTTCATGTCGTTGCAAATTGCCTATGAGAGTGAACACTTTTCCACACTTGGTACAGACTACCATGATTATTGATGAGGATTGAAATTAGCAAGCCCTTATATACATCTACCATCTAATGACGTCAGCGTCATCACCAGCCAATACCATATGTTCCGATCTGTTGTATAGAGAAAACATAAAATTTAAAGCAATCTATTTTTTTTTCAAAAGTAAAAATAAGTTATAACTTCACGCATTTCACGATTCCGCTGTGATATATTTTCAAGTGGCTACAGCTTTCACTGCAGCCACCCAAATCGTCCATCCGCGTCAGTCTTAGCTTACGGATGGTGTTATTGCTACACTCGACGTGGACTAAGGTCTCTTTGTCGTGTCGTTGGCTATTTGTTGCTTGTGAGGCCAACAGGAGGTTTGATTGAGTTATGTTTTGTAAGGACTCAACCAAACCTCTGTTGTCCTCCATTAACTGAGCCTCACGAGCCTCGGACTGTTTCAATCGCTCTTGACACCGCCGTAACTTGCTTTCGATGTCCTCCTCCGCCGTCGTTGCGTCAAGGTCTACGTTGTACTCGCGTACTGGGAGAGGAGCCTTAGGAACTGCGGCTGGGATAGGAGGTGTTGGAGAGGAAGGAGCTGCGGCTGGGATAGGAGGTGTTGGAGAGGAAGCAGCTGCGGCTGGGATAGGTGTTGGAGGTGAAGGAGCTGGGACTGGGATATCAGCTGCTGAGGATGGGGTCAATGTCATCATCGGCGACAATGGTAGGTGGACATTCCAGCTAGGAGACGCCCGGATGTTGGAGAATGAGATCTCCGCTTGAGACGCAAACATCACGGAGTCCTGTAATTGAAAGGAACAATTGTTTATCATCCATTTACCATTTTTTGACATTAATTAGATACAAATGTGAATTCCTCTTACCTCCTGCTGGATTGCGGTTTCTTGATCGGATCCACTCGCCTTGTTAGGAGTCACCGAATCATTCTGAAAGATGAATTAATCAATTGTAGACGAATATATTAATAAAATTTTAATGAAAACAATTCTGTACACATGCAGTTAACCAGTCATATACTTACATGTACATCAGAATCATCATCTTCGTCGGAAGAGGACGTCGGAGATGAAGTCGCTGAAGTAGTGGCTTCATCCTCGGATGAGGAGTCCGAATCCTCCGATGACTCGCGAATTGAGTACGGTTTCTCCTCATTGTCCTCTACCGACGTTGTTGTCGCCGGCGTAGACAAGAAGCTTCTGTGATGCTCCTTCAGCGACAGAGATCGCATAGACTGCAACGAAAAATATGATGACATGTTTGCAACTCATTGACGAAGTATGTATGTTTTTAAAAATACTTGATGCATTTTCAGTTATTGTTGACTGAGACCTATGTAATGACACTTACGGGACTCGAAGGTAGTCTGCTCCTCGGTGAAGGTAAGCGCGGAATTTTTGGGCAGCTTTGAACAGTAGGAAACAGCTGAAAGTAGGAAAAATTCATGTTTCATTTCACATTGAGAACTAATAAATAACTGAAATGCTTACATTTCGCAATTTTTCGGCCACTATATCCTCGTTAGTCTTTGTCGGGTGAGGTAGTTCACTCTGAAATGTTTAAGCAATGTTGATTTACTTTATGTATAGAAATAATTAAATTAGTCAATAAATACTTACATCTTTAGCGAACAGTTTTTTTCTGAACCAACACCTTGGCTCTCTTCGGTGGGGGCATCAGTACATCCTGAAATGTTTAACAACATATAATCATTTCATACATAATGAAGTAGTATTTTTTTATTTTTCTGCTGTGAGCCAGTTATCCGTTGAAGCTAGCATATAGAATTGATGGCACTCACCTCACAATCACTAAAAGTCTCATCGATGAACTCCCGAGACTTAGGAAGTTTCCTCTTAGGAACTCGAGACTTTTGAGGCTTATCCTTTGGAGCAGGTTCATCCAACTGGGAAAGCACGCCTTCAGTCGGTCGCTCCTTCCCAAAAAGACGCTCCAACTTCTTCTTCTCAACTTTGGAGGTTAAGTTAATCCCCTTTCTTCCATTTAGTTGAGCACTTGGGGGGGGGGTGCTTGGCAATGAAAGCTTTCGCGGACTCACTATTCACCTTCGCATCGCTCTTTTCATACCTCTTACACGAGAGACAGTAGAGGTAGGTGCAGTCCTCTCGGAAGGAGCATTCCTTATGCCCACTTTTTGTTCGCATGTCGAACGGGCAGTTGGCAAGTCTCACAGAAATGGCAGATGAGACGTTGCCGTGCGATGCTTTCTTGTCGAACCATTTCTGTAGAGGATAAAAAAATTTTATTATAATTTAATCTCTTTTTAAATGAGAAATCATTTATGTACCATCTTCAAACCTTTATTAAGTACTAGATTAATATTTGACAAATCTTAAGAAGAAATAAATTCATGGATGAAATAGAAACTGAGATTCGAAATTTTAATTTCATTCGAAAAGGTTTGTTCATAAAAAGACATGAAATTTGGAAGCAGCTGATTAATCATTATTTAATTTCGAAATAATAACAGAATGAAAATGAGATTTCGAAAATTTGAACCACTTCTCAATTGGTTTAATTAAACAAGCTTGAATTTTATACATCTGTTAGCAGATGACAGACTGAATATTTAAAATGGATGAAGGCTTTATTTAGGTATCTTTTATTTATAAACAAACTGTGAAAATCTTGTTGATTTAAATACACTTACATTTAAACTGATATATTCATGTCTCTCGCTGAATGACTTAATTTAGGATGAAAAGTTAAAAAAAACATGGTTAATAATATAACATAAAGGGTTCCTATCCTAAAACCCAAGCTTCTATATTTAAAGCTATTTGGTTATAAAAACTTAATAATGTTCCTACTGCCGAATATCCTATAAAGTAGCACAACATGACAATGAAACTCACTTCAGAATTGTAATAAGAACCGGAGAACGGAGGAACGAAGAACGACATCTGCTATGGACACTGAATTATTTGAAAATGAGTGAAAATTCGTTGTGTGCAACTTCTTTATATATGAAATTGACAAAGCAACGATGAACAAAGACCTTATGACATCACATCCTGGAATTGGTACGGTTAAACAAAATTGATAACTCAAACAAGAATTGGAACAGCTGGTTTATTTTTAACCTTAGAAATGGAAGTGCCATCATATGTGTTGGAAGATTTCTACATGTAAACAGTAGAGTGAATTCAAAGTAATATGAACTGATGGACCGATGTATTATTTGATATACATGTTATTATTAATAGTCATATAATGATTCATATTTGAAGATAAAAAACGTGTGATTTGAATAGAACATTAAATTTGAATTAAGCGCCAAATTTCGAAAATTCAAATTTCGTGCCAAAATGTGAATAATCAAATTTTAAGACTTTCGAAAATTTGAATTTCGCGCCAAAATTCAAATAATCAAATTAAAATACTAGGGTTAGGGTTAAGGTTAGGGTTAGGGTTAGGGTTAGGGTTAAGGTTAGGGTTAAGGTTAGGTTTAGGGTTAGGTTTAGGGTTAGGTTTAGGGTTAGGTTTAGGGTTAGGTTTAGGGTTAGGGTTAGGTTTAGGGTTAGGGAAGCAAGATGAGTATCTATGGCACCCGGAACCCATGGGTAAATAAATTTTCGAGTGCGCGAAGCGCAATCGAAAATTTATTTACCCTATAATCCGAAAAATTTGGAGGGCGCGAAGCGCTCGAGAAATTTTCAGGCCCCCCGCCGTGTATGAAGTGTATGAAGGTCAAAGGTCAAGGTCAGGTCTAAGGTCAAGGTCAAGTGTAGAGGCTTGTATATTATGGTCAATATTAGTTGTAAAACTTTAACTTTGAAAATTTGTAAACTTAGTCATTTTTGTAAATAAACTTGGAATTTTTCAAGTTGCATACAGATGCATACATCTTGGATTTTTTCATCAAATGGGTACATGCAATATATCATTCGAATGCTCTTTTCATGCTGATTCTAATGGTGTATTGTATGACACATGTATGACATATAACTAGATAGCTACATGTCTTTAAAGAATGGGCTAAAAACTTAGTGAATTTAAAAATCTAACATTTGTCTGCTTGCATACAGTTGCATACAACTAGGATTTTCCCATCGAATAGGTACATACCTTATATCATTCGAAAGGTCTTTTCATTCTCATTCTTATGGTGTCGTGTATGACACATGTATGATATCATCCTGGACTGCTACAAGCATTTTAAAATTAACAACATAACTGTTTCTTTAAAAGTTATATGTTCCTATTTATTTCAAGTTGAAGTCTTCATATTTGATTTTTTTGTTTCAATTCAGTTATTGAACATCATTAATTGTAGATAGTTATTCCCCTTTCCCATTCAGACCTTAAATGAAGACCGATTTGTGAAATGATAAAACAAGTCTGTTCATATATACAAATGAATATTAAATGAAGAGATTAAGAAAAAACACACTAAATGTCATCAAGGTAAGGAAAGGGTACAAGTTTTTCAAGTCCACTTGCACATGGATCCTGGTCTTTTTGGGCGCACAGGGACAGCGACGTGGTGTGTCAAGGTCGATGACTGAAAATTCGAGAGCGGTTGTGAGGTTCCGCTCGTTTGGCTCCATTCGCATGAAGACCCGTTTCGTGTGGTACTTTCTCGGGGCGTTCTTGACTTTGACCGTGACCCTTCCATAGAGTGGCGTTCGTATGGACTTCTTATTCATGTGACGCATCGTCTCGATTGATACGTCACTATCCTCACCATCATCACTCGAGTAGTCGGGCGATGCAGGGGCTTGGGTGAACACCACCGGCTCGTTTGGTGTTGTCGATCGCTCCATCGGAGATTGGGGAGGTGTATTGGTACGTTCCACTGGCGAAGTGGTACGATCAGCAGTACCGTTCTCAACTGCGGCTTTCTGTTTGCGATCCATTATGACTTGTAGATTTAAAATAATTGTAACTTGTAAACGTGAGGATTAGAACCTTTGATAAGAATTGGTACAAACCTCGGACTTATATACTTTTTAAACAAAGGAAATCCTAACAGCCAATCAGAGAGGTACCGAACTTCCCTAAAGAATATATATAACTATATAAAGGATGTCATTTTTCCAAACTGTTAAGTACTTATCCTCAACGTTCCATAACAAGAAGCATGTCCTCAAAACCACTATTTTATTTTCAAAATGACAGCCAAGTCATTATGGGAGTTCAGTTGGATATGACCGTGCATCTCTCTTGCGGCTGCAAAGTGGCCCTATGGAAAACCTTGACTGTGTCAGCACTTCAAAGGCGCAGTGGACTACCGGTGAAGTGTCCGGTACACGAGTGTGACCATGACTTTAGTAAAAATCAGACATTTCATGAATGGTGTGATGACTTCCTGAAGATCATGGAGTCGCCTGAGGGACCTGATCTGTACCCGTCATTTATTTTTCACGCTTAAATTAAACTTACATTGTAAATCTCTTGTCTTTTCATTTTAAACAAAGTTCTGGAATTGGTTTTCTTATTGGGGAGCAACTAAATCATAGCTGCACAGTAAAGTTTCACATCTAAATAGTGCTACATTTAAAATAATTGTCACAATAGTCGCAATTGAGCAAACCCATTCAAAATCAAACAACGGACGTCTATCGGTACGTACCCAAGTGCTCAGAACCAAATCACACAAGTTCGATCATAGACGTTCCGAAACACAGTGTACTCAACCGAGTGTACCAAACACATGTACCTATCCTGTAAAACAGATCTCATACTTGTTCCTATTCATAACACTGAATTATACATGTACCTATCCATGTTCCTATTGATAACACTGAATTATACATGTACCTATCCATGTACCTATTGATAACACTAAATTTTACATGTACCTATCCGTCGCAAGTAGGGCACAGTTTTCACTACTTGGGAGTCAGTCATTCTTGAATTTAATGGAACTTTGCAAGCAAGTATTACCGGCACTGTTGGGGCATGGTGTGTACTCTGTAGTAATTCGAAATACCAAATTCATTAAAGTACATTATCTCCAAAATAAGACACTGATCTAATACAATTTTTTCTGGGATGATTTCCTGCCTATAAGGGTATGATGAGTTATGTTGTGGAAGGCTCATGAGTTCACATTGTTGTGGTGAGTAGGTACGAGAAATAGTGTCGTGAAAAAACTGATAAGAAATTTCGCAAAACTCTGACATGCTAGACAGAATATTGCACTGCATTATGATGCAAGTTGAATACAGCTTGCTGCGGAGCTTTCTGACGGATTTTTTACTTGAAATCAATGTCACAGGTTTCTCACAAGGATTTGAAAAAAGCTCATATTTATGATTCAAAGCATTACTTATAAAACATGTTTATGATTATCAGATAACTGATAAGCTAATTAATTGTATCAGATCGATGTAGCTCACATGGATTATTTACCAATTACAGAAAATTGAAGACTCCTTCCCAGTCAACAGCTTTTGACGGGAAATGTGGACCAGTTTATGCAATACAAAGAAACCCCTTATTCCCGAAGAATTTCTTAGCAATTAATGGATGGAAGGCTACTATATGGGCTGACGAAATAAGAGACGACGGATTATTATCAACTCCATTACGTGAGGTTGAGTTGGCTTATGGCTGTTGGAATCCAATACGACCAGGAGTTTTCTATGTATCAACCTTGAATGGTATGCTAGAGGCTTGGGATCTCAGCTACAGGCACGACGTACCGGTATTGTCAGTTAAAGTAAGATCTCTGCAGCTGTATTTGTTGAATTTAAATTAGATCGCTGAGGTTCTTTCTTGTTCCCATCATTGGTTATGTCTTCTCTCGTCTGACTTCCTCGGATGTTTGGAAAAGGCACATATTGGGCCTTATCCTGCCAGCCATGCACTCCAAGCGTAGACGATTTCATCAAAGCACACTATTTGCATCCTTGATGCCTAGGACTTGCCCCAGTTCGACTATCCACTCATTTATCTTGGTGAAACAGATCCATCTGATCAGCGCATTCTCGTACCGACCTCTGTCAATTGATGTCGTCGATCTTCAAGGCCCACATTTCTGACGCATGTAGAACACGTCTAATGTAGGCGTGGTATGTAATAGAAACCTATCTTTATCGGTGAGAAAGCGCTTTATCTTTATACGATTCGTAAGCACTGGAAGACGTTCACGAAAAGTTTTCCACAGACTACACTACTCTCGTGTCTATTGCATGGAATCTGCTTGGTAAGTCATGTCGCGGACGGAATGTAGCAGAATGATGTTGCGACTTCCAATTAATCATCGCCGATGTTGATCGATGATAGGACTATCGATGCTGTCACTTCAATTTTTTAATCCTCTGCACTTGGAATGATGAGCTTGCCGGAAGATGGGAAGATCTGTACATCGATGGTAAATTCAGTGGTCACGACACGTGCAGAGGATCAATTTTCTGCCAACGCTTTTCATGCATGCACCACAGGAGTTCTTGGATGTGCTTGCCGGTGATATCTCACGATTTGGATTGATGGCTATATTGACCTTTAGAAACTTAGACACAAAATTTGATTTCCAATACCGGAAACGAAGTTCTAGGGCTATGATCATGCGATCGTTGGCATAGAGTAGCTTCCACAGACAACTATGTGATGGAAATCCTCTGTGATGACATCCATCACAATAATGACAGATAGAACATGACAGAATGCAGACGCTTGGTGGAGATCAACCGCGGCGTTGAACTCTTCACTCCTATATTGACATTCAACCTTGCTTGCACATGTCCCTTGAACAACTCGAATGATCCATTACTCAATCTTCAATTTTATATTTTGGATAGCCCGCCATATGACATCCTGAGTGACATTATCAAACGCATTTTCCAAATCAACGAATGCGAAGATAAGATCTTTCTTTTTGTTGATGAATCTTACATCCCATTGATGGACATCAGGAAATTTCTGTCTGTTATGATTTCACCTGACATAAATCCTGGCATCAATCAAAATTTTCCCCCACAAATAATTATTTCAACAATTCATTCAGTTACTTTTGAAACAAAATCGATCAAGAATAAATAAAATAAATAATAAAACCTCAATAATTTTTCCAATTATGTGAGTCTCCTTTCCGTTCAAAATGACCACAATGCAAGATGAATAGTTGGACCTTGCACTGCTTTAGGTACATCGAGTCACGTAGCATCGAATTATCCAGCACAGAGTGTTAATTTCCCACATAGCACTCACAGGAATTGTCGCGTGACTCACATTTCAGCTTCAGTTAAAAGCTTTAGTTCTTGCCAACTTTTCTTTCAAGATCAGAAATTTTTTGGCAGCTTCTTCTGCTTTCTTGGCATGATATTCAAACTTCCATATAAGCATCAGTTAAAAAGCAGATGCACGTAACTTACTTTCCAAAAGTTAGGATTCTTCTATGATAGGCAATTGCCATAGAAGATTCTTTTCAATTCAAATTATAAGAGGCGTACATACGAATGAAATCAATTCACAAGACATTTTGAAGTTTCATCATCTCAAGAGATAATCGATATTTGCGAAAAAAACTTTAAAGTGCGTTTATCAATGGTACATGCGCTTTCATTTGGTGAGCAATCTTAACATGATGCTCAAAATGATTGCGAAGAAAATACTGTTCGGCCTATGATGAACTTTCTATATTCTTACTTTTGCAACATGCATGTGAAAAAGATTCTGACGAGGCCACGTGAGTACCTTCATTGAAAAAGTGCGATCACTATATAGAGCCGAACATGATGGACTGCTTTCATAAACTATGATGTAAACGTTATAATGAGCAAAAATACTGATTTCAGGTATTGCGGATATTCGTTTTTCCACCCATATCGACGGTCATGACATTTGCCTATACTTTAAGAATATTCAGAAAATATAAGTACATTTCTCGACTGATTCATTACTATGCTTAGAGGGCTTTCTTGTTGAAAAATTGCGACTTCATGTTGGAGTTTCTTAATTATTTTGACTTCTGTCAGCAGTCAACATGCACAGCAGATGATTCGATTACACTATCGCTATTTTGCTTTTGTTAACTGACAATATAAACTATTCAATAACGTAGTAGAGGAAAGCGCGATTATTATTCAGATTTAAATGTACAATAAAACTGCTTCACTATATCTACAATTGACATGAGTTATTTTAACCAATAAATGCGTCATAACTTTGTTTCAGGTGACTGATGGTATCGCAATTCGGTCAATATTGCCCCTTGACGATGGTACAACAATAATTTGCGGCGATGATGCTGGTGTAATTAGATGTATGGTCGCAAGTTCTGGATTCGCAAAAACATCAAAAAGAGAGAGAAGCTTTGTAAATTCCATTTTTGAATCAGAGAAACGGCGAATTAAATTAACAGACAAAGAAAGCAAGCGCAGGGCCAGTATCAACAGTAAGATATGTTCCAGCAGCATTGCTAAGTTTCATGATGAAATATCTCCGAGATCCTCCGTGAAATACGTTAAGGCCGTTGAAGAAAAGTTTCACGCTTACATCAAAGATCAAAAACAAATTTTCGAGAAAGAAAGAAAACAGTTTAGAAAAAAACATAGTGATTTCAAAATCAAGGTAAGAAAGTTTCGTTAAGTTTTACGTAACATGGAGATATAGTATGTGGGCTAGAAAGTGTCGGAAGGATTTAGTAATCTGTCATTCGATATTTCTCAGAGTTGGAAACCATCAGTAATATTCCTAATCGTAAACTTATTATGTACTTTATTCATTTTTGGAATCTTACCTTAGGAAAATACAATGGAATGTAGGTAGTTCAGCTACAAATCAACCGTTGAGTCCTAAATTTAATTCCGTCTTGAATACGATTATTCTTTTGAATCAAGCAATCAACATTCATCCTAAAAAATGATTTTCAAACTTTACTCACCAATTAGAAAATCAGCTCCTCACTACATCCAAGAGTTCCATATTGTACGAAATAATGCCATTTTATCCAAGTCTATCGTCATTTAATTGCAATTCAAGTGTCCATTAAAGCCCTCGGCCCTATTAATGTAAGATACCTATTATTTTCCTCTCTGACCGATTTTTTCGACAATTATCCACTGACAGATCGAGTGGGGTCATTGATGATGACTAGGAATATAGAAACGTCTTCTTACTTTACCAATGATGCCTAATATACATTATGCAACAAGCTCTCCTGTTGCAAAGTCCAATCGTTAAAGTAACAAAATGACCGCAGATAAATATAATCAACATGAACATTATGTTTCATAATATTGATACTTAATGTTGCCATCTCTCTGTCTAATAGCAGAATATTTATATGTAAATAATATTGATCATCATGGACACGAAAATGAACTTCTCGATGATATTGTGCTTGTCACATACTTTAAAGTATTTGTTCTTTTGATTCATTACGAAATGCTTGAACGGACCGAGTCACGCAAGCGCCAAAACCCGGTGATGCACGGAACCAGCTGTTTAGGGTACTTGGGGCTAAGTTATTTCAGTATTCCATGGATAACTGAGTTTTGCGGGCAGAGTTAAGTGTATTAATCCGGGTTGAAGTCCGGTGAATTGCCTGCAATTCGGCACGACTTTCAATTCATTCTCATCAATCTGAATGTGTGGGTTACCCAAAGTGTTTAACCCTTATAGGCATCGAGTTTTTCACATACTTAAAAGGCATTTCTGTTGACAAAATGTCACGTCAACAATTATCAACAAACTGATAATGCAAATATTATATCCAATCAAATTTATGATCCCACAACATGAAAGATATCATATTACTATTTTTGATGCAATGAACTCTATATTCAATACTAAAAATTGCACTATAATTGCGACAGAACATCTCATTGTTTTTCATTTTGATGAAATGAATGATGTTTAGTTTATGGCTACACACAAGAAGAAAACCTCAATAGGATTATATGTATAACTACAAATTCGTGACAACTTGTAAAAATTCGATCAAATAGGTGTAATTTTTATTCAGAGCAGATTTATCAATCATTTACAGTTTTCACAATGAACTCGCTTCACTTGGATCCGATGCTGAGGACAAATTCCACAGCCACATGAATCACACAATGATCTCGAGGTCTTTCCACACTCATGACATTGCTTTCGCTTTCTTTTGTGGTTTTCCTTATGCTCAATCAAAACACTTTCTGTCACAAACGATAGCTTTTGCGCAAATTTCTTCAAATCGCCTTTCAGACTTGGATATCTGTGCTGAACACATGGCTTGGCAAGTTGATGAGTCAAATTCTTCAAAAACTGAGATCGAGTACAAGAATGCGACTTTTTCCAGATGATGTAGACATTACAAACGGCAACGTTCAACAGATTGTAATTGATCACCATCGGCCATCTATTAGTTTTCCTCAGACAACTGTATTCTTCAGCATTTTGATCCAATGTATCGACGCCCCTTTGAAAGCGTTATAATCAATAATTATCTGTGGTTTACCGTGATCATTTGTAACTGCAGCTGTTGAATGAGATGATGACATCAAGAGAACATTTCTATTCTTTTTTGGAACGCAGCATAAGACATTATCTTATTTTCATTATCGTAAATAAAGCGAGTACTTTCAACTTCTCTATTTCTGACAGATTTCATGCACTGAGGAACCTCTCGACGATGAGACAACAGAGTACCAATCAATGTCAGGTTTTGCTCCAACAAATCACAAGCCACTTTATGGGAAGTGAAGAATCTGTCCATAAATATGTCACGACCAGTACGGAAATATGGTTCCACCAATTCAGAACGATATCCCTTGCAAGATTTCTATGTGGTGCCTCACTAGGACGACGACCAGTGTAAATGAAACTATTCAATGCGAAACCTGAGGGGGATTCGCATATCCAGTAAAATTTGATGCCATATTTTCTCGGCTTACTCGGCATGTATGTCCGGCCTGGAATTTTCCCTCTATATCCAACAAGTTGTTCGTCAACAACAATGGAAGCACCAGGAATGTAATGCCGACGTAAATTGTTATTGAAAATTTCCCATATCTCAGAAACTGCAGCCAAACGATTCTGTTCTTGTCTTGCTGGTCGATTACGATTATTGTCGAATCGCATACAACGTAAAAAAATTTAAATCTATTCAGTGTCATTGGAAAAACGATAGAATGGACGTCCTTCAACAGAATCAAACAGTTCTCTGAGTGAAGTTATAGATTAGCGGGGTCAAGGCCAGCACCTAATATGATAGAAATTCCCCCTTCAATTTCTTCTTGAGTAAAATCTTTGGTGGTGATAGTCAAATTCAGCACATTCTCTCGTCGAACATCACGAGCCTTGCGATTTGTTTCACGTAAAACTTTCAGAATAATATCAGCGTCATCAAATAAAAGGAAAGCATCTTTTTCAGTTCCAGGATTAGCCGTTACACGAGGTATTTCTGTCAAGTCATTTCTTCGTCGATGTCGTTGTAGAAAAGGTGTATTTGAATATTGAATACCATTAGCAAGCAAGTCCCCATCACTAAGAGTATCTCTTTCGTAATCATCGTCATCCTCACTAATAGAATCGTTTTCAGAGAACACTTCAATATCATTCAAAACGTCACCATTTGGACCGAAGTCATTATCAGTATCGTCTTCGTCGTAGCCACCGGCAATCGTCCCATTATCATCAGAATCTGTATCGGACACGTCATTGGCATCATCATTCAATCCAAGTGTCTCTAGTGCTTGCAGAAAAGTCAAACGTCTTGGCCTGCCGTTCTCCATGTGTGAGAAAATTATCAACGATTCATTCGTACAGCGAGGATGTCTATATTGCTGATCGCTTATCTTTTTTGTCTGCGTGTGCGTAAGCTATAGCAAATTGACAAACGTCACATTGTTCTGACTTCTGATTCGTCTGCTCTTGATGATTTTGCTGTCAATGGCAACATGTAACGAATACTCCACCAGCTTCGATAACAATGAAACAATGTTATGAGTCTGCAAAACCTGCACATTAGATGTTGACAATTTGTCAGCAAAAATGCCGAATAAGTTAATTATCTGATATCTATGAAAGTACTGAGTAAATGTTAAACAATTTCAATCCAAGGAAATTATGATAAAATTCATTCATAGCACCGAAGTGTCAAGGCCAGAAAGTGAAAACTGCGCGAATGACAAATAAAACAATTTCTAATTTGACAAACTGTCAACAGAAATGCCTATAAGGGTTAAAGAGCTGGCGAAAAAGAAATGTCAAAGATGTCCCCAAAAATCATGCTTTGATTGCATACTTCCCTCATATACTTACTTTGGGGTTACCCCATATTTCATCAGGACAGAAAAGTTTGAACACGAAAAGACTCGTTTATCAGCACCATTGTACGGGGACATAATACTGCTTGTTTTAGAAGCTTGGCCATACCTTTTATTTTACTTTTTAATACTGACCTCATAATGTTGTCCGACCAGGCGATTCTTGATTGATACGACATAAAGTTCCGTCATACCGTTGCTGCAGTGCATATTCCACCAGCGATCACGATTTTCATTGGAAACTTTGCCGCATGTGGCTTAATCGACAATGGATTTCTTGTTTTGATCTCTCGGTTCTGCGTATCACCTTCGGCTGTAAAGCTTTACCCGGATTTCATCCTTTAAAGAGATGGGCGATCGCGGTTATTCGGCTCCGGACAATGTAATCTGACTGGCATGCCACTCATCAATCATCCTTTGTCTGAACTGAGCTGATGAACTTTTTTGCTGAGAAAAGGGGGCTTTATTGCCATTTATTCTGTTTTCATGGAGTATAGCAGCGTTAGCGTGGGGGAGTTGGCAAGAAAGTGCCTTTGTAGGAACGTGTGTGTGCAACAAATGTTTTTTCTCATGGACAGGTGCATTTGTTACAGACAAGAGTATGAAGGTCTACATGAAATTAATTGCTTGATCGAAGAGTTGTTCAATTGCTAAGTCATCAAATGCTCAAGTTTTGGGTTCAATCCCTCAAACACAAATCAAAAAGCAAATTTGAAGAAAAAGTGATTCCTGAGGCTGTGAGAGTGGGTTATCACACATTGTGGTAAAGATCTGTCGATTACTTTGGTCGTCAAATGGAGATTGATTGTGAACAGATTCAGACTGTGCATGCTGGTAGCGGATGTGAGTTAAGAGAACCCCAAGATGCTAGCAATGCTAGTTACAGCTTCTAAAACACCCAGAATGGGAGAGCACCGTGCAAGTTATTTGAATGCAAGTGTTGTTTTAGTCATTCGTTGTGAATAGAGAAGAACCATTGTTTTCAAATAAATGCAAGTTGCCATGTCATCCAATTTCATGTTCAACATAAACCAGTCTTCAAATTTCAATGATTCCATCAAATAAAGAAGCATAATGTTAATATTATTTTGGTATTGGATGGTCTGCCTTCAATGTTACTTGCCTCTCCCTCTATTGGTGATATTGAATGGTACTCATTTTTCTTGTATTTTCAGGAGGAATTTTCTTCTGACATGGGCTCAGTAATCACAGACATGTCATCAGAAACAAAGCCGAAAAAGTAACAGCATCATTCTGTCCATATTTCATAAATTTTAACAATGAGATGCAAATTTTCCTCTCCAACAATGGTTTTTGCTTTACTGAGAAGACTTACTGTCTCTATTTTGAAATTCAAATCCTTTAAGAGGACGGATAACGAATCTTAAGAACACTCACGTTTTGATTATATCAATTAATGGTATCATTTTCCTGCATTTACGCTGTAATTATTTTATAATATACTATTAATACTACTGTATACTATTACAAAGTAACGCATTATTAAAAGTAAATTAGTAAATCATCGGTAAATGTGGACAAAAATGTATACAATAGTCCTTCAAAAAAGAATACAGTTCTGTAATTTCTTGCAACAAATGTCATAATGTCATGATTCGATCATTTTCAATATTCGTATCGGATAGCACAGTTAATATTATGCACTACATGACTACGCTGATGACTTGTATTATTATCATTTGTGAATGAATCAATCGAACTTTGTCTGTACTTATCCTTTGTATTTTATACATTCATTTTGTATTAAATGAAAGAAAGATGTGAAAGGAGATTCATTTGTGTAATTCAATTGAATTTATGAGAATACAATAAAAGATGGATTCGTCTTGAATCACTTTTGGCATTTTCATTCATTCCTATTTCATTCGACACTGCTCTTGAATGCAGGGAGTGCTTGAATTTTCAGTGAATGCGTTGAGTAGTCATTAGGACCCACTATATTCAAATCCGATCCTTCTCAGACTAGTCAGAAAACAAAGATACCGATCCTTCTCAGACCCACATCAATACCGGCGACGGGTAATTTAAACCACGCGGAGAAGTCAATGAGACACACTAACTAGCATTTCAAGACACTTAGATTTAGATGCATTTTTCAAATGTCGTGTCCGTGTCATCTTGTCAGAATCGGCTCTCGGTTATGGCAACTTCGCAGCTTTCAATGGGAAATGCAAAGATTTCAGGTAGAAAGCTTGGAAAAAGCAAACTTTGCAGGCTTTCCATTCTTCACAATGATAGATAAGTAGATGTGCGTTTAATGTATTTCAATTTCACAATTGCAGTCTACAGCATTCACAGCATTTTGCGCTTGGCAATTATTGATGCTGGATAATAGGCCTGTGTAGCATGGATAATGCTGAGCATGACCAATGAACGCCGAAAATAAAACTTTGAAGGAAGTATGTAGCCGATGTATATGGTGAATTATTGAAAGTCATCCCCAAGCATTTCAGGTGCGTCTGACAATTTAAAAGTTTAACATGCTTATCAATTTTCGCGACAAGATGTTTCCTATGTGTTATATCGGTTGTATTAGCCCTTTCACGCATATTGTACTCTCTTGAGGACATTTTGATACACATCTCCCGACTTCTTCCGATCCTTAGAACGCCCGCAAATTGCATTTGAAGAAAATTATTATTTTTCGAAAAAAAATTTGAAAATAATTTACGCATCAAAGGGTCAAGTAAATAATATTGCTCTGTCATTTTATCAGTCAAAATACAAATAAATTGTTTATCAATGCCAAAATGTTATCTGAAGTATACCTACTTGGTGACTCCATCATCCGGAAGCATTGACCTTGCATATCAAAAATCTCTCAGACAATTATCAGAGCTGATCGTTGAGTCAAGCAATTAAAGCTTAATTAATGAATGAGTTATCATGTTTAAAGCTTCCATCACAGATTTCTAACTCTTTGAAAGATTGGTAATATCTGCATTTAAAGTTGGTTTTATCCCAACGACTAGCGATCGTAAAACGCGTTATTGTGATGGAAATGAGCATTATTGCATGAATGTGGTATTACTGACTACAAAATCATTGCACTCAGCTGCAGTCCCTTCTTGGATTCAGTTTGTATTTGAAAATATCTTGCTGATAGTAGGATGTTCAAAACCACATGATAAGATGGTTTCCATTTTCAATAAGAATTGCAATCTACAGACAGTTTTTGCTTCTCTTGAAATGTTTGTAATTTGACACATAGTAGGTATTAACCAATGACCTTGAAATCACATATAAAACATTGTCGCTACAACGACGATTTAATCAAAGCAGTATATATGTGAATCTTTCCAAACAGATACATTTGTGCAGGCTAGAAGCCGTAAAATTCTGCACGATTACGATCTATTGCCATACCGGCTTCAAATGCCTTGGTAGCCATCATCAGTGGCGATAATTTAACAAACGGACAGGATTACATACAGATTTTGGACATGAAATCGATGATGACAACATTTAGAAATAGGACACGGACAGTCGAAGGCAAGAGCATGAATTAAAATCTACATGATTGTCTGTCAGTTTGCATAGAAAGCGAATGAGCCACGTATCAAAATTGACGGATCTGTCACAAACAAAGAAATTTAATTGGCCACCAACTAAAATTGGTGTAAAAGTTCGGATGATGTTTGATTGTTCATGAGGTTTTGGCGTGATTTTGTGATATCAGTTTGTAAATTCTTTGAGATATTGGTGTGTTCGACAGTCCTTCATTTTTCAATCACTAGGTGACATGCCACGCTCAATCACGCGTAATTCACGCGCGAACCACGCGTAATTACACATGACCCCAAACATCCGTGGCTATGCGGGATATTGTTATATAAATTATATAATATAAGTATAGTGCAATACGGGATATTGCAATATAAGTTATATAAGTTAGCATAGTTGGCAGTCCTGTTACTCTGCGTCTCATGTGTCTGCATGTATCAGAGGCTAAACAATGTGATAGGACCTCAATTTCATGCTCAGGGAAGACAGAACATGCTTAGCGGTTCATCTTAGTGGTTCAAGCGGCAGCGCCAAATTAAATCAAATTATTGGTTTCTTTAGGCCTACAAACCAATCAAATTTGCAAACTCTGTTAAAAAAACAATGCTTTGTAACTATGCTTCACGATCACTTTTGTCAATCATGCTTCACGATCACCTACGTGGAATTTATAAAGCTTGTTAAACGGTAAAGCGAAACCGGTCTTCCATATCACCAAGTCTGCCTTTATATTCTTCACATGTATGTATGAAAAACGGTGCAATGTGGTCTTTGAGTAGAACAGATGCGATGTTGTAGATCAGCAGGCATTACAAATATAAGGCAATTTCTCCAATTTTTCATAAAATCTTCAATCTCTTAATAACCAACTGAAATATCGTAAATGAAAGTGATCTCTTGTATTCAAACCATATGACAACTAAATAATCATTTAGTTGCTGATGGTAGCATGATTACTAATTTTCATATTTTTTAGCGAACATCCCATTGCCCTAGCAACCTGCTTTGGTGGTTGTCAAGAAACTAGTTATTTATCTTCCTCAAACTTTAGCCTTCCATAAATTATCCAGGAGAAAATTGAAATGGTATTTTTGAATTTTTTATTTCGTGATCGAATTATATGGGAAGAATGTGGAAAATCAAAAGGAAGATCCTTGCACTCTTGTGGTATGGTGACCAAAGCAGGAAAATCTGAAAGAAAGAGGAGAAGATAGAATAGAAATGAAATTAGCATCCTGATTTTGTGATTGACAGTCGTAATCACACATGACACTTCTTAAAAATGGAACTCAAGCTGCACTTAACAAGTATCTGTTAAAATCATTATAACGAAAGTGACTTTCAAGTTTCACACCTATTAAAGTCTAGCATTGAATAGAATAAATTAATATTTCACAATTATGATGAAATGGTTGCTTCGTCACAAACAGCTAAAATTAGCAGCAGTTTTTTCCTTTCACAAGATAACAGAGGTCTGGTAAAATTCCGGGACCTTACACCTGCTTACATTCGATGTAAATTTAATGATCAGTAAATGGGGCATCAATTGAATAGCTTGCATCAAAAATTGAAAACCTCGTAATAGGGCGTGGAAGTGCTCGACAGCGGTGATGAATCACGTAGGCGACAGCTATCTCATTTTCAGTGATGAATGAATTAATATCTTTACTTTTCAGAGCGCAGAATTCATAAAAAGTGCTGTTGAAGTTTGAATATTTGGTTATCACAAGACACCTCACTTAGTTGTATAAAAAACGGTGGCAGATCATATTCGTTGCAGGAATAGGTAAAAGACAAGCTCTCCCTTTTAAAGTCGATTTCTATTAGCGCTTATTAAATCATGTTGACGTCTCTTCGGTGTCCTGCGAAACTATATCCGCCTTATAAAATAGCCTTCTTGAGGTACTCCTACATGTATGTAATGCAGAAACATTGTTCATGAAAAATTGAGGTAAAGCACAACAGCACGAATATATCACGTCTTAAGAAAAACAGTTGTCTCTTCGATGCAGATTATGTATTCTTGCCAAGACAAATTGGTTAACACGTTTCGCTTCCACTTCTACTATTTTTGAACGGTAATACATTTAGCTTTTAAAAAACATCACTTAGCCATTGTCAACATGCATCTGAAAAAAGTTCTATGATGAGCTTTCTCGAAATATTGTTCAAAGCTGCGAAGAAAACAGATGGGAAAGGAACCAGTGCGACCGCTAGCGAAGGTCAATAGAGGTATACCATAGTAATAGGTATATGTGTATACTGCAAAATGGTGAATGGAAGAAACTTTAAAGTCCACTCCATGAAGCAGTCAGTGTGGTCTCGCTATGAATGTTTATTCTTTGCTCTGAATTCACGGGCACTGTTTTCAACCCGCTGCACTCATCTTTTCAGCCAATGGATAGCACAGCAGTCAGAGCGAGTTTCTGCAGGGAACAGGGCCGAAAATGAGACTTTTACAGAATGATTTACAGCTTATGCCTACTAGAAATCTGTAAGTCTGCCGAGTTCTAGTTAGTTCCTCTTCTTGTCAGACAGGGTCAAAGAAAAATTAAGAGAATAAATCTTAGAGAATGCAGATTGCAGTTTTTGGTCAAATGAGTTTGAAATCATGAATCATGCTCATGAACGATTATCTATGAAGTTAAAAACATTCAGACTTGGCAATCCTCTCAATATCGGCAAACACAGACATTTTGACCGATTTTATCAACATTCAACCTCATTCTCGCATACATTGCCGATCAGAAACATGAAAATAAAGCATGCACAACATAGGAAATGACTTGAAAATATTCCATGTCAAAAATTGTTGCTCTAGTGTTTATACTTTTAAATAATAAGAGAAAACATGGAAAATTCCATTTTAGCCAAATACTACAACCTGCGTACGATTGGATTTGTGTCTCACAAGACGAGGAACTAACTAGAACTCGATAGACGTGCAGATATTATGAATTTCAATAAAGTGAGACGACGTGTATACGTAATTGATGGCGGAGGAAAGAGAACATTGTATGATTCATCAGTTATTATCATCCAAGTGTTGACTGCAAAAAGTATGAGTAACTGAAATTTGCAATTTTTGATGTTTTCATAACCCGTATGAAGCATGCTTGTGTTTGTTTCAAATTGTTATTGTAGCATTAGTAAGAAGACTACAGATTATTTGGGCTTATTTTGTCACAGTACAACCATTCGAGTTAAATTAATTCAAATAATTCATGGCCCATAAATGTTCGAAGGTGATAAACAAATGATAAAATTGTTCTGCTAAAGTACATCATCACAATGAAAAGAAAAATAAGTTTCTTCGACCGATTTGTATTATAAACATAAAATCAAAATTAAATGCTAATATTTCGCCGTAAGCTTTCTCAAGAGTCAAGAGTCAGTACACTGAATGTTGGACAGTTATAAAGGGATTCTTGGAGCGGATCTCTCGTTCCTCAAGCTCTTGCCTTAATTGGGTATTTTTTAGTCCACCATGAATGACATTTCATGAAATTGCGTCGAAGGTCGGATCCCTGCTATGTGAAATGAGATGTCTATGCAGTAATGAATCTGATGATGATAAATGTTCTTTAAATCTTGACCTGATAGTCATAGTCCAGCAGCCAGAACAAGTTTCTGCAGGGAACGAGGCCGAAAATGAGACTTTCACAGAATGATGTACACCCTATGCCTACTACGAATCTGCAAGTCGGCCGAGTTCTTAAATTCCTCTTCTTGTCAAAAAGGATCAAAGAAAAATACATGTAAATCCAATGGGACGCAGATTGCAGATTTTGGCTAAAATGAAATTTTGTATGTTTTCTCTGATCAAACGAAAAGTTCTAAGCCCAGCGTGATAATTTTTGGCAACGAATGTCTTCAGGTCATTTCCTTTCATTTTCATGCACCCGTCTATATAGCCAAACGCATTTAGATTTGGCGAGCCTCTTAATGTCGGCAAACACAAACATTTTGAGCAGCTTTATCCACATTCAACCACATTCTCACATACATAGCGATTAGATGCATGATAAAAGCACATGCACATCATAGGAAATGACCTGAAGACATTCTATGCCAAACATTTGACTATGGGCTTAGTACTTTTCGTTTAATCAGAGAAAACATACAAAATTTCATTTTAACAAAAAACTACAATCTGTGTCCCATTGAATTTACATGTGTTTTTCTTTGATTTTGTCTGACAAGAAGAGGAACTCACTAGAACTCGGCAGACGTGCCGATTCGTAGAAGGCATAGGATGTACAGCATTCCGTGAAAGTCTCACTTTCGGCATCGTTCCCTGCAGAAAATCGTTCTGGCTGCCGTACTATCCTCTTCGTTTCACCGTTTTACTTTGCCGAACAAAATTTGCATTGTATCTCGTAGACGCAGAATTTGACGTTGCAGATATCATAGTTTGATGCACTTTGACAGCATGCACCATACCAGAATGCTCCATGTGAATGCACACAGCAAATTGAACATCGTTAAAAATAATAATATCTTCACAGAAAACATCTGGCATGTCCAGATGAATTTAATTGAGTCACAGATAAAATCCGTCAACACCTGAAAATCGGTGAATATTTTCTCGGATATGTTCTTTCTAGATTGCAAAACTGTGCTTTTAGCTCCTAATTTTAATGGTTTTCATTGTGTGCATTCTATAATATGCATGCATGATATTTTCTAATGTTTAAAGTTTTGTCAAGTCGAAAGGGAAATCGAAAACATTTGATATTGATACTTTCATAGAAGAACGGTTCAAATATTCAGCCGAAATTACAAGAAATGGTTTCATCTGTGAAGGAACTTAGGCATCATCGGGCCTTCTCGTTGTTACAAAGATTACATGGATAGATTCATCCAATGTAGTTGATTTCAGATAATATTCATCAGTATAATCTTAATTTATCTTATCTGTCTGAATAAGGTTTTGCAAAATTCATCGGTTTCAAATATATTGCCATTAATTGGTTCAAAATATTGAGTTATCACATCTAACATCTCAATTGATCTAGCAAATTAAACTCTAAGAAGATCTTTGCAATGAATTGATTGCAAGCGACAGACAGGCCGTCTGGCTATGTGCACACATTACATTGCGAGCCAGTAAATTTACTGAACTTTTGATCGTTTACATTCTCTCAGGAAAGAGATGTGATGCGGTTATCAGGCACACGTAGACTCTGTCTCTGACTACGCATCCTTGTTTCAATCTCTAATGCCGGATGGAGAAATCCGGATACAGAAACATGTTTGCTTGCAATCAATGTTTCTTATCTCACTTGATCATGTGAATGACAGACGCACCCTCGTACTTTGGTTAGGTGTTATCTTGTTTGTCCAAACATTTGAGCAAATTGCATTCACATGATCTTCAATTCAAAGATATCATAGACGTCATGGTCTATTAATACTTCCTAAGTTCAAGGGTTTTACATTGTTTGCATGTAAAATAAATTGAACCACGTGTGTGTAGATCAAAGGTTATCATGTCTGGTTTTTATGGCCCAGACATATCATTTTAATCAAATAGTATATGCTATATCCTGTGATAGCTTTTCAGGACGTACTTTTTCTTCTTATTTTTCTATTTTATGTGCTCCTCGATCCCCTTTTCTTCTCCCAATTTTAGAATCTCTGTATATATCTCGTTACCGTCATGACCTATGTATCCACAAAGACTTGAAACATATCCTACGTTTGCCTTGGCTTTAGCTTTTTTCTTTTGTCATGCCTTCGTTACTTTCTATTGTCCTCGGTAAATTTATTGTGTTTGTAAATGCACTATTGAGATATCTCTGAAGTTTGTCCGAGTGTCATGTCCGAGGTCTATGCCAGTCTGATGAGCTGAATTGAACTTGTCTGTCCATTTTGTTTGTCACAACCACAGAACTAGATTGTTTAACCGTGTCACTTTGCTAGAAGTGCAAACTGATTCAAACAGATGGCACATGCAGGAACTTAATAAGTGGACAAAAAGATATTTCTAATACCTTGCAGAGATAGGAAAAATAGTCGTGCGACGCTTGCGGATTGCTCTGAATTCCTTCAAAATGCTCCGACCGTCACGATTCCTTCAGATTCGCAGAATTCAGATCAATGCGCAAAAGTTTTCTCGATAATGTTGGGTCCTCCGATCATTTTAAAAAAAGTTAGCAGGCGCACGAAAAAACGTTCCCAAACTTCTCTGTAGAACTTGACATCGTCTGTGTCTCTTTGCTGTGTGATCCGGTTGATAACAGTCACTGAAACTTCGCATAGTTTGGCGTGTTTAATGTTGAACTGGCTGCTCACTGTTCGATTACTATGGTATTTAGTCAGCAGATTGTGCCATGTCATTAACGTTACGTGTTCCAATGTTTCCTTTCTAGCTAAACAAACGAAGAGACGACCTGTCTAATTCCGTGGTCACAACGGTCGTACTTCTCCGGAAGAGAGGCCGCGAAATAGCTATCGGGATGGTAAAATTAGCGTTGTTTTCTCTTCAAATAGTATATCTTCATTTTTCTCATTTATTCTAGCCCTATTTATTTTAGAAAAGTAAACCGCTTGCTAGAGAATCTAATATTAAAATCTCGAATTCGACAAAACGCATACATCGTAGAAAACTAGCTCATGAGTGATTGTGGAATTGTAGTGCGAACATATTGAAAAAAGCAAAATGTGAAATTAAAGATGGGAATCACAAAAAAAAACGAATGTCATTCTTGGTCTTATTAAATGCTTCTATTAACTCGGAATTGAAAAGGCTGTGTTGCAGCGAAAATATATACTTTTCAGAATATATTATGAACAGAGCGGAGTCGTAACTTATTGCAATTGCTGTAATTAGTAATTATAATCAATTACAGTATATGATAAGTAACTTGTATTTGTAATCAAATACATTTTTAACCATGTGCTTTGTAATTGAAAAGTAATTTGCAATTACTTTAGAGTCAGCAAAATTGCTTAACGCTTAAACGCTTAAATTTAAACGCAAAAACGCTTAAATTGCCCCGCCGATAAAGCGTCGACATGTACTACTCGTAGATGTACAACTACTTGTGACTTCTTCAAAAAAACTTTCCAGCGAAACACATTGTCAAAATCAAAATCAAGCACCGTTGCAATTCTTCCCCTCCCGCGAATCCATGTTGCAGATCGGAAACTCTAAATCAGAAAGCTAGCGATCTCCCCCTCGGAAAAATCGTTAACTCAATTATAGAATAGGTGTAAGTGCAAATTTAATAAAGTCTCCTAGAATTCAATATTTCTGCATAGAATATTCAGTTTTAGCCTTAGCAGATGCGTAAGGCGAAAACACTTTGGGAAGAAGAGGCGGTAATTTTATACCAACGCTACAAGGGAAGTCTGTTTTCCCCAGGAGCAATCCTATATAGTCAACCTTACAATATTCGTCTGCAAAACCTGCTTTTTGGAAATGTAGTGGAAATCTTCGATGATATGCATTACTCGTACTAAAGAAATGGTTCTTAGATTACCATGTAAAGTCAGCACTATCAAAACTAAGTGATCTACAAATATAGTATCATAGATGAATTTCGAAAATGTGTACACGTAGCATGTCACGGGTGAAGAAATTTATCAAAGTCTAGCAGGTAAGCTGGTTTTGGCTTGCAAGAAGGAAACTATAATTTACTGGTCACATTTTTGAGAAACAGTATAGTGCCCACAGCCATGCCATATGACATACGTATGCCTATGACTATCACGCACTGCATGTATGTAGCGATAATGTATAAGATCGCCACAACTGATTAAATGATTTTCCTATTATCATTTACGATATTTTCCTATGTCGACGTCTTGTGGATTCACCAAATCAATCGAATTGTGGGTAGTACAATGCATTTATGAAACTGGTTAGTTGAATCGCATTTGTACATGAAAACTCGCAGTTCTTTAATTAGCTAATATAAACGAGATGAGTCAGTGCAATTGCCAATCTCCATGTGAACCACGTCGTAGACTATAGTGGTAAACACGCACCATTCCTTGTCTGTACTGTCCAAACTTCAGTTGCATACACAGGCTAAGTCAGTTCAAAGATTATCTATACAATACGCCTTACTTGATAATGTGCATGCAAACCAAAAGGATTCACCAAAAATTTTTTCTCATGAAGGCACACACAGAATGCGGCATAAAAATGTGCCTAAATTTTAATGTAGCATAACTTACTATTTACCCAACAGAAATTGGCAAATAAGGTCTTGTTTTGAACCCACTGCACATCTCTATTATCATGCTCAACATTACAATGACTGCATTTGAGAATGAGAGCATTATGAGAGTATGTCTCATGATATAGAATGTCTCTCTATGATGAGTGTATATCTAGGAAATAACGGTCTCTTATGTTGATGCCATAGAGTAAGTATATTAGGTAGAGTGGTAACTCCGCGTTTATTAAATCCCCAATGTGTATACACTTTCGATTTTATTGAATGGACTCGAGGGTGATATACTTGGTTATTGTCACCAAATGTGTGATATGCAAGTTTTTGCAGTTTTGAAGAAATTGCCACGGAATTGAATAATCATGATAGTAATGTAGAAGAAATGATAGTATTTTACAGATCCTCCGTGTCATGACAGCCCTGGAGAGTTAATGTTTGTTAAATTAGCAATTCGATGGGTTCCTATTACTTTCATGCTCAACCTCAAGAGTATTTTCTAAACAAGCAACCTGCCACTGGCAGTGCAAAATCACGCAATCAAAGACAATGATTTCAATTAACTTTGAAAGATGTAAATGGGTCCACATCAGTATTCAGATTCAAGAATTGAAACATGAATTTAGTGAATCTAAAATCATGCCGGTGAAAATTTAATTAAAAACTTGAAATTTCAGCCAAGAAAGCATGAATAATGCCGCAATTTTTTCATGAAGACTTCCATTGTAATGCGGCAAAAAACTGAATCCTTTGATATAAAAATTTTCACTGCATACAGATACTTTTTTCAGTCGACACTCTACCTACATATACTTAGGCTTACTCTATGGTTGGTGCGGTACCGCAACTGGTCAAAGAGGTACAGGATTTTGGGTAGGCCTGGAAGGAGAAAATAGACGAATTCTATTCAAAACCAGAATATCAATCATATACTTCAAGATAAATAAACTAATAACGATTAAAGTAGTACAAGTGCACGCTCCGACTAGTGCGAGTGACGAAGAACAATTAGAACAGTTTCACGAAGACATCCAAGAAATCGTAGATGACGGAAATCCGGAAAATTATTCCTTATTGAAGACTTGAATGGCAAAATCAGAACTGCGGAACATGGAGAAATATGTTGTGAACCGCATGGATATGTCAAGAAATCCAAGAGGAGAGAGACAGATTGAGTTTGCTGAGGCAAATAATTTCAAGATCCACATTTCTGTTTTCAATAAAAGGCAGTCAAGAAAATGGACATGGGAATCACCAAATGCACAGACCAGAAATGAGATAGACTTCATAATGGCTAGAGATACTGAAGTACTGAAGACTGGATGTTGGAGCTATACACAGGTTCGAATTTGACTCCGACCATAGACCAGTCACAACAAAGATCAGCATAATAGGCAAGACTGAAAGAATGAAGAAGATGAGACAATTTAACGTGCCGGGAGACAAGATACTTGAAAACAAAGAGACATTTGAGATAGAAGTACAAAACAGATTTGAAACGTCGAGGAATCTTCTCAAAAGGTAAAAATGCGCATTGAAAGAAAGTGCTTAAGAGATACGATTAGAGAAGAAAGAAAGATCGAAGAAAATCACAGACGAGACTGAAAGACTTATTCAGAGAGCTGCGAACAAAGAGAAGAGAAAGTCGAGAAAAGAGCTAAAATTTTGCTTGACGAGAAAGCTGGCCAAGAAGAAGATTCGAGAAGATATCAATGACTTTAACGAGAAATTGATTGAATTAGTTTTAGAAAAGAATATGTCATTGAAAAAATCTTGTCAAGTTATTGACAACTGGAGACAGCTGATTACCAGTATCAAAAGAAGCGATGGATCATAGACAAGCGACAAAAAAGAAATAATAGAGAATTCACAAAGTTTTATAATGATGTATACTCAAGAAGGCAATCGAATTGAAGGCGATTAAATTGATGCTTGAAGAAGCCGATCAAATTGAGAACGAAGTAGAAGAAGACAGTGATGATGATTATGAAGATGATGTACGGAATGAACCAGTCATAATAGAGGCAGAAGTGAGATAAGCAATAAAATCAATGAAAAATCATCGATTACCAGGAAGAGATGAGATCTCGAGCGAATTGTTGAAAGCCAGAGGACAAACAACCGTAAGAATCTTTATCAAGATATTGAATAAGATAAGGATAAGTGGAGAAATTCCGAAATTGTGAAAAACTGCTGCGATAGTTGTTTTACACAAAAAAGGAAACACTAAAGACATCAAGAACTTACTTTGCCATTCATACAAAATATTTACGAAGGTTTTGATGACAAGAATGCAGACAATCTTATACGATAAAGAAGCAGGTTTCCGAAAACATTTTCTACTGTAAATCATCTGCAATCGGTTAATCAATTAATTGAAAAATCCAATGAATATCAGAAGAACATCAATATGGTGCTAATTGACTACCAGAAAGCGTTCAGCAGCATCAATCACAAGCGAATGTCAAGAGCCCTCAAAAAACAAGGAGTAGGTAGACATATGAGTAGTATCATTAGCGAAATATGTAACGAAGCCACTGCGTCAATGAAACTGGATCCGCCTGGATCTAAATTTCCAATTGAACGATATGTAAGACAAGGAGATCTTTTATCACCAAAACTCTTCAATGCTACCTTGGAAGATGTCTTTCATGCGTGCAATTTTAACGATGATGCTGGAATCACAATTGATGGTGAAAAACTACTTGATCTCAGATTTGCTTATGATGTGATTGTGACAGGCACTGATAACAATGACCACCGACAAGAAGTGATCGAAGAATTGAATACTCAAGAATAGAAACACGGACTTACGATTAATACAGAAAAAGCTTGTGCCATAACTAACAGCCAACGAAGAAGAATATCAACAGACAGGAAGGAAATACAATATGATGATCATGCGAAATACCTCGGACAGGCAATCTCATTTTCAAGACCGCCTGCAGAAAGATATTTCTTTAAGAATTCAGAACTCTTGGAGACCGTTTTGGAAGTTAAGACCATTCCTTATCAGTAAGAAGATCCAATTAAGTGCAAGACCGGTGTAAAAGATGCAATAACAGAAGCGAGGCATTTGAAATGGAAGTGGGCCGGTCATGTTACAAGGAGAGATGACGATCGTTGGAGTACCAGATTAACAAACTGGATTCCGAGAAATGGGACAAGGCGCAGAGGCGAAAGATGGAGACGAATTTCCGGGGCGACGGGCGCACATTGCCCAACATCGACAAGAGTGGATCTGATCAACGAGGGAGGCAATTTTCCAAGTTGCATGACAAAGCCTTCAGTAAGACAGTAAGTAAGACCCAAAGCAGCATGTGGCTTTCATTGGAAAACAATGTAATTTGGATATCTATGAACTATCTGTGAAATCAAATTCCAAATTTAGAATGAGAATTAATTCCATTACAGCCCGTATCTGAAAAAATTCGCTCAATTCTGCCATTGAATTATTTCACAACAAAATAGAGAGAGTCGTCTATTCATGAGTGAGTCGGTCGAAAGGTCTCGCGATATAATGATGAAACGGTTGTTTCGTCTTGTCTTTATTCTCAATATCATTTAGGCCACAATTTGCTTCAACCGTATCTTGTTCCTTAGATTTCGAGGTCTCATATTTCGTATGTCTATTATACTCTCTTCAAAGCGAGTCCTTATTTGTTAACTTCTGTTGGACAATTAGAAAGTAATAAAACTAGTCACATTTTTATCCCACGCCCTGTAGAAATGGTGCGTTTTCCTAGCTTCATCTGTAGCTTGATTGGAGATTAAATCGGGTAGATAGGTTCTCATCATCCCACATTCATATGGGCTTCTATCGGTAAAGCTGTCGACCATCGATAATACCAGATGAAATGCATTATCATCACGTAACAAAAAACACATTATTGGTATGATCAGTGGCAGTTCTCCTTAAGGACAAGGTTGAATTTTTGGTGTTGGTTGATCTTCAGTTTTTGACACTCTTGTAGTGCTGACCCAACATTGTGGGTCACATAGGGGACATCATGGGACAATAAGGTCACATAATCATATTGCCAATAAGGTCATTGCCATAATTCAAAGGCACAAAGGAAAATTTTCCGGACTTAGTTAGGTCCTTTCACCTTCATTATTAACATATATTTTAGAATATAAACTACAATTCCTTAATAGCAAGCAAATTGGCTTGCACAATGCTGTTGTAAAAATATGAACAATCATGTTTTATAAGGACATGTGACCACTACATGTTTGTGTTGCGCCAGCGCAGGTAGTCCTTATGTATGTCTAAAATAACGGAATAAAAGGATTTTAAACATGCTTCTGCCTTCTTAAAATTGTGGTATCTAAGCCATCGATATTTTTTATCAATGACTCAGTATCTATATTTTGCGATAAACATATAAATAGTCTTTATGCATGCAGAGTGCTAGTTCGGATCGGTATGGGACAGGAAGATTTAAACAAGAATTCCTTAGCAGCCGTAAACGCCGAGCTTCGTCTTTCAGTGTCTCGTCAGTACGACCATAATGGACCAAACTAGCTACATTACAATGGTTGAACATTCTACATGCTAGGGTTGGAACCGGCTGCGTTTCGGGGGCCGGGGACGCGCCGGCGTTCAGAGATGTCGGCCGGGCCGGCGTCATAAAAACCAGCCGGTGCATTCAAAATTTTTGATTAGCGGGGTGCGGCCGGCCTAATTAAAAACCGGCCGGTCGGGGATGGGACGATGGCTCTGCACTGATTGGTTAAGGCTTTGATCAGTCAGATTTAAAGTCAGATCTTTTGAGTTTGCATTGATGACCACTAGCTGACGTATAAGATTCTGGAACAATGAGCTCACTAAACGTGTCTTCATTTCAGTGATTGTCTCTGCACAACGTCAATGAAAATTTATCGCGTGCCGCTGACAATTATTCAAGATCCAATGTCAAATGTTCGGGTAGTAGGCCCCAGGTTGTATTAAAATCCATTGTTCAGTGCATCTTTATGCTCCACGTGTTATATAAACTATCTCATGAATTATTCAAGAACTGGAATAATTTTACAATAGATAGGCTGAGGAACACGCATTGCTTCCAAAATTCATGCAGGCTAGAATATAGGATTCTGGAGACTACATCATAGATAAAGTAGGGTTTGAACTACATGTGTAATGTAAGTTGCCGGCAATCATTATTTTAACTGTTTAAAGAACAGTTCGCAATATTTATGTTGCAAAACATACGTGTAGATGCTCTCGAATTACGTTGCATATACTTGCTCTCAATGTGGTAATGATTGACTAGGCATTTTATTCTAGACTGAATGTCATCAACGGTCGACGGTCTAATTAAATTAACACCTTGGCCGGCGTAAGGAGTAGCTGGCCTGCCAGCCGGCCGGTCTTCAAAATTTGCGGCCGGGGCCGAGCCGGCGTTACTAAAACCAGCCAGGGCGGTTCCAACCCTGCTAAATGTCATCCGGGATAAAGGTATTCAGCAATATGTCCCATGAAAATAGGTCGATGCACATTTCTCGTGCCCAAGGTGCTGAGAGTCACACTGATGAAACAATTTCTTAAATCTTATTAATAAAGTTGATTAACTGATGAATTTATTTATATGTCATGAGTCATTTGACATTATTGCATTTATAGAAAATCGGAGATTAGATTCAGGTATTGCAGAAATTGATGCAATAGTTTACATGACCTGATCAAAGTGTCAATAGTCTGCATAATTCTAATAATTGCGCTGATATTCTATTTGTGGATATTCTAGGTTTTCCCGTGAGTCTATTTTGACTTTCGGGATTATCAATACCTTCATATATTTAGCCTACAATCGAATCGTCAAAGATCTGCAAATAAAACATATACGTAGTAATGAACTTGTAAGATTAATTCTTGAAATTGATTGAGCTTGTAGAAAATATTGTGATTCCTTGAAAATGTGAGTTGAATATGAATTAACAAGTAGTCACTTTCGATCGATGCGTTCGTCAGGTTGACCAATTTACTATATATTCCTATTATCATTCTAAGTTTTATGGCTACTCGGTAATTATAGGTCATCCAGCCACACAAAAAATAGTTCTCAAATTTGTCAAAAATCCGCGAAAATGCATCAATTGTCACAAAGCTTTAGGTATACATTTATACTTGAGTGCATTTTCTATCCTTAAACAAGTATTTTGAAAAAATATATGACGTGAAGTGTAGAGATTAGGGGTTGCAATCTCGATCACTTTTCTAAATACCGGGATTTTGGTATTATTAAAAGCGGTTTGATGCAAAGCGCAGTGTTGGGCAACATGCGGCTTAATAAAGTATAAGGTGCTTATGGGTTAACTCCACCCTCGCGTTTTCAAATTTGTCCGAAATCCGTAAAACCAATCAAACGTCACAAAACTGCAGATACATGTATGAGAAAGGGGCCTACATCTTCTACCCAAATGTAAAAATTTAACAAAACAGACAAGAACTTTTTGAATTAGACACGACAACTGGAAGTGTAGCGTTGTCAGCAGTTTGACTTGATTTCGTTTGTTCGATGCATTATTGTTGCATTGGTCTCTTTCCGTCTTCGTCTCATCATTGCTATTTAAAATCCTCCCACGACCAATAACCAATCACTTGATGCAATAATCTCTGTAGTTAGAAATCAGGCAAAAACTAGTTCAACTGACTTTCTGCATGAGATATTGAAAGAAAAGGATAAAGGCAACTTGAGGCCGATGTAGCATTGCATATGAATTAGAGACAAAACAACTGTTTCATCGCAAAGTGTAATCCGCGAGGCCGTTCGACGACTCTCGTTAACCGATACGATAAATCATACAGATAAATCATGTAAGACGCTTATGTACAAAATGAAATAAAAGAAAGTGAGTTAAAGTCAAAGGTCAAAAGTTAGAAGTCAGATCCATTGTAGGCGAGCGTCCACTGTTTGCTTTTGTACACACAATTTGGGTCTTGTGAGGTTGATGATTGTCGCTTCTAGAAATCACTTTTTACGAATGTCCCCTTGATGGAGACAATCGATCTTATCGAAAATGTACAAAACAAATTCAATATAAAACTTCCGATCAGATTTCCAAAATTAAAAACTTTAATTTTGATTTGTACTTATAACATCCAGTTTCTTTTCAATAGAAAGTATTACTTCCAAAAAGACGGGGTCGCTATGGGCAGTCCACTATCCACTGACATTTTTGTTGACTATGTCGAAAATTATATTTTCAATTAAGTTAAGAATAACAGGCCCCTTTATTACTTTCGCTTCGTTGACGATACTTTTGCCGTTTTCATCATCGAAGCTGACATCCCTAAATACCTTTCGGACATTAATAATTCTCATCCTAATTTGTATCTCACATGCGAATTACCCCAAAATAACAAACTATCTTCCTTGATGTTAACATTATTGAAAGCGACGATGATAGCTTTTTTACACCTGTATTAAGAAAATCCACTTGGACAGGCTTATATCTGCACTTCTTCAGCTTTGACCCTGCTTCTTACAAACGCAATCTTGTCAAAAATCTTTTGATCGTGCAAGACGTATTTGCACTGCAGATCAATTGTCTTCTGAATTTTAGCTTCTTCAGGAAACGTTGCAGTCCAATGGTTATCCATCCTCCTTTATCGAGAAATACAGCAAACCAAGGCAGGAACAGGAGACTGAATATGGTCCTGCAAAGAAGACTGCTTACCTGATGGTACCGTTTCTGGGTGAAAGATTTTCGAACGACGTCAAAACCAAAGTCCGTGCCGTAACCTGCTCCAGCCTTTCCAGCTATTGAGCCGAAATTCGTTTTCATCACCAGAAGAGTTCCAATACGATCCCTAAAAGACATGCTGCCACTCAATTGTAGCTGCGGAGGTATTTATGTTGGACGGACTGAACGGTGGGTGGCAAAGCGAGTGGACGAGCATCTTCCGGCATGGCTAATGAACAAAAGACCCCGACCACGATCAGCATAGCATCCCAGCAGTGCTGTGGCAAGATACGCTCTCAATTGTCCGCAGTTTGACGTCACACGCACAAAGACATCGTACTTCAAGAAGGTTGCCAAAGCTCGTCATACAGCGTTACTACCATTCCTAGAGGCGACAATCATCAACGCTACAAGACCCAAATTGTTTGTACAAAAGCAAACAGTGATGACGCTCGCGCTACCGTGGATCTCACTTCTAACTTTTGACATTTGACTTTAAATCACTTTCTTGTATTTCATATTATATATAAACGTCTTTCATGATTTATCTGTATGATTTATCGTATCGGTTAACGAGAGTCGTCGAACGGCCTCGCTGATTACACTTTACGAAGAGAATGATAAGGCGACTGGTGTTGTAAAGTCAAACTCTTGAGCAGCAGCTCTGTCAGTAATGTAAGCGATGTGAAGACGGTTATGAAATCGATGCAGAGGCAAATTTCCACTTTTAACTCAAGAAGGCGGAAAAAGTCGTTCATTGTGAGAATTTCTACGGAAATATCTGTGTAGTTAATAGTAGGAATGTTTCATCGTGTCAAGATGAGATTTCTTCATTCAGGAAGACTTTCAATGGAGAGGGCATGTAAAAGCAATCAGGTCAAGTGAGCACAGCGAATGTGCATTTTGCGATGAGTCAAAAATTTTGCTTACAAGATCTTTGCTGGAATATGGCTGTCCCGCTTTTATTTATTTATATATTTGCAAAAGTGCTTGTATAGCGCACAATACAATGTTACAAGGTGCTCTGTTCGAACAGATAGGTTTTTAACAACCGACGAAAGCTGGAGAGTGTCAAGCTATTGTCCCTGAGATGTAAAGGGAGGTTGTTCAGCAGTCGTGTTCCAGCAACGGCGAAAGCTCTGTCACCCGGTATCGTAGATATGGAATGCACATTAAAATGAGTTCTTTGATCTTTTGATATAATTAGCCTTATAACAATTGGGATTGTTAAATAAACTTCTCATATACAGTAGAAACCACGATTTTTAATTAAGTATTGCTCTACTATGGAGGAAAATAATGCCAAAAGTGCAAAGTATGGAATTAACTGAGAATTATGGGAAACCAGGGATGCATAGTCCTATCATTTTGATAGGCCGACTCCGACTGCGACTCCGGGGGTTGATAGGACTCCGGCTTTTGATAGGACTCCGACTCCACCTCCGGATGGCAAGTATATAAAGCCTTTTTTTGAAAAATTAACTGGTAGCCAACATCATAGATCATTAGAGGCTTACCTGAACCTATATTTAGTGATCATTCCTGCATCTATTATCAATCATTTTCGATGAAAGTTGATCAAATGTCGCTTTTAGTTGGATGCATGCGACTCGGCTCCTCTCATCTTTTTGATGTGTCCTTCACATGGTTTTTCTCCAGTCTCTACCAGGCAGGAAAATCCCACATCTTTCTCCAAAAAATATGAGTACACTTTCGATTTTGATATGCGCTTTAGAGGAACCATCACATACTCGATTAACATGAGGATGAGAGGTAATGTTCTCAAACAAACTAGTATTTCACTTTTGTCTCTGATGTGACCTTTGGCGCGTAGGTGTGATCGAGGCTAGGAAGGCTTGTCTTCTCTACACTATAAATCACAGAGTGAAAAGACAATCCTGTTTTTTCACTATCACGGCTCATTCCCTCAACTATTACAAGCTTTGCATGTAGCAGTGTCTCTGTACTTTTTTTTGACGGGGAAAGTTGACATCAAGACAGTGACAGCTATGCACGAGAATAAATAATTTGTTTGTATTATGTTTCGGGTCTAGTTATAGGCCGGAGTCAGGAGTCCTATCATTTGATAGGACTCCGACTCCAGCAAAAATGATAGGACTCCGGAACTCCGACTCAGACTCCGCATCTCTGTGGGGAACAAGCGTAAGAATGGAAAACGTTGATGCTTTTAACTTTATTTCTATTTACACAATATTTGCAATTTATGCAGTCAACAACGTGTGTATCCACTTCGCAGGCTGTGCACTCGTCTCGGCATGCTCAAGACAAGCCGTCTCAGGAAATCGTATGGGATTTCATCCCAGTAGTTCTTCATTGCCTGGCGGAGCTGTTCCAAGTTCTGTGGCGGAGGAACTTCATGCGACTCCAAACATGCTCGATCGGATTCATATCCGGAGACTTGGAGGGCCAGCCCGATGTCCTCAACTGCGTATTCTGCTTCCACCGATCAGCCACAGCTGCTCTATGACAGGCACGTAGCTAGAGATTTTGTAATGGGGGACATACACAATCCTCGTCTCGTCAGTGAATTTTGCAGTGATTAGTAGGCCCCCTACTAAGAAATTGCTGCTCTCAAATCTGGTCTCTGAAATTAGGCCTATTTCGAAAGACAAAATGACAGTGTTATCCAACTGAAGCTTACTATTTTTGCAATTTGCAATTTTTCTTGGCGTCCAAGCCAAAATCATGGTTACACAATTTTTCTTTGCGGGTTAGTTGAAATGAATTGTGCCAATATGTGTACACTATGTTTTTTGAAAATCCTAGTAGGCCCATATGTCGCATTCCTAAAGATGGACTTCGCACTATAGAAAAATTACATAGGACATTGAAAGATTTTGTAGACGACAAATGTGTGATTTTTACTTAGACGATAAGAAAATATCTTTTTCCAAACTTAAGAGTGGAGTTGAATTTAGATGCATGATTCACAGCACATGATAATGGAATTTCAAAGAGAATAAAATATCCCTGTATTTCCAAAACGCTACATTGCAAATCAAAAACGAATACTTTCAGTTACTCACTTTATATTCCTTTTTTTCATTTTGTTATGTAGATACAATCATAACAGTCTGCGGTTCTTCATCTTCTTAAACAGATTAAAAATATCGTCATAATTCAATTTTTTGGAAAGATCTTTTTCAAATGTCAATAAACACAGATTGCAAAGTCTTTCCGTAGACATTCGTGATCTCAAACGAGTTTTAATTCGCTTCACTGAAGAAAAAAGCCTCTCAACGTTGCACGATGCATACACGTTGTTTTCCAATGCATACATTTGACTGTTGACTAACCGGTCTCCCATTATCAATTTTCATGCGATAGCGAATTGGGGGGGGGGGCAGGATTGCAAAATGGGGGGCGGTCGACCCCCCAAGCCCACCTATGGCTACGTGCCTGCTCTCTGAGGAGCAGCATTGTCATCCTGGAGAATGCTTGTCTTCAGAACACCAGCTCGGTGTTCCCTTAGTAGGACTGAAGTGATGGTCGTTGATGTTCCGACACTTGAACTTGGTTCTGTATGAGAGAATGCCTCGCTTTGCGTCGAACACCAATCCATCAGTCCGCACGAAGCAGACGAAAACGAAGAAGAAATGTAGGCATGTAGCAAGTCAGCAAAGAAAATGAAATTAGTAATTTGTAGGTCCTCAAGCTCCCGTAAGATCCTTATGTGTCTAAATAAATGGCCTGCGCTTTTCTGATAGACATTCAATACGGAGTCTAGTTTTGAGTTTCAGTTTAGTTTCAAGTCAAAGACATCAAAGTCCGCTGTTACTCCTCTTGCTTTCTCCTGCTCTCGGTTTCCGGGCAGAAAGTGTAATTTAGCTTAGAATTTCCGGGAGACAAACAATTGCAAGTATTGGAAGTTGACTTTTAGTTCCTTGTTATTCACTTCCCCCTCCCATCTTTAAGCTGAAGATACAATATTGAGATATCGAGGTTTGTGGCTTCTAGGAGGTATTCTTAAGTTTACACTTAGACATTTCGGTACTTCTATTCTTTCCCCCCCCCACATTTTCCAATGTTTACAAATTCATCGAATTTCGTCGAACTAGTCACATTGGATTTAGAATATACTTCATCTGTCACTGAGTGATAGCACAACACCACTGGGAATTCTTACTTGACCCTTGGGATGAGTGATTGGTCCCTCGGATGCTCACTTAGAATACAAGATACAGCTGTGCTGTGATCATGAACTTCGTGGCATTGTTGTCTACACTGCAGCTACGGCGAACGGCAAAGCAAGTGATGTGAATTTTCTACAAACCAGAAGAATTTTTCAGACTCAAGGCTTTTGCGACGGTAGTCAAATTGCGCTCAGGAGCAAGAGAAGATCGCTGAGGATGCAACACTCGCGGGTGTCAACAACAAAAATGTGGGGAGGGGGAGTAACAGAAGTACCCACATCTCTGCCAAGATTGACTGATCAAAACATCTAAACTGTGGCTTCTGGAAGAATCGATTTCCCGATCTTATTCCGAGGTAACAGCGGTTTTCTGATTCACCTTTTCACGGTCAGCAACTTGGACTGGGGGAAAAAGAATATCATAGCACCGGTTCTCTTTTTCCATTGAAGATGCGATCTATTTACTGACCTCATTTTTCGACTTTCCCTACACCCTCAAAAAAAACAGGAACAGGCAGGAATGGCAATTTCTTCATGAATCATTCGCATGGACAACTTCCGACATCCACACAACTTCCTCCATGCTGATTTATGATAGCGCATCGTAAGTGATTTTCAACGACCATCCACTAAATGAATAGCTGTGGATTAGCTCATGCGCTATAGGCGGAGTGCAATCATGCAGATTCTTAAGTCCAATGCAGTCGAAACTCACTCCAAATTGCGTTTGCGACGGATTAAGTGCACGTGAACGATGACATCTATCCGGCAATGTCAAATAGATCATGAGTATATAGCACAATCATCTGTGTAGGTGTGAATTCTTTCCGTTTTGTAAGTCAATCATCGCTGTCAAAATAACAACATGATATCTTCGTCTCACTCAACATCACAACAAAAGTTGATATCGCTTGAATTAACCGACACTAATTTCATAAACCTTATGATAAGTTTTCTTGACACACTTCATACGCATGCGTAGCAGGGATGCGGAGTCGGAGTCGGACTCCTATCATTTTTGCTGGAGTCGGAGTCCTATTAAATGATAGGACTCCGGACTTCGGCTTATAACTAGACCCGAAATATAATGCAAACAAATTATTTATCCTCATGCATAGCTGTCACTGTCTTGATGTCAACTTTCCCCGTCAAACAAAAGTACAGAGACAGCAGTGCATGAAAAAGCTGGTAATAGTTGAGGGAATGAGCCGTGATAGTGGAAAACAAGATTGTCTTTTCACTCGGTGATTTGGTACACTGTAAACCGTAGACCGACAATTATCGTACAAAATTACTGACAAAAATCAACCGACGATTGTCACTTCCAATATCCTGCGATATCCGACGAATTTGTAGGTTCTCCACCGACATCGAAACAGTTGCTTTGCATGCAAATTAGCTAAACAAAAACTGTTGAATATTGATTGATTTTTTCGATTAGTCATTGCTTGACTTTTGGGCAATCTGTATTATTGTGTGGCAAAACCATTATATATTTTGACATAATTTGATTAATCACCTACATTTTTGATAAAATTTAAGCTATAATTCATTGCTATTCATTTTGTCGCTTTTTGTCAGATGTTGTAGGTGTTCAGTGGCAATCATCCTACAAGAACTAACAATGACCGACAAAATAGATTTTGTAGGATAAATGTCTGTCAATTGTCAGTCAACGGTTTACAGTGTAGAGAAGACAAGCCTTCCTAGCCTCGATCACACCTACGCGCCAAAGGTCACATCAGAGACAAAAGTGAAATACTAGTTTGTTTGAGAACATTACCTCTCACCCTCATGTTAATCGAGTATGTGATGGTTCCTCTAAAGCGCATATCAAAATCGAAGGTGTACTCATATTTTTTGGAGAAAGATGTGGGATTTTCCTGCCTGGTAGAGACTGGAGAAAAACCATGTGAAGGACACATCAAAAAGATGAGAGGAGCCGAGTCGCATGCATCCAACTAAAAGCGACATTTGATCAACTTTCATCGAAAATGATTGATAATAGATGCAGGAATGATCACTAAATATAGGTTCAGGTAAGCCTCTAATGATCTATGATGTTGGCTACCAGTTAATTTTTCAAAAAAAGGCTTTATATACTTGCTACCCGGAGGTGGAGTCGGAGTCCTATCAAAAGCCGGAGTCCTATCAACAACCCCCGGAGTCGTAGTCGGAGTCCTATCAAAATGATAGGACTCCGCATCCCTGATGTGTAGATCTATTAGGTCCATTTACTTCACAACTTAAGTTGAAAATAAACTTTTTTGAATTTGACTACAATGTATATCGGCATGCGCGAATACTCATCATCTGCCTCCATGACTCATTATGGATTTTGCGTGTTTATTCCTAGTATTTTGGAAACGAACAAAATTAATAAATCATTTTTCCCAATACATTGCTTTTTACTCCATGTTTGGTCACTAATTCATGCACGGACTATTAATTAATATTATGAAATCTGAAATTAGGCCTTTGAGATGATTAAAGGAACTGTAGCTCGAAATGCAGCTGATGTCAATTTCGCTGCTTTTTTGGCGAACCGTCGAATATGCAAAATTTTCATTTCAAAATCGATTTTTTGATACTAATTTGCTAAGAAAGTTATCAAAATTATCTTGGATCCACATTATACACGTATCTTAACTATTTCATCATGTACGAAAACACTGCAATAGTCGAATATGGTTAATTTTCCAAATTTGATTTTTGGCGAACCGTCGAATATGAAACAAGACGGGACCTGTTAAGTTGAATAGCACCAAAATTGTTTCCTTATTGATATCTAGGTTGCTTCGTCGCAACAGTTTGATTGTCATCATGAGTCATGACATATCATAGATATCTATGCAGCAAGACAAAATTTGAATATAGCTATCCAATCATGATTTGTGTTAGCGTATTTTATCGGAATCGCAAAATTCATCTGTAGCTTCATTTTCTGCGCAGCATACTATCATGAATAACGTTGATGTACTTGTGCACTGGGAAAAAGACAACTCAGAAAATGTTGTTCAACGGCGATTATTAAAAGTAATTGGTGAAGGACGCATCAAAATAGGATCCAGAGTGAAAATGTGGTGGCCTCCAGATGGCAAGTGGCATTTTGGTGGCGTTATATCTATTTGCCGTATGAAGAAAGTGGAAAGTGCCGTCGACACAGAGACTTCTACATGTAACGTTGAGGAGGCAGTTGATGAATATCATCTATATTGTGAAGTCTGCAATTCCGAGATTTGGGCCGCCTGTCAAACTTGCCTACGTCTTTATTGCAAGACACACTTTGACGAACCTTGTAAATATTGTGACTCAGCACCTTCATCCATCTTAACAACTTCGAACTTCGACGTCGAAGGCATCGAACGCCAAGAAATGAATCCAGACATCACCGTTGACAAGCCTAATATGCTTATATCAGATCGCCTACAAGTGAAGATCGCCCGGATCAAGGGTTTGCCATACCAATCTGAGAAATCAAAAAAGCCTTACGGTGAGAGAAACGTTATAGAAGATCGATAGTAGAAGGAATGTGATAAACTGCGCACAGTTTCGATTCAACCATGAGTCATACTTTCAGTTTCGATTCATCATACAATATGATGACTCATACTTTCAGTTTCGATTCATCATACAACTGCTCACATCACTAATCTGAATAAGCATGTTTTGAATAATTAAAATTTTTAATGTAAAAGTCGAGGATTTGAACCCGCATCCTTGGAGCTTATAGGCAGATCACTTAGTTACTTGAGCAGCAACACCTCTGTTACTGGCTGTCCACCATTAAGATGTCTTTCAATCCTGTTTATCTTTCGCTAACAGATTAGATGTCAATTATACGACCCACATCAGATTCGATGCCAAAATAAAATTAAGTCTTAATACTACAAGTTGTTTTTCTAAATAGTTTACTCTGACACGTGTCTCACTAATTCAATGAATGATCCCTCATTTCTCAAGAACTACACGTTTTCATTCATAAGACTAACGCCCTTGACAACAAGTACACACGCATTCCCTTTATCTGTCATAAGACCATCACAGCAATCCTCATTGGATAATAAGCAATTTAACATCATAATATATACCGATGCGTTCTGGTATTTCCCACGTACATATGCATAAATGAACAAGAACAGAGAAACCGATGAAGCGATGAGTAGTCGAACACTTCGCTCACATATCATTTAATTAGATTTAATTGACATTCCAATACAGCCTACCCAAAAATATTAATTAATCTAATACTATAGGACTGTTCCAGTCATTATCTTCATTTGGGTTGTGTGTAAGACTGTGAGTTCTTTAATTGCAAAATGCAAATTATGAAAAGGAGATTGCTATAAATAGAATAATTAAATATTGAATTGCATCCTCAGTTGAAAAATGGAAACAGACCTGAGATGTAAATTACGCCTTCTGATAATTCCTGACATTGAATGAAATGGCAGCTAGTTAGTCTGTTTCCATTTTTCAACTGAGAATGCAACTCAATATTCAATTATTCTATTTCCAATGTGTTTGCAAAAAGCATCAAATTTTAATTATTGCAGGCGCACTAACTTAGGCGAGTGTGTTTAAAGTTATACGAGCCGTATTTAATGAATGCCCGTCGAAACTTCACTAACTTGCTTAATGCAAATCTGAAATGCTGGTAGTGAAAGTCAGGTGTAGTATGTAATCTTTGATACTTAAGTCATTTCATTTTGAATCAATCAAGAAGTACATGACACACCACACGAGTACTTTCTTTGTGAATTTAAAAGAGACATTCCTTCTATTGAATTGAATAAAAGAAAACAAAAATTATCTTTCTACTGAATTGAATAAAAAAAACAAAAATCAACTCATTTACCTTATCTATGCTAATTTCCAGTTGTACATGTTTCGATTTCAGTATGTATTTTCACTTAATCTCCTTTCATAGCTAACCCCCTATATGAATTGAATGTTTTTAGGTTTTGAAGCAAGACTATTTAGCATCCTTTGCTTAATGACGTCATCTTATCCAGTCGTCCCGGCCACTTAAGTAGTATAGGGTATGACATCCGGCGCATCGCTCCGCTTCGCTCGCACCGGATGTCACACCTTGCGAGATTTTCAAAAATTTAGGTAGTCTCCAAATTTCAAAAATTTAGGTAGTGACAAATTTTCGAAAAATCAAATTTTCAAAAATTTAGGTAGACTCCAAATTTCACGTGACCAAAAATTTAGGTAGTGACAAGTTTTCAAAAATCAAAATTTCAAAAATTTAGGTAGTCCCCAAATATCGAAAATTTAGGTAGTGCAAAAAATATCACGGTAATTCTAAAAAAATATCACGTGGTCGAAAATTTCACGTAGTCGAAAATTTAGGTACTCTA